>CM068875.1:15201113-16401113 GCA_035149815.1 Branchiostoma lanceolatum | reverse complement strand
GGGCAAAGAGAATGCACTAATAGTTATACAATATGCAAATATCTAGAGAAGGGCAAAGAGAATGCATTATTAGATATACAATATGCAAATATTTAGAGAAGGGCAAAGAGAATGCACTAATAGTTATACAATATGCAAATATCTAGCAAATACAATTGTTTACAAAAATACAGCTTCTTTCCTCACACCGTCCACTTGTTACATATTATGGCACAGAAGGCGGTCTCTGTAATGTGCAATGAAGTCTGCACTATTAGATATACAATATGCAAATATCTAGAGAAGGGCAAAGAGAATGCACTAATAGTTATACAATATGCAAATATCTAGCAAATACAATTGTTTACAAAAATACAGTTTCTTTCCTCACACCGTCCACTTGTTACATATTATGGCACAGCAGGCGGTCTCAGTAACGTCCAATGAAGTCTGCACTGTTAGGTATACAATATGCATATATTTAGCAAATACAACAAATTCTCAATTTGTGAATGTTAGGTCGTAGGAATGGAGATTCCGGACGAACAGTGTTCCCTCCTCAAAGGCATGCACTAACGGCTTACTGATTCGTCCAAAGCTCTGGAGTGGGTTAATCAAGCATACCCCCTCTGTAACCTTCCAGAGCTTCGTTTCGTCATCAATCTCCCCTGCCCCATACCATTTGATGCAGGCCATTTCATGGGCATGATCTACAAGAAGGAAATACTGTATCCTGCCGAAATAGTATGCGTCTCCCAGCTTCGTAGCTACTATAGAAGAGATTCTCTTTGCCCTTCTCCTTGCTTCATACTCCTCGCACCTATACTCTAACAACCGATTAGTAACCGGATGCCGGGCGGAGGCAGCGAAGTACTTGACGACTCTATTTGCTGGTGTGGGAGGTGCCTTAATCTCTGAAAGAAGGCTTTTTAAGTTCAGGATATCGCCTTCATCGAACGCACTCGCCACTGGCCTTGTCCCTTTCAGGTGCGCCAGTTTTGCAGTTGCAGCATCTACCTGTGTTTCTTCATCATCTTCTGATTCCTCGCCATCCTCCTCTGATTCCACGCCGTCGTCCTCTGATTCCACGCCGTCGTCCTCTGATTCCTCACCACTCTCTCCCTCCTTTCGCCTTGCGTAGGCATAGGGGAGTTTGTTCAGGAATTCTACAGGGTCTCTTCTGGGAGTGGGCATCTTCCCGGCGTACTGCAGGCGCGTGCATAGACCATGGACATGTAAAATGACAATGATGAAAAAACTTCCCTTTTGTATGTATTTGTGGGTAGTTTAGGGACTTTTTCTAGATTCTGCGATATCCTCACACTACAGCTTTACATTTTTGCAGTGGGGGAATAAGATGAGAGAATCTAGGGATATTTTGGGCAGTATTTTCTCTTCTGGCACGGTGGCCAAAATTAACCTCCAAGCAGATGTATAGGTTGCTAAGACCGTATCCAACTGGCCGAAGAATTGGGTTGCAAAGAAAAATTTTCTGCCAGTTGGATACGGTCTTCACATCCTATAGATCTGCTTGGAGATAATGCCAAAATGGCCTGGATCTGAGTTGGGCAACGCGGAGACTTTGGAAACCACAGATTGTCTTTGCCTGGACGCCACGCTCTTGTTTTCACAGAACAAAAATAAAAACTGTAAGCCAATGGGTGCGAGAAGCGTTATAACATGCCATGATAACACGTTAATGCTACTCCACGAACGTTAGACCCGACGACTAGGCCGGTGTCACAGGGATCTCGCACCCCCCGTGAATTTGAACCCCCCGGTTCGAAATCACTAGTGAATTTGCACCCCCCGGTGCGAAATCCCTAGCGATTTCGCACCCCTCTAGTGATCTCGCACCCCCAGGGTGTAGTATGTGTTCTGTTACGGCATTCATAATTCCCAGTGGCTATCTTTTAAACAAATTGATTGGTAACTATAACTGACATTTCAAATGCTCTGTTGACTGAAGTGGTAACGAAGTGGGTTGTGCAATGACTATCTGGGAGTCATGCTTCTTGTGTTCAAATCCTGGTGGCGACATTTTTTTATCCCGTAGTTTTTAACATTAAATAACTAATAATTCTTACTCAGAAATGTCATAAGATTTCGATTAAGGTTTCGATAATTTTTTTCTAACCCTATTTAACACCCGTCATCCATTCAATATGTGATATAATTTTGTATGATAAAATGTGATTGAAGTCTCTAAAATAAATAAAAATCAATTATGAACATTGGAGTAAAACTATGAACTAATCGTACATTCCTCATGGCACAAAGGAAGAATATTACAACGAATCATCGTGCATCTATAGTCACCATCATCGCGCTGTGCTGAAATACTAGTAGCGTTACATTAGTCCAGGGCATGGGTTCCCGGAGTCTTAGATGTTTGTTCTGTCAGACACAGCAACTTGTAATACTCTCGATTACCACGTTAAACTATGGCTTTATTATAGCAAAATGCAGTTTTGAATATAATTGCTGCACAGACATAGCGCCTTTCGAAATAGTTGGGGGGTTCAAAATCCCTAGAGGGGTTCGAGGAGGGGGTGCGAGATCCCTAGCTGGGGGTTGCAAGATCGCTAGTGATTTCGCACCGGGGGGTGCGAGATCCCTAGTGATTTCGCACCGGGGGGTTCAAAATCAGGGGGGTGCGAAATCCCTGTGACACCGGAACCTCTAGCGGGGAGGTGGAATTGAATCCCCTGGCCGCTGTACATAGAAGACTTCAACACATTACTGTCGCTTTACAAACACGTGCGAAGTGATTAGGTTTATTAGGCATTGATCGTTCCGTCTGTGGCCTTGGTGACATATATAGAGAAAAAAAAAAAAAAAAACGCCTGAAGAAAACGAAAAACGTGTCAAAAACCAGCAGGAGCCAAACCTCTGCTTGGAGAACAGGGCCGGGCCACAATAGCGCGATTCAATCAGGCTACTTCCTTTGAGTCTGTGTCAGTGTGAAATCGAATTATCTTAACAATGACGGAGCGTTATATAAAGTTATCTTTTTAGCTTCAACGCAAATGATATTAGAAATTGATCCAAACAAAACAGCACATCGGGCAATGGTACTTTATACACAGTTTCTAGGTTAACTTAAGTGTACGTTGGTGTCCCTGAGATACTTAAGGATATCTTGTACCTTGCTTTCCCTTTACATAGTGCAGTCGATGGGTAGATAGAGTAAATCAGATCTAACAATCATCCTTTCAATCCTTCTTTAAAGTTCTTCCTTATCACAGTTAATAGAAAATAAAGTCTTATTTATGTATTTGTAGCTACCTTGACCGCCTCCACCGCTGCCACTGTTGGATGACTTTTGTTGGTCATGCGCCGTAGCAAAAACTGCATGATTCTTTCGAACGACATCATCCAGTAGTGTGTCACAGGTCCAAACTCTTTTATGATGGCTGGGATGTGGAGTGGTAGGTGTGCCATCAAGGTCTGACAAAAAACATTACAAACTCATAAATAAAACAGAATGAACATGATGCATGCAAATGGTCCACTGTATTCTGCAGCTCAGGCAGTTGTAGAAGCAACCTCTGACTGCAGAGTAAACTTACAGTGGTATAACTATTATACGAAGAGTAGGGTGTCTAAGGAATACATTCAACATATGCTGACTCCCAAGCAAACATCAACTCTGACTCTACTGGGTTGCACTATTCAGCCATATCCATGGGTACATTTTGGCAATCACATCAACATATAATTAATTACCCTGAGAAAAGGCTTTTGCAATAAACTATGCATAATCTGAAAACCCTTTGACCCATTGAAAGGATAACATGTCTGAACAGACAATAGGTCTTAGTTAGCAGTTCTCAACGTTCATGTGCATCTTTGGTTGATGTAACAATTATTACCTGTAAGGTTTGAGGGTAATCCCTTTCGTAGAGGCTCAGAGTCACAGCCACCTCCTCCTCTAGATCCCCCATTGACTCCATGTCTACCACTGGTGCTCCCAGCCTTCTTAGGGTGTCACACACGCGAAACAGCGTCGCCCTCTGATCCGTCCCGAGCAGCCCCCTCACTGCGTACTTTATGACGTTATCTGTGAAAAGCTGGTCACGGTACCAAAAAATAATAAATAACGTGGCACATAATGAAAGTCAACATACACGCACCATTTGAAATATTTCATGGCCAAATGCAACATCGTAAGGTAATACAGATTGCCTGATATCTATAGCATGCATGATTATAATCAAAACACAACACAACACAACACAAAGCAATGATTGAAAATGGTAGCGTAGATTAGATAGTTTACCAGCGCCCATTCTATGCTCTTCATCCCCTGTAGCTGTTTCTTGTTGAATAGTGGTCTGACTCTAAAGTCGTATCCAATAGGGACAACCACCGAGCGGATGCGTTCATCTGCTAATGCCTTCTCCGGGGCACTCAGCTCGTACAGTTCCACTTGGCCCTTTGCCCTTTTTCCCGGTCCAGATGGTCTGCCTAGAACTCTAATGAAAAGAAAAGAAATGCATACTGTCAACATGCCGAAATATTGATCATATTCATACGCAGGGAAGCCTGCGTATGAATATGATCAATACGCAGGGAAGTACTACTGTTAAACAGTTATCACTTATCAGTAGGTCAATTGAAGAGGTTCCCTGATGCCGGCAAGGGAGTTGTGTAGCCTCGGCTACACAACTCCCTTGGCTACACAACTCCCTTGGCTACACAACTCCCTTGCTGGCATAAGAGAGCCTCCCCCCCCCCCTCCCCAATATATGCGCCGCCGTTATAGGAAGTCGCCGAAGGAGGCTAGGCAATATTGTTGGTGAGACATTACACGGGATGACTTCTATACTTTGGAAGTAGAGGTTTAGGTCGGGATGGGGGTACGTTATAGTAGTGGCCGCGCAGCCGTAAGAAATAGCGGCCTACAAGTAACCCACCCCGACCTAAATCTTTACAAAGGCAACTTTGAACATACTTTTTCGGTGTGCATCCAATCGACCTGCACACGATCGATGTTATAGGTTGGCAGAGCAGCGAAGGCTTCTTTCCCTGTCTTCCCTGTAGTGGCAATAATCTTGGCTTTTGCTGATGTAAGGCACCTTTGGGGTAAACAACATTCAACGATTAAGTTTTACACAAACATGCATTTTGCAAAAATAAAATCACCAACAAAGATAGGTTAATTAGGCATATACATCTGAGATTTAAGGATGAATTCATTGTTAACAACGTTTCAGAATTTAAAAAAAAGCTGATACATGTATTTCCTTTATGAACAGTTAAAGGTATACTGATGCAAAGTGCAATGGATACATTGTAGGGAAAGGTGTGTATGCTCTATGTCTGAAATAAGGATTTACATATCTTTTCCAACATGCGAAATTCGCGTTCAAGGAAAGTAGTTATCACTATCGTGGAGTTGTGAATTATTCCTCACGTGCGTTAGAAATGATTCTCTCTGAGACATCGTGTCTGATCATCATGTACACGAAAGCCCGAAACGGGAGGCCAACGTAAATAAAAAAAACGCCAATTACTACCCCCACCCCCGACCAAAACCTCTGCTTGGAGAATAGACGAAAGCGAGTATCTTTCCAAGTAGAGGTTTTGGCCGGGGGTTAAGTACATCTGGATTGGGTTATTTAGCACCTCCAAGCAGATGTAGACAGAATTCAAGGGAACACGTGTGACAAAATAGTAGCAGGATTGAAAACCCGAATATAATCTTATACTGTCATGTGGCAAAAGCTGGCCAGGCCAGAGTTGTTTAACGCCACAGGGGACCAAATTAAAGTTAAAGAATTGTTGGCCTAGTTACTTTCCGAAATGAACTGATCTTACTTTAACTGCCCCGAATAGAACATATGGATGGGGATCATAGTAGATAATCTAGACTACCGCGCGAGCCTTATTTTGCCGAAACGGTTAGAACGGTTTTATTTTTGAATCATAAACGGGGCCACATTAATCAAAGTAACAGGGAACTCCTAAGATACTGACTAGTAGTCTTGCCTATTGTCAATGGCCGAATTCGTATACACGCGTTAAGTTTTCTTATGATAAAGAAGGGTTTATAAGAGTGTACACTTACCTTGAAAAATCCATCTTCTGCGTACAACTGTTTCCACAATGCTGTTTGGTGAATGTCGCGTACATACCGCGGTACTTCGTCATCCCACGAATCCTTGTGTTCTTGTAGTTTTTTCGCAATTTCGGGAACGGCGTAAAGCGATTTAACCGTGTCAATCAGAGGGAAATGATGAAACTCCTTTCTTGCCTTCCCGTTGCTGTCCTTACGGACTTCATGGCAGACGGGGCAGCGGTCGGCATTCACGTTTTCCCCGCGGAACAAGACACAGTCGTTTACACACGCGTCAATCCTCACAGATTTCGGTAGCAAATCCCGTATTTGGGACTCTGCGTCTTTGTATGAATGTGGTACTGCATGAGGTATCCCAGCCTGGTCTAACAAATCCTTTATAAGGGCGAAAATGGCCGAGATGCATGTCTGTGTTAGCCCGGGATGGTCCGCTCTGAGCTGGAAAACAGCGGCAATGAGTCCGATCCTAGTCCAGATTGAAGAACTTCCATTCAAGATGACAGGACTGTTCCTTGGGTCGTTTATGTCTTCTAGTAGCTGCGCAATTGCTGGTTTTTCTCCCAAGTCTTGTTTCTTCAGATTGTCGGAAACCATCTTCCTTATGTGGTCACGTTCTGTCCTCTGAGAAAGCCACTCCCCACATCCGCAAGTGCATAATATCAACGAACTTGAACCTTCCATGGTATAACAGAGAGCGGAGGCTAGTTTAGAACTCTCATGCCATGGTGTTTACCCCGATAGTTTACAACACCTGATAAACAAAATGTCAAAACCGTGTTCTGTTCGTGTCGCAAAAGCTTGCCGTCCGATTGCCTGCGTGTTTCTATACCGAATGCCGGAATAGCCTTCATAAAAATGCCTGTACTGTACAAGGCGTCAAGCTGTTATCCGGAAACACTGTTTGGCAACATGTTGCTAGAGTAGTGATGGTGGTGATGGTAATTTGCGAACCACTCCATTTGGCATTGAGGGTACAAACTGCATGATCGGTCACGGGAAAGGATTAACGACGTACACAAGCAAATCTACTTCTATTTATGCTTATCAAGTTCTATTTATGCTTATATGTCACACAATGGAAAAATTATGAATAATCCAGTCATCTAATACGTCCGTCTATCTGAAAAGATCCATATCTGTAAGGTTTGTAAGAGACGAAAATCACATTTTTCCTTCTAATGCCAGGCAGCGGTACTTTTGTAATTAGTGACGCAGCAAGGTTCACGTATTTAACCAGGAGACATCTGGTCATCAATACTTCCTAGCCGCTCCACACTGAAGTCTTACAAGTAATTAACACCATTTTGTTTATTCTGTATGAAAAACATTGGTGTTTGATGGTTGAGAGTTAGAAGGATTTCAAAGACATTGTCACCTACATGAAAGGATGGGAAGCCTTTTGATGACAAAATTCACGTTTGTGTGAATGAACTTCAAAGACTAGGTCCTAGGGGGGACAGGAACCGTATGTCTGTCACCTAAATGCTAAACTTCCTTTATAAAGTGAACGGGAATTCACTAGGAAGAAGTTGATCTGGGGAAGTTTCCTGGTGTGATGAGACACTTAGGCGCTTCTGACCGGGTTTCGCGTCATTAAGGGAGTTGTAGGCCGGGGGTGGGGAGGGGGCTCGGATCGGGAGGGACTCAGGGGTAGTTGGTTTTCGTTCCTAGCCTGTTTGGAGGTCGAGTTGGCTAGTTCCAGGTGCTGAGAAGTGACCTTATATTTACCGTCCCCGGGATTAGAAGTTTGTAATAATCAATTTCAGGTCGAATTCGGTATCCGTAAGTTCATTCTGTGGTTTCCAGTTGTAGGTCTATTTTTATAGTTGTATAAGTCCTTACGGAAGTCGATATATTCTTGGCAATGATATTGTTTGCTCTATTCTCATGTATCCGATCGATTAAGACGGGTAGCGTAGATGGGCGCTGTGAAGTACTCTCCAAGCAGAGCATGGGTTTCGGCTGGTTTTTGACGTGTTTTTAGGTGTTTTTGTCGGGCTTTCTACTTTGTCATCTCTTTTTTTGTCTCGCCAACCGGGAGAGTACGAGGAAAAAGGAAGTTCGGCAAATCTAACACTCACCCACACACCCTCGTTCTTCTTTGTCTTGAGACCGTTCAGTGACGTCGACCCTTCCGGCGACACTCCGGACTTTTCACCCATACCTTAACCTTCTAATGGAGTTTCGCCATGGGTCGCTTCGGATAGAGTACAATTGCCAATGCTCTGCGTGTGTACATACATACGAACTCTCGTAGTGGTACAGAGAGTGACGGACTCTCATAGTCGAATCCTAAACTTGGATCAGGGAATACTACGACCCCCACAGATTTATAGATGTTTTTTTTCATAGGACCACAGGCATTAAAAACACATTGCTCCTATGTCCACGAAGGTTTTTAAAAACATCCTTGCATGCTTACCATATCTTAAAGGTGGGCAGATAAAATACCGGTAGGAGATCGATTTTCATCCATTTTATTAAACATAGTTTCTATCAACGCTCTAGAGTTGCACAAGGTACAGAAAAATGGGAGCTTATTTCTATAATAACAAAGTGGTCACGTGAAGGAAACCTGAGGTTATGGCACCACCCGGAAAGGCATTTAAAACGAGATTGGACATGTATATAGATATATGAAACGACATCCAGTGATATCATAACAACAGTGAAACTTGGAATTGACTTGAAAAGAACAGCGGCCAAAATGGGATTTAAAGCTCCTACTACGACGTCGATTTATCTATCAATGTCCTCTGCTCAAATCTTCTATAGTCCAGTGATATAATTGAAAACAGGTCGGCTTCTCTCGATCTCAGTACCCCAAGAGGGTCCCGGAGTCTTCTCTGTAATTCTTCCTGCACCACGAACAAGGAACGCTCGGTTCGAAACATGTATGACAGCGTTGCCCTACACTCTGTGAAATAAATATGGCAATTTGTTAGTAAGGGTCGGATGGAATTCGTTTTTTTTATGTCATGACTCAACGAAAATTAGTCAGAACTTTTTTCTCTAAAACGGCATACAGAAAGAAACATACAACTTTTTACAAGCATACAATCGCAAAAATCTTCATTGATCCGTCTCTAATTTGTCATACTTATACCTCGAACAAGTCTCAAAAGGTCCTGCACCCGATCCAGAACAGCTTCAAGTTGCAAGGTTGCATTTCGGCTACTTCGTGGGTTGGAAAGAATCATATAGATGATCTCTAGGTCAATGTCAATAGATCTTCCTGTTTCCTGCATGTACTGCTCGATGATATTTGCGATGTTACTCAGTTCGCAGCTTACTATATGGAGGCGTGCGTAAATTGATAAAAGTTCCATGGCCATGGTTTGCTGTGCACAATGCATGAGCTTCTAAAGCCTCCTTGCCATGCTGGCTGTGCCTGAGTTTCATATGGTCAAGCACCGCCGAAGCTGATAATTGGTTCCAGGTACGTGTTACGTCAAATGATAGGTAAAACTTATATCCTGTCTTCCTGTCTGTATACATAGTTGTCATATAATGTTATCTCGAAAGAAAACATATTTTGTATTCCTCTAATTATTTTATAGTTTTTTAAATGGCATAAAAATGGGGAAAAACCATTGCATGACTTATGTATTATAACTGAATATAATTTGGTATCACAGCAATGGAAATAATAAGGAAACGAGTCACGGTAGAGTAAGGGATATTTTTTAGTCAACTTCGCCTGATGCAGATCTAGAAGGAAGTTGTGGCTTGTGACCTCCTGCATGTCGAGGGTTTTCTTATTCTGGGTAACGGCACCACAGCCTGGTATGGGTCATTCCTCCCAGTTGTGGCTCGTTACTTCCTGCATGTCGTGGCTTCTCTTATCCCTGGTAACGGCACCATAGCCTAGTATGGGGCATTTCTCCCACTTCTTTGGGCATCCCGACAGAATGTGGCGTCCCATTTCTCTCCTAAACGATATTATCATTTCATATTATAATCAATCGACTTCGGGTTGCTCTTGTCCTTCCTGTACCTTCATAAAAGATTATTCATACACTTGTTACATATCATAAGAAGCTTACACTGCATGATACCAACTTGACATACTGAAGAGAATTATTTGATGTGACTAATGTTTTTCTTGACATGGAAATATTCTTATTTCATGTATTTGTAATTTCTGATAAAAATATTACGCATTAATAAGCACACATGCTTAATATAGGCAAAGGACATACAAACACACTTTCTGTCATCCCTGGCCATTCGTCACTCTAACACATGCAACAGTGATGGAACATTGATACTGTATTCGTTCTAAAAGTTGTGATTCTTCGCAT
This sequence comes from Branchiostoma lanceolatum, assembly GCA_035149815.1. Lineage (NCBI taxonomy): Eukaryota > Metazoa > Chordata > Leptocardii > Amphioxiformes > Branchiostomatidae > Branchiostoma > Branchiostoma lanceolatum. The sequence continues at coordinate 16,390,748 of CM068875.1, read as the reverse complement.
GCGCAGCTCTGCCAATCGACATCACCGTGCTCAAGTCAGGGACGGATAAACGATTTGTACAATATTTCCAGAACATAACGAGGGAGTTTGAATTTCAAGCCTTTAAAAGTTGCCTTGATGGGCTGTAATGCCCTGTATCAGGTTTCTCAGGCAAGAAGCGCAAATACAGAAAGCAGCCAGGCCTTGTATTGTCTTGCCTACCTGAGTTACAACAAACTCTCTGCAACAAGCACAATACATATAACAAAACATGAGCCGTTACTAATGCACACTGAGTACAACAGGTGCTCATAAAACACATCTTAAAACTACTCTCCTAAAAAACACTTGTTAAAATCCCTTCAAAAATCTGCAAAAAGGGATACAAAACAATTTGCAAGAAAAAATTAACCCTACTACTTAATCATACTTAACACAAAACAAACAAACAATGATACAACTAACTCCATTGAAAATAGAAATAAAAACTGAAGAAAAAAGTCATCAAAGAAATCATCAGCTTTCCAGACTAAATACTAATAAGGCCCTGTTGATTTAGAACTTGAAAAACTGGAGGGTGACATCAATATGAGCCCAAGGCCTTTAGAAAATTAGTAATAGTCTAGATGAGTCTTTGGGAGGTGTGATGGATTGTTGTGGCAATGACATAGGGGCGTGGCAGGACCAAAGGATGGAGGCTGGCTGTGATGCTGACTGATGTAGGGGCATTCGTGGGTGGCAGAAAGTCGGCTGGCTGTTGTGATGACGTAGGTGTGTGCCTGGATAGAAGGTAGTTGGCTGGCTGTTGTGTTGACGTAGGGGCGTGGCAGTAGTTAGGGGGTTGTATGCCAATCCTGCAATACCAAAGATCATACATATCATTACAACATTTTTGTGTTTTATTCAATAAATATGCTGAGTCCAAAGTCGAATAGTTGTGATATATTTGCTTCATGTAAATCACTTTACTTGATAAATCAATGCAGACATGACATGATAATGATGTTCTTTTATGTATAAATGGTGTTAAATAAAGCAAAAACGGAAACATAACGGAAACATATTTTCAATGCTTGACCTGAAGAGGCTGCACTATTTACTTTTTGAAACGGGGCGTAACGAGGAAGTTGGGTGAAGCCCTGTAACTCTCTTTTATTGTGACTGATCATCAGTTTTACCATGAAACATATCGATGGTCCATGAGTCACCCCCATATATCTGTTACTGTGTTGATAGTCTGTAGAGAGCAAACAAGGAAAAGTTTTATTTCTGAACAGCATGCGTAATATTGCAGCAACATAATTTGTTCAAGAAAACTTATAAATGACTCATGCTAAAATGTGGTTCAATCACATTTCCAGTTAAAGTGACTTATCTGAGGGGAGTGCATGACATTTATATATATACATGATCTTCATAACAATACATGTAACAATACAGCAATATCAGACAACTTGCTAAGGAAATTGACTTGAGGGTTGAGATTGTACAACACTTGACTTGTTAATCCCACTGATATGGCAATGTTGCAAAAAAGTTTATCATCATGAAATCTACTTTAAATCTGGCCCAAGGCCTGCTCTTGTGAAGACCCTGTCCAACTGTGTTAGATTAAGATGTCTTGGCATCACAGACACTGCAGCATCCACTGTCCAGATGACATTCTGCAGTTAAGCCATTTCTGTCCATTCCCTGAACCAATAGGTGTTGAAGCACTGTCTTTCTGATACAGGTGGTCTGGGTACTGTTAACCAAAGCTATAATATTAGTATTAATAAAGCGGACATCCATGGACATTGGAAACACGTGCATCTTGGCATGTCCTTCTTCACTGTCCCGGGCGCACCTCCCTACTTCCTGCCAGTATGACAAAATGTCCTTTGAAGGTCTCCAGTGGACAACATGCCTTATGTTGCTGACTTGTACCCCAGACCAAATGCAACGGTAGCCACTACACATCTCAGACTACCACTGCTCTGTGTGAAGCGAGACAGGATTCTTGATTAACTGTATTGCCATGGTACATCTCTACCACCTTTTTTTTCTGTAACTGTGGGGCTGTTCAGTGTACGCCTTGTCTCCAAGCTCTTTCATAAGCCAGTCATAGACCTGCCACACTGTAGTGATCGTTCTGTGCAAGTAAGAGAAATCTGTGTCAAGACATGATGAATGGTGCATTACTAGAAAATGTAACATCCAGACATTTGTGCGTCAAGTCATTTCAGCAGCTATTTTGAGTTAAGATAAACATAATCTGTGTGCCAGCTACAAAATGTCAGGTACTGCTTGCTACTAAATAATAGAAGTATATATGATGTTAGGTACAAACCTGCAGTATATGATTGTCCTTTCTGCATCATTCCCCTTTGCCTTCAGAGGGGCGAGCAGCCAGGCAAGTTCAGTACCAACATCAGCTGAGCACCTCTGGATTTCTAGGTGGATGTTCGGCCTGTAGAGTTTAAGGGATGTAATGCTGTACTTTATGACTGTTTAAATCATGCATTGTGTTACCATAGAAACATGTACATAAAATAGGTTGTGCTATGAGAAAGATGACAAGTCCATGTTGGACACATTTATTAATACATGTAGTATAAAAATGAAAAGAGTTGTGTTGATAAGGCTATTGTAACAGCATAGAGGAATATCATACAAATATAAAACATTATATGATTCAATAAGCATTTACTGATCAAGAACATATATTTAAACAACATGGAAATTAAACAGGGCTTACCTATTGGGAGCACAGAAACTATTTCCACTACCCTTTTGGCGAGGTGTAACTGCTCAAGGACCTCCCCAACCATTCCTCCAGTAGCAGTGGCAGTCAATATTAGGATAGGACAAGACAGCAGACTCCTAACAGCGGAAACCTTGCTGTATCCTTCTCGAAATGAGGCACCCCTGTGACATAACGTAGTGTAGGATCATCATCATGAATGTTCACATGAGATTCAGACATGAACGTATGAAGGCAAACTCCTGTCCATCCCCTGGGTCAGTCCTGACCCCTCCGTCCCCTGTGTGGACCATCTCTACCCCAACACTGCCAGAATCGGCAGTCACTCCACCTGGTTCATCTTCCGCCCTCTCATCGGTATGGGATTGCGCCCCGGGTAGAACTGGGACCTTTTATTACCAACAAGCAACAAGTATATCAGACTTCAATTACAGAAACGGCTAATGCACATAATTATTGGCAGATATAAAGCTTAGTACTGTTGCAATTTACTTAACAGAAATGATACTCTGCACCTTACTGAAAAAAAATGTCAAGGTCCTAGAATAAGATTGAGACCTTAACAATAACTAGTTGATAACCTAAATAGGATCATATTAAACTTTTCACGGATGGCATACTCTGTACATTCAAAACCCAATGTTAGCGTATAAAGACGTAGCAAGGCATCCTAGAACACAACTCGCCTGTCCATCATCAATGGAAAAGTTCCCAATTCTCCTCTGACAGCATCGTTTGAGGCTTTGGCATGTATGCCTGATAGGAATTTCTGGAAACGTGTCAGAGTAGACATTAGTGGCTGCTATATCTGCATGCAAGGCTTCTTTGATTGTTCTACAATCACTTTAACGTTTTCTTGTGTGACTAAGGCAACTCTTCCGCCTCTTGTATTGACTCTGTATTTATAGGTCCATCTCCATGTTTTCAGATAGACACAGTGCATTGATGTTCTTTATTTCGCACATCTGCTCTACCAGTGTGGCTAAGGTGTTTATAGATCTTATATATGTTGATCTGTGCGATCTGCATTTTTCTGCTATGATGAATGTACACTGGAAGTTGTTTCACTGCCTGTGTGCTGATTGTGATGAACCGTCTTAGCATACTGTTATCCATGAATGCTCGGTTTGTTTTGTTTGATTTGCCTTCTATGCTTCATATGTGAAAACTCGTGTGTATAATAGTAGTTTCCTACTTCTTTTGTATTAAGAGATGGCTTGACTTCTCTACTTTGGTGCTACATGAGCTCTTGTCACGTCTGTTGCTTGCACGAGAGATTTTGTCCCGTGTGTTTTGCAATGTTAATGTAGTACAAGGGGTCATGTCACATGTATTTTCTTGATAAGTCTGTTACCAGTCCCAGACAAGACAAGTGTGTTTTGCAGGCAGTAGTACGAGTGATACAGCTCCGTGTGTTTTTCGTGGATTTGTTAATGCAAGACGTCTTGGCGCAAATGTTTTTCAAGACAGTGGTAGTACAATAAAAGTTGTCCCGTGTGTTTTGCAATGTTAATGTAGTAAAAGGGGTCTTGTCACATGTATTTTCTTGATAAGTCTGTTACCAGTCCCAGACAAGACAAGTGTGTTTTGCAGGGAGGCAGTAGTACGAGTGATACAGTCCCGTGTGTTTTTCGTGGATTTGTTAGTGCAAGAGGTCTTGGCGCAAATGCTTTTCAATGCAGTGGTAGTACAGTAAAAGTTGTCACGTGTGTTTTGCAGTCCTTCTGTACATGTGAAGACACTCTGAGTACTGTATGGTCAGTGTCAAAGGCAGCGGGTAACTCCTTGATCATAGAAAACTTGTCGGGAACGTGTCGAGATCTAGTAAGTTGTTACACGAGTTTGAAGGCACTTGATTGAGTTGTTGAAGAAAGTGGTTGTTAACCAGATTTTAAAAAAACTCAGCCTCCTTACCCTCGTTTGTAACACTCAGCTGGACCAGTCAATACGAGGCAGGTTGAAGTCACCGAGTAAGCAGCACATGCTGTATTCATTGTGTACGCTCCCTAAAACCGAACATAGGTTGCATGTAAGTGGTACCAGGTCGCCGGAAGGAGGCCTATAGCAAAGAACTATAGCAATCCTCCCCAAAGTAGGAGGGTGAAGCTCACAAACAAAAGAATTTCATCTTGGGGCTGCATGTCCAATCTACGCCTACTGCAAACTGACGATCTGTCAGCTAGTAGGATTTCTTCACCAGCGTTATTGCTGTGAGTGACATCACGGTCCTTACGATACTAGGTAACAAAGTGAGATGACCTTTTGGTCGTGTGCTTTAGGAATTAACCAAATTTCTGGAGACAGATCCACCGGCTATGGTTCGCGGAAGCTGGTTCCAGCGACAAGTGATCTTCCGCTTGGCAGTTTTTGCAATGACAGACGTGCGACACGTGTAAACTTCCGTCCAGAAAGCCGTGGTACAAAAAACACGCAACTCTGTGCAGGCCCGCGTTCTTGCATCGTTGGCCGATCTGGACGCTTATCCTCCCGTAACCGCAGTTATCGACCCTCCCGTGCCATAACAGGCACCCTCTATCCCCTCCAGACGTAAGAACGATGTGTCGCTTCGGGAGGTACGTGGTGTTTGGTAATAATTCAAAGACGTTGTGCATACCTGGACTACCTTATTTCAACTGTAACTTACGCCGTGCCCCTGTGTCCGCTGCTGGGGTGTTTCACAGAATTCCAGTACACCTAATTTGCCTTTCAGTTATACTTCGTGCAACTATCTCATACAGAAATGCTACAAAGTACGTTGCCGGTTGGCATACCGATCTGCCATACTTGTGGAGGATTTTTGCAGACGACATACCATGTGCTAACGTATGTGCCAACAATTTTCTTCATACTCAGAAGTGGAGGTGTGCGTTATCTGATACTTCTCAGTTCACACCTGAAACATCAGAGGCTGAGGGCATAGGGTCCGAGGAGGGAGCTGGGACCTTCACATCAAAGGATCCGGAGCTTGGCACATCCAATGGGACTGGCGTGTCCTTGGCGGCTATTATAAAAAGCGTCATTTAGCGACATTGTCAAAACTGCAGAGAGGTAGATCTAATTCACCGGCTTTCCCCGAAAGTTATAGACTGGCGGTTTTGAGTTTCCCTCGAAGCCTGCTTTTTTAAAAGGCTAGACCACACACAATGTGGCGAACAGAAGTAAGTAGGATATACGTTAGCAACCGTTTACTAACCAAAACATTCAATGAGTATAGCTATGCTTTACAAGATGCACTTACATGTGTATTCAATATATAGTCATTTTACAATAATCTTTGCCGGACTACTACGCCTTGCAGGCGAAAGCTTACCCAGAGCTAATATGTACACTACTGTCAAGTTAAGGCCGTTTGATAATCTGATATAAAATGGTATTGCGTCAACTTTTAGGGACATCTAAACGATGCTAGACTACCTGATAAAATATAATGACATTAATCCGGATCTGAGGAGTCACATATGATCCAGAGATACTACCAGCATTCAATCTTGGTATACAATGTCGTGTCTTCAGTTCAAAGTTCCAGAGGCTTCAGTTATGTATTCGGTGAGGACACCAAAGCCAGTTCCTTTGGTAGCTGATGCTTAAGGTCGGTTACCTTTTCTGTTCTCCACCTCATCGTCCTTTTCATGTTTGCGGCTGATGATACCGCACGTGCACAGGGCCAACAAAGCTGACAAGAACCGGGCGGCTTTCCCAGGTTTCTTCTTCTCATTCCTTTTCTTCTTCTCATTCCTCTTCTTCTCATTCCTCTTCTTCTTCCCATTCATTCATTTTGGCTGTATGTTGGAGACTTATTTACCCCATTTTGTGCATCTCGTTTCATGTGGCTGCAGAATACTCAGCCCAATACATTAACCACCTACCAACCGACCACCTCGTACAAATAGCAGACTCTCCCGGACAACACGCAGTGGTACAACAGACATGTACAGTCAGTCCATCTCCCTACACCTTCCCACAGGCACAAGAGCCGCCCCCCCCCCGCATCGGCAATAATAAGGAGCAACATTGTATTTTCCCCACAAAGGTCAATTGTCGTCTATATTTTTTTGCTCTAGCCCATAAATGAAAGCTGTGTGTAGTTTGATCATGCTGATATAATAAAACTTTATTTTATGCGATAATTGTAAAGCAACATTATCACTGTACACCAAGACTCTGCAAGATTGGAACTTCCACAAGGGAAAGAAGGTTGTATATGATTAACGTATAAAATGAGGATTTGTGTTGGCAGCATTTTTCATGCTGCTTACAGAATTTACGTCTCCTATAAGACTGTTCCCTTCCTTGCCTGTTGTGACTAATATCTGATTCTTGAATGTAATTGCACTTCTTCTTGAAGCCGGCCAATCAACATAAATGTGCAAAATGTTTGTCTCTCTATGCTCTGGGTACCACTTTTGAGTTCTTTTCTTCATTTCGCATATGAATGGTCTCTGCTTGCGGTAGGGTGTAGAGAGTCTCTGCTGTACGTATCTCCATTTGCATCCTTTGGTTGCATCTTTGCTTTTCGTAGGCTACATCCCCGCTTTCGGTATCCCTAACTCTTCTTGTGTTTCTCCTGGTACGCCTCCTCCTTGTCGATTGCTTCGAAAGCAGACTTCCCGGGACTGCCATTGGGATGGGACGCCCCCAGGTCATCGTTGACTCGTTCGATAGCTTCTCCCGACCCGACTGAGTCTGCCAGACCAGCTGTGTGCACTCTGCCTGCATAGTTACGTGTAAAAGTCATGTCCTTTGGCACGGCCTTAACGGCACGCTTGTGGAATGACTCGCATTTATTGGCCGTTATTAGTTTCCTCTGACGTTTGACAGCTTCAGGGCTGAGGCGGTAATCCACAAAGTGTTGTTGTAGGGCGACGCGGTCAGACTGCGTGAGCGCCAGGTTACCACCTCCGGGAATGTCTGCCGCGGTCCGGTCGTCTGGGTTATGCTGTGGGCATTCAAAGACCGACGTGCAACTCGAATGGTCTCCAGTGATGCAGTTGACTAAAGTAATGCGCAAGTGTTCACATTCAGCATACAAGTCTTCGTCGCTGTCCGGGCGACGCACGTGTTCACGATGTAATTCCCAACTTCGCGGCTTGCTTTCTGTCGACTTACTTTAGTTGCGTTTCCTCCTTGGAAAACCTCAAGGTCAAGAGGGTAGGCCTTGTTAAGGTGATTTCTTCCGTTATGTTGCACGGTACGGAGTCCTGCTTTTCTGCAGGCGGCAGTCCGGTCTCACTTATGGCCTCGTTCGTGAGGTGTTGTTGAGCATGAAACGTGTGTATGCAGGTATCTGCCTGTTTCTTCCTCCAGTTCCTGCACAATCAAGGTAGAATCATGTCCCGGTTGCTGACTACTGTCTGTTTGACTACGATTCTGGCAACCATAGCACCTTCACTTGTCCCCACAGAATTGGCCCTTCTTCTTACAAGTGCGACAGCGATTGTCCACACATTTACCTCTACACTTGCAGCCGGGGGCAGACAGTCTTCCAACTGTCTCTCTGATCTTTCACATGTTTTCTTCACTCTCCCACTGGACTGCTACACCGCCATCACCAGCCCATTGCGTTCATATTTGCGGGTAAAAGGTTTAAAGTCAGAGGCTAACCTGAGATCTCGTGTCCGTGCCACTCGTGCCAGGGGTGTTCGATCTTGTGCCCAGTTTGTGTCGTTTTAGAAAAACCCGGAAGTAGAACCGAATATTCGATGCTTGGCCCTTCGACTATGTAATTTCAAGCAAAAACAGCCTTCGTTAGTCGCCACGGCTAGGTTGTGGGTGGCCCTGAAGATTGCCGGTGCCTTGGCTGGAGGTTTTGTCAGGTAATGCTGTATAGCTGAAGTCCATGTCCGAAAAAGTGTCTGGGGAGGAACTTGAACTGACGTCTAAATCGGAAGTATCTGTAGAGTATGCTAGTCATGCATTGGACGCGCCGTAAGCTTCGCGCTTGGTCGTAGATACACTCCCTGGGGGTGTGTCGTAGTGGCACGTTAGGTCGAAACTTGAAGCAGTACTTGAAGACACGCTTGAGAGTGTTGCCGACAGCGGTTTAGATCTACATCAATTGCCTGTAGCGAGGTCGACAGTGTGTTAACTGTTATGGCGACAACTGGTCACGAGATGACTCCGCGTCATCAAGTAACCAAGGACCGGGATAAGGGAGACTGAGAGGCGAGGATGCAGCTCGATAACGGATGTTTATTCACAGACCAAGATGGAGAGACATGGCTGTCTCTGACTCGATGGTAGGAGTGACATGTGCAGTGACCACGTGACTACAGTAACAGTGATGTCATTACAACATAACACAACATTGTGTGGCGCCGAGCGAGCTAAGCGAGAGAGTGAGCATCTTTCAAGGCGGCGTTGTCTCGCAACTGTTATAACTTGATATCGGCAGAACCCAGCTTTGCCGCGTTTTTGGCGCTAACTGTCCGAGCCTGCGGACCGTAAACAGGATTCCCGGGATTGGCTGCCGCCTCGGCCCCTGCGAGGCTCCGAGTCGAGCTTTCTTCAACTCTTCCTCTGTTACCCTCCTGCCCATGCCCTTGACTCTTTTCAGTTGCCCCAACAGTAGCTCTTTCTCCTTCTCGAGCTCCGCTGTAGTAGCCTCGGCCGGGACGGTCTTCCATCATTTTATATGTGTATGCATTGTGACCTGCCTCATGAGATTGGCCCCAATTTGTTGCAGGACTTTCAGACTTGTGTTATTCTGGATAGCATACTTTCTTAGTGACAGACTTTGATGGCTTTTCTGGATCGGTGTGCCATGCTGACTTAAGATTGGATGCTGTAACTCGCTGTTTATATCAGACAGTTGATTGCGACTGCTGCTGTGTGCTTTCCTCTACTGTGAGAGAAATATTGACTTCACACTTCTCACACAAGTCACTGAAACTTAGTTCTGCCCAATTTTCACCAAAGAGTTCAGGTAGCGGTTTTGGAAGTACAGTGACTGTCTGTCTTGTTACATAGTTCTCATTGAAGAGAGGGACAAATAATTTGGGGGTGGGAGCCTGAAATTGAGATGTTGAAACCTGCATCTGTGGGCTTATGTTGCGGAATCCGCTGTGCGGAGCTTTTGAAAAAATAAGGTAAAATTGGGCCATTCAAAGGCTTTGTGAAAGACCATTATGCTCACTCATGAAGTAAGGGCAAAGTTACAAGTTAAAACATTACAGGCATTACCTGTTATATTTAATAATGACAGACACAGGATTAACAGTTAACAGAATGTTTACTTAGACGTCAGGTATCTTGCTCAGAACCCATGCTTTCCAGAGAATCTCAAATCAAATATGGTGCTTACACTTTTCAATGTTTTCATCTTTTCCAGTGATTCTCTTCTTATCTTAGTGGTAGGAATAACAAGTTTTCAGACACAAAGTAAATCAAAAAAGTGAATACACAGTTACACTGTAGTGCCTGACATCTTTAACTTGAGTGAGTAGTGCCGTAGTGGCATCCAAGGTATCTTGCTACAGTAACAGGTTCCAGATGAGGATTTTTCTGTTCCTCGCCCCCCCCCCCCCAACGCTCCACTGCCTCATCAAAATTGAAGTCGCTCAGGTCAAGCCCTTCAATTCGCACCATTAGCAGGTGGTTGAGGTTTTCATCGGTCAGTTTGGACCGCAGCCTGGTCTTCACCCTCTTTAGGCACGAGAACGCCCGCTCACAATCTGCCGTGTGAGCGGGGATGACCATCATTCTGTTGTACAGCCCCTTGATGTTTGGGTACTGGCAGGACAGGGTGATGTTAGATGATACCAACTGACACATGGCTTTCGGTGTCTTGCCTGTGTAGCTTGGCAGCTGCTGCCTGAAACCAATCCACTCGTCCTTGAGCTCCCGCCTGTTGATGGGGTAGGGTCCCTCAGAGTAGAACTCTGCCAGCATGTTGAAACTCTGCCACCCGCACACTCCCGTTATCATAATGGTTTCTGGCAAGTAGGCAGGATACAGGAACACTGAAGGCGCTCAACAGGGGAAGCGTTCCTCCAAGTTTTCGATGATGCTGTCGACAATATAAATATAAACCTGTTCTTCCTCACTATTTACCTTTGTATCAACATTGGGTGCATCAGCAATGGGGGCATCCTTCACGTGCCTCTAATATAAAAGCTCCACAAAGATATCCCTTTAAAAGAAACTGCTGTAACAATGGGCATTTACATTTGTGCATAAAACTAAGTCTACAAACTTATAGAGCTGTTTCCTGTACAGAATGAATAGTACTTAGCAAACGTCACTTCGTTGGAAGCAGTACACAATGTTGCCCAGTCCCCTGACACAACCACACCCCATAACTCACTACACAAGTTAGCAAAAAAAAAGTGCTGGGAGACGTCTAATGTGTCCAGCAGGTCTTTGGCTGTTTTGGGAGGCCATGTTCCCTGTTGTTGGCTTTTTTCCAACTGTGAGATTAAAGATATGACACATCACAGCTCCTTCCAGGGCCTGCTTCATCAGCTCTGGACCTGCCTCGACACCATCTCCTTGAGTGAAGTTGAACGTAGGTCTCTGGACTGACATTATACAGTTTCTTCGCCTTCTTGACATCTTCACGGGAACCAGCTTCTGCAGCGTGATCTCTCTGCTTTTTCAGACTTGGCTACTCAGTGTCCTCAGCTGAAGAAAAAAAGGTGGTACAGTATCAAAGTGATGAACGCATCTTGCTGGTATGAATTTATTAGAAAGGTGCTCGTCAAAATACAGACCGTTTGAAATATTCAACTTCTAAATATAATAAATATTTCTTGAATAGCGTAAATCTCCGGTCCAATAGTTTCTTATAGGCGGTATAGATAATTGGCTTGATGGTAGCGATAAGTAAAGATGCCACAGAAAATTCAGAACGCATACTGCAGGTAAAAATTTCTTTAAAGAAGCTCTTAAAAAGCAGTTCGATTAATAAGAGGCACTTCTGAATACAGTTATTCATTCTTAGATGTTTTAAATATCCGGTTTCTAGTCGGTTGTGGGGTGGTCAACTGCTTCTTCCTCAGCAACTGATAGCTTCACAACCAGGATAGGTTTCTGCAGTGCAACACCTGGACCCCAGACATCCATCTGCAGCTCAAGCCTTGTATGTGGTGCACCGTCCAATACTCGCTGTACAATTTGGATTGTCTGACCGTCAAAAACAGTCACAGGTGCATGTATTCTGGCCTGCTTGAACTTGGTTAATGTATCCTCCGTAATCTGTCTGACAACAGTAACGGGTAGGGAGTGTCCTTTATGGAAATAGTCCACACCAGATCCATAAAATGCATCATTTCCCCCGAGCCGATCAGTGTCTGATGCAAGGAAGGCAACGACTTCTGATGCCTCTTTTCTTCATAGTTTCTTCAGATTTTCCATGTGCGCAGGCACCTTATCCAGAATGTAACTTCTTGACATCTGACAGCGTGTAAAGTGTAAACTATGATAAGCGTTACAACGAATATTGTACGATAACGAGCGTATCAAACCACTGTTCTGTTTCGTAGAAATGTTATTGTTTTACGTCTGTCGTAATTGCTGGTAAAACATCGTTCAACCTGTCACCATGTAACCGTTACTTATATTTGTCCTTTAACGGTCCCAAAAATTAAACGTTACACTGCACAAAACTCTTTTCCCGAAAACTATATCCCGCCGGCGAATCTGACTTAAAAAAAGTTTTATCCAAATCGTTCTAGTGAAATCATAGCTCATCTCAAACCTCGCCCCAACTTCTGCTGCAGACAATATGTGAACAAACAGGCCTATCTTACATCTACCATGCAGTTGCAGTGGGCCAAGATGACATTGCCCTTCTTCTCGGCCAAAAACCACGGGTTCAGAGGTGTCGCAGTGGCTTTTCTTCGAGTGCTTCACCTTTGAAAAAAATATTGTGATTAAGCATAATTTGTGCTTGGTCATGTACACCTTTGACTAACACAGGTCATAATGTTAACAGTCCAATAATTTACCTCTTTAAAAAATCAGCACTTTTGCATTGATTATGCAAATTTATTTGTATAATTGGTATCTTAATGTTCCACCTGCCATAAACTACATGTGATACATTCAGTAGAATCCCATGTTTGCAGTGTTCCCATTGAATCGAAAAAAATGGAAATATAGATTTTCATCATTAATTATCAGGCCTCGAATTAAACTTTTTTCCCTATTGTCCCTGAAATAAATTACGATTGTCCCGAAGTGAGGATGGACTGTCCCAGCCTATTTTCCAAGAAGTTGTATCACACATGAACGACAAAGCTGATTAAGAGTTTAAGCACAACTGGAACCTCAGAATCTGACGCGATTTCCGTGTTGTCCTTGGGCGCAGCAACGCCCCCCTTCCCCGCCATTTGTCCCTGTGGCTGTTGAACTTGAAGCAGTGGCTGGGGCTGTCTCGGCCGCTTTACCTCCGCGTGAGGTCTTTGACTTTTTCGCTGGCCGCGCGGACTCAGAAAGTCTCTGTTGCATGGTAATTGTCATGGACATCAGACAAGATGGAATTGTTTGCTGACATTTTTTGTCTTGATACATGTTGGGGACGATGTGAGGGCCCCGATGATAGGATGTGGGACCCAGACTTGACTCGGACATCGCTTGAAGCTGAAAACCCGCGCCCCCGGCGTTATGTGTGAAATCAATATTGATAGTGTTAGGTTACAAAACATCGCGGGATTTCCTTTCCTTTTAACTTACCCGTGCTGAAACAAGGATCTTGTCTGGACCAACCATCTCCATGTGCAGGATGTCCACCCAGCCGGAGACAAAGAAATTGTAGGCTTCCATGGATTTTTTTGCCTTAATATGTCCGCTGGTGGCCCATGATGTTGAAAGTACCAGATAATTAGCTATGTCCGGGTTTGAATTTAAAATGCTTAAAAAGTTGAGAAATACCTTTAGATTAATTTGATTCCAAAGTGTCTCCGTACTAAGAAATCTGTTACAAAACAATATTCAAGATTCAAGATTAATTTATTGAACTTCGCAGTGAGATCACTGAATTACATTAAATGTACAAATAACGAGTTGTAAGCTATCATGACTCACAATATTGCACATTTCTTAGTAATGATTAAAAGTTTCAGGATTATTCCACATTTCCCCTTACACGGAATAAGTAACACAGACATATATTTCACTTAAATACGATAATGTGTATACATAAATTGCACTTCGTTTTTTTCTTCTTTCTTGACTGAAAACAGGGGAGTTTTGACGGCATTATGAATGGTAGCTCATGATGAGAATTATTGTCCAAACTTATTGAGCAAGTTGCACATGTATGGGACGGGAGCTATCAATCACCAGCTTTAAGAGAAATAGAGTGATAAAATTTTGCGGTACACAATGATGTAACAATTCACAGATTGAAAATCAAATAATTTGATGAGACAAATATATGTAAGTAGCTATTCTTTAATGCTCTATATACATACATGTTGTGCTCTACATTCACAGAAGTAAACAAATAAAGAAAGCTTACCTGTAGATGTAGCACTTGTGTCCGGACCAGTTTGTGGGGGATCTTCATCTGTGTGCACTGGCTGTAGGGATTTCAACCTGTGTTTTGTATATGTGCATTTCCCATCTAAAGAGAGGATATTGGACAGAACATAACATCACTGTATAACCAATAGTTGCCACGTTTTAATATTTAACGTTTCCTGTGATATTTTAGACTCGGACCAAGAAGAAATAATGGTAGAAGAGGAAATGATCTTGATGCATTTCATGCAAAGTTTTGTGAAGGCTGTCACTGTTCTAGACAGTTTTCGAGCCACAGTGCCCACAATGATCAAACAATTGTTTCTACAATATTGTATTGATATGTCTCATATTGATTGATAAATGATCTTGATCAAATGTAGTTCCTTACCTTGCCTACAGTTTCAGTTCCTTACCTTGCCTACAGTTTCCACACAGAGTGTTTTGTTGACCATCTGGCGTTTAGCCATTGAAGTCAGTGCATCTTGTTGGTCACCTGTTTGAGGTCCTTTCTCATTCAGGTCAACGATCACGCTATCGGATGTGACAGGATCACTGGGCTGGGGGACACAGCACCTCCCAAAGCCGTGGGACCTACTGGACACAGGATTGGGGGCATACAATACCTCCCGGTGCCGTGTGACCGCACAAGAAACTTTGACTTTATTTAGAACCCACAATTAGCTTAGAATATGACTGCAGCTATTATTCCTGTGGTCCTTAAACAAATACATATACACATCGATACAACATTACGCAATACTGTCCCACAATACATAAACACAGGAAAACTGGATTAAAAAGTTCGAAGATAACTGAAGAATATCAAGTTCATGCAAGAACTGTCCTGTTCAAGAGGTGTGGCATGCCGTACAGGTATCTTTACTTCTCTTCATTCGGTTTTGGCAATTTGATGGAGTTTGATGTTGCTGCCCTTGTTTGATACCGACTTTTATCTAAAAGATTCAGCATGACATGTACATTTCTATCTTTGGGACACATTTGTACACAAACAACATACACTAGTCTAGATACTCTGGCCTCTTCATGCGCCTCCCCCATACAACCATTTCAAACTAGCAGCTTGAGCATCATAGGAAGCTACCGTAGGGCTATGGATGGAGGCCATGAGATGGTGAAAGATAGTCGAGGCTCCTTTCAGCACACCTTCCTCTAGATTGCCAAATATAGCGGCAACAAAATAAGAGAAATCATTTTTTAGCGGGTCAGTCATAGCCCTGAATGCGATGTCTTCCTGGTCACCACTGAGACCTTGAAGCTGACCGACAAGGTAGGTGCTGTTCTCAGGTGGTCCAACATCATTCAGGAACTGCTGCAGCATCGGTCCTGTAGTTGTCTTAAAACAGATGAAAACAACTTTCTATTATTCATGATTACCTTCTACCCAACTGACAAATAAGATAGGAACATGGGCAGCTGGAAGGACGTATTGGCTTACAGCAATTGTTAAACGGCAAACCAGTCTCCAACTTTATTGACTATTTGACTATCTTTATCATATTAACTAGAAAATCTTATGTTTAATAATGCATTATAATAACAGTACGTAGTACGTACGTATGTAACGTATTAACAACAACGCTTACCTATACTTGAAAATGTTACATCATTTATAAAAACCATGTTACAGTGGACACAATATATTAGCCACTGATCATATTGACTATCTTATCATATTAACTAGAAACACTCATGTTAATTATACATTATAATAACAGTACGTGTCACATGAGCTTCCAAGTCAACTGGACAGGTGATAGCTTGACAAATCTCCCTGTGACAGTGTGGAGTGCTGATCTTGGATAAGTGAAACTGGTCTTTCTTGAGATGCATACTTGTTGAAGCATTAACCAGTGTAGGTAGATCTCTATCTCGATAAAGCCAGAGTCGCTAGCGGCATACAAGCCATTTATTGGGCCCTCAAGCTTATAGGAAGAACTTGGCGATAGGATAGCGGTACCATCGGCCGATGCGCACTCCATCACAGTAATATGCGCCCTTCCACCGGACCTGACTGAGCTGCGATAGCCATTTAACGATTTGAAGGTTACAATGTTCTTCTTTTGTGGATCCAGGGTAAACCCTGTCTCATCAGCATTGTAAATTCTGTGACAGCTGCCATTGCCATTACTGTGATTTTGCTAATGGGATGCCCAGCTTTTGCCCTGTACTCTGCGTAATTGTGAACGGTATTTTACTCTTCTTCAGATAAGAGAGGGGGTCGGCCATTTTTGCGTCAGTACTACTTGTACCTAACATCTTTTCAAAGATTGTTGACCTTGGTATCTCATATTTTCTTGATGCCTCCGTATGACTGATTATCCCTAATGTCGGTCAACACTTCATTGATCAGGTCTGGGGGCCATGACCTTTTTTTGCCACTTCATTTGGACATTGCTCCTTACTTTGTATTTCTCAAAATATTTTGCATTGGTGAGAAAAATGGCGGGATCATACAAAGTGGAGACTAGGTAGAGTATGCATCCATGGTTGAGTAGACAAGCCCCGTCCTCTCAGTATGCGAGATGTCTTGAAGCCTCCATCATCTTCAAATATGTCATTGCCTCCTCTTTAGTTTCTCTACCCGTTGTTTCATCCAGCTGTTCCAGAAGGTGGGGGTTCATGGTGTTATAGTATACTTTGTGTCTTATAAATCGCTCTTGTTTCTGTAGAAGCTGTTGTCGAACGTTGAGAGGGGCTGTTTCCGTCCTTCGATTACAGTTACCTGTGTTTGTATCTTGTTTTCCGCGTTGTTCAAGTAGTAGGCCTTGTACTGCCATGTTAACTTCTCCTTCTCTTATGCAGATCCTCAGCTCTTTCCTTATATGTCCCTCTGCGTGTTGTTGGCATGGTGATTTTTGGATCAGTTCCAATTCGTGGCCTTGCTCGGCGGATTCTGTCCCCTGTACATGTACATCTTCCCTTGAATCGAATAAACCAGTCATAAACCAGTCATAGAATCTCTCTGTATCCACTCCCTGACTCTAAAGCCATAACTTCACCAGCTGCCCTGTGTTTCCTTGCAATTTGCCATCTTGTCATTTGATGTTAAACTTTATTACAAGCTGTGTCCAGTTGATTTCATTGTTTTCTTCCCATTCCATCACCTCGTTCTTAAAACTTCCCCTGCCAAAGTCTGCAAAGTTGTCGAAATGTCCTAGTCTATCTTTGGGTTTTATTGATCCCTTTACCTATTTTTTCCAAAGTTCTGACCTGATGAAGCTGAGACGCCGGGTTGCTGTGATGTTGTAGCTGAGACATCAGGAGGCTGTAATGTTGTAGTTCGGACACCGGAGTGCTGTAATGTTGTAGCTGAGACATCAGGAGGCTGTAATGTTGTAGTTCGGACATCAGGAGGCTGTAATGTTGTAGTTCGGACACCGGGATGCTGTGATGTTGTAGCTGAGACACCGGGAGGCTGTAATGTTGTAGTTCGGACACCGGGATGCTGTGATGTTGTAGCTGAGACATTAGGAGGCTGTAATGTTGTAGTTCGGACACCGGGAGGCTGTGATGTTGTAGTTCGGACTCCAGGATATTTTTTCCTGATATTTGGAAAAGAGCTAATGTTATTCCGGTCTTTAAAGAATGATCCTTGTGACAAGCAAAACTATCGCCCTATTTCCCTGTTGCCTGCCCTCTCTAAGGTCCTGGAAAAGATTGTGTATAAACATGTTTATAACCATCTTTTATCTAATGAACTTTTGTATGCATATCAATCTGAAAGACCGCATATACGAACACAAACGTAAAAAATACAACTAAGGTTTGCTGTATAGCCACCCCAATCGTTGTGTCTGTTACAAAATGCAGTCATTGAGTACTACTGGCATCCTACAAGTAGATGATGAATACAAAACAAAATCCTTTCAGTTGGTTCCTCCAGACATTACAAAAGAACACAAGTATGCAGTCTTGAAAAATATCAGTCATAATCAATAGTACACAATGTATTTTCAGACTAGTCTTTTCTACTAACAAACCATGACTACTAAAGTTTTTTTCTTTCTTGCAATTAGCTCAAGAGAACTAAACATATCAGTTATAGACATACTCTTACATGCCTGACCTTTTGGCAGAAGTATATGTGTGTGTATTGGTAGCCCAGAACAGACTCGACGGCATGAAGAAATCCTTTGTACGTCCCATCGTGCGACTCGTATTTCTTTCGTATCGCCTACACCACGCAAGGCTCATGTCACTATCACGTTAATACTTACAATGCTTGTGAAATGATGATACATCTAAATTTGCTTACGGCTCATTTACACAGTTGTGGCAGTTTGCCGTTATCACGGGCAGTGACTTGGGTTTGGAGTTCTTCTGCCTCCCGCCATGTGACGTTTTGCCAGCCTGTAAGAAAAATTCAACTTAATACACAGCCTAGGAAAGTGAGGAAAGGTTTGAAAGAAGTCCATTATAAATTTCTGCTGTCAAGAATAGCGGAAAACAAATCATCATTCTTCAACATTTTTCTCATAGACAACAACGATGGATATCTATGTTGTGGGTTCAACTACAGCTATGTTGCAGTAATAACAAGAGTTCTACGACCTTATACCTTCGCCAAATGATTTTAACCTTTATGACTGACGTATTGGGAGTGTTTCTCATCAATTATGAATCATACCAGTTGGTCGTCTTCACCCAAATAACATAAGTTGTCCAAAGTATGACTATGAGCGAACAAAGAAGGTTATGCTAACATTTATCATCAATTATGCAAATAAGCTCCTTATTAGCATAATTTGATTCAATGGTGTTCACATTCACACTACTTCCAAATGCCACAAGAATGAAATTGCCGTCATTAACTAGTATGGGATTATAGTAGTTTAACATTAATTATACGAATTAGCTTACATTTGCATATTTTCTATCTATCAACATTCCTTTCTTCCTCAGTTACAAATTCACATATTTGAATAGTCATATCATGGAACACAGCGGGTTTTTAAATTGCCTCATTAATTATGCAAATTAGAATCTGATTTGCATCATTATCATCCAATCAAACAAAGCACCACGTAAGTTACAGAGTTAAAGTATATCTCATTAATTATGCAAAAGAGGTCTTCATTTGCATAGTTGATATTAAATTCTCTCTCCTCAGTCATGTCACATGTTTGAGAGTCCTATCATGGAATTTGGAGGATGTATCAATTTTCATCATTAGTTATGCAAATTAGATACTGATTTGCATAATAAGTATTAATTCATGTAAATCATCACTCAAGCTATCCATTTAGCAAAAAGCAGGACCATCCATCAAACCCTTCTTGAGTTATTCCCTTTCACAGTCTGAAGCAAAACCTGCTCCTGCAGTCCCAGAAAATGCCGCTAGGGTGTCCAAACCGATACCTTTTACTCTCTTTCCAAAGAGCTATCTACCACTCAAAAGTCGGTTCCATGGCATATCCAAGACATGAGATATCAAAACAGGAATTTCCGCTGCAGTACTATAACAAGCCGCTAGAGGGCCCAAAATCTAATTATTTTCAGGGCTCACCAAGACCTACCAACATACCAAACATCAAGATAACCCATCCAGGCATTCTTGAGTTATGCTGGTCTTTCAGGCATTCTTGAGTTATGCTGGTCTTCTTATACATACAAACGCTACCCTATGCATAACCTTCTGCCCTAGCTCGGGAGCCAGCAAACTCTTGGGCGGTGCCAAATCCACTTAGAAGCCCAGGTCTCGGGATCTAACTATTACGTGACAAGCTAATTTGAACAGTCAAACCCCCTGGCCCAATGGGAATATCTCCTTACTACACCAGTAACACTTCCCCTACACCAGTAACACTTTCCAGCTGGCACCCAGCTAGTATACACTCATACAATATAACACATTTTTACACTTTTCTCGTTAATTATGCAAAGCATTTCGCCCAAAATCTAATCATCTTGAGTTTTCCCACATACACACCGACACACCAACTACGACAACAAACCATCCAGGCGTTCTTGACTTATCGTGTTCACTAACAGACACACAGACAAGCATCAACGAATAACCTTCTCAGCGAAGGTAATTATACAAATGCAACATTTTTGTGCTACATCCGGCATTGCATCAGTCATTTTGGGTAGATCACCCTGTCTTCATGTAGGTTCGTTAGAAGAGATAGTATATTTGAACATGTTGGTCATTACCTCTTTAATTTGAAGAAATTTCTTTATTTTAGAAATGAGGCATATACACAAAGATTTAGGACACTTTAACAACGTGTTGAAAAGAGTTGAATGTCGGCAGTGTGTCATGTTGTTTTGTAATGGCGCTTCTGCATGCAACAACACGAGCATGTTTAATGTATCAAAGTAAACGGTGTTTTTTTTTAAATTTCACTTCAGTTTGAAGTCAACCTGAAGACTTCTTTGTCTTATAGGTCTCTGCATAGCGCTATAACGTTAGTGTGAACGTTTCGTTCAAACTATCGATTGTACCCCCTCCCTACGTTTGCCCGAACTGTATTTTGACCCAACCGGCCGTGGATGTTTTTTCTATTTTTCTCTCCATATATGTAGCTGCCAGGTATGTAACAAGGGAAACGAAACCTCAGTCACAAAAATACGTACCCCACTACACAAGTGCAATTGGAGATTGTTATGCATCTGTCCTACGTGTCAAACAGCATGTGCAGTTTGTGTGGCAACTCATGTTTCCGCATGGATCGATAACATCGGGCTTTTACCCCGACTACGTCACCCTCCTCCGGCGCCAAAAAAACACCATGAACATAGGAAGACATACAAAATGAATAGCCTCTCTTCTTTCCTCGCTCTGACAACATTTCGTCGCCAAAAAGGACAAACTTATGTCCTGTGGCAAAACCGCCAACAGAGCTGGCGCCGCCATTTTGACGGACATGTGGCTGATTTTGACGGTGGTGTTCGAGTTGCTAGGGCGTTGCTAAGGGGGGCGTGGCTTCGGGATCGGTCTATTTGTGGTGGCTCCTCATCACCTGTGGTCTGTTGGCCTGCCTGTGGTGGCTCGTCATCACCTGTGGTCTGTTGGCCTGCCTGTGGTGGCTCGGCATCACCTGTGGTCTGTTGGCCTGCCTGTGGTGGCTCGGCATCACCTGTGGTCTGTTGGCCTGCCTGTGGTGGCTCGGCATCACCTGTGGTCTGTTGGCCTGCCTGTGGTGGCTCGGCATCACCTGTGGTCTGCTGGACTGACTGGTGGCTCGTCATCACCTGTGGCAACTGCGTCTGGGGGTTCTTCACCTGAATTCATCTTTAGCATTGGTAGTAGTGGGATGGTCAAATTATTTGTATACAAAATGCCATGTTTATTGTTGCAATAAAATTAAATGACAAATTGTAGTACCTGTAATTCCAGTATACAACACCAAAAAAAAGGTTGATTCTGAGGTTCGGTCCACTACACTCAGAGATCTAGTTTCCCCTCCCACCCTATTATAATAGTATATTTAGAGAACCATGTGGACAGAGATTATGATATCTCTATCAAGTATAAGCCATCTGATTCCTGTTGTTTCGACATTGGCTAGAATTCTAGAAACAGGTGATACCATTGTGCGTTACCAAATCGTATATTTCACGGAATGATAGTCTAAATTCAATGGACATTTCACCAACCTTCCGTTGCACCTGCCGGCTGGACTGAACGAGGGTTAAAATCAAATTTCCCGCCAAAGAACAGCATCACTTCCGGGCTTCTCGACCCCACGCGAACCTCTTTACCCTCGTCTTCTTCTTTCCCCCCTTCATTGGCTTCATCTTTCCTCCCTTCATTAGCTTCATCCCCACCCCCCCCTTCTTTGGTGGTGGCGCATTCTCCACACTCTCACTCTCGTTCTCAGTAGAGATGAGGGAAGGGCTGGGAGGCTACTTTCCCCCTTCTTTGGCTTCTTCTTTCCCCTCTTCTTCTTTGGCGGTGGCGCATTCTCCGCACTGTCGCTCTCACTCTATATGCAAATGTCTCTGATTTACATATATACAGTCCAGTTGTAGGATTCCAATCTGTACTAGTAGGATCTAGAACTGTGCTAGTACAGATTAAGATTCCAATCTGTACTGTGACATATTTTTGTAATTGGTTTTAATATATATGTGCAAATAAAACAATCAATAAACCAGCGGTACATGATATTGTCAATAAAACAAGTATACTAGTATCATTAGCTTCAGCAAGATGATTATATTTTAGGTGCTATTTGTGATACTGTGACTGTATGTTTACATGTTCATCTTAGCTTAAGAAGTCATAGATGGACCTTGTCACATATTTACAAGGTGGGATTCAGGGAACTAAAGGTCAATTTTGGATTCAGGGAACTAAAGGTCAATTTTGATAATGGGAGTCAGGGCATTCTAGCGGATTTCTACAGTACTGCAGCAGAACTAGTATGCAGATATAATTTGGTGAAGGTACGAGATTCTGGTACTGTATTCTATTATATTTACTCAGGGTAGGTCATACAGACTTTGATAATTATAACTGAAGAAGAAACTGTCACTCAATAAAGACTCTGAAGAAACTAATGCAAGATAACTTTTTTATTGTTCAAATTCCAACCTGTCTATGTTGTAAAACATACCAATTATGCTTTACCCAGTTACACGGACACATCACTAGTCTTCTTGTGCAGATATTTGAAAATATATATATATATAATAATTTTACAAAGACAACCAAATTAATAGTCGAGAAAACTTCATGTGGTTTTCTACATACATATATAGATACATGTAGAGAAAACTAGCGCTAGTAAGGTTATGTCCTCATGGCTATACCTTCTACTTCTTATAAGTGGAAGATCAACCTGCTTTTTCAAAATAACCAGCGTACAAGACATCTGGATTGAAGCAGATCCTTTTTTTTACATTTGAAGACCGGATCCATAGTGAAGTTGGCAACTGCAAGGGAAAACAAAGTTCATATTTTTAGCTACTGGTAGAAATTCTGTCATATTACAGGATGTCAAGATGTTCTTCTGCAATTTGTAGACATTTCCTGCAAAAACACACATAGTCTAGTGTTTACAGATACTCCCCTGAAGCCAAGTTACCGTTTCCTGATGCCTCCACCTGTCTTTCATCCCCCTCTCCCTTGTCCTACCAGAAATGGAAGTATACCAACCAAGTTCAACATTAAAAATTTCCTGAAATTACATAAAACATAATACTATTGTTTAATAACATAGAAATTTTCACAACATATTCATACTTCGGATGTTATTGAACATCGAACCATGAAAGCATCATACCTCCAGCTTTTCATTCTTCCCACCAGGTAATTACATTAATCAGTGAGTTACCTGCCCATGACGTCACAACGAACATGGCAGCGGATTTGGAACTTTGCACAACGGCTCGGAAAGAACGTTATTTTACAAGAAAACGAACAAGATATTGTTATGTCCTTTAATGAAATGATATAATTAAGCACTGTTTGTTCATTAAATAAGGTTTTTCGCAAGCCGTTGTGTAACTTTCGGAACTGGCTGACGTGTTCATTCTGACGTCATGAGCTGTGACGTCGTGATCATCATCATATATGTATCAATCAGTCATACATATACAATTAAAGATTTAGAACTAGTCAGACACGGGTGTCTTTGCTTTCCATATCAGAATCATTGAATGCTATATGTTTATATGAAGCCTATTGCATATCATACATGCACAATCAAAGAACTAGTAAGAAGTAGTACTCATATTAAGTAGTACTCATATTAAGAGTTCACTAGGCTGCTAATAACCATTATCACATGTGCAGATGGTGTCGACCAATCAGAAGCCTCCATTGCCCACAATAAGTGGTCTGTTACGAGGCCATAACACACCACTTATTGACGTCATGTCATAACACAACCGTTGCATTTTGTAGAAGGGGTATCTTTTTTATGAATCTTTTTCTTAACCTTGTTTAAGATATATTGTCTTAAAATTCTCAGAAATGTCCTTAGAATACATGAAGAATACATGAAAAAATTCAAACGGAGGGACAAAAAACAATATTTTTTAACACCCCCCCCGTCAAAGTGGAACCGGCCCAGATCAGACGACAGTTCGCAGAACGCGTTCGAACGTCCGCCATATTGTCTCCTCGATCGTTATGGACGCGGTACCAGAGTTTTTCGTTGACGAACTGTCAGACGCCGACTTAAAGGCAGTTTTCGGGTCATGGGAAGCTGGGGAGGACGCCCAGGACGCTGCAGCAGTTGAGGGACGAGAATGTAATAAGGTTGAGATGTACTTACCTTGATTTCTGCAGAATGTGGAACCTCTCTCTGTGGACGGTATTGTCGGACTCAAACCTACCTAGCGCTATAGCGTGCACGCTCTAAAACTAACCGAATATAACTGTAACAAACTTGCTCGAACTTGCCCCAACTCAACTAACTCGGAAATCCAACATCCGGGGCCTCGATCAGGGTTGACCCCTGACCCCATTAACCTGGTTACACTGTCCTCCCTCCTATGAAGACACGTCCTCGTGTCTTAGAACCTCAATCTGTCCGGGGGTCTCCCCCGGCGTCGGGAGCGGGCCGTAGAGGGTGTTGGAGCGTCGCACACATTTTGACTCTGGTCCTCATTCATAGAGCAGTGCCAGTCTGCGTCCGGATCGAGGCCAGCAGCGTCATGTGCTGTTATCCTTCACCAGCTGTCACAGGAGTCACACTGCACCCAATCCTGCAGTGACTCTGCGTCTGAATCCTCAGCTGGAGTCTCCTCGGCAGGTAACTTATCAGTCAAAGAATCTTCTGCTCTCGCTCCTGTTTCCTCTTCCGGTGGTTTTATTCGGTGGTTAAAGAACATGACCAGGCGTTATGACACCATATACACCTCGGCGCGGGTCATTAACCCTTAATTGAATCTCGAGCCTGACTCTTTTCATTCAGTAAAATTGCAGATTACATAATCATTCCCTCTGTAATCTTGTTCTACAAATTGCAGACTACAGGCTGGTTTTTTTAACACTGTGATGACAAAACATGCTATTGTTAGAGATCATGGGGTGTACTTTAGGCTTGAGTGTTTGGCACTCTCTTTCACTACCAACATGCCAAGTTAAGCCAAATCCATAAAAAGGTTCTTGTTCCATAGGTGTGAAGCCACAGACCCAGCCAAAAAGATTAAGTTGTTAAAGAAGGCTATTGTAGCATTTCCTCATAAATTACGTAAACATTAGGCTCGAATTTGCATGGTTTACATATGATAATATTCAGTTTTTGGGACATATTAAGTTCTGAAAATAAATAAGAATATAATGTTCAGCTTTTCAACATAATAAATTAAAGTACCATTATTTGCCATTATCACATGGCCAGATGGCGTCGACCAATCAGAAGCCTCCATTGCCCACAATAAAATGAGGCCATAACACACCACTTATTGGCGTCATGCCATAACATAACCGTTGCATTTTGTAGAGGGGGTATCTTTTTGATGAATCTTTTTCTTAACCTTGTTTAAAATATCTTGTCTTAAAATTCCCAAAAATGTCTTTAGAATACATGAAGTATGCATGAAAAAAGTGGAAAAAAAGGAAAAAAATCAATGCAAGTAAAATTCAAACGGTAGGACTAAAAACAAAATTTTTCACACTCCCACCGTCAAAGTGGAACCGGCCCAGATCAGACGACAATTCGCAGAACGCGTTCGAACGTCCGCCATTGTCTCCTCGATCGTTATGGACGGGGTGCCAAACTTTTTGTTCACGAACTGACTAACGCGGACCTAGGGGCAGTTTTGGGTTCTTGGGAACCTGACGAAGACACCCGGGAATATGCTGCAGCAGTTGAGGGGCGGAAAGCTGACGAGTCTGACCAACAGGATTCCAACAGGAAGCAGCGGGCACACATTGCCCCGGCCTCCCCACTCATCATATTGTATTTCCCCCAAGCAGACAAAGAAATCGCTCATTAAGCCGCCGCACTTCTCCTGAGTTTCTACCCAGGAGGACCAAAGGCCGGTATGTTCACGTTTCTGAGGGGTTTTACCTGGCGAAAATTACAAATATTTCGGGCACAGTGGTGTCGCCTTGTTCAAAACAAACGCCCCCCCCCCCCCCCGGGGCCCAGGTCACGTAAACGCATTAAAACCTCCCCAAACCGATGTTCTGGCATCGAAATAATTACGGTCAAATCGCCAAAATTCTTACAAGATTCTACCTACAAGGATCTCAGCCCAATATGTGTACGCTTCATCCTGATCCTATATACATTGCACTATCATATCTCTATAATTTTTGTTATCATGGTTGTCGACATTTTATCATTGTTTTTATTGCTATTATAATGTGGTTTGCACAAAATTTTGTTTATTTATCTTCTGTTGGCGATATTTGTTATCATTATTGTTGTCAATATTATTATTATTGTTATTATCATTATTGTTAGTGTTACGATTATTATTGTTACGTTTTGGTTTTTTGAAATTCTGTTGTTTTTACCCGGACTGGGATCACAAAGGAATCTTTCGGTATCTTTTTGATGAATCTTTTTCTTTACCTTGTTTTAAAATCTTTATTGTCTTAAAATTGCCCCGTACGCGCACGGCTAGGTCAACGACCTAGACTAACGGTGATTTGCTTCGCAGCGGTCAAGTCAAGAATCTTGAGTAACAGAAAAATGAAATTTATTCTAATTTTACTGTATAATTTCCAGACCTACCACGGACTACCACTGGTAAGGTACTTATACTCGTCCTATCATCGCATGCCCAAGGACGAGCGCCAGTGGCACGAGATGTCTTGCCCCTACGGTGAGTTTCAGTGAACTGTTTAATCTCCAAGCATCTTCTGAGAGAGTAAAGGAATGTGCTTCACGTTCGCATTATTTGTTGAAGAGAAGAACATTGACATATAACGTTATAGATTATGCACAATAGAGACCTAATTAGGATAAACAGTATTTCTGTAACTTATTGTAAATAATGGGAATTTAATATTCGAAGGTCACAAATGTTACAATATGTATCTTTGACTAGATAGGACTTTCCCTAAACAACTTGTTGCATTCTTGTGGAGATTAAGCTGAAAATTTTATGTGATTTATAATTCATGCACACAAAGACCTTATTTTAAAAGCTTATTTCTTTATCATTAATATCAACTCAAGTACTAGGACTTCAGATTTTAAGACACTCAATGCTAAGATAGATTTGCCTATATCCTTAGGTGCAACAGTTCACACATTGTTAAAGGAGGCAAATATATAAAGGATTGTTTTGGTATTAGAAAAAATCACCGTGAGATAATGGGAATTTCATATTTGAAGGTCAAAAATGTTACGATATGTATCTTTCGATTCTTTGACTAGATTGGACTTTCCCTAAACAACTTGTTGCATTCTTGTGGAGGTTAAGCTGAAAATTTTATATGATTTATAATTCATGCACACAAAGACCTTATTTGAAAAGCTTATTTCTTTATCAATTCAAGTACTTTAGATTTTAGGACACTCAATGCTACAGATAGATTTGACTATATCTTAAGGTGCAACAGTTCACACAGTGTTGAAATAGGCAAATATATAAAATATTGTTTTGTTATCAGAAAAAAATAAAGACTCATAATTAGCCAAACTTGAATCATGTAAAACCTAAGATATCCATTTTGTTGTAGTGAATAGTTTAATTCCATACTTATGTCTTGTTCCATGTTAGCTGTTGTTGCCATACTTTGTACCTGCTACAGTAGTCGCTCAATAAAGTTCTTTCACATTCTCTTTCAGCCACGGCAGACCCTGCAGACCGGCCGACCATCTTCACGGCAGCTGATGCTTGCTGTGTCTGTCTGACACAACAGGCAACCCACGTGTTCACCCCTTGTGGCCTCAAGATGCCCCATCTGTCGCCGCACATTTGTGGCCATAGTAGTTAGCTGGTTGTAATCATTTCAACTTTCAATTGTATGTTAATATAAGATTTGTTTTTTGTTTCGTCAAATTTGTATTCTTGTCTGATTGAATTATGGTCAATCATAGGCTTGCGTTTTGGTGTAATCTAAAATTGAATCTTGTTCCTTAGAAATAAGAGTGCTCCTTTGACTTCGGGCTGATTTTCTCAGCCTTTATATGATTGAAGATAAATGATATATGTACTTGAAAGTTTGTATTCTTGCAGATTCTTCCAATGAGTTATTTTTTCTTGAAAATGTGATTCTACTAGAATTACTTTCTTTAACTTTCTTAGTTTAAGTTAACTTCAGAAAAAATTCTTAGATTCAATTCTTGTTTGTGCTTAAAACAGGGATTCTTGTTTGTGCTTAAAATAGGGATTCTTGTATACAGAATAATATTCTGACTGACATGAGAATGATTGTGACAATGAATAAAAAAAATACATAGCAATGGATGTAATGGCTTGTACTTATTATGCTGAATGATGCAGATTCAAATGGGATGAACAGGAGTGATTGAGGATGTGCAAGAGTGAAGTAGAGTCTAGAGTAGTGCATGGGTACCGATACAGAAAATTCAGGTCCAGAGGGTCAGGTCCAGGTCCGGACTTGTACCTGATTATAGCAGTGTAGCAGTAACTTTTATCTAACTTTTATCTAAAAAAAAAAAGAGTTTCAATATGACTTTACCCGTTCATGATCAAGCATGGTTAAATTTTGTCATGGAAAATATTTGATCACTGATATTTGAGACAGCAATGTTTATTCCTACCACTAAAATCAAGTGACTGCCGCTATATTAAAGTGATTTACAGTTAGTCAAGTTACACCCACTTTCCCTGTATGGTATACATTTTACAACTGTTGTACACACTTTATCGTTGTGAAAATGTGAGTTAACAGATTACTGTAAGTCCGTTTTGGGGTCAACAAATCAGCATACAGGTTTCAAAAATCGCCATGAATCCTCCGTAACTCTAGCACTTTGATGTTATGGCTATGAAGTAAAGAAAGTAAAAAAGAAGACAGGGGAGAGAGGAGACAGCTAGGGAGGCGAAAGAAATACTATGATTAGTACACGCTGGTGCCTATGGTGGAGTACCCGGACATAGTTAATTATCTGGTACTTTCGGCGTCATGGGCGGTGGAAACCCTGCACATGAAGATGGTTGATCCTGACGTCATGACAGACTCCTTGTAACAGCACAGGTAAGTTAAAAGGAAAGGAAATACCGCGGGGATTCTCTTGAATGTTTTGTAACCTAACACCATCAATATTGATTTCACACATAACGCCGGGGTCGCGGGTTTATCAGCTGCAAGCGGTGTCCGAGTGTAGCCTGGGTCGTCCCCAACATGTATCAAGAAAAAAAGTCTGCGAACAATTCCATCTTGTCTGACGTCCATGACAATTACCATGCAACAGAGACTTTTTGAGTCCGCTACTATTCCAGTGTTGTTAGATTATTACGGGTCGACCGTATCCTATGCTCCGGGGACCCGCACTTATCTCGAGAAACGTTCAGTCCGTTTCTGAATAAAACACTTTTCTCCCACGGTTCCAGCACACGTAAACTTGGCCTGTCACCAACCACCATGTCTATTGCTGTTGACATGTGTTGGTCAAAGGTGTACATGACCAAGCAAGAATTATGCATAATCAACATATTTTTCTATAGGTGAAGCACAAAGAGCCACTGCAACACCTCTGAACCCGTGGATTTTGGCCGAGAAGGCCTACTGTAACTGCATGGCAGGTGTCAGCGAGGCATGTTCACACATCCTGTTTGCAGCAGAAGTTGGGGCGTGGTTAAAAGAATCAAGAACCTGCACCCAAGACAAAAGCCAATGGACAGTACCGTCATATGTGCGCAACATGCCATATGTACTTGCCACAGAGTTTTTGAATTTTTAGTCTGCCAAAAAGCATGCCTTGTTGCTGGAAAGTAATGTAACACCATCTGCCACTCGCACACAGGCATAGACAGCGAGTAGCACACATTCTGAACCATGCAAAACGTTTTGCTGAATATCGCCACTTCTGGAGAGAGCTGGAGGAAAGAGGGCTGTGGTCTTTGCCGGGTTACCTTCAGGCAAAAGTAGCAGCTGGCTGCGCCGTGAGGGACGTGGTGCCCCAGTGGGTCCTGAATGTAAGTAGACTATTTCCTATTGTACAGCGCAACCTATATGGTAGTAGTAGTAGTATTGGTCCTGCTGTATTTGTTTAATCTATCAGCAAAAGATGTATAGCAGATATGACACACTCCCACAAATCTGACAAACCATGACGACGGAAGCTGCCACTGAACTTGGAACTTCCCGCTGACTCGTCGTTCATTGCTTTTCCCCTCGCACCGGGAAAAGCGCTGATCCCACCATCATGGGAAAGACCACCATGGCGAAGACGAGCTCACGGGGACCGAGGAAAGGTCCGAGCGTCAGGCGGATCCAAGTCGTAGGGGCGGCGGATGAAAATACTAGTATGGCAATCAGTTTCTGTTTGTGCGCAGCAAAGTGGCTCAAGGATGTGGCAAGAGGGAATCCCGGTCAGGATTGTGTTGCCACAAATGTACTGTTTGTAATTACATCTTATTGTATAAAGTATCAGGGATTGGTCCCTCTGTACATGTGCTCTTAAACTACATATACACTGTACATCACACTGTCTACATTGGAAAGGGAGCGGAAAAGGCTGTGAAACTGCAGCCAGCTGCAGCAAGGATGGCTAACTTTAGATCATCAATTTTTGACACCCTGGACAAGATTGCAGTGGCAGGTTGAGAGAAAAAAATCAATACACATCACTTTGCTCCATGACTGAAATAAAACTGCTATGATATACTGACACTGACTGTACTCTTGTATTATAGACCATTACCATTACATGTGCATGCAGAAACATGCATGCCTGTAGATCCGTAGTCTGGCTTCAAAGAACATCCCCGTTTAAGTAACACAACAGTATACAAATCACATGACAACGCTAACACTATGATTAGTACCGTAGTCATTGCTTAGTCTCTGCCCGATTTTCCATTGATTTCAGCAGAGAATCAATGCCAAAAACCTATTGTATGAAATAGTTGATTAGAAAAATGCCAATAAATAACTACGTAAAACACTGCCAACACTAGGTCAGCAAAATATGGGGGCATGTGATTCTTCCAGTCAATTGTTATCGAAATTAGATTTAAGCGCACGAAAGTAAATGAGACTTCAAGCAAAGAAATTGTCGTTGCTATCAGAAATGCTGTTTGGTACATACTTCCACACTTGCATGAAACCCTTGGATCCTTGTGTAACAGAAGGTAATTATTTCAGACAATCCTACACTTCATCGCCACAACCTGACACCGAGACCATGTATACTTGGAAATTCCTGTTTAAGAACTGTTCAAAGTTTTATGTTTGCCTTTGTCTGTCTTCAAAGTCTGTCTTCTCGACTGAGTCTCAGTCTACACATGACGGACTGACTGACATGTCTGACATGCCATCACTTGCACTGCAACGTGAAACATTCAAAGCAGTACAAGTGCTGGCCAGGCAACAGCAAAAACTACTAAGACTGCAGAATTCATGAGGATGTTGCAAGACGTGGCAGGGAAGGTCCAGCCACAAGCCAGCGTGTCCAGTACAGCAATTCAGCACAAGACGGGGCAAACTGCTGAATGGCTCAGGCCAGGGTCAGGAGACATCTGCAGTGACATACCAAACAGAAAATTAATGAATGAATGTATGAAAGAACTTTATTGTACATTTATGCTTAAACAAGCTAAGTACAGGCCATGGTGATAAGCAAAGGACTACATACAGTGGTGATAATATAACGTAATATAATGTGATATCTTACTGTGTCTAATAGGACTAATCTATACTTGTCTACTATTTACAGGTTCGACTTCTTCTCGCTTCATAAGGCAATTGTAGATGTATGTAGATATGGAACTCGTAATACATGGTTTGTTCAGTTTCATCATAAATAGGAATTTTACAGCGCTGTTTATATATTTAAAACTAGGGAAATTATCTTGTATATAAGTATAAAGGATATTTCTCTCATCGTTGTATAATGTACATTCCACAACAAAATGACTTTCGTCCTCAATTCTACCTAAATTACAAAATTGAAAAATTCTTTCTTGTAGAGGAATGCGGTTGTGCCTGTCCTTTTCAATGTTCAGTTTGTGTGAACCTATCCGACCATGGATGTGGCAGGTTTACAGGCGTTGACTAGGAGGTAATTTACCTTAATAATTTTACATTATGGTGTAACAAAGGGCAGAGGTTATGACGGATATACACATAAACACATGACGTTGTAGACATTGACTCAACTTATACCTGAGTTTGGATTACCCAAGATACAACAAATGCAAGGTTCCATTTTGACCCCGAAACTGTGATATGATAATTCAACTCGACCCGTACCATTGTGCTGACAGAGTAGGTAGCGCTAGATAGGAAATGCGTCACACTGATGAAACCGCGCAGACAAGGGAACCATTTCAGTCTCACGTAACAAGTAAAATGAGCAAAGTGGTGGGAGATCAGACAGAAACTAACGATGGCACTAACTTTACTTATATGAAGGGATCCATCGACCGTCGCTGAACCGGAATGGGGGCCTACGGATTGAACTTTCTAATACTTAGGACAATGTTTTACAACGTATCTAATGTATTTATATAGGTCTGCTTTTGTAATTTCATGTCTTTTCAAGCCGCTTTGACTTATCTTCTTGTATTGTAGAACGAACATCTTATCCGTTACCTTTGGTTTATTTAGAACATATTTTAGAATTCCTTAGTCGTTACCTTCTGTTTATTATTTGGTTTATCATTATTTGATTATCTTAAGTTATTAGATTATTATTATTATTTGCTTATCTTAAGTTATTAGATTATTATTATTTGGTGATTTTAGCGTGTCGATAATCACATTTCCCCTCTTTTCATTCTACAGGTGGACCCCATGGCAGAATGGAGGCCAAGGTTATAAGCAGGAGAGGGGGAGGGGCATCAAGGAGGGGGTACAGGGTTGGCAGGGGTGGACCCAGTCAAGTTTTATTTTTAATTGTTTTCATGAACGCACCGTTTTGTAATATCTGTAATTCCTCCTCTGTTTTGTTTAACTCTGTGCAAATCTGACAACCGTTTTCAAGTTCAACATATACAGTAATTAATAATTGCAGGTGCAGGTACAAAGCACACTTCTATTGGTCAATGGAAACCTTCACCGGTGACGAATATTTGCTGCAGTTTGCCAGATTTTGCTCTAGTCGTATATGTAGAAAATGCGATACATGTACCTGAAAAGTCAAAGATGGAAGGCCGACAAGGTCAAAGAACCCAAGAAATAGAACTACCTTTCTCTAATGCATGGATGACCTTCAGGAATAGAACTGTGTCAGTGGCACGAGCTTAAAGCAACCCAGGTCTGAGAATGACCTAGGTACATTTGACATTTGACACGTCTATCTTAGGCATGCATATATAAACTTAAAACTATAGGTATTCATAAAACACAAAGTCACTCTGTAATTATATGAGGACTGTGAAGGTCATGAACGACAAGGTCACAACAGTTCGTTGTATACTGACCAGTAGATCCCGGCCATGAAACGCTTCTGTTCTGCAGCTGCCCCAGTGCAAGGCGCAGTACGTGTCGTTGATAAAACCCTCAATTTGACGAAGGCTCACATAGCTTTTGTCGTTTTCAAGCACTTGACTGTGAAGAATGAGACACAGACGGCAACCCCATCATCATTAGGCCAATGATTATGCATGACAGTTCTGGCAAGGCTACCTATTATGAGTTATTTGCAACACTGCAGGACGCACTCTCTTCACCTGTGCTCGGATTAGATATTGAAAGTATGAAAAACTTTTTATACACGCGGCATCTCAAGAAGAACATTGGGTTTCAACTTCTGAACAGGATTGGTGTAGCCGAGATCCGAAAATGTGTGAAGCAACTACTCGACCTAATTCAAGCGCAGGATTGGCCAGATCCAATAAATCTATGTGAAATCTGCACCTAGGTTTAACACGTATTTCCAGCGTTACGTGGCACAAAAGCAACCACTTGAGGATAACGTCAAGACCAACGTAGAACATCCTTTGACAGCATCTTTTGGTAACTAGACAAATAACAACTGTGAAAGTGTCAACAGTGTACTGAAGTGACATGGCGCCTGGAAGAGTCTTACCATGAAAGACGTAATCATCAAACGTAGGTTTGACGCGTATTTCCAGAGTTACATGGCACAACCACTTGAGGATAACGTCAAGACCAACGTAGAACATCCCTTGACAGCATCTTTTGGTAACTAGACAAATAACAACCGTGAAAGTGTCAACAGTGTGCTGAAGCGACATGGCGCCTGGAAGAGTATTATTATGTCATCACACTGGGAAAGCTAGTTTACTCATAACGCAATCTGCGATGGCGGACCAAGGTGATTGCGCAAACCTCATTAGCGTTTCTTTTAATCCATTGAAGATTAACATAGACGCACGCAATGATGATTTTGCACAGTTCATGATTGTCACGGGACCAATAAGGAACATGTTTGGATGCTGCTACCCAAATGGTACTAAGGGGTCCTAAGTCGTCACTCGGGGCGATTTGGAGTAATAGTAGTCTTTCCAAAGATTCATAGGTGGAATATTGACAACCAAATTTTCGTGAAACTTTTCTTGTTGAAACAGATGTTGTGGCTGTTCAGAGAAAATTTAGAAACTTATTATTTCTGATTATTTTCGTCAGTCAAGAAGACAAGAGAGTAAGAAAGCAAGAAAGAATTTAAATTGCACTTATAACTTGCGAAAACTGATAAATATCTTAGATGAAGATAAGAGGAGTTCAAACAAAGGAGATCATAAATGCACAAGTGAATGCAATTTCTATTTTTGATATTCAAAAATAAAGACTTCAGTCGAGACAGAGCGGCCCCATTGTCTTGAATTAAATATGTCGCGGTGAAAGCAACTGTATTGCCTATCTTTTTTCCCAGCCCACGTAGAGGAGGAAGGAGGAGGAGGAACACACGGGAACGATAGTGATGATGTCGATCACAAAATAATATTCCTGCTAAGATCACAAAAACAATTATATCTTTGGGTTCGTCTTTCTCCCTAGGTGTCCTTGGCACGACCGGTTAACCAACTCTGCAACGTGTCAGTTCTGACAGCCTTGGCTGAGCTGTTCTCTATATCTGTTCCTAGACACGATATTAGGTTACAAGTGTTCGCGCGCGGGAATCTGGCTGTGATCATATTGTTAACGTTGTGCTTCTCAGTCTAATTATAAATACGTACCAACCAAAGTACAATTAAATCTTTTACAGAAAATTATTAGCATATTTACTTTATTACAGCTGTATTGAAGCTAGTATCTATATTTTCTTAGATTAGCAAAATAGCACCAGACTTCCTATCTGTGTCTCAATCTATGTAAGGCAAAATCGCGTTTCATACAAGGACCAATCAGCATGCCGCTTTTGGATGATTGGCAGGTTATTTCCCGCCATAATTGCGTTGACTAGAACAGACAATGCAACAAGTAATCTTCCAGTGCTTCTTAGTCTAACCAATTATAAATACGTACCAACCAAAGTACAATGAAATCTTTTGCAGAAAATTGCTAGTATATTTACTTTATTACATCTGTATTGAAGGAAGTATCTATATTTTCTTAGAATAAAAAAAAATCCACCAGACTTCATATCTGTGTCTCAATCTGTGAAGGCAAATATTGCGTTTATAAAAGGACCAATCAGCATGCCGCTTTTGGATGATTGGCAGGTTATTTCCCGCCACAAATTGCATAAGACTAGAACAGACAACAAGTTTTTATCAGTAATCATCCAGGATTTCTGCATCTGCAGCCGTGGAAATAGACGGGAAAGAACGGAGTTTACAATATATGTGACAGTCTATTAATTTAATCTCAAGAATCTGGCGAAATGTATTATTACCCGTCAAACACCCTGAAGGTGTGGGGCAGAGGTGACCCTCGGTCTCTCTTTTTCTGTTCTTTCTCCTCTTCTTTTTCCGCCTCCTCTTTTTATGTAAGCTTCGTCAAACACAATTGCTCTTGGCTTCATCCTTGGCCTTTATGGTGTCAAAATATCCTCCATGCAGTGTGGGATTATTTTCATTGTAATCAATGCGTTCACGTGAGGTTAAGTGTAGCCACACATCATGCAAGGCCCGGTTTCAAAGTTTTACCAAATTCATTAGACCTATGCGCTAGTAAGAAAAATAGTTTTTTAGTGTCCATTGTCTAAGGACATTATTAGCATGTCAATTGACGGGACAAAAGTCCAGTTGAACATAAAGAGGCAGAAGTGGACATGTGCTTCAAAAAGCATCTAATATTATTTGATACTTGTAGCAACATGGTATCTTATATCACTTTTCTAAGTTCTGTGTTGTCGAATTAACAAAACGCAAGGTTTCACATTTAAGGATTTACATCAAAAGACTCCAATGACATGAAACACATCCACGTAAGTGTCCAGCTGCTACACAAACATCACATGTTCTATGCTACACCACTAGTTACTATGGTAACAGCCTGGTCCAGTTTCTTGGACCAGGCTGTTTTGAAGAATCCAAAAATAAAGGGAACGAGACCAAAGAAGGAGCTCCCCCCAAAAAAGACATTTTCAGACAATAATCTTTGCAAAAACAATACGTTTTAGTGACCTCTAAGAGACGCAAATCTTCGCACAGGCAAATAAAAGCCAAGATGTTGGCGTGTACTATAGGTCTTCAAGGTTCGCTGATTCAAGCCTTACACTCTTGTACACGCTGATTTTGGAAGTAAGCCATTTACATTTATGAAAAATTTCATCATCCAGCCTACCGTGTTACTGAATTCTGACCCTTGATCGGTAAGAGTCTTCAGTTTTGCCCCCCGGCAATTGATCCATGTGTTAAGGACGTTGGTTATGGCCTCTGCTTCAACCCACTTAGAAAACAAGCAGGTTCCTTTCATGATAAACTTGTCTGGTGAAGGTAATTTTGTATGTTACCTGCACAGATGCATGTATGCAGGAAAGTGTATTTTGTACGAATACCATACATCATAACAGAATCGTGTGCAAGACATAACTAAAGAACAGACTATTGCTCAGAAGTAACTTCATCGTAATGATCCTTTTTTTGTATTCTATTGGTATTTGTGTCTTATAACTGTAGACAGGATTCTTAATGCTTGTACATTTTTGCAGACGTGGTCACATGTACAGGGCTGCGGTGGTCCTTATGAAGAGATAGTTCTACACAAATGGGCAACGATGTCTTTAATCGTATACACATTATGTTGCCAATATTTTCTCCCAGTTAAACACGTAAGCCATGGCTTCTTGCAATGACAGCATTTGCTCTTATCAGTTAAAAACTTTGCTGAAGCTTTCAGTCGTGTCACTCTGTATAACTAGAAAGCTTCTATCAGAATTCCCTAATAATTTGTACTTTTATGTTTCAAAATTCATCATAATCATATTTATTTCTTACCATACTTCATCTGAATGGTACAGTACTTTGTATTGAGCAAGCAAGTACTAGTAGAGTACCACTCGAGGGAGCGGACAATAAAGATATATATGATGCTGATAATTGTCTCTAAAAGTCTAACTCTCACTTTGGGAGCATTTTCTGTTAGTATTTCCTTGAATATCAGTCAGCTTTAAGCTAGTTTACCAGTCTGCGTTATCAAACCTCAGCAGGGGTGTCACTTCCTCAGACAGCTAGTCTGATAGGTGCAGATGTGTCAATCCTATCATTTCCAGGCGTATACGGCTTCATGGGCCACTTTCTCTGTAAAGAGAAAATAAATATGACATCAGTTTTCTTACCATAATCAAAACGCTTTCCATCTTGCATTGTTGAGCTTAATACTAGCATCTACAACTATTGTATTATCACAGGAGAATATTTACCTTCCAGCGTCATGGGTCGGCTACACCAATACTGCCAGTTGTGTACCCTAAGCCCGGCTATTCTCTCAAGCTCCAGGTTTCTGGCATCTCCTACAAGGAGGATCAAGTCAAGAAGGCACATTTCAGTGTTACATCTAACATCATGATCAATGGCACAAACTAAGTGGCTTATCCTGGTACAACTTAAGATACTGCAACTGTAAGTACATGAAGTTTGTAAATTTCAAGGTGCCACCTTAAAAGTGCACATTTAAGAAAGGCAATAGACATGAATTTATTTATGGGGGGAGTAGGTTTACAGAAAACCTAATTGTTTTAACTACCATAGAACTGTTACCAAAATGTTCAAAATTTCTTTCTAAAGGAAGTTATGATCTTCCCCTGCAGACTAGTTCCTGCAGGAAATTAGCATTCTCTTGCAGGAATAAACTACCACGGATGTAATTGTAACTTTAAGTTATTGTTTTGTAATTGTAACTTATTGTTTTGTAATTGTCACTTATTGTTTTGAATATCATAAAACTGTTGACAACAACCTACCAATGGGTCCCCGGCACATGGGGCACGTGGTGAGCCTTCGCAGGCATCCAAGGCACACCACGTGCCCTGGGTGCACTGAAAGATGGGGGGCAGCACCACATCGAAACAAACAGGGCATTCAGCAAATAGCTGCTGCTCGTCGTCTGAAATCACAGGAATTACAACATGCTTGTAAACTGTAATGACACACCTGTCACTGGCTGTGTACGTTCCTACGGCCAGTTTTAAATATTTCAATATTTTCTGTATATTATTTAGAAATCTGTATATCTGTGTATCTTTCTTCAATGATACATACCATTTGACTGGTGCCTGTAGCCCTGGAGGGGGAGTGGCCGGCCTTCCTCGATCGGTGCGGTCCGCACACGTCGCCTCGTGCTCGGCCAGCTTCCCCTCCATGACCACATGCCGGCTGTTAAACCAGCATGTGGACATTTTAGCCCACATGTGTTGGTGCTGCTGGAGATAAGAATAAATGAAGAAATTTTCAATATAAGTACATTCTGCATTTCACTTCAAGCCTTCAAGTTCTTTTGGTAATCATGTATCACTTATTATAAATGAATAGATAAATAAATGTATCACGACAGTAAGAATGTTAAAAACATATTTCTCGTATCCATTAATTAACCATGCATTTATAATATAAAATGCATTAAAAATGTATGTCAACAAAAGTCACTTTTACACATCTTATGAAATGCCCCCTCGTTTTGTTCTCCGTGACGACATGTGACGCGTCAAAGGGACATATGTACAGAACCCCTTCCTGAGACTGTGGTGTCTTCATGGAATATTCGTTCCAAGTTCGGTAGATGACTGGTAGAAAAAGAATGACATAGATTTATTAGTATGCATGGTATTATAGGCGTCTGTTGTCTTATCTGTATCAGTACGCTGTATGGTAAAAGACGCCTACGTGCCTCAGTCGATATAGCTGTAGTACTTTAGTAGTAAACAAAGTAGAAACAATACGATAAGCGTATGCATTATGAAAGTAAAATAAGTAAGAATAAAATCAATACTATATGCATTATGAAAGTAAAATAAATAATAAAATCAATACTTTAATCGTATGCATTACGAAAGTAAAATAAGTAAGAATAAAATCAATACTTTAATCGTATGCATTACGAAAGTAAAATAAGTAAGAATAAAATCAATACTTTAAACGTATGTATTATGAAATTAAAATAAAGAAAAAAACCAATACTATAAACGTATGAATTATGAAAGTAAAATAAGTAAGAATAAAATTGATACCTGTATTAATGTAGGTAAACGCAGAACAGGAAATAAAACTCCACTTTGGGTGAAATGTGCAAACAGAGTTCCCGTTGACGCGAAGAAAGGTTTACGAACGGAATGAAATTATAATTTCAAAACTTCTGAAGATAAGAGCCAAAACTAGGAAGGCAAAATTTGCTCGAAGCTTCATCAAAATTAAGGAATAATTATGTAATAGATGCATGCAGCACACCTGTCTACATGTACGGTCTCGATATGCATGTCCTCCCTAATATAACATTGATACATGTACTGAATGTAATTCATGACAGGTTAAATAGTTACAGATAACATGATAACTGATTTAATGTAGATTGAATTCTGTACGTGTTTAACCTTCCTGACTACGTTGTTTAAGATACCATAAAACTGTTACCAAAATGTTGACAACAACATACCGATTGCGCCCCTGCAAAAGGAACAAGTGTTCTTTTCCAGGCAGCGCGATTCGTTTGTGGCACTGTTTCACTTTCTTCCTTGTTCTTTTTTGTCGACTTGGTCCTTGGATTGTCAGACTGTTTCCCGGTGTGTTGATTAGTACTGTGCAATGAACCATTGCACATTAACAGCATGGATGCTGCGTGATGCATTGGTCTATGGCTGCCACGCTTCACCAATCTGCCCGGTCACAATTGCAATAGTCTCATTTGACACATCTGCAAAGGCACTGCGCGAAAGGGGGTCATTTCCGGGCGTTTCAATACTATGAAAATTCCCGAAATCATCACGTTTCCGACAATATCAAGAAAATTCCTGATATAGATATGCTATGTATACGGAGAAATATCTATGATTGGAAACGGGAACAAAATTGCACTCGGCGTATCCAGTCCGGGATATGCAACGTTTTATTTCCTGAATATTTTCCGAAAATACCGAGTTTCCGGTAGCACATACGGATTTTTTCTGCTACGGACAGCCTGTATATACAGATAAATTTCTATGATTGGAAACGGGAACAAAATTGCACTTGGCGTATCCAGTCCGGGATATGCAACGTTTTATTTCCTGAATATTTTCCGAAAATACCGAGTTTCCGGTAGCACATACGGATTTTTTCTGCTACGGACAGCCTGTATATACGGATAAATTTCTATGATTGGAAACGGGAACAAAATTGCACTCGGCGTATCCGGTCCGGGATATGCAACGTTTTATTTCCTGAATATTTTCCGAAAATACCGAGTTTCCGGTATCACATACGGATTTTTTCTGCTACGGACAGCCTGTATATACGGATAAATTTTTATGATTGGAAACGGGAACAAATTTGCACTCGGCGTATCCGAATTCGGATATTCAACATTTTAGTTTCCGAATATTACCCTACTATTCCGAGTTTTCCGCAACGTATACGGAGTTGTTTTACGACGGACAGCCAGTGTGTACGGATAAATATCTATGATTGGAAACGGGAACAAATTTACACTCGGCGTATCCGGACTCAGATATGCTACAGTTTAGTTTCCGAATATTACCCTGAAATGCGGCACGTCTGTAACACCGAACATGCTACATTTCAGGCAGTTCTGCGTCCGCAATGTAACCAGGAGGCATTTGGAGTTATTGCGCTCCTGAAATCATATATGAATAGAACATATATACACGACAAAGAAAAGAACAGTAACAAGAATACTTAAATGACAAACTCTGCAATTGTTTAACTCCTATATATAACATTTCTGGACTGTTTCATGGTTCAAGTTGGGCACATAAATTTTGGTATCGGCAGATATTCAACAGCAGAAATAGATCTATAACTTACTGCACAGAAAAACACCTCTTGAACATTCTTGATTGCTCAATACATGTACACAACATTGCTGTTATAAGACCTGGGAATCAAGGTAAAAGTTAAGAATATATACAAGTAAGGTCAATACAAAAATAGATGATATAATACATACATGTACGTACATATGAGGTCAATATTCTGAATGAGTTCAAATTGAAAAGGAATCATACCAATCTCTTACTCCGTAGATTCAATGAATATAGAATGTACGCAAAGTGATCTTATAACAATTATAGCTTCTTCTGTAACTTTTATAATTACATCAGAGTATGAATCATACAAATTCTGTAAAGGGATGTATACGTAGTATATATATGAACATTTACAATGTGTTTTCGTATCATTCTACTCGTTCTGGGTGTTTTACGGCACACCCGCAACAGTAGTACGGTACGGAATTATTAACTTCGTTAGGCACCAGGTCTAACATGATATCCGTGACACGTAAAGGAAGGTTCTCATACAAATAGTACTGATTCTCAAACATACCGGTGTAACTAACAGACATATCTATATTCCAAATTGGGGGTGCGGAAGTCACACAGGTTGATTCGCTGCACAGGTGTTGCTGCACTGGAACTGTCTTTATAAACCCCGATATACTCAGCGGAAGATGCTGAAAAATAATCGCGACTAGAATAAGTTAAATGTAGAGACGGAGCTAGATCTACTACCTGAAATAAGCACCCTCCTTCTAAAAAAACCACACAGTGAAGGGTATCAAATCAAATAACTATAGCAAAAGGTAAAGTGAACAAAGTCAGGCCAAGAAAAATATGCAAAGGAGTGTTTCAACCCTCCCAAAACCTGCTAACTCTAACTTTTTCTTTTGGTCGACTGCTCGTGAAACACAAAATCGATAAACTTTGCGATCAATTGAGTAAAGAAACACTGAAACAACAAGGGACATATGGATAAAACACAAGTACAACGGACTTATTTATGGACAGTACGCATGCATTGCTGGAGTATTTCAACCTCAGAGAATCCGTTAAACTTTGAATATGAAAAAAAGGTGTTCGGTGATAGGAACGCCTCCCCATGGATTTCGGAATACCATCAGAAAAAAATGTAATATTAACGGACAACAAATATTCTAAGATAATTTTCCGGGCAAGCAAATGATGTGTCGAAATATTTCAGAAAATGCTGTGTCGAAATTCCTGTTTGGAAACGGTCCAGATACGCGACATGTGTAACCTTCAGATTTGCCTGGAAATCTACCCTTTCCGTACATTGAACGAATATGTTACATATACGGCATACTGGTATTTCCGGATATGAGGGCAAGTAGAGAGAACCACATAAATAAACTTCGTATACGTAAAGGTACATGACACGTATACGGAAGAATCAGGTGTACTGCATTTGCCTAGGGCTGAGTATCAGTATATTCGGAATATTCTAATCATTTTGTCAGGTACTTTTCTGTATTCACGTTACAGCATGGATTTCTGTTGTATTTCAACCCCTGATATCTCCGTACACAGAAAGAAACACGTATTCGGAGTAAAGAAATGACCATATATAGTATCCGGGAAAATTATGATCACTGATATTTCCGTATACCTGCCTTATCACGTGGCACACATGTTTTCTGTTACGGGCAGATAGGAATTCGAAGCCTGCCTGTGGGTGGCCTGTTGTGTTGCACAAAACTTGGAGCTAAAAAACAATGTCTGTGAAACTCTCCTAG
Organism: Branchiostoma lanceolatum; assembly: GCA_035149815.1. Classification (NCBI taxonomy): domain Eukaryota; kingdom Metazoa; phylum Chordata; class Leptocardii; order Amphioxiformes; family Branchiostomatidae; genus Branchiostoma; species Branchiostoma lanceolatum. Next base: position 16,347,402 of record CM068875.1, on the reverse strand, counting down.
CTTCAAATTGACACACTAGGGAGAAATAACTAATTTCTGATGTAGGTATCAGTTTAACACGTCACCAAACAGTGGATAATGGAATTCGAAGTTACCGTGTTCTCGGCTTGTCCATAGTCTGAGGTCAATTTGCACCCTGACCCCGTCCTCGCTCCATCCACTTCGGTCCTGACTCCCGAGTTCATGCAGGTCATTTCTCGTCATCCCAGTTCAGAAAAGAAGAATCTTACGGTGTAATCCGTCAGATCATATCGAGAATATGAGGACTTGAACTCCGGCAGCTACCGAGCATCGGCACACCCCGGTTTCCTCTAACCGTTAAGTTCCGCGCTCACATTCCAGGCATGCGTGGTAGACATACACTACTATACAAACGGACCAATCAGAAATCAGGCATGCTAGGGTCCATCTGGTGGCCCGGATGTACACATACCAGAGCGTTTCTTGGCACAATGTTCAATCTTTAAGACAGGCAAGCCGGTATTAACACAGAACTGTGCTGGAAGGGTGCCGTTATATATTTCTAGGGCAGGCTACATGCTTGAAGACACGTATACAAGCATTACCAATGAATTCACATCATGCAGTAGCAATATTTGAATATTGCAGGTATATGTTGTATTTCAATTTTCAAGTTTAGCATAATACACTCTTGTAATATTTTCTAAGATTTTAAAAACTACCAAAAAGCCAAAATTGTATATTTGCTGATTGATTTGATTGATATGCATAGAGGCAAAAAAGCTCCTCCTAGAGGCATAAGATATTATTGTACCGACCGTATCCTGATCGTGATGCGTACGAACACGTCCGGAAATCTAAGTGGCCCACAATCCACCTCTGCTATGAATTGTCATTTCCGACTGATTTCCGGACAATTGATTCTGTTCAATTTCGGAGTCCGGAACGCCTTCAGCAAATATGCTACGTATACGGATTTCAGATATTTCCCGCAAACGCACATGGCACGTATTCGGAAGAATCAGGAGCACTTGCTTTGCTTTAACAAAGATAGCAACTTTTTCGGAGTCAATATATTCTCGGATATGTAGCGTGTTTTGACATAGTCATGACACAGCATGGATTGCTGAAGTATCTTAACAGATATCTCCGTATGTGTAAAGAACACGTATCCGGAGTTACAAAACGCCCATGTACAGTATCCGCAAATATCATATGTCGAATTTTTCTGCATACGCAATCAAACAATACCTACGTCGATGAAGATTAGACATCCAGGTAATAAGATACGCCAAAAAGCAATTACTCAAACAACTGGATATGATTTTGGAATACAATTTTGGAATACAAATCAAACAATACCTGATTGAAAATATTTCCGTAAATGTTATGTATCGACAAAATGTCCGGAAACGCTCAGCCTACTACGTGGCATGTCCAATAATGTGTCAAACTCATGATTTGTCCGTATACATGTATCCAAAGAATTCGGAAAAGTCATATTTATCCGGATTTGCTAGGAAACATTTCTTGACAAAAAATATGTCCGAATATGTTAGTGGTCGAAAAAGTACTTGCAAATGGTTTGTATATTTGACATGCCCAGTGATGTGTCAAACTTTGGATTTGTCCGGAAATACTATTTGAATGGATAACAACATTTTCGGAGTCAATATATTCACGGATATCTGACCTTTCACGACAGAGTCAGAATACAACGTGGATTGCCGGAGTATCGTAACAATGAATATCTCCGTATACGACCCTAAACAGTATCCGGAAAAATAAAATGTTTTATTTTTCCGGATTTGCTTGCAAAAATATATTGAATCAAAATATTTCCGAATATGTTAGGTATCGATTTGAGTACTTGGAAACGGTCCGAATATGTGACATGCCCAGTGATGTGTCAATTTCGGATTTGTCCGGAAATGGACCCCTTTCGCGCAGTGAGGGGGACGGAAATGTGGCTGCATTAGTTGTCTCATTAGTTTGCAAAGCACTGCAATTTCTGGTCCGCGCTGGGCACAATCTCAAACTTTCCAATGGTCTCATTGGTTGCAAAGGAGGTAGGCCCTTCCAGGGGCACCATTTCTTCCGTGTGCTGGCGCCACAGGTCTTCCATCACAATGTCTGTCTCCCGCGCTTTTACGATATATGAAATATGATTCAATTCTCGGATTTTGACTCTCTTATGGAAGTTCCAGCAGGTGAGGCTACCAACTGATGTTGGTGCTCGTGATGCTTCTTATGTCCCATCGTATGAGAACTGAAAAACAAAATGGTTCGTTTTGCCGTTGAACTAGCGTAGCTGATAAGCTAGATGTGGTAGCGTCCTGTGCAGATCCACTTCCATGTGGACGAGACATGTCACAGATCTCGTTAGACCTAGTTCTCACCGCGAATGGTGAACATACCCGATGTCGATGGATTTGACAAGCTTTTTATGCGAAAGCTTCCTGATGGACCTGACATCTATTCCGTCGATTTTTAAATTTCGCGGGTGTCAAACTGCCTTGTCAGGGTCAAACACTGACGTTTGCGACTTACATTGAATATCATATTTCCGGAGTGACAGAAAACCCCTACACTTTACCATAGCTTTTCCTGTTGTCTTCAAAATTCCTAACCTGTCATTCCCTTTTCAATTTACCTTCGATATGTCTCCTCTCCTCAAATGCAACTAGTCTCTGTGCGTTGCACTTCCCTGAGTGACTACCTTCCCTAGAGCAGGCTCGTGACAGCACTACAAATCATACATAGGGAATTTGGTCTGCCAGCTCTCCTAACTTTTTTAAGCAAATTGTTAAAGAATGGAAAGTTAAAACTTTCAAAAAGAATAAACGTCTTGACTAACTGAACTGAAAAACAAACGAGGAACAACAGCTACCCAGGATCCTGAGTCAGGAGTTCCATGGCACCATGCCTTAGTCAACCTTTCCAATAACTATGCAAAACAAACAACCACTGATTGGATGCAGCTCCTCAACTCTTCATTGGATCTTTTCATTTTCGTCAGATCGAGCTCCATCATCTTGATGGCTTCTGAGTAATACAGTGAATGCAATATGAAAACGACTGTATAGCATAAAGCAACTACAATCCCAAAAGGTTCAGTCAATCAGCTGGTGCACAACATTGACAATCAATAACTTAAAAAAGGAAAAAGGGAAGAAAGTCATGAAAAACCTTTAGTTGTACCACAGAAACAAATTTTTTTATATTACATATGTATGTATTTCATTTGATAGAAAATTACCACCTTTTATCATAGTATTGTCTCTGTGGGGGACAAAGGCTGTAATCATAATGAAGGTTTTATGGAATTACTTCATGATATTCTACTTGTATAATTGATATCAATTCCAATTTCCACTAGAAATGAACTCAGAATACTGAAAGAAAACTCTAAGGAATGATACCTTACCAAGACCCACAAAAAAGGAAACAAAATCACACCCTGTGCTGATAAACAGTGACTGTATTATATGGGGTCTCAAACTTCTCGAAAGAGAGGAAAGATCAGGATCCTTCTCGAAACAAGACAGAAACTCATTTACATCCAGACAGCTGGTTCAGCTCTTTGTAAAATCACAATTCTTTTACCCATCTGTCTCACAATAGGAAGGCCCACATGATACGTGTCCGTATCAGGTGAATAAATCAATATGTTCTCGTATCTGCTTGAAGCAGCATGCAGCCAAACACGAGTGACACTTTCCTCGTGATTGAACCTACACTCTGGATATGGAGAGATGCCATCAACAGAGGAAACAAAACACGTATCTCTTTATCTTCAGTAAATGACTCAGTAGAAAGATCTTTCTGTTGCTGCCTCAAAAAAGTTCTACACACTGTAAGTTGCATTTTGGGTGCATGTAACATCACAAACCAAATAAATCAATGTCAAATTCTCATTGTCCAAAACAGAGTCTCTTCTATTTCTTTCAATATATTTTGGACTAAATACATTTCTATATGGATCATCAAATTCAACATGAGAAATTCAATGATGATGAAATTCAACATGAGTTTTATTACAACCTGACTGGAGTAAAGGCAAAACACATTTTAGAAACAGAATATGTGAATACTCAAGAAAAGTTCTGTGCTGACACAAGGGAGCTGTGTTGATAAAAAAAAACATGCCCTCCAAAACAGCGCACTGGGGGGGAAAACCAACTGGGTACATTTTATTAAAAGCACTCAGGTATCTAGATTGGAAAAAAAGAAGTAGTGGCTGATTTAGCTCCCTTGTGAGAAACAGCATCACATAAAGCACGAGGCAGCTCCAGAAACTGACCTACCTGGGGCAAATCTAACAGGTGGGCAATCTCTGATAAGGGTTGATTTTCGTTTTGGGACCACGAAACAGCTCTACGATGACATTCCAAGAGTAACTTTTTGTCTTTTTCAGATTTTTGTTCCATTAGCAACAGTCACTAATTTGCAGACAATTACATTATTACATCAAAACGTTAAACATAGAAAAACTGAAACAGGGGAGTGCCAAAATATCACAAAGTTTATGAAAATATCAGCTTTTGTCTGGGTTTGCATCATGGCGTCGCTGTGCAGGCGTCCTGTGTACCTGCCTTGCCGGCCTCATTCTCTTTCTTCCTGATGTTGCTCCCTTTGTGTATGTCTGGTTGGTCTTTGTCGTCCCCTTCTTTTCCTTCTCTCCTTTCAGTTTCTTTTTGTGCTCTTTTCTTTCTCCCTTTTTCTGGACGTGCTCTTGGGCTACCTTCAGTATCTCAATCTCGGTCTCTAACTCCCATACTTTCCTGGACAACGCGTTCCTCTCTCTTCTGCTCCTATTAGCCAGATTTTTCTCCTCCTTAAGCAGAGTCGTGATGATAAAAGGAATGCAGCGAGAACTTGGATGGCCATTACACCATATTGGTGAGGATGGCTGTTGACTTTTCTTTCTTTTGTCAATACTGATACACTGGCTACGCCCCATGGGGTGTGGGATGTCGATCAGACTTCCCAGAGCCTGGGGCTGCCAGTTGATGGCTTGTTTCAGCACATGGTTTATGCTCTCACAGTTGTTATTTGTCCATCTGTTAAGAGTGGTGGAAGCCAGAGAGCTGTGATGTTCTAAAGTTTTCCAGAACAGAAGAGGCTCTAAGGCTCAAAATACTCATCGTACACAGGAATCTCGCAAGCTTTCTCTCTTGCTGCAATTAAATATTAAACCTTCCATCTAAGCTTTGTCCTCATCTTTGCATCTTTGTAGTTTCTTGGAGTTATCGTTTGTCTTTATTATGTCTTGCTACAGGAGCCTGTCAAAGATCCTGCCATTTGTAGCTGATGTTCCCCCATCGCAAGCGAAAAGGGGTCCAGGATATCCTCCCGCTGTTGGGTATCCATACCTACAGTGTCCCGTAGATAGTCCGCTACGTTGTTTCGGAGGTGCCTGACGCACCTTATGCGAGAATCCTGGGTGAAAGCTGCGGCAATTGCCTTCTACATTGAGCGTTCATCATCCGATCCAACCACTTGATGAATAGATGCTCTGCAAAATTATGTGCTCTTTCATTTTTGCATGTAACATCACCAGTTGTAGTAGACAGTAGTTTTGCTAATGTCATTATACCATTTTGCACATTACCGGCACGTTGCATTGATCTTGTTTTGAATTCCTAGCGCCATCCTTCGCTTTTGCCATATATAGTTCCAGAGGTCCGTCGGCGTATTTTTGGAGGGGGTTGCTGTTCTCTTAAGATGTCCTCTTGGACGTATGCAGATAGATGACGTTTCATCTCGCTGATGCTTCTGACTCAACGTAATATCAGCCTTTCAATCTTCTTTTCGATCCCGGGGTCTATAAAAGTTACGACAATGCTTTTGATAGACCGATCCCGGTGGTCAATCAAACTTAGCGATTCTGTATCTCTATCTAACGTGTCCTGAAATGTGCTAAGCTAGCAGCAAACTAGTAACCATATTTCATTAATATTTCCGAATAAACTGGCAGGGATTTTTCTACGAACAAGTTTGAAATTTGCAAACTTTTAGTTTCATTAGACTTGAAATCAGGATTGGTGAATCGGAGCCCAACATATATATTCCTAATAAATGACTCTGACACTGATGAATAGCTGAAGTCTGATAGACTTGTAAGGAAGCGGGGATGTTAGCGTTCCTTCTGTGATGGATCTTGCTGGCGGGGTGACGAAAAAGATGACAAGACGACGGAAGACAAGACACAACACGGAGCTAAATAAAACACGTCTTCACACTTTGAATCCTTGAAAACAACTTTCTTTATTCAAGTAAGGCGTTAGAACGTTCGGAGAACGCTCTAACGCGCATGGCCGTAAATGGAAACTAACAAACGAGAAAAACGTTCTATGGCAACGCTTACGTCACGGCAACACTACACATTCTTACAGACTGTCTTCAGACTCCATGTCCTCTTGGATGTTCTGCACGCCTGCTGCAGACTGAGTACACTCGGACAGGACGACAAAATGATTAGGTTCAAATTGTTTCGACTTAGGGGAACCTTGTGTTTGTCCACATCCACATATCGTTACATAGTAGCCGGGATATATGCTGTCAGTGGTGGAAGTTTGAAAGCAGCACTATCTGTTGGCAGCCTCTCTGTCCCACATAGAAGTGTCCCATCTTTCCAGCATCTCTAGAACTGTAAGAAAAGCCATCATGGTTTAGTACTGGCCAAAATCATTGTTGATCTAATGTCAAGCAAAGATTGAGTTTCTACATTTCTTTGAACAATTAATCATATATGGACTGTCAGAAAACTTAGACATAATGGTCATTTTTTACCATGCAAATGATGCAACACATCTGCAGTGTCGTTGTCGTCACTGTCTCCACATTCAATTGTAACCCCAAATCATTCTATAAAACTTGGCATGATTCTTTTGATAATTCTAACACGAAAGTACTATCCAGTCTTCAGCAAAAAATATACCCCCTTCCAATACCCAAACAATGATATAAAACCATTGACAGCAAATAATTTTGCATTTAAGTGGCTAGGAGAAATATGATACACATTTTCTGATCCTATTCAAATACCTTGTATGACCTTGGTGGTCGTCCTTCTCCTGAGAAGGGGTGTGCTGTGTTGTAAGACCCTGGTCGTCGTCTTATTCCTCCTCCGAACAGGTGTGCGGTACCGTTATTGTGATATTCCGCTCTGCTGCTAGGCGAGCTGCTTGTTTGAAGAAGATGGCATGTTTTCCATCAGGTTTCCACGGGTGTAAGTTTGGGTCGCTGCTAATGTATTCGTTGCGTTCTAGTATCTTCCGGGTTGCCTCCACAGCTGCCTAGATATTGAAGAGAAGAGCACATCATTGATTCGCAGCTATTCTTCTAGCTAGCGCCGGTCATCGTAAAAACATGTTATATATTGTATTCTTGCAGTGTAGTGTATTCTTGCACTGAAATCTACTTGGTACCCCTTGTGAACAACATCGGAAATCGCAGTGCACCATTCGTTCGGCGGCATCCCTGCAACGAAATTTTTAGAACACCGGCCACGAAGACTCGATCGATGACTGTATGCTAAGACTCATACAAAGTTAATATAACAACTTTAACACCCACACTTACTATTGGCACTCCCCTCCCTCGGTAGTGCCCCATCAGTATCTCCTCCAAATTATGCTGATTGTGTTTCACAAGCCGGCCGCATACCTCTCCTCGAGCCCGTCAGGATGGTCTACACCTCTCGCTTCCCAGTAGCTAATGACACCGACATCAATGTGCACTTGGCTCTTACCATTTATTGGTTGCGAAAAGCATAATTCATTATGTGCCAGCTAACACTCCTAATATTGTGTATGAATATTATATTTTATTTATATTACCCGGGGTATAGGATTTCTGGATATGGACCGTGAAAACACGGAAATAAACAAAGGTTCAAACAAACAAACTTCGATCTATGTCACTTCGGATTAACAGATCGACTTGGACTCAGACTACTCTGAACATGTTCTGAGAAAAAAGGTTTGAGATTTTTGCGCCACAGTAGACCTAAAATGACACCGAGTTCACCGCCCCGCCCCTGCCTCACCCCTATGTAACGTAACACCTATGAAAACTTAACGAAAAAAAAGGAAGAATACCTTGAAGTTTTTCTCGAGCCCCCATCTTATCTTGACCACCCATGCCTTAATTGCGAAGATCCTGGTTGTGTGGGATTCGATGAAACGTTAGTTTGCTCCCGGTATCACGCGATTCGTTTGTGGGACTGTTCCACTTTCTTCCTTCTTTTTTTCCGACTTGGTCCTTGGACTGTCAGTTTCCCGGTATGTTGATTAGTACTGTGCAATGATCTTTTACACGTTAGCAGCATGAATGCTGCGTGATTCATTGGGCCAATGCGAATTGATGTTCATTTTTAACACTACCAGGGAAATCACTGCCATCACACTTGCAGTGCTTGTTTGCTACCATGATTTGCACACAAGTTATTTGCAAATCACCCCCGTGTGACATGAGTTCGGGGACATGAAGGAGTTGGACAGGTGTTTGGCAAACGCATGTGGTTTTAGTTCAGCTGCTTGTTTGAAGAAGATCTTAATATGTTTTCCATCAGGTTTCCACGGGCGTAAGTTAGGGTCGCTGCTAATGTATTCGTTTCTTTCTTGCGGGTTGCCTCCACAGCTGCTTAGATATTGAAGAGAAGAGCGCAGCATTGATTCGTAGCTATTCTTAGCGTCGGTCATCGTAAAAACATGTGATATATTGTATTGTATAGTGTATTCTTGCACTGAAATGTACTTGGTACCGCTTGTGAAACATCTGAAATCGTATTGCACCATTCGTTCGGCGGCATCCCTGTGACGTAATGAATACAGTTGAAAGGGGAAGTCAACCAAGGGTAGAATTAGTGTATCTAGACAAATGTAATGAATACATACGTGTCGCTGCTGTCCAGGATGCTGTCGTCCACCTCCATGTCCGACTTATCATTCATGTTCAGTTCTACGTTTCAGGACACAAACGATATGTAATTTGTAACGTTGCAAGTTGATCTTTCATCAATGTCAGGAATTGCTTGGGGAACACGAAAACGCTACCGCGGCTGAATATTATTACACATTTGCAATGGACGTCGTATAGCAATGGCTTGCACCAGCTCCGTTACTGGTAATGTACGGAAAAGATAAAGGGGAAAAGAATCAGCTGAATGTGTATGAAGCAGTAAGAAACCCACCTTGCATGTACCTTTCCACCTCTGGCTCCGACGAGATAGTCGCCATGCAAAGTGTCGATTTTTGGCGCGAAGATTTGATGAGCAGAAGCTGCTCACGCGTGTCAAAGAATCAGGAGATCTGATTGGCTTACAAATACTTGCGTCAGGGCGAGGTAGATTCGTCCAAGTCACGCAAGTGGGTTCCGGGGAGAGACCGATTGAAAATGCGAGCTCGTCAAAGTCGGTAAAATGTTGTGTCACAAAAGATTTAAATAGTAATACATGAACAATTTGTATCGGAGAAAAGACTACAATATGTGTGGTTATATTCTAATATAACGCCTCGTATAACCCCGGCATTGCAGTGGGATTTCGACTCGACGTGGCTTGTGATTGGCAGAAAATGCTCAGGTGTGACCTAAAATGACGATATGTAATGGGTAATCAATCACTGACCTCAGCGGTTGGTAAGGGGGTTCCTTGTGAAACAGTAACCTCCTTACCAAGAACCCATTGTCAACGGTATTGAGGTTTAGAGTTGGTAAGGGGGTTCCGGGCGAAATGTGGATCATCACCGCGTACCAGCTCTGGCCTTGGTAATCCTGTTTGGTCAAAGCTGAACAAACTGCATGGGTATGCAAGGGGAGGGGACATGAGGTCGTACCCACTCAGACCTTGCCTCAGTGGTTGGTGAGGGGGTTCCTGGTGAAACCCCATTCACTACTATGGTACAATAGCACAAAATTTACATTTTTTAAAGAAAATTACCAAAAAATTAAATTCACAAGATTTTAGAAGTTAAGTAATTTCTAAAAAACAATATAAAGGTATATAGGTCTTGTTTACTACAATAACAAATTTAGTATCATTTGGCCTACAAATTAACACTTGTGTTGACACCAATGCAAATTAAGACACCAATGCATATACTGGCTCTCTAAAGCACTCGTCGATAAACAAAAGAAGTTGCCTAGCAACAGTTGCCATGTAACAGCTGGTTTCCATTGGCTCCTCCCCTAGAATTGTTTCTATCTTTGTATAGAACAATTATGCCAAGTTTCATGCTTTTACCATTATTTTAACAATTTTTGCACCGGTCGCCTAGACTATTAAACGGTATTGGCGAATTTCATTTACAATATGGGGAGACATGTGCGAGAGTAGCCTCCGATGCAGACTCCTCCCGGCTGTTTTCTTTTTCAAGTTACAGTTTTTATACTATTACATTTTTTTTACTTATTGTTGGCCGGGACAGCAATTTTCCTAACATCAAGTTGTTGGCAGACATAAGATGATAATTTATTATTGTTGGTCATTAAAAGTTGGAAAGTTCAAACACAACACCATTGATGATTTCTTATGATAAGTAGGTAGATGCTTTTCTGTAGGATGGTATACACTACAACTATTTCTTGTGCTCCTTGAATCCTGTGTGGTCTTTGCACGGACACGAAACTCGTTTATTGTAACATAAGTAAGTTGAATCACAGGATGTTACATAGCATACTTTGATCGAAATTTCGAATATCGAAGCCAGTTCATTTTCCCGAACTTCCGAACCCAGTCCATTTTGCTCGAACTTCTCTCGAATGGCTGTTCTAAACATAAGTAAAAGAACAAAGTCGTTGACGCCGAACATTATGAATAACTGGACTTTTGTCCTTTTTGAGTAGTTTGACAAACATTTCGGGTTTAAGGCACGTGGTACACCGACAGGGCACTGTGAACAGGAATTTTAATGGTTACCATAGTAGATATGAATCCCCCCTCCCCCCCCCCCCTGCTCGATCCATCCCTCCTACCACCCCTGTATCCCCTCCTGGATGCCCCCCCCCCTCTCCTGTCTGTAGCCCTGGCCTGGGGTAAACCTGTAGAATGAAAAGAGGGGAAATGTGATTAGCATTGCAGTTGGTTATTTCAAATATATGTAGCTTATTTCAAAAGCTTTAGACATAAGTTGAATATAAAAACAAATCACTACATAAGCTTACTTCTGGGGGCTCGGGCAGACATGTGCCTTGTGCCCATAGCCGAAGCAATTCCAGCATTGCAGTCTGTTGAAAGAAAAGAGGACAAATATTTTAGTAAGGTAGGGACGTGTACAGAAAAAAGTAAGGCTTACGGTATTCATGAAATATTGTATGGATATAAAAAGTATGTTATGACTTGTTTGTTTGTTTGAACCTTTGTTTATTCATGATAAGCTCAAATCGGCACGCAGGCTGCTTTTCATTGAGGTCATGAGGGAAGAGGTAAGGGTCAGATACAATATAACAGAGATACACAGTCATTTGAGTCCTAATAACTCTATCAACATATATCATTACATATTTATGGTACAAAAATATACAATTTCTACAACATACAACATAAAGTAGGGCGAAAGCTGGTTCATGGTCCGTGTCCGTTCGTTTAGTTCATTTCCGTTACATTGAGTTTCCCCAAACTACAAAAAGTATCATCCTTGGAACAGAATTTTTGTCGTTAATACTGTACACAAGTGTATTAGTTACATAGTCCAGACTAAGAAAGTGACTCAATTCTGGCCCTGCTGGTGATCTGCTGGAGGTCTTTAGTGGAAGCATTTGTGAAAAAAAAAAAATTGTTCAGTTTTATAACGTTATGTGGTGTTGATACGCAGTTTTGATATGCAATTTGCTTCATTGCCAAATGCATCATATTTTTATCACATAATTTGCATCTTACATTGTAAAAAAAAGAAGATATCTACTAGTATTTTAGTTTGTCAAGACTAATATAATAAAGTGACTCACTCCTTCACATCAGTCATATGCTGATCATTGGCGAGCTGCCAAGCAGTCTTTCTGTAGTGAAAACATAAAAAAAGAACATTCTTAAGTTTTTATTATAAGTAATGTGATGTTGCTACACAAAATGCACATATAATTTGCTCTCAAATACAAATCACTCCATCAAGCATGCAGAGCATAACTATATCGGGTAATACCTGTGTTTCGATATTAAAAAGTACATTAAATCTACTTACGGTTCTTTGCTGTCAATCAGCAGCTGCATTTTTTCTATCTTCTGTTTTAGTTCTTCAATTTCCTCTTCTTGATCTCTACAGATGAAAAATGTATACTGTATGAAAATGTGCATATAGAATTCAACATATCCTTACAAATGTATATATATTTATTTCATCATCTTTCTAGTTACCTAGCTCATTTGCTTAGACAAAAGTTATGCTACGAGTAAGAGAACACAAAAGAAAGAAGAAAAAAAAACAGCAAAAATCATTTGACCTTGAATAAGGCTAGAGCAAACAATGAATTTTCAACAAACTTAGTCGAAGTCATATTACTCATACTATGTCTGTGTGTGGGTGTGCAAAAATGTTCAAATCAATCAAAGTTTATTGCACAACAAATGTATCAGGTACAATTTATGGCAAGTTCGTAGGTATTAAAAAAAACAAGACATACATATCTTTGCTTAAATTATTAACAATGCTAATGAATTTTACAAAACTTAAGACTAAACACTACGGTATCCAAAAAGAGTGATACATCAAAGGATTCAATTGAGGTTTGAAACTCCTTGAAAATTGTCTTAATGTCATTGAAATAATTACGAAAATTCATAACTTACGCGTACCCGTTGGCCATTGCAATGAGACAGTCAGACGTCGACGATGATCTGTGGGAGATGACAGACGATAACAAAACGCCCGCGAAATTCCAAAATCAAAACTTATTGGTTAAAGGTCACGTGATGTAGACGCATCCATTATTCTTATCGAAAATAGTAGAGAAATTTATTAGATATGGGAGTTAATGCACGGCATTTATAAAAGTGTGACCATAATCTAAGAGAATTGATGCACTTAATCGATCGTAGGAAAAGATAATATGTTAAAAAATACGGCAGTTTTAGGTGTGGTTTTGTGTTTTTTATTATGTACTATCCACTTTACACGCTGCAGTTGGATTGATCCATTACGCTATGGACCTTTGACCCCGGAAGTAAAGCTTCGTTGTTGTTGAATAGTTCATTTTACGTTGTCGGGGCCATATGATAATAAAAAAGATGATACTCATTAAATAAAAGGTAAAAAATGGACTAAAAATTCAAAATGATATATCTACAATTATAAGTGAAGGTACTCAATTGCCCTACATGATTAAAAGCTGGCGTTGGGTCGGCCAATGTATGTAACTTTTTCCTACTCCCCTCTTGGAATAATGAGTTGTTCTGAGTATGACGTAGCACAAATGGTCGCTCTCATTCATGTGCAGGTTAACATATCATCATTAGTCGAGGAAAACGGTGTTTCATTGCCGAATAAAGGTCATTTTTTTCTGGTGACATGTATTTAGTATTCACCACATATACAATATCAGAATAAAAATGATTACCTAGAAAGAAAGACCTAGCTACGACATGGTAGTCCTCTACGATCACATCCCCATCGTGTCAGGCAATGGTTTGGCCAAGATCGAAACTCTTGTGGAATCTTGGAATCATAGAACTTCAGACGGCACAGTTGAGGACTTTCTGCTGTTCACAGCAGAAGTTTCCAATTCCCTCTTGCGACATCAACTAATCATTGGCTTCATTTCTTCGTCAAACCTTTCATTCGCCTCCTCGGTTTGATTCCTCTATTCAGAGGCACCTCACAGTTGTTCGGGAAATTATTGTAGAGGTAAGTGATGAAGTACGTTTTCCCAGCTCAAAAATGTCCGCTCAGTCTCAGAGTTTTCTCCATTTAAGATTAATGATCGAATATTTATTTAAGAACATGCGTTAATGGGTAATATTTTAATGATTCATTTCAACCCCCGGCTCAACGAAATGTTTGTCAAACTACTCAAAAAGGACAAAAGTCGAGTTGTTCATAATGTTCGGCATCAACGACTTTGTTCTTTTACTTACGTTTAGAACAGCCATTCGAGAGAAGTTCGAGCAAAATGGACTGGGTTCGGAAGTTCGGGAAAATGAACTGGCTTCGATATTCGAAATCTCGATCCTGTGATACAACTTACTTATGTTACAAAAAACGAGTTTCGTGTCCGTGTAAAACTTACGCGAGAAAAAACAACTGCGTGTGATTATGGCATACATGTATATGGCTTAGTCACTGACTATTTCGATGGCATCCTTAAGTGGTATTCGTCATTCAATCCAAGTGGTCAGATCCCTAGATTGAAATGATTATCAAAATGTTAATTGCTACATGGTTATTATCAGTTGATGGTGAAATGCTGACCTGAAAGATTGTAGCTGTGTCCTGTCAGTAGTTCAAAAAAGTGTTGTTGACTGGCTAATATAATGTTTGGACAACTGTACAGTGCATCCCAAATGCTCTGTTAGTGTTAGCTCAACTGGTACAGAGGCAGTTAAGGTTTAACCATGGGTTCTGGGTACAAATCCTGGTAAGGCCACAGCAAGTAAATTTCATGGATGACATCCTTACATTCTGTAAAAATGTTAATGACATTCTGTCTGCACTGTGCTTAGTTGACTAGCCTGTCTATAGTGGGGATTCTTATTAACAGGTTTGCTATAGCCGCTGTCAATAGCCTCTGTCATCCTGAAATAGACTTACTTGATTTCAGGTTGTGTCTACATTGTGCTTAGTTGAAAATTCAGAATGGATGTGAAGGATGTATCTCAACTGTGGAGTACCTGCTCTCTGTTGCAACACTGCAGCATGGCATCTGCGTTCTGTCAGAATGGTGATCTACCTGCCCAGCTACCCCCACTGATTCAAGGGAATGCCCAGCCACTGCTCAGCTTGTGGGAGACCAAAGCTATTTTCCGTCTACGACAGAAGCCTGGGTCTGCAAGGCTATGGAGAATCCCTTTTGAAGATCTCAAAGCAAACCAGCATCTTACTGTAGAATATGATGATTATGGCATATCTGGCATAGTCACTGGGTTTGTGTCACCAGCCATTGAAGTGAGGGGTGACTGTTGGTTTAGTGATAATGATGTTTTGAAGCCCAACTGTGATTTTGTGCCTACTCTTGACATACTACTTCCAGCTTCACCAACTCACTGTCCCTCCATGCATGATATTGTTTCTGTGCTTGATTCAGCAGCAAACTTAACCATTGATGCTCAGGACATAGATTTCGACAATACATTTGTAGAGGTACATACTGGTGCTCGTGATCTGTGTGCACATTATAAGTATAAAGGAGACATCGAGATGATGTCACATGTGTTAAGGTATGCACAATCAGTGCACAGCCTCTGAGGTTTTCAGCCATTCTCATCTCTTGAGCGACCATATGGTACATTGCAGCTATTAGTTGAACATCAAAATGAGTTCCCTTTTTGCATGGCTGATGATGAGATTTCATGGGGCCTTGGTTATATGTGAAACTCTTCAACGTTGAACGTCCTACTCCCCATGGTTTTTCTGCCAGGAAACATAGTTCATATCATACAGAAGTCATGAATTTGAAATTTATGGACTTTCTTGGACTTTAACTTTTCAGGAGAAATGCCGAGGCGTAAGGGTAAGAAATTGCTCAAGAGGTTACATGCTTGGAAGGCAGAGCAGGAAAGGAAGAATCAGCCACATGAGAGGGAAGATGTGGTGACAGGACAAGACTCTCCTGATGTGCAGGAAGACCAGGTAACAGGGGAGGAACAGAATGATGACCAGGATTTAGAAGAAATAGGGGCCTGGGAGGGAGGACATTTCATGTTTAACCCCCTAACGGGAAATGATCAGTTGCAACTGGCAGTTGAGTTGAACCTTACTGTTGACCGAAAGCATATGAATATTGAGCAAAGGGATATCCCTGTGGCCACACCTAGCAGTTGGGTTAGGATAGAAAAGGATGGGAATTGCTTTTATCGGTCGATAAGTTACCTTATCTGTGGCACGCAAGAAAATCATGCTTTAGTAAGACAGCTGTTAATTGATTACATGTCAACAATGCCTAAAGATATTTACAGCTCTTGGTTCGAGGAAGACCTCACCATGGAGGAGTACCTGTCTCAAGTAGATCAGTGTGGGAGACGTCCAGCAGATCTTCGTGCATGGGCCACACAGGTAGAAATAGATGCAATGTCTTTACTACTGGGAAGACACATCTATGTGTACGGTAAGTTTGGCCACCAGTGGGTATGGTCTAAGTACCCATCAAATGAAGGAATTTATGATAGAACCATGTTAGAAAGCAGTAATGCTCTGTATATACAACATACGGATGAAAATCATTATGATGTTGTCACAGCAGTTTTGAGCCGTAGACAAACAAGGAGCATGTCTAGGTACAGCAGAGAAGAAGCTACAGAAGCCACACAAATTACCAGCAGCAAGAGAAAAACCACACTACATGACGACGATGATGACGACCAGAAAAAGGTCAGACGGGACCAAGAAAGGAAACGGTACCAGGAGGATGAGATGTATGCCCAGGCCCAACGGGATAGAAAGAGGACACGGTATAGCACAGATGAACAGCACGCCCAGGCCCAACGGGATAGAAAGAAGACACGATATAGCACAGATGAACAGCACGCCCAGGACCAGCGGGATAGAAAGAAGACTCAATATAGCACCAATGAAGAGCATGCCCAGGAGAAGCGAGAAAGAGCGCAGGAGCGGTATCACACCGATGAAGAGCATGCCCGGGAGAAGCGAGACCATGAGAGAGATAGATATCACACAGATCCAAATCACAGAGAATTGAAACAGAAAAACCGAGAGAAGAATCAGAATTGCCCAGATGTTAAGAAGGCCATTGAAAAGTTCCAGATCGAATGCAAAATGGGGCCAGAATGTGTTTGCACTGTATGTCATAGGCTTTTGTTTCGCAAACAAGTAGTAATCTGTGTTAGGTCAAACTCAAAGTATGTTCAGGCTGTTAACCACTGTTTTACAGGTACGTATGTTCATCAGTGCAACTCGGACTGCATCCCAAATGCTTGTCCCACAGCAAACTCATCCAGGGGCCGAGAGTGGATATGTTACTGTTGTCATAGGCACTTGCTAGCTAAAAAGACAATTCCATACGAGGCTCAGAGTAATAAGATGAAGCTCCCAGAAATACCTCCTGAGCTGAACGGTCTTAATACTCTTGAATCACAACTCATAGCCAAGAGAATACCATTTATGAAAGTTATAGCTCTCCCAAAAGGGGGCCAGAAAGGAGTTGTTGGCCCTGTAACCTGCGTCCCAGCAGATGTGAGCGAAACACATGCAGTCCTTCCCAGAATGCCTACAGAAGCTCTGTTAATCAAGGTGAAACTTAAGAGGAAGCTACAGTACAGTGGGCATCACTTGTATAGACAGATCAGTCCAAAGAAGGTTGATGCTGCTCTGAAATATCTTGTAGAAAATAATGAATACTACCGTGGTACGTCTATAGATGCAGACTGGGCTTTATCTTGGAATGAAGATAGTGGGCTTGTTGAACCATCTGATGCTGAACGTGGAGGCGATGACAACTTTCGCACAACCCCAGAGCACCATGAGTCTGTCAGTGAGGAAGGGGATAACATGGTAGGGCCAGAGCACCGTGAGTCTGCAAGTGAGGAGGGGGAAGACATGGTAGGGTCAGAGCACCATGAGCCTGTCAGTGAGGAGGGGGATAACATGGTAGGGCCAGAGCACCGTGAGTCTGCCAGTGAGGAGGGGGATGACATGGTAGGGCCAGAGCACCATGAGCCTGTCAGTGAGGAGGGGGATGACATGGTAGGGCAAGCTGGAGATGGTATGGAAGATGATGACATGGACAACATTCTTCTACATGTGAATGTGGAAGAAGCGATGGAAGAAGCAGCTCTGAGCGAGGAGGAAATGCTGGACAGCCGGTTGAGAGGACTGCCGCACGATACTTGCCTCCAACCAGTAGACATAGGACAGGATTTTCTTGATCACCACGATGAAAGTGTCCTGAGTGTGGCTCCAGGAGAGGGGAAGAGGCCAGTGCGTGTGTTTGAGGAGGTTGGAGGAGAGGCGATGTCTTTCCCCGTTCAATTCCCTACTGGGAAGTTTTCTTTCAATGATAATCGTGATGTACGTATCACACCTAGCAAGTACTTTAAGGCACGTCTTATGGGCGCAGATACGCGGTTTGCGAGGGATCCTTGCTACATATTCTATGCACAATATGTGACAGAGTTGCGCTTCATACAATCAAATATTTCCATATCTATGCGCAAAGGTTCGCCGATAACAAGTGATGGTCGTAGAATATCTGCTGGTATGTTGTCAAATAAAGAGGACTTACAAACCATTCTTAAGTCAGATCAAGGGTATCGCTTTCTTCAGCCAGTCAGGGGTACTCCACAATTCTGGGATAAGACGCTAAATGAGTTGTACGCGATGATAAGGCAGCTGGGGATTCCTACATGGTTCGCGACATTTTCTGCTGCAGATTTGCGATGGCCAGAAGTATTAGAGGCTATTCGACAAGATCATAGTACTGTACCAGTAAGCGAGTTGTCGTGGGAAGAGCGTTGCAACATTTTGAAGAGTAACCCTGTCACCGCTGCTCGCATGTTCGACCACCGAGTCAGTCTGTTTTTCAAGCATCTCATTAAATCTCCGTCGCAACCAATTGGTGAGGTAGTTGAAACTTTCACCAGGACAGAGTTCCAACAGAGAGGGAGCCCTCACATTCACTGCCTGTTTTGGGTGAAAGATGCGCCAAAATTGAATGTAAATTCTGAGGAGGAGATCTGCTCCTTTGTGGACAGGTATGTGTGCAGTCAGCTTCCGGACTCAGAGACAGATAAAGAGTTATTTGACATAGTGAGTCAGGTTCAGATGCACCGTAAAGGTCATACATCGTCATGCAAGAAAGGTGGCAAGGTTTGTAGGTTTGGATTCCCTAAACCTCCAGTGAAGCAGACATTTCTGTGCAGCCCTGTGGCCAAGCAGGACCTGACCGATGAAGAAAGGGCATCCATAGCTGAAAAGGAGAAGCAAGCCGAAATCCTCCTTAAAAAATTCTGGGATGTGTTGGACAAAATCACAGAGCCAGAAAAGTGCTCCACTGACGACATTCTCAAAGAGGCACAGCTCACCACTGCACAGTTCTGTGACGCATTGAACTTGATGGCAACCAGGAAGCAAGTAGTGCTCAGGCGTGAGCCAAAGGACATGTGGGTGAACAATTACAATCCGCATCTACTCCGGGCTTGGAATGGTAACATGGACATCCAATATGTTCTCGACGCGTACAGTTGTGTCAGGTACATTGTGTCGTATATCAGCAAAGCAGAAAGAGAAATGGGAAAGCTACTCAAACAGGCCCAGAAAGAGGCAAGGGAAGGCAATGAAGATATAGTGAATGAAATGAGAAAAGTTGGCAATGCCTACCTTTACCATAGGGAAGTGAGCGCCCAGGAGGCGGTCTATCGGGTCTGTAGCCTTAAGTTGAAGGATTGTACGAGAGAAGTCATTTTCATACCAACAGATGAGCAAGCTAATCGATTGTCAAAACCTTTGGCAGAAATTCAAAAGCTTGCGAGGGAGGGAAACTGTGACGAAGCAAGCATCTGGATGCCAAGCATTATGGATCGGTACAAGGCAAGACCACCAGAAGAACCCTTCCGATCAATGTGTGCTGCAGAGTTTGTCTCCGAGTACCGCGTCGTTGCATCTTCAGGCAAGCAAGGTAATGGCCAGCAGTCTTCTCGAGGAGAAGAGAAGCATATGCTGAGGGATGATTTGGGGGTTGTACAAAAACGTTCAAGATCTAAGCCTGCAATCATTCGCTATGCCAAATTCAATAAGATGAAAGAGCCAGAGCGATTCTACTTGACATTGCTCAAGTTGTACTTGCCACACTACCTTGACGCGCAGTTGAAACCACCTCAATATGAAAAGTATGAGGATCCAAAGAGAAAAGCTTCTCCCTAGAATCCTGCAGGACGAAGGTTTCCTCAAAAGATGCGATTCCCATGATGCAGTCACTCAACCCAATGCAACAGAAGGTCTTCTATTTTGTACGAAAGTGGTGCATGGAGACTGCACAGGGAAAGCGACCAGATCCCTTCCGTATTTTTGTAACGGGCGGTGCGGGGACTGGAAAGAGCCATCTTATCAAATGCATCTATTATGAGGCTACCAGGTTACTACAACAGACACAGGAAAACCCTGACAGTCCCTCGGTCCTTCTTACGGCACCGACGGGAACGGCTGCGTTCAACATAGGGGGAAGCACTGTTCACCACGCGTTCCACCTGATACATGTTGCGAAGACGTATCAGCCCCTGTCTGAAAGTACCCTGAGCACTTTGCGTGCGCAGTATGAAAGCCTCAAAATTGTAATTGTAGATGAAGTGTCAATGGTGGACAAAAAGCTCATGTCCTCTATTCATGGTAGATTGAGTCAGCTGACACACGGGAGGCCAAATGCAGACTTTGGAAATGTGAGCATCTTGGCAGTAGGTGACATGTATCAGATACCTCCAGTCCTGGGAGAAAGTCTCTACAGGAAAGGAGACTGGTGTGACTTGTGGAATAATATCTTTGAAGTTGTAGAACTTGAGGAAATCATGAGGCAGAAGGATGATGCTGCCTTTGCAAAGCTTTTGAATAGATTGAGGGTAAAGGGGAAAAAAGACAAACTTTCGGATGAAGATGACAACACTCTGTCATCAAGGGTGCTAGCAGTAGACTTTGCATCAGATGATTATCCTAAAGATGCACTGCACATCTTTTCCACCACTCCAGCAGTTGCAGAGCATAATGACAAGATGTTGAATCTCAGGTGTTCAGATATTAGATGTTTTGAAGCCTCTGACTTCGTCAAAGATCCCACCACGGGTTCAATGACAAAGCGACATCTGTCACTAGGGGGGGAAAATGACCTCCCCGACACGGTCAAAGTTGCAGTCGGTGCGCGGGTCATGCTTTGTAGAAATGTCAATGTCGAGGATGGTCTAGTGAATGGTGCGTTTGGAACTGTGACTGGTGTGATAGGTGGTCAGAATGCTGCAGGTGAAGTTGCAACTGTCTTCGTTCAGTTTGATAACTCGAAAGCAGGTGCTCTCGAAAGGCAAAAAAGTGCAGTTCCTAGCAACCTACCCGACAATTCAGTGCCAATACGTCAGATTGAGGACAACTTGAACAAACGTAGTAAAGCCAAACGTTACCAGATTCCCCTCAAGTTGGCCTGGGCCTGTACAGTACATAAAGTACAGGGCATGACTGTACCTGAGGTAGTTGTCTCGATGAAAAAAATGTTCGCGTCAGGTATGTCGTATGTGGCATTAAGCAGGGTTTGTTCCTTAGGCGGTCTACACATCACAGACTACAAGCAGGAGTCTATCTATTGTGATGAGGAAGTGCAGGGGGCAGTCAATACGATGAAGCACTTCGAATTTGTATCCAACCCGTTTGCAACTGTTGGTAACAGCTCTGCAAAAGAAGTCCTCAAGTTGAACATTGTCCATCACAACACCGAAGGACTTGTAAGTCACTTTAAAAGTCTAAAGTCTACATGTTTGGTCAATGCTGATATCATATGTCTGACTGAGACATGGCTATCAGAGAATGTGCAGTCCTCTCAGGTGCAGTTGGACGGTTTTAGCATGTTTCGCAAAGATAGGTCAAGAGGGCATGCTGGCGAGGAAGGTTCTAGTGTGACAATTAATTCCCCTCATGGAGGTGTGGCAGTGTATGTCCGTGATGTATACGGGTGTGAAGAAATTCACATCCCAGATGATATCAACCTAGAATGTGTGGCTATGCAGGTTTCTGCTGACTGCACGAAACATCTCATTGTAGCCATTTATAGACCGCCAAATGTGCGCAAAGACCCATTCGTATCCAGTTTGGATAGACTGTTGCATCACTTGTCTTCAGTGGAAAGAAATAGCACAGTCATTCTTGGTGACTTCAATGAAAATTTGAAGTCAAGTGAGGAAAACAAAAAGATTCTATCATTTTTTATGAGAAGTCACTATCAACAGTTGATAGAGGCTCCTACAACTGCGAAAGGAACTCTCATAGATCATGTGTATATTTCAGCATCATCAGCCACTGTCCATCATGGAGTGATACAGACATTCTATAGCTACCATGATGCTGTCTACTGTATATTGTGTGATGATGAAGATCAGTTTGAAGACTAAGGCAAGGTTCTGCCTTTGCCAAACCTGTTGGTTGACAAGAGGAAATAAAAATGACCTGGCAAGGGGGAGCCTGGTTAGTGCTCCATGACAGGGAGCCTGTGAATGACATATTGCACCAGCGTCTGCCCTTGTCACCCGGCACATTTGGTGGTGGCAAGGGAGATGGGGAAGGACAAAGTGTCCCGCTCCGCTCTTGCCAAAATAACCTGGCAAGGGGGAGCCTGGTGGGTGCTCCATGACTGGGAGCCTGTGAATGTCATATTGCACCAGCGTCTGCCCTTGTCACCCGGCACATTTGGTGGTGGCAAGGGAGATGGGGAAGGACAAAGTGTCCCGCTCCGCTCTTGCCAAAATAACCTGGCAAGGGGGAGCCTGGTGGGTGCTCCATGACTGGGAGCCTGTGAATGACATATTTGCACCAGCGTCTGCCCTTGTCACCCGGCACATTTGGTGGTGGCAAGGGAGATGGGGAAGGACAAAGTGTCCCGCTCCGCTCTTGCCAAAATAACCTGGCAAGGGGGAGCCTGGTGGGTGCTCAATGACAGTGTAGCCTGAGTACCAACCTCCGTAGTGACCGCTGGCTCCAAAAAATTCGCTTGCTAACCTAGCAAGCGAATTTTTTTAAGCCAGCGGTCACTACGGAGGTTGGTACTCAGGCTAATGACTGTGAGCCTTTGAATGACATATTTGCACCAGCTTCCCACCTTGCCATCCCACACATTTAGTGGGGGATGGGAGCATTGGGAAATACCTAGCCAAGGGGGAGCCAGATGGATGCTCCATGATCAGAAGCCTTGTTGATTTAAGAATAATCCATGTCAATACTTTTCTGTTACTGCCAATTTGTCATTTGCTTTTGTTATTATTAGAATGTTATATCAAATCTCAGGTCATGTTGCTTGATTATGGTTTTTATATCATTCATTTCATTTGAGTGTTCCTCCTGTCAGTTTTACCTTGCTTGTGCAATATTGTACGAGTAAATGTATTCATATCTCTGTCGTTGTCATAATCCATTGAAAAGCATTCTGCATAACATTTTGAGAGGTCACCAGTCAGCAGCCCCAGCAGCAATACATCACCACGACCGAAAAAAGAGCTCAGTGAAACAAATATATTTCAAATTGACTGAATACTTTTTATTTTCAAATGTATGTTATTTGAATTGATCAAATACTTATTATTTTATTCTATTCTATATATTTTTGTCACATTCGTTATCATTTTCCCATTATTTTTAAAGCATTTTCCATAACATCTAAGGAGATGTCCACTTAGGCACTCTTGACAGTGATATTAGTGTACATAAAAATGAATAAAGTGTCTCTATTTCTTAAATTCTCAGATAATAATAGGTGAACCAGTTAGAAGATCACCTTCATGGCATACAAGAGGTAAGGCCTGCTTTCTTCTAACACTATCCTTACATATAGGTGATATGTGTGAAGGCACTGGTCCAACATGGGCATCTCCAATACCAAAACTGTTTTCTTCTGAGACATTTGACTCAATATGCGTGATCAATAATGTCTTTGTTCAACAATTCTACTCGGCTTGGACATACCAAATCTCATTGTCCTGTTTCTGTCCTACAGATAGGACCCCCCCCCCCGATGGAAACAGAACTTGGTCCATGAGAAGCTGGATGGGGCAGACAGACCTGGATTGCAACTAATTCTTGAAATATGTATATTTGGACACAGATGTACAGTTTTCTTTTGTACATATTATTGTCATTTACATGAAGTAATTCTTGAAATATGTATATTTGGACACAGATGTACAGTTTCCTTTTGTACATTTTATTGTCATTTACATACATACATGCAACATGATTGTGATATGAGGTTCAATTTCTATAAGTAAAGCTGTCTGGATTTGTAGTGTTTGTTGAACGTGTATCTTTCCATATGACCAAGTATACAAAAAATTATATAGATTTTGGGACAATCTTATTATTATTTCTTAATTCCATTTTATTACATGCGATAGAGTTGTGAGGAAAGTATAAATTTACAATTTTGTAAGTAAAGCTCTATAGTAGAGTTGTATAGTTTTGTATATTTGCATAGTGTATGTTTGTGCTATTTCACAGGGTGATGTATAGTACTGTACTTTTATATATAGTGTATAGTATTGTTGTGTATCTTTGCATATGTTCAAGCATGTTAATGAATGTAGCTGAAGAATAAATAGATCTTGGGACAGTCTAGTTGTGTTTAGATGGAATTTTTGGATGGTCCATTTCGTCGAAAGATCAATTATTGCATGGGGGGGGGGAAGTGAAATATGCTGAATTTGCTCTTAAAGCAAATGACGGCCAGTCTAGTTTTTGTTCACGTTCTTCTTCTTCTCCTCCTGCCAAATCTTCAAATGGAATCTACTCTGTCAGTTTTGGGCCAAACGACCTGAAATTTGGCATGTAGGTAAAGATGGCAAATACCCTTAGGTGATTCTTCATTTGTTTCGAAACAGGCCTTAAAAACATTTTTATGGAGGTTTTTTGGGGCATTTTTAGACAATTTTTATATTTTGGGCTCCTGTGCCCTGGTATTGACCTGAAATTCGGTACAAGGGTGCCTTGAACATGTCCCTACAGGACTTCAATCACATTTCTGGTGTACATCACTTCAGAATGCTTCATTTTGGGGACTTTTGGACCCATTTTCAGACCAAAAACAGGCCAAAAGTGGTATCCACGTTCCATGTTCTATTTGCTGCTGGCCAAGGAATCCATGTTCTATCTAAGGATCCCCGCGTTCCATTTGCTACTGGCCAAAGAACACTGTTCTAATTAGGTTAACTGAGGTCATATTGCAGGAACACACGCAAGCCTTTGCAGTAAGAAGCTCTTGGGGTCTGGCAGAACTTGTAGAGAGAGTTTTTGTACGGGTGATTTTGGAACAGTCCATTTATGCATCAGGAGGGAGATTGTCGAAGTATAATGCTCTCGCAAATGTTGCCTTTCAACATGCAGTTAATATTTCGATTTGCCCAGGTGTTATTTTGGGACATCCCACTTCTTGCATGGGGAGGAGTATGGCTAAACATGCTGTATTTGCTCAGGGGCAAATGACGGCCTTTCTAGTTTGTAATTTTATTTTGCTCATCATAACTTAATATGTATTATTTATCTACTGCTCTTGATCCTATATTCTTACTTTGTGTACTTGGAAATCAGTCTAGCTTGATTGAAGGGACTACCCAATTATTTACAAGATCAGCAGATGATTAAAACTGGAATGTTGAATCAAACTCACTGAGATGTAATTCAACTTTCTAACCTCCCCTCCCCCTCTCCATAGGCTTCCTATGATGAGATCAAGGCTGTTGTGAAGGCTGCATCTGAGTCAGGCCCACTGAAGGGATATCTGGGATACACTGATGAGGATGTGAGTTAGATTTTGATGATTGCTTAGATTCTCTTTGCAGATCCTCTTTATTGTTTGGTTTTCGGGATTGTAGATAGAATTTTATAGAATATGTAGTCAAGTGTTCTCCAGAACTAAAGATGTGAGGCTTTTATATAGTAGTATCTTTACAGTTACAGCTCTCTGTGATTAGCTTTTATGTACTGAATATGTTTTACAGGTAGCTGTCTTCCACCTATTTTTCTGTACAATTCAGGCAAAAGATTATATCCTAATTGTGAATGGGCTGTCTCTGTCACATTTATTTTGATCTTTCTTTACTGCTACTTCTCTCATTGCATCTTTCCTATATTTGTTATTCCCTACATCACCCCTCTCCATGCCTGCATGCCAGGTTGTGTCTGCGGACTTCCTGGGTGACACCCACTCCAGTACCTTTGATGCCAAGGCAGGCATTGCACTGACCAACAACTTTGTCAAGCTTGTCTCTTGGTAAGTATATGTGTTAATGGGTGCAGTCTCAGCATAAAATTGTTTTTTTTTTGTATTGGTGAATTATATGGTAAGGCACAAAATGGAGTTATTGGCCTTATCAAGTTGTTGGCTTATCCTGCAGTCTATGCATGCTAAGACTTGGATCAAAGTAGCAGGACATTCACATGTAAAGGATATGCAGGGTCATTTCAGCTTCTCAGGTCCAATTTCAATTTGTGTTAGAAGTAAAGTTGAGCTCCTCATCAAACATATGTCTTGTTTTATTCCCAACTGTGCAAAAAAGTGAAGATTCTACAGCTACACATACCATATTGTTTTTTTTTAGGTTTGATATAGAAACATGGTTAGATGCAAAGAAGGGAATAACCTGAAAACTGTAACAACGGTGGCTCAGACGTATTTGATGGGTAATACGCTGATACTACTGATAGCTATTTGTAAGATTTCTGATAGTTTGTGACATGTCTAACTGTTAGTTTTCTCCGGCACCACAGGTATGACAATGAAATCTGCTACAGCTTCCGTGTTGTCGACCTTATCCAGTACATGGCCACCAAGGAATAGGTCACAACTGTCGCCAATGCAGCACATGGACATCAGCCAGATAATCAAGTTAAAGAATGGTGTAACTAGTGACGTTAATTTCATCCAATGAAGACATTACCTTGCAGATAATTTAGGCCCATATAGATATATGTAAGGCACATGGACATCAGCCAGATAATCAAGTTAAAGAATGGTGTAACTAGTGACGTTAATTTCATCCAATGAAGACATCACCTTGCAGATAATTTAGGCCCATATAGATATATGTAAGGTATAGGGTTAGGGTTAGGGTTAACCTTTAAAGACTCGATAAGCAAAAGCACGATATTTGAAATCTATTTTCAGTTTGCAACTCCTGGTCAAAAGAACTTTCGAATGAGCCCAATATTGGCCCTGTTGTTATTGTCATTATTTAGAAATATATTAAATTCATAGTACTTGTTGGTGTAAAAATTAGATAATTTGGAAATATTTATTTTAATATTTCTACTTTACAGATATTTTCCCTGTATTCTTAAACTTAAGAGATATTTATAATGTATAACATGTTTATGTTAGTTTCTAAATGATAGTAACAGTATTCCACCATTATTTACACATTTTTATATTTCCTACTACCATTTTTTACCATCAACTGTAACATCTTTATGAATAGGTCAGACAGCAGGGAAAAAAGAAGTTCACACATCCTTGCGAAGTAAATGGAAGGACCCACCAGTGTCCTGCAGTGAAATCTTAAGATACACAATCCTTGTACATAGGCCAATATTCATCTACCTCTTTTCTAAAAAGAAATCGAATCATCTCTGACGATGGTAAACTTAGTTCCATATACGTATGCTGTATCACTCGTATTGAATACCGTAGTGTTTAGACTTAAGTTATGTGGAACTCATTAGCATTGTGAATAGACAAAGGCATATATGTCTTGATATTTTGTACTACTCACGAACATGATACATTGTACCTGTTACATTTGTTGTGCAACAAAATTTGAAAGTTTCTGAAAGTTTTCAATCGCAGACAGATGGCCGGGTTAGCACCTACTTTTATGGGGGAGGGGGGGGGGACCATTCTACCATTATTGTAAATATTTCTAAAAGTGAAGGAATCATATAGATGTTTAGAAATTATTCTAAATAAAGAGATTTTGTGCAGTAACTTTGAAAATGTTTCCAATCTGTCTAGTTGAATTCAAATAAATTCAAATTTTCATATTCAATCTTTTAGAAGAATTTAGAATCATTGTCACTGGAATATTCTTTTATTAGGTGGCTTGGAATTGACTTTTAGCTAAGGGATTCTTTAATCAGACCTTTTTGCCCCTTGCGTTGAAATATCAAACATAACGCGGACCATTGTTGAGACACATGCATCCAATCATCGCTGGATGCTGTACAATGTTCCTCATATCTTATAACAGTAGTCAACCGATATGCTACATCCCTGTGACGGAAAACATGTTCTATCAATCTATCTTGTTTCATATACCTTTCATGCTGAAAATCATGCACACAAAAATACCACCTGTCTCCTTTGCTATCTGATAATTTGCTATCATTTCTCCAGCAGGCTACATCTCTCTACATCTTTCCGGTCCATAAACTGAAAGTCTTTCTGGGCAGTTATCTATGATGCTTGTTCTCACCCATTATCCCATATGATTTTCCAGTCCAGAGCACAATCTGAAGATATATATATGCAAACAGTGATCAAACACTAGTACTGTTACCTGCTACTGTTCAGCACGAGGCAGTGCATTGTGTTTGGCAAAGCATCAATTAGTCAAGACAATCTTCCTGGTAGAAACATTCAATAATCCGATGCCGGGGGCAGAAAGGACTATTCTAAGGGTCCCGTAAGTGTCCAATATTCCTGTACTACATCTCTGTTAAAAAAAGAAATCCTACTTCAATTGGAGCTTGCAGCAAAGAAATTTATTAGAGGTCAAAACGACATGGACGTGAATCAATCATCCGACAAACTTGTGGGGAGAAACCACCTGTCCTCAGCAACCACGTTTGCTCAGTCCCTTGAGTGGTTGCTTAGAACATGTTTTCTTTTCTATCATCACAAAACAGTTGATCATTGAAGCCTTTATTTTATAAAATGGTCGAACGTACCTATCTGGAAATCGTGTTCTGCTGATACAAACCTACTTTCTCTGTTTAAATACTTTGTACTGGCTCAATCAGACTAATTCAACCGTAATGTTACCTCTTTGTTTTCAAGAAGATCCGTCAAATGGAATATATCTATGATATTTAATGATATGTTTGCATGATATGATACTAATACGCAGAAAAACAAACAAGCTTAAGAGACTTGTTGGTAAGAGTACCAAAACCTTTATTTGAAAGCTCATAGTATTTCGGTTCTTTTACATTACATCTTACCACAAAAACACCCTCAACTGAAGAACGTTGTTATAGTATAGTTTTGTTGTATATGTTTTGTTGTTGTTGTTCAGTGAACAGTTACGTTTAAAGTCCTATGAAAGAATCCAAAGTTGGTCAGGAGATATTTTCGAATCGGATATTCCCAAGCTACAAATAGTACAGTGTAATTTCTTTGAGGTAGGGTCCAGTCACTTCTGACGATTTGAGGGTGTTTATGGTACAAATGTATTCTGGACATTCACATAACGCTGGAGAACGCCCGTTGCTGCTCCTGCAGGCTGACCTCGGTTTTGGAGCCTTTCACCTCCAGCTGACGCGGGAACACGAACATCGGCATGTTGTTCTTCAGGCCTGCGGCGATCCGGGCTGTGCGAAGGAGTAGTTAGCCGGGTTAGTGGGCACCGTGGCACGGTAGCGCCCGCCGCTGCTAGTGCTGCAAGCGGAAAACAAAAACAAAATAACATGTCATAAGCCTCTGCAATCATGGAAAGTCTTCAAAACACATCTCATTACAGCCTTACATTCTTGTTGACATTTTGATTAGTTATAAATTGTCATTCAGATACAAAGTAGATACAATTGAACTTTCATTAAACTGAATTACGTATCGACCAAATTTTAAAATACTAGTATGGGATTATATTTTTGAACATCATTGATTGCCCTGTACCTTAGTACATTGTATTTCAAACGAAACAAGAATAATTAGCACAGAAATACATATTTGATTGTACATAACATAATAGGATGGTTCAAGCTTTATGTCAAACACAGGAGAGTAAACTCACAGGAAAGTCAATCATTAACTGGTTGATTGCATGGTTGATTGATTGGTTGGTTGGTTGGTGGGTGGGTGGATTGGTTGATTGATTGATTGATTGGTGATTGATTTGACTAGATTAGATTAGATTAAACAAGACAACATGAATTCTTCTCTTACAGATAGGTCCAGTCCTGGGTGTTGGTAAGGGCTATTCTCCAAGCAAAGGAGCGGTTCCGGCTGGTTTTTGACGTGTTTTAGGCGTTTTTGTCAGGCTTTCTACTTTGTCATTTTTTGGTCTCTTTTTCTTTCTTCGGGTTTACAGAGAAAACAAGAGTCTTAGGACCCAAAATCTCCATGAAACTTTGTTTTTTTATTAAACCAGTTCCCCCCATTCTATATCGCTCAATGGTATGACCCACACTGGCCGGGCAAGGGGAGAAGTGGCTATTAATAGCTACTGACCTAGATAAGAGACCAACAGATGGTGCGACCTCAAAGCCCACAATAGAGTAGATATTCCTCATTACTTATGCAAATTCAGTATGAATTTGCATAATTAGCACTTCAGTTTGTACAGCTCTGTCCAACCTACCTGCATATCAAATAACATGAAAATCTGTCGCTCCTTTCTTCAGTTATTCTCCTTGCAAAATATTTACAAACACGCCATTGCAGTTCCAGTGACACATACCAGGGGGCCCAAAATCGACCTTGACCTTTCTCCTCCCAGCACCTACCCACATACCAAATATCATTTCAATCCATCCACACGTTCTTCAGTTATGCTGATTTTAAGCGTCCGGTGACACATACATACACACACGGTGACACAAACATACACACACGCGCACACACACGCAAACACACTAACTTCGCATGATTTGCACTTCGGTGTGTACATCTCTGTCCACCCTACCTGCGTACCAAATAACATGAAAATCTGTTGTTCCTCTCTTCAGTTATACCCCTTTAGAACATTTTTACAAATAGGCCATTGCAGTTCCAGGGACACAAACCAGGGGGCCCAAAATCGACGTTGACCATTCTCCTCCCAGCGCATACCCACATACGAAATATCATTACAATCCATCTACACGTTCTACAGTTATGCTGACTTTAAGCATCCGACGACACCCATGCAAACGATTTACCTCCTTACTTATGCAAATTCGTTCTCATTTGCATAGTTTGCACTTAAGTGTGTACAACTTGGTCTAATCCACTCTTCAGTTCTTCTACATTGAAGATTTTAACAAATACGCCATTGCAGTTCCAGTCACACATGCCAGGGGGCCCCAAATCGACCTTGACCTTCCTCCTCCTAACACCCACCCACATACCAAAAATCATTACAATCCATGTACAGGTTCTACAGTTATGGTGACTTTAAGCGTCCGGTGACACATACATACACACAAACACCAAACGCAAGCAAAACAGTATCTCCATGAAAAAGCCTTTTTTCATGGAGATAAAAAGATAAAGTACCTTGAGTCAACAATAGGCTTGAAAAGCAAGCAGCCAGCTTCATCAACTACTTCTGTAGCAAGACAGTATGCCTTAAAGGCTTTCCCTTCCGCGATTTCTTTCTTTGATACTGTACATAGAAGCTTCTCAGTGTCATACACATGTTTTTTTTGCCCCGACCATTGCCTTTCTGCCACTAGAGCTTGGTTTACTTTCACCCTGCAGGTGCACACAGGTGGCTTTAGTCATGACCTCGGTCACATGATACAGTTTATGCATACTGCATGTGAGGCCCATGACTTCAGATAACTCTTCCCTTTCCGCTGCTGGTTTGTCTTTCCAATTCGGAGTTTGCTTCAGCTCCTCCATTTTTGCTTGTTCCTGCAATTTGGTGTGTTTTATCTCCGTTGCTGCACGGTCCAAATGTGTCAGTCTGGGCATCACATTAGCGGGATGACAGATAGACTTTATAAACTGATACAAACCCCAGTACTCCGTGCAAGTAAGGCAGACATTTCTAATGCATGTAGACAAACATTCACTCCAAAAACACACTGGGTATTCTGTTCTTACATTTCACCAAAAAGATGACTAGTTTAGTACTGTAACACACAAAACACATGCACTAGCTTGCAAGTACTGCATACGTGTGTACACTGTGATCAAAGTTCTCTTTTTTGTGACTTGTACCAAGGTCAGGTTCAATCTGAATTTAACCTCCTTGCCTGTACTTAGTCCTGTGAGACATTTCTGTACGTTAAATAAAATCTTCATTCAATTGTAAACGCAAAATTCTTACCTTGATTATGGCCACGGGAAGCTCAGTCAACAGAGCTGCCTCCTCCGTCATTCTTTTACTTTCCACATCCCTGTTGTTTTCTTCCCTTTCTCCCAGTAATATAAGTGAGAAGTGTTCCCTTGTAGGGCTCCATGTCAGTCCTCCCCCTGTAAAACCAGAGAAACCAGTCCAGTTTCGCGTTTATTTTGTGGGTACTTAAGGCCATGTTAATTTGATTATATGGATCAAATTTTGTCCGATTCCATACTCTGTGTGTTAGTCATTTGTTCAACCTTCCTGACCATGTACATTTCATGATGAAGGCAACTTATTTATTTTGCCTTTTTTTTAATTCGCACGCTCGCATCAGTTTATTTCATTTTATTGGTTTGGCTGTTCAGTGGTGGTGACAGCGTCTGCCAGTGTTTCATAAAAAGATTGTCTGTCTTCCTTCACATGTGTTGCAGCATCTGCCGGTGTTACGGTGCCGGTGGCTTCCTTTAAGTGTGGTAGCATTTTTTAGCAATAATAACCTAGGGTTGGCGTTGAGTGAGGACATGAAGAAACTGGGAGTGGGAAAGCATTGTATGTTGGTTTAGGGTTTGTGTAAAAAGCGGGGCCCCGCGGGGTACCCCGAGTCCACGGGGCACCCCGCGTGGTTCCCCTGCCTGCACTATTATAAAGCCCAAATGTTATCATTATTATTATTATCACTAAATGAACCACAGCATGCGAAGTCGATTCAGACCATTTCCATCTCCCACCGGCGACACGTAAAAACCTAAGGTGGCTTTATAGCAGACAAACGGAGGCGCCGTGGTCGCCAGTGAGTTGGTGGGTCGAGGGAAAAAAATTGTGCGCCCCACTGCCAGTGCCCCATTAAAATTCTGGCGGGTCGCATCGGGCTGACGTTTTCTCTTTTGTTTTCCCCAGTTCACCGCTAGTTATAGCCAACAAAAAAGCAACAACAAAAATCCGAAACACTCCGGTAGTCACCAGGCTTTCCGTATGTTTTCGTAAACATAATGTTTACAATCGGTTGTGTGCATTTGTATTTTTGGCGACATTAGCGACTATCGTCATGGATATTGGTTGGGGCACTGGACAGTACAGGTTTCGCAAGGTACCTTCTTCCACGCGTTTCGTCTTGGTTGTCTTCTGTACAGCTGTGACCTTGTTTATGTGCAGAGAAACAACCGGCATGTGCCATATCTGAGGGAGGGATGTCTTACTTTGTATTGTAGAAACAGATATCCATCCCAGAAAATGGCACATCAAGTACAAATAAAAGGCCTTTACTGTGGTTGCAGTGCCCATTCCCTGCTTTACACCCGTACTCGCATTTGGAGCCCTGGATGGTCACGGTCACCTTCGTATTTGCCCATTTCTGTCAGATATGTCTTGAAACGGCTCTCAGCTGCTTCATATGCCAAAGGTCCGTTCACCACTTTTTCGCTTTTTTCTGACACATCCTACACATGTGAGACACCTAGCGAATCATCGTCATGAAGACGCGTCTCGCCTGTACTTAACCCTGACTGAAACTGTGTAGCTGGCTTCTCATCATCGTCTCTTTTCTTGTCATGTCAAAGATCCCCTCATTTGTAGCTGATGTTACCCCGTCACAACCGAACATGGGGGCCAGGAGCGTTCTCCCATTGTTGGGCATCCATAGCTACAGTGTCCCGTAGATAGTCCGCTACGTTGTTGCGGAGGTGCCTGACGCAGCTGATGCGAGGACCCTTGGTGAAAGCTGCGGTAATTGCCTTCCGTATTGAGCGTTCATCATCCGATCCAACCACTGGATGGCATTCAGCATCTAAGGCCAACGACTTGTTTGAAATATGGCAGAAGAATTCGATAAACGTCATAAAGTCATAAAGTCTTAGTTCCCATGAATCTCCTGTACATGTGTGACAAATGACAGGGGACCATATGCTTTCCTGAGGACACTCGTTGCACGAAAGGATCATACAGAACACGATTTTCTAGTGCCTGTATGTGGCCCACAAGGTTACCTCTGTAGCCCTCTGGCCGATCATTCTTGTTGGCAAGATACCGTGCGTTCCTTATCTGTTTGCTGTTTCTCCGGGCCTCGGCCCTGTCGCCAGTCTCTGAGAAGAACTTAGCTGTTCTCAGACATGTAGCTTTCGTTTAGTTTGTTGCCGAAGATCCTATGTACTTGTCCTGGGTTGACATCCTTCCAGTCTGAATTGCTTGCCATCCTCATCACAAAACCTGAAATACATTGAGACATAATTTATTCATATGTAAATCGTTATTTCACATTTTTCAGCATATCTAACTCTTAAGCACTTTTGACAATGCTTCATTTGTGCACTACAAGAACACATTCTATGCAAGAACATGGTTGACAAAAAAAGGAAGATAATTTAAGCCACAAACATTGAGACGTGAAGGAAATGTATGATTGAAATACCTCAGTAGACCTTGGCTTTGTCAATCAGTTGCCTCACTACCAGGCTTACAATACAAGGAAATATAAACAAGTAATTGATGTATGCCTACACGCAGTGTAGCAGGACGTTTCCCATGTGTTCCGGGAGTAGAAGGAGGAGGGCCAGTGGCCAGAACTTGGCTTCCCACCTCCATGGATTTCTCTGCCATCTCCTTCAACTGCTTAATGTTTTAAGCGATATTATTCAGACCTCTTGAACAGGAAATGCAAAACAATTAAACCTGTGGTAGTGGCAGCATGAAGCAGGCTGACTGACGCTAAAGTAGGGGCGTGTCTGGACGGAAGGGTACAGGCTGACAGTGACGCTGATTTAGGGGCGTGTCTGGACAGCAGGACGCAGGCTGGCAGTGGTTTTCCAATCGCCAAGCTTCTAGCATTTACCTCGTCCCGCGCGCGAAATTTTTGTGCGTAGAGGAATACCCTGCCGCTTTCCTCGTGTCCATTCTAGGCATTGTAGGCATGGTGGGTCGATTGCTCATTGGACTACTACCCGAGTGGAAGAAGTTTCGACGTCTTGACCAGTACTCGACGGCAGGGTCGCTCCTAGGCGGAATGATGATGGTTGTTCCACTGGCAACGTCGTACGGCAGTATGGTTGCCTGGAGTGTTGCCTTTGGGTTGCTGTCAGGTGCATACGTCCCTCTAACCGTCACTACAGCGGCAGACTTGGTGGACACCAACAAACTCCCCAGCGCCATGGGAATCAGGATGTTCGTGCAAGGGATCGCTACTCTAGTGGGACCGCCCGTTTCAGGTAAATTTCTGGAGTTATTCGTCTTTATCATTCATTACGTTGTATTAATTTCATTTGACTTTATATCATTGCTTTTTGGGTTTTATGTCTTTTACTTTATTTCATATTTCATTTTATTATATTATGTTTTATCTTATTTAATTTCATTGCCATAACCTATGGCAACTACTGTGCGGGGCTACAATTAGGTTTGAAAATTGACTTAAAAATCAATGTACTTGGGACTTGAGAAGGATTGTATTACAAAATTATGCCAAAATCTGATAGATATTTTCGTGTTCTCAATACGCTTATCTCAAATGGCACTTTGTATGGGATAGTAACGAAATAAAATGATACCCTCAAATAAGGAAAATTTCACCAGCGTACTCAGATGGAAATAACAGGCACCCAAAAAAATATTGGGGAATAGTTTTTTTAGAGTATAACATCATGGCGTCTTCATTGATTTCTTTTCACAGGAGCACAACGTGACGTCACGGGCAGCTATGACGGAACGTTCCTGTGGGGCGGCGCATGCGTAGTGGTAGGAGGACTGATACCATTCTTACTGCACATGCGCGTGTTTACTCGA
Organism: Branchiostoma lanceolatum; assembly: GCA_035149815.1. Lineage (NCBI taxonomy): Eukaryota > Metazoa > Chordata > Leptocardii > Amphioxiformes > Branchiostomatidae > Branchiostoma > Branchiostoma lanceolatum. Next base: position 16,311,566 of record CM068875.1, on the reverse strand, counting down.
CAGAAAAGTGACGTCATCGACGCTGCAGATGTTGTGGATTTAGAAGAGCCAGTCGATTTGGAACCGCGGCCTTCAGAAGTGACTTTCTTTATAACAAAAGAAACATCACTGTAAGACTGACACTGGTAGCCATGAGGAAGTTGTATAGATACATATGTTTATTGATTTATGAGGACTTATTAGTTATATTCTATTCTGCATATTTTTTACCTCCTCCCTCATGATGACTTCAATGAGAATCGACAGGAATGCTGATTTGAGCTTCTCATGAATGAATAAAGTTCAAACAATCAAGAAACAGATTATGTTTTGTCTTCATTTGTTTAGTCCCTTTCATTACCACAAGGGTGGCAATATCAATTCAAGATTCATACGATATTGCTCCAAAATTGCTAGGTTATTTTCACGGCTGTTGTTAAACCCTGTTGAACGGAATAACACAAGAAATTGGTAGGAATGGATTCTTTAGAACCGCCTATGAATTTGTATCTAGATTTATTGCTGCTTCTGAAAGAGGGGGATTTTATACCCAAAATGCACACTTTGCGATTTTGTACCATGACATTAAAGCTGTATAACTGTTTTGTGAATGATAAAAACAACAGTATTGTTTGGAGTCAAAATTTTAAACAGAAAGAAAACGGAAACCCCGCAGACTAATCAAACAAAATATTAATCCGCCAACTGGGTCAGACGGATTTCTTGGAACATACGATATATTTATATTCATGGGCCGAACACCAACGCTACTTATGTGAGTATTTCCTGCAAAAAAGATACAAAAATTTCCCTTGGTCCTATGTCAGTTTTTTCATGATTAGCATTATGTGTTACATATCATTGAAAAGTTTGTGTATTGTCCTTGAAAAAAGTGCCAAACTTTCCCTTGATCATATCCCCTATGTTTCTTCATTATTATCATTATATGTTATATCATTGAAAAGCTTGTGTACTTGAAAAAAGTGCCAAAAATTCCCTTGATCATATGTCTGTTGTTTCTTTATGATTACCAATATGTATTTTCCTCTTGAGTGATACCTCACTTGTAACGATCATGTTTTTTTTGCAATGAGCATCATGACTGAATTCTTGGACGGGTCGTCAAAAATGTGCTGAATATGCATTATATGTAAATATATGTAAATTCATTTCTGCATATGAGTCAAAGCAAGACATCGCCTTTATTCAGTTTGCTTTCTAGTTATGTTGCAGAGACAAAGAAATGTCCGGACCTGCCATTAATTAATGATGATGATGATCTTTATTTGCACGTTCTTGCCAACATGAGCAAAATGTACTCTCCAAGCAGAGGTTGAATGGGCAAATCGTCACCGTTTTGTCATATGCCGGGGTTTTTTCGCTAGCTATGGGCTAGCGAAAAAAAAACGGCATATGATAAAACGGTGACGATTTGCCCATTCAACCTCTGCTTGGAGAGTAAGCAAAATGCAGTAGTTTCACTATTACCGTGAAACGTTTACGTAAACAATCGTCACTTGCAGCGTTCCTTAACAATGGGAGAAACAAAACAACTAAAGCTATGCTACACTTTATCTATCGTTTACGAAACAGAAAGACATATAAGGCTATGCTACCATTCAATCTATCGTTTACATGTCTCTTGCCTCTTCTCAAAAGAATTTCACAGAGTTTTTGTTGTACAATGTTGTTAGAGGATGTCATTATACAAACAACACATACGCTTTGTCATTTTGAATGTATATTATGTTATATTCGCTGTATGTTGATTGTTATTATTATACCCTATGTTATTTATGTTCTTGTTGTGTTCTCTCCTGGAAGAGTAGTTGTCACTTAGAGTCTAGACAGCCAGCTAGAGGTGAGACTTGTACTCCAATAAACTTAAAAACACAGAAAACATAGCTAAAGTAGAATCCCACAGGTTTGATGGAGCAACAACAGACAAATCATAGCTAAATATTTTCTAACAACGGGGTCAGCTTGAGTATGTGACGCATACAATGTATATTGATAACAAAGATATTTATATTCACGCAATATTGCACGAAGACAGGTAAAAGAGCAGCAACGCCCGTGCACGAAATCATATCTAGCTCTCAATATGAGGGGGATAAAGGCATCGCTTTTGCCCCTTCTGCTGTTCAGTTATTTTACAGGGTCTCAGAACTGCCCAGACAGCTGTAGTACTGGCAGTCAGCATTGCTACTGTCCAGGTGGAGATGCGACCGGGTCGCCTTGCGGTTGGGCAGGGTACGGAGGAACGCACTACAGCGCCCCGGTGTGCCTAGGCACCCTCCCGACTGGCTTCGGCAAGAGCACCCGGTTAATCTCCATCAAGTATCTCCGTTCTTCTACGCTTTTCGAGTGTTCTTTCCCAAACGCCTCTGGTGTTTACACGCTCAACATCCAGCGGTCAAACGTTTCCGCGATACGGCCGGGGGCTTTTCGGGGTCTGCCGTTTGTGCAATCCCTTTCTCTCACCGAGAACCTCATCTCAAGGCTTGGTATGTTGAGAAATATTTTGTTTTCCTCGATGCTATTTGTGAGTTTGTCTGTGGGTGACCATTGATAGAATAACCCGAGATGGATCCGTGTATTTGGTATGTGGATAGCACAATGAAGGACAACCTCGATTATGGCCCTCTAGCGGCTTTCTATGGTATTGCTGAAGAACCTTCGGGTTTGACATATAATTTGTTTCGAACATCTTGTTTTGATATCTCCTACCACCACTATTAATTTCTAGGCCTCTTCTGAGAATCTCCTGGACTATACAGCCAATTGCAGCAAAACCATACCTAACATATTTTGGTCGAAATCGTAGACGATGACAATTGCTGATATGAAATGAAGACAAAAACAAGGCTTATTATAATGGTTGAATAAAAAGTATGGAAAAACTATTTGTGATCAGAATTTGTCTCTTGTCATTTTACATGTAGATTTTGATGGAAAATTTAAAGGATAAGAATATAATTTATCCTCCCTTAGGCCATAGATGCCTGAGTACAGAAAAATGGACCGGTCCTCCTTTTTTTAAGACAAATTGTCTGGGCAAGATTACGTCTGTGTACCCTTTTGTAGGTTAGATATAATTGCTTTTTGGATATTCGCAAATCTGCCTTTCTTCAATTGGGCTATGCCATCTTTTCTTGGTTCTTGAAGGGGTTTGGCTCGAGTAGAATGTTGCATTGGGCTACCTAATCAGTTACATGTCTCTACAAATGTTTAACTTTCTTAACCCTATCTAGACCGGGGGGGGGGGCTAAAAGTGCCCGCGCCAACTTTGACATCGTATAACTGCCAAACGACGTATGGTAGGACAACCAAACTTGGTTACTTTTCCTAAAATTTAGTTGGCATAATATTATGATAAAAGTATAAGTTTATTATTTTTCGTGTTGCCATGGCAACGGGTTTCTGAAGAGACATTTTATGCAAATTTCACTAAGTATTAGTTCAAGGATGGGCGGGCGAATTTGTGGGGATATATCAGAGCCCCGCCTCCCGAGGAGGTTGTTGGCGTCCCGAGGGCGTAGCCCGAGGATGCCAACAAGCTCCGTGGGAGGCGGGCTCTGATATATCCTCACAAACAAGCCCGTCCATCCTTGAACTGATTTAGAGCACAGCCATCTGTCCGAAGCAAAGCTAAGCATACATATTGGGAAAAAGTTTGACATATACACTGAAACAAACACAATATGCCAATATGAATGTTTGGGTTTGTGAGTCTCTTTTTCTTAGAAAAATCCCCAGTCCACATGTGGTTTTACTTCTGTGGTTCAGTTGAGGTGACAGGCGAGTACCAAGGAGTGACCATTATTTCCTCTCCCTTGAGGCAGAGGTGCTATAACCAACCTGGGATCTGGTCTCAGCCAATGGAGAGCCAGACTTTATGCTAGAGCACCTCTGCCTCAAGGGAGAGAGGTGCTCTAACTAACTTTGGCTGTGTATGTGGATTTCAAACAGCAAAATACCCGCTCCTGATTGGCTAAGGACAGATGGCTGTGCTCTAATTTCGATTTAAACATAGTTGTTTCCAATGTTTTCTTGCTCAACCACACTAGTTTCCTACATGTATAACATCACATGTGATTTAATGTAACTGTCATGGTTCAATATTCATAAATTATGCTAATTTGATGACGTCATCGCTCAAAATCCAAGATGGCGGACAAAATCATTATTTTCGGTATAAACAGGCTTTTTCGCCTTTAAATTCGTCACAACCTGGAATTTTCTTAACCTAGTCTATTTTGATTGTTATTTGGGATCAAACATAGAAAAAATGTATTTTGAAAAATTTAAAAATGGCCGATCCAAGATGGCGGATCCCAGGGGGTCGCTAACAACACATGATGTCATTCTTCGACGTCATTTTGACGTCAATTTAGTCACCACTGACGTCAAATGTCTTGGCATACCTTTAAATCAATAATACGCACTATTTTGTCTAATATTTCAAGATATTATGGGAAAACCCTATTAAGCCAATAAAATCACATCGATGACGTCATAATTACGTCATATTACGTCATAACGTCACCAAAATTACAGAAATTATAAAACTTCACGTGAACATCACTCCCTGCAAATTTGGTGATGATAGAGCATACCGTTCGGAAGTTATGACGGGGGGGTCGAAACAGCCCCCCCCCCCCCGGTCCAAGAAGTCTCAAAAAAGCCCGGTCTAGATAGGGTTAAGGCCGTGTTGATTTGATTACATGGATGACATCCGCGCGCGCATCAATTTCTGTCCGTTTCAAAAAAAAAGGGTTTCGACTATACTGTAAATCGTGTACGTACAACGCAGCTGCAAAATAGCAAATATATGCAGTGAATTGAAAAAATATATATATATTTCAGGAAACGGATAGTAATGTCGTGGTATGCCACAGCAAATTCCATAGTCAAAGAAGAAGATGTGAAACAACAAAATGGAGAATCTTTTATTAAGGAACCCCATACTCTATGTGTTTATTCATTTCTTCAACCTTCATGACTACGTAGTTTTCATAATGAATGCAATTTTTTTTCCACACTTGTTTTATTTCATTCGCATGCTCGCATCAGTTTTGGGGTTCCCAGAAGATGTCATCCATATAATAAAATCAACATGGCCTAATTATGAAATAAAGGAAAAGTCGTGTAATGTTATCTTTTTAGTGATTCTTATACATATTCATTGAACGACATACACACTGTTTTATCTCTCTACAGAGTACGACGCTTTCATTGGGCTTGAGCAGCTGAAACAGCTGGATCTTCACGAGAACGCAATTTCGGTTCTGTCCCAGTATGCATTCCGTGGTCTACCTCAACTAAACATCCTACGTCTGAACCACAACATCCTGAAGTCTTTGCCCGTCGATGCACTTCTCCAGTCTACAGCATTAACCCAAGTGAACCTAAATGCCAACCACATCACTACTATCAATAGCCACGTCATGCGTTTGAACCAGAACCAGCGCCTACACCTTTCACTAGCATGGAACAAGCTGAACTGTAACCAGAATCTCACATGGTTCATCTGCAATCTACCTCTCCTTGAGATGATTCGCTATCGAAGTTCCCTACGGTGTGACTCACCTGTTCACCTTCATGGCACCTTCCTCACTGACCTAAAGAAGGACTCTGGCCAGACAAACACAACAAGACACATTATATGTGCTGAAGGATGGGAGAACATTTCCAACAGCACAGCCGATGCCCGCGCGAGCTCAGAGAGTCCGCAACTTGTCAGCACTCTGCCGTGTAACCAGACCACACACACCAAGACCTCCACTGAAACGACCTACAGAAGCAAAACGTACACCGAGGCCATTCCCACCGAAGACTACACACACACGCCGTACACAAACAACATACCAGCCTCCGAGCACACGACAGGGATGGGCTACGTCATTTTTTTGAAAACTGACCCAGTCACCAACCTGGACGACAACAGGGCCAAGGTCGTCACCATAATCTGTGCTGTTCTCCTGCCCATCCTCGTTGTGTCGCCATCAGTTATTGGCCTCTTCTTCTGCAACCACTGGCATCACAACATACCCACGGGAGCAGCCACGGAAGAGTCTTCATCCTCTGAAACCATACAGCCGTACGCAGTAGCGTACTTTAAAACGGTGGAGCCATATGCTGTGACCAACCTAACGGACATAGACCCAGCCGAATGCAGTCCATCAGCCGATTCTCTTGGTCAAACACCTGAAGAGAATCGTACAACTCAGTCATCAGTTGAATGTCAAATAAAAGATGGCAGTCTCCAGGCGCATGCCTTGGTACACAATGAAGACCAAAGGTCAAAACCTGCCTTGAGACGCCATGGAACCATATGGCCAAAGCGCCAATCGCAAGCAATGGGCAATGATGAAGACCACGAGCCTGAGCTGCAGCCACATGCAACAGATCAAGATGGCGACCCAGGTCCTGAGCTTCGACCATATGCCGTAACATACGATATATAGACCGCAATATGAAAACTGTGTCCAGCCATATGCAATTGCATACCTTCACTCCCCGCGATCTACCAGACGCCACACAGTGACAGACATCATGGCACCAATAATCAAACAACAATCAAACAACCAGTTGACCAGTTAGAAGGTCACTCAGCGTCAACAAAGGCCGACATAGAGCAAAAACATAACGAAGTCCCCATCAGTTATGGCCCACTGGGGCTGTTACAGGATATTGAAGAAGAAGAAGAAGAAGAGGATATCGAAGGAGAAGAAGAAGAAGAATGGAAGGAAAAATAATGGGAAGAAGAAGAGGACATTGAAGGAGAAGAAGAAGAGGATATCGAAGAAGAAGAAAAAGAAGAATGGCAAGAAAAAGAATGGCAAGAAGGGGAAGAGGAAGAAGAAGAGGAAGAAGAAGAAGTAAACAATCCACCAATAAGAGATGACAGTGGTCCTTGCGAAAACGCCACGACCCAAAATGAAACTCTAGTCAAACGACCACTCAGCCAATCAGAGTGCCAGTCTCTACCATCAGATGCAAAGATGAAGCCATTCGGCAAGGATGAAGCAGGACTAGACCATCCATTAGCAAGAGATGCCAATCGTCCTGTTGAAAATGCTGCAAACGAAGAAGAAACAATCGTCAAGCAACCAGTTCCTTCATCTGAATACCCATCTCAGACCAACACCAAGTTGGAACAGTGGGAAAGCGGAGACAATTCACCAGCAACAGAAGACAAGCATCCGCGTGAAGCTCACAACAGTGGAGAGATCTCAAGCCATCATCAAAGTGACAGAAAGCAAAGTGTGTCCCACGTCATCTACACGTCAGCTCAAGGACAATCTAATTGTAAAGAGAGTGACCAGTTAACATTGTACAAAGAACTGTCGGTGGAAAACGGGCATTCTCATGACCAGTGATGTGCTTTATTTCATTTTTACCCAGGGTTGTCCAGCTCAGTGATTAACACTGTCTAGCAGTGGGGCCCTGTGTCATAATTAGATAAAACATGTAGTATACGCACAATCACATACCAACATAAATGATAAAAGTCATTGATCTTGTTTTCAGATACAGTAGATCACATTTAGATATAGACTGGATAAGTTTGTTAAATTTGAATGTGTAGGGCGTTTATTAACTAAGTTAGAGATTGCAACGGATCTTGAACATCTACGGAAGAGCAGACTGAGCTAGGGTTGATCTACGTGCCAGTTATCAATTTTCTTAGGATTCTGTGTTTTTTATCATTGTGTGTTTCCTGTAATTATGAATGAACTTAGTCATGTATGGGTAATTTGGTCTCGCTTGTGAATATGTATATACTGAAATTGACCCATGTAGATGCTATAGGAGTTGGACATGACAACAGTTTGCTACGCATAATCATTCGCAACCAAAACAATGTCTTTTAAGATCTCAAAAAAGGACCCTAAGCTTTACAAAAGCACCCGACGACGGTCAATGGATGCGTCATCACATGTACATAGCTTTAAAAAATGGCGCCCTCCGATCGAAGGAATCAATCAACCTGTCAGCTCTGCACTCTTCCCATCGTTCCAAGCTCTCAGTGTCAATACAAACTCTGGAATGTTCCATTATGCACCCTCCACCATGAAACATGATAAAAATTAGAACAATGTTCTGGTCACCTATATACTTACTACGGTGTTAGATGAAACTTGAACAATACTTGTGACACTCCTAAACACATAACATCATAAACGACGCCTTCGACGTCGGGTGGCGAAAGCTGAGACTTCTAGTGCAATCCGAAGCCTTCTTTTCCAGCCAGTTTTGGCGTCAATATGGCCACCCTGTACGTAGGCCGTGAGACGCTACCTCATAGTGCGTTTTCTTAAGCAGTTAATGTATTGCAGATACATTACTGTAGGCATTATCGTTGTTTTAGATATGTATAGGTGTGTATGGGCCTTTAAGCCTGAATCAAACAATAAATAGAATAAAAATATCGTAGTCATGTTTATTGTTAACATCACACTGTTGATTTGACAGCAAATTATGCGGTCGATTCTAATAACATCATTTGTGGCCTTTGGTATTCTAAGTATACTAGCTGCGTGTAAAATTGCCTGACAGGGCTGACTTATCATGACCTAATCAATTAGCATCATATCGAGCCACAAAGGTCTCCGTGTATGTTGTCTGGCACGCACAAAAAGCCTAGTGGTTCCCCATTGTTCTTGTATTCAAATAAGCAGGTATAGGGATTATTGTATGAATTATTGATGCAACAGGTGTGTCTCTAGCTCTTATATTGGGTGAGAATAAACGTAGCGATCAGTTTGACTCAGACGGCTCGTCCGATTTGGTAGTCCGTGGGGGCAATCATTCTGAGGTCAACTGAGTGAAGGTAAGTTAGTTAGTTAAAGAATATTTAGTTGAGATGTATTTCTTTTCTTGCCGCAACCAACTGCAAATGTAGTAGATAGAAGTGAATCGGTAAAATTGGAAGCACATGATGACTGGTGTAAATGCATGGGGGACGTTCGGAAAATTCTTGCCCTCACCCCGAATTAAGGATAAATTTCGGGGTAAACCATAAGGTCTTCTATCTATGTCTATCAAATTTTAAATCATTGTCATCATTTTCCTACACACAACGCCCTTTTGAATATCAGTAGGTGAGGAGCTTTTCATATGAAAAACTTTGGGCAGTTGAACCGCGCCGAAGTGTGCGGGTTAAGGTTAGAGCCATCCCTGCTCTGTTTAAAGTCAGGAAACAAATTTCAAGTTGAAATACAAGGGTAGTCATCACCACATATTTTGACGATATTTTTTAGATTTCATTCAATGAGGAGCACCGAAAATGACCCACGTAGCCCCAAATAAGCTTGTGATTCTTCCTTACGCTTGTTTTTTTTTTCATCTTACCTCCCGATGCTCAAAGAAAGGAACACCCCAGGCAATAAAATTTGGTGGACATTGAAAAAAGACTTTATGTCTATGCCCTGAAATTTAAGGCCGAGAAATTTCTAAAAGCCCCTTTTAATGAGATGAGAATTTTAGAACAAAATTGGGAAGATTTAGAACGAGAACGTGACGATCGAATCCCCACCGCAGAAATGTAAGTTGAGTGGTCAGGGTTCAGGAACGTAACATTCCGGCACTATCTTTAATTCATTTCTATGCAATATTTCATCAACCCGTATTGTCAGAAATTATATAATGATAACTTTATTGCGCAACAATTGTACAAGGTACAAAGTATGACTGGTACATAACTGCAATTCTATATATATATCTAAGGGCTAATCTACACAGTAGTGCGTAAAATATCGTATATATCTCAAATTTTCATATTGTGAAGCACTAGAGAAAATATATAGTTATATATTGTTATATATGCAGTTTCGTTGTCATTTTGGTGTAGTACATGTAATAGTTGTTGACTGAGCTTTTGCGGCTGCATTTTTCTCTGTCCTAGACGGAAACCAACGTGCGTTTTTTTGTTATGAACCTCAGATATGCGTCCCATCATGGTTCTATCTATCTTTGGAACGAAATTATGGTCTTAAGAATGACGAATGAATACCTTCATTGTACATTTTACCCCATTAGGTTTGATATGGGTCACAGAAAGACGTGTTGAACACAAATATACATACAATCTAATAAGAGTTCTGAATCTATAGTTTTTGAATTGAATTGAATTTTTTAAAGGAGCACAAGATTTGAAATGTACTGCTTCGTACAGTTGTATGTATGTTAAACTAAACGTTTCCAAATTTAATTCATATTGAACTTCAATCAGCATTTTCTTTAGCATTATTATGTCAGGCCGATACGCACCAAGTATCAGGCTTTTCAGCGTTACGTTAGAGTTGATTGCTATCAAAGCATTCATTCTTCAGTTAAAATTATAGATGAAACATGTTTGCCTCTCTAAAGAAACTAAAGAAAATATGTCTGGTTGTCATTTTGGAGTAGTAATATTATGTAGTTGACAGTGAGTTTTTGCGGCTGCGTTCGCTCTTTCCAAGACGGAGACTATATTTTTATACCGTGTGGTATGAGACAATATTTTCATACCATGTAAATCATCGAAAATGACCCTCATAGCTCACATCACAACTTTGGCTTCTTCCTTACCGAATATGTTTCTCTTTTACCTATTATTACGAGCGCAACGTACAAACGAAAATGATGATAATGCTTTGAAATTTGGTGGACATTGATAGAAGACTTTATATTTATGCCCTGATATTCAGCTTAACTTGTGCTTCCTTACAGGAAGGCCGATACATTTCTTGTAATATGATTAGAATTCTAAAGGAGAATGAAGAAGACTTACATCGAAAACGTGACGATCGAATCCCCACCGTAGAAATGTAAGTTGAGTGGTCAGGGTTCATGATCAGTAACGTAACATTCCGGCACCATTTGTATTCATTTTTATGCAATATTACATCAACCCGTATTTTCAGAGATTATATAAACAACAGCAGTGCGTGAAATATCGTATATATCTCCAATGTTCACATTGTGAAGCACTAGAGAAAATATGTAGAGTTTCGTTGTCGTTTTGGAGAAGTAGACATTATAGTAGTAGTAGTAGCTCTTTCCAAGACGGCCGGACCGGAGACCAATTATAAGTTGATTTGTGCACGACGCGGTCAAAACCAAATAAGGATGGACGCCCCATCATGAGGCTATCTGTCTTTGCAACGAAAGTATGGTTTTAAGAATAATAATTGAAGACATTCATTGTACATTTTTTCCCATTGGGTTGAATATAGATCACAACGAAAGAAATGTGAACAAATATGCATACAAGCTGAAAAGAGTCATACATCAAGCTTGTTGATTTGTTCTCTTCTTGTTTCTCTGTAAGGTTAGAAATTGAATTTCTTTTTATTTCGGATACATCGACTGTTAGCACCCAACATAATGCACATACAAATATGCTAAACACATGAAAATTCATATACGTTTCTAAAAAAGTGTTTCTTTAGTGGCGTACTACGCCTAGCATCAAACGTATCTGTTGTATACTGAACAAACATTGCACTAGTCTACAGCCTTTAACTTTATCATGATACGAAAGCAGTTGTTTATACCACACGACCCATGTAACAACACTGTGAAGCACAGTTTACAAGCTCGTGTTCCATATTGTTGAATTTTGTTCATGATGTTATATTACTACATATCATATTTCAGTGAACTGTAAAAATGCTTATAGCCTACAGAGCTCATAACAAATTAATATATTGAACGTCTACCAAACTTACAGATATACAATACAACCTATAAGTGTTTCGCATACTGTAAATTTTTCACTGTTGATAGGGCCAAATATGTGTACTGCCCAAAATTAGAGTGGAAAATACTGTGAATGCAGAAATGTTCGCGGGTATTTAATTTCGCGGTTAGGAGAAAATAGAGTGACCGCGGTGGTTTTTAGTTCGCGTTTGAAACAACAGTAGCGCCACAGTCACACAATGGAACGGCGTGTAAAGAGTTCACCGCGAAAACCACGAACATAAAACCACCACTAACATTTATGCATTTACAGTATTTTTGGGTGGTACAAGCTGCGAGGAAAATTAGCGTGCGGAAAGAGCTCATTAATACCCAATCACTTAACGTTGTATGCAGACACAAATGCCCTTTCTTTACTGCCTGATGCCCATAACATTAAAGTTGATTGCTATCATGAAAGCACCTGTCCTTCAGCCTTGCCGCTATGAATAATTTATGCTGCATGTGGTTCTTCCTGTTCACTTGTTATGAAAATGAAATAAAATTTCATTTTGCTCAAGACAAATACTTCTTCTCCCGTGGTCAGGTGTAAAATTACTTGCGAGGGGTTAAATGAGTAATTTAACCAGCCGGACAAGACAGCAACAAAAACGTTAATGATAGCCTGTTAGGTGATTTTAAAAGTCACTTTATGTGGCTGCAGTTAGGAAAGTTCTATTACGCCTGCGCCAGCATCAGCCATGCACGCTCCTTCAGTGTATGAAACAACGGTTTAACTACGCCCCCTGGCGATACTTCTACAGATCAACCTCTTCCAGGAGCTGTGTAACATGGAAAAGATGAAAGCATGTTGATACTCATGTATCGAGAGGCATCGAAATGCAACTGTTGAAATACAATAGGCTGCGACCTTCATAAATGTCAAGGTCGACTTATGATATTGTAGTGAATGTACATGCATACATGTATAACAAAAGAATATTGAATTATTTTGCTGTTTCAGTGCCACAGCCCAGAAATTACTGGTTATGTTAATGCCGTTCAAGTTTCGACGCTTTTCGTAAGAGGATCATTAAAGAAGCAATTCTTTTGAAAACAGTGGCAAAACACTTAATTTTAATTAATTTGATTATATCTTGTAAGTTATGTAAATAATAAGTTAACTTCTCCAAATGTTGTAATAAACAGATATGAAGTTTGTACTAAATACCTGCGTTTTTTCATATTCTATATATTTTTATGATTTTATCTGAGGTGAATTTGATGTGACGAATGTGTTTATTTTGCTCTTACAACAGGAGAGGTACAGTCATGCGGGTTGGGTACCTCCAAGTGCTCGCCGTTATGGTGAGCCTGGTACACCTAACTCAAGCCGGTAAGAATTATTACTATCTTATATATATATTAGCCTCAGAATTTATGGCGTTTTTACAAACAAGTATGAACACTTTGATCATGCATGTTTAATACCGTGCTACCTATGCTTTTGGCAGGAGGTACTTGTAAGTTGGCTACAGTATTATAGCGACCTAGCAAAGGTGCTAACATATTCATTTGATACTATTTTCCATCGCAGCTTGTACTAGCAATCCAGTCGGAATGGAATCAGGTGCCATACCAGATGACAGCATCACTGCATCCTCTTTCCAAGGCCATCGGCCTCCCTTTAAAGGCCGGTTGAATAGTCCTTGGGGCCACTTTTGGGTACCGAAGAAAAGCGGGGCATGGTTGCAGGTATAGATTATGTTAATCAAACATTTATATTTTACCAGTTGAGACAGTGACTACTTTCCGTGGAATTTATCGACCGTAATTCTCATGCCTCTCTCCAACAAGAGGCGATCGTCCCTCGGCGACATAACGCCCTCAGTCGCGAAACTCCCTAATATATATAAGCCGGTATTAGAAAACCATGACCCGTGTAAAAAATCGCGTTTCAGCGCTTCCCCCATAAAATATACGGTAAGTCGTCTGCGAAGGAGGCTAAGAAGTGTCAATTTCGTCGTTGAGGCTTGATCATCTTTCATTCATTCATTCATTCATTCATTTCGGTCGGAAAGTTAACGAATTTGCGGCATATGTTACTGCAAAGTCAAAGCTTATAATTAGTATCAAACAATAGTAGCAAACGATGTATGTCGTTTGAAGGTAGATGTAGTCATCTTTGTGCGCCCCCTATAGAAAAACGATTGTCTTGCAGGTGGATTTAGGAGAGATGAAGCGCGTGGCAGGCACCATCATTCAAGGTAGCGGCCGGACCTGGGGTGCGTGGGTGAGGTCCTACAAGCTACAGTACAGTGAAGATGGGAGCAGTTGGACGACATATGGCTCCGAAAAGGTACATTAAAGTGCTTATGCCGCCAAAATTCAACATTTCTGAATTCGTGATTAGATTAAGCTACAACAGCATTATTAAAAGAAAACAGACATTTTTACAAATTATATACCCTTCTGATGTTACTGAACATCGAATGTTGCAAATTATACTTCTATTTCTTGATTCCTGCCGCCAGGTAATCGAGTTTATTTCAGCTTGTGACGTCATTCTAAACACAGCAGCCGGTTCGCGGTAACAGGCTCCGAATCGGCTGTCGTGTTTACTATGACGTCACGAGCGGAAATAAACTTGATTACCTGGCGGCAGGAATCAAGAAGGGTGTATATTTTGTACAAACGTCGATTTTCTTTGAATAGTAGTTATGATGGTTGTCTATAATCAGGAACTGTTGTGTAATTGGTGACGCAAGCACTTGGAATAAAGACGCTCCCATATCTTCGTTGACTTCTGAATCGCGTGATGTGTTGGTAATAAAGGCTATATGTATCAATCACTAATTTAGTACCAATTTGTTTATTTACCTCTCAGGTCTTCCGAGGCAACACAAACGCTGGAGGCCGTGTAACAAACCTACTGGACCACCCCGTTGATGCCCGTTATGTGCGTTTCGTGGTTCAGTCCTGGAGCTACTATATCGCCATGAGGGTAGAGATTCTTGCCTGCAAAACAGGCAAGGCCAATAGATATATGTTTAACCCTAAAACCACCGTATGGGGTCAAAACTGACCCCAGTTGTATGTCAACATGTGCCATTTTGACATTTCGAGTCGAAAACAAAATTCCTTCCATGAGTTTGTTTGTATATATGTCTTATAACTTCTCACAAGATTTTACCGAGATTGGCTCATTGTTGATTAAGTTATCCTAGAAAATGTACGGATGGTCCAGTGGGATCAAAACTGACCCCAGCAAAATCTGCACTCATATTCCCTATTGTTTGATACTTGTCATCTAGTAACATGTATGATGAGGGTTATTATGATCATAGTTACAAAAAATAATCTTGTAGAAACGTGAAAAAATCATTTTTAATGAACGCAAAGATTAATGACGTTGCGACGTATTATGACGTCATATAACTCAAACGTACACTTGTAGATGGCAACAGGAACGACGTCAAAATTACGTCATAAAAAATATATTCATATCAGGTTACACTAGCAAAATTCGCCATCTTGGTTCCGCCATCTTGAATTATTTTAAATGCATTTTTTCATCATATAACCTAATAACAGAATAAAAATGGACCAAACGTTTATATTAAGATTGTTTCTGCTTGGATAAACATGGTAATGATGAAATTTGAGGTTGAAATAGTCGGTTATAGCTAATCTAATTATATCGTCCGCTATGACGTAATCAAATATGCATAAATTATGAATATTAAATCATAAAAGTGATAGTGAATTACATTAGTTGGTATTGATATAAGAAAATAAATGCAGTTTTAAAAGACAGCCCTAGAATTACATTGTAAAATCCAAAATTAGCGATTTTTGCCAAATATGGCTTTCAGAAACCGGTTGCCTTAGCAACATGAAAACATTGATTAGTCATGTCATTATATTCAAATTGATGCCAACGAAGTTTTAGTAAAGGTGACCAAGTTTGCTTGTTCTAGCGTAAGACATTCAGATGCTATATGACATGAATTGTTGGCGCAGGCCTCAAAAGAGCCCGCTTGTCTGAATAGCGTTAGTTGCAAAAGACGATGCTCCCTATTTTTGCATAAATTATTAAAATAAACAGAAATTATTAACACCTAATCATGTCAAACTGTCTCTTATAGATCACTCAAACTATACATATATACAAACCACAAAAATAGTCACCAATAAAGCTATATTTGTAGAAAACATTGTGGGGTCAGTTTTGACCCCATAAGGTAAGATTAGTCGTAAAAAAGCTACGGTGGTTTGAGGGTTAAATGCACGTTTTTTAAAAACATATTGAGGAGAATGTCCTTATGTTTACGCAAAACGTTTCAGTCAAGTTGTTTTGTGTGTTGTCCGTATTTTCTGTCTATTACTCCACTAGACATGGGCTCAATGTGCTGTACTCTGCTTGGTGCTTCATGGGTTTTGTTCACTCACCGGTACTTGTCCTCTGGTGCTCTCTTCGTGCATGTTTTGAAAGTTCTTCTTAGTGCTCCTTATCAAATCTTGCTCGTCATTAATGTTGACTGATTATTTCGTGTTTCAGAAATGAACACCCCACATGCACAGTTCATCGCCTGTTCAACAGCAACCTACTCGTCTCTCGCTATCAGTTGGACCAGGCCGAAAGCGCGTTTTCTCGGCTACACCGCATATCTTATCCTTGCTGGCGACGTACTCTCCCACAACAGAACAGTGATTACTACAACCGCTGGCCCCAAGAGCGAAATGCTTGTTTTCTACGATGTCGCAGCTGACCAGGAGTACAGAGTAACACTCGTGGTTAATGGCTTATACGGAGACAGTTTGCCAGTTGAGGTCATCTGTTCGACGCGTAAGTTTAAGTATCCATTGTTTATCTTTTTCATAGTTTGTGTGGAAAAATGTTGTTTTCGCTCCAAGCAGACTTTTGTACCAGAGCAGCTTCGAATTTGGCAAGGGAACAGTGGAATATTCATATTGATAATTGTTGTACAAATTCATGTTTAAAGATACGGGTCGATACGTATTAAACCAAAACGTAAATAAAGATTGGGCATTAAATGATCGTTGTCTTTTCTTTGGATATGTTATGTGATCGAAATTTTAGGAACGACACTTTTAGAAAAGATGGGTTCCCAGGTTCTTTGCATATTTTGTCTCAAACATTTTCCCAATCTGACATTTCGTTTTCTCTAGTGACGCCTCCCCCCGAAGACTTTCAGGTGAACAACATCACCGAAACGACCGTTCGGGTTTCCTGGAAGAAGCAGAGGCCCAACTCCCTCGCCATTGGCCACAGGATGTGGATAAGGCGGAGTGATACTACAGAGAGCTTGGTGACACGGCACGTACCGACCAGTCGAACCGATGTAACCTTTGACAACCTAAGTCCAGCCGTGGAATATGTGATATCGGCCACAAGTATCAACGAGCATAACGAAGGACTGGAAGTGACTGTTACTGTTGTAACAAGTAAGGGAAATATAATTACACCTCCAAGCAGGATTTCGTACGTGACTTTGAAAAAGATTAATAATGAAAATAATGTTGATAGTATTTCATACTGATAATACAAAGTTATGGGTGACTTTGAAAAAGATTAATAATGAAAATAATGTTGATAGTATTTCATACTGATAATACAAAGTTATGGGTCATTTGATGACATATGAGTTATAATTTCAAAGTCTATCTAATATATTTTTATCATAGCTGAAATTCGTTTCTTTCTGTTAATGGACATACACTTTTTCTTCTTTTTTTTTATTCCAGGAACTGACCCTCCAGTAGCTTTAGGTGTGGACGGCTGGACAACCGACACTATTTCCATCTCATGGGCACCACCAAAAGCTGCGCTTACCACCTACAACATAACCTACACCGGCAATGGAAGGCGTTCTTCCTTAGCGAAGTCGGGAGACGCGGACAGTTGTGAGTTGACAGGTCTGGTTCCTGGTACTCAGTACGACATCGATGTGGTGGCCGTCAGCAGACTGGGGAGGAGTGTCGCTGTCAGTACAAGAGCTGTTACAGGTTAGTAGTTGTTGAAGATTCATAATGAAAATAGATTTTACTCGAAGTTAAGTTTGGCATGCATCGTAGAGATTGTAGCTTTAATGTAAGCCATTGGTTTATTTCTGCGCAAACACACACACACACACATACACATACACATACACACACACAAACACACACACACACAACCACTCACACACAACCACACACACATACACATACACACTTACACAAACACACTCACTCATACACACACAAACACTAGCACTCAATCACACACAGACGCGCGCACACATACACACATACATACATACATACATACATACATACACACACACACACACACACACACACATATATACATGACTGACAAACTTGACTGACAATGTATATTCTTGCCAAATATCTTCTCATAACCATGTACGCTAATGTGTTTTAGACACAGATCCACCTTCGAGTCTACGAGTTTCCAAGGCATCAGCAACGTGGATGTTTCTGGAATGGAAGCCAGCTGTGGCAAACGTTACTTCTTACGAGTTAGACATCTCAGACGAATATGACAGGGCAATAACATACCTGAGGTGAAGAACAATAATTATACTGGATATCTATCAGATTGAACAACAATCAGTAGCAAGTGTATAAAAATGTCACGCCGAAAAACTATGTTGAACTTCTTCTACTCCATCTAGTGGCTATAGAGATCCCTTAGTCGTCTAGAATGCAGCAGGCTGACAAAATAAGCAATTTCATTTTAACAGAATCGAGGGCAACAAAACATCCTACAACGTAACAAATCTCATCCCGGAAACTGCTTACGTCATCAAGATGGCGGCCCTTAGTGAGCATAGGCGTAGTGTGGGCATTACTTATTCTCAAAGAACAGGTATTTGTTTATGTTCTTGTTACATGGACGCATAGAAAATGAATAAGAATAATCTATTAATGAGCATATTCAATTGATTTATTAGTAAGTTTTCTTTTCATTACATCAACTCATCTTCGTTTTTTTGCACCACAGTTTTATTACATGTACGCCTTTGACAGAATATATTGTGTCCCAAAAGAGCCGATATTGTCAATCGAGGTCAGCACTGATGGTCATCCATACTCAACGACCGCTTTTACAACAGCACGAGCTGACGCGACAACTTCTATGTCGACATGGTCAACATCGACCGCAGCACAGAATATAAATGGTAAACACATAACGTAGAAACTGCATGATAATTTACTTTTCAATAGCTTATTGAGAAGTTTTCTGTCTAAGTGTTAACTTTGTAAATGTAAAATTATGGTCGGGAAAAGTTGCCCAATGTCTACCATTTCTTTCTTTCTACCAATTTCTGAACACTTTACTAACAATGGATTTTTTAAAGACTAGCTTGAAACTAGCAGATATTCTTCGCATATTATCAAATATTACGTTACAATGCTTAAGTTCTATAAACTGTGTTTGTGTGCGTCCCACAATGTGTATTTTACCACCACTTCGACTGTAGGTATTGTAGAGAGCACTGCAAGTACAGTGAAGACAACAATTGAGCCTGATGCCTTTGATGAATTAGATGATGATGCAGCAACAGACTTAAGGACTACGACAAGCTCCGGTAAGATCATTCTACAGTTTTATCAAACTAGCTATTAGACATGTACACAGACATAATACTTCTGAGATAGATTCTCTTCGGCATGTGCGTACAAAATGTAAAAAAAAAAAGTTACATATGTTTTGTAAGTTATGGTATTTTTTGATATTCTGACAGAAATTGCATGTTTTAAAATGTTTTACTCAGAGTCTGCAGTTTCGTAATTATATGGTTATTGATCCTTTATGTGTCGTATCTGCTTCAACGTAACGTTGTATCAAAGACTTGTTTAATGATCTTTCACAGATACGTCAACTGGAAAGTCAACAGAGCCTGCACTGATCTCAACAACATCCTCGTCCGGTGAAATTAGTCCCATTTTAGGGGATCGTTTTTTTGTGTGCTTACAACATAATTTACACATTAGTCTGATTAATATATGTATGGTACGATACATTTAAGGTTTCAATTTAATAATTTAATATCATAATCTCAGGTTCAGACCAGGATATTCCCACCACATCTCTGGCACGAACGACGGAAAGTCCAGGACAGAAGGTAAATAGTATTTACGCCGTCTTCTTTAACGTCAATGGAAACTACATGTCTACCAATTTCAGATTTTCATTCAACGTGAGTTCAATTTTCAGTGCAAACATACCTCGGGCATCTATGTATCTGGTCACTCGACACATTCTCTTATAGCTCTAACCCATACTCTGATACATGTATTGTTCCTTCAATGTTACAGCTTCAGGAGTTGGTAGAAGGGCTAGACATTTCTGATGTGTCACAGCCAGAGGACATCATTGCAGTGACGTCAAACATCAATGAGATCATCAACGCTGATGAGGATGACAAGTCTCCATTGCCGCCTTCAGTTCTGGTGGGTTGAAATACTATTGATGTATGTATGTATGTGTATGTGTATGTGTGTATATGTGTGTGTGTTGATGGATGCATGTGTATGTATGTGATAACAATGTAGGTGTGTGTGTGTGTTTGTGTGTGTGTGTATTTGTGTATATGTCTGTGTGTGTGTGTATGCGTCTGTGTTTGTGGCTGTGTGTATGCATGTGTATGTGTGCATGTGTGTACATGTATGTTTGTGTGTGCATGTGTGTACATGTATGTTTGTGTGTGCGTGCGTGCGAGCGTGTGTGTGTGTGCCTGTGTACTTCCGCATCCAAGTACTGTGCCCAGCCAGTATAACTCACGTAGTTATTGATGGGTTGTGATGATATTTCAATTCGTATGTGTATAGGTCTTGAAATGACGAGGGCCACGGTCGATTTGGGTTTCCAACTGGCTTCCCGTGATCATTGCACATAGCAGTATGTTATACATGACTTTGAGCTGTTTGCAAATAAGAAGAAGCACTATGTAATGACGGACACTTTGATATAACGTTACAGTCGCATCAAATAATATCTATCTATGATTTGGATTCAATTTGTGTCAATTTGTCTCCCAGAAATCTGCTGCAGATATCGTATCGGATCTTGCTGATGCCATGAAGGGGTCACAGGGCACATCAGTAGAGAACATGGCGACCATAGCTGATGGTGAGAAACATTTATGGTTATTATCATATATTTTTGACAAAAAACCTTAGCTTAATTGTACATGTTTGCCAAATTGGATGGATGGGTGCAGAAATCTATTAAGCAGCCTCGCCTTCGTAATGATAAGAATATACGAATAGATTATTTATTATGGCAAATCAAATGAACCTGAAACGCATAAGAAATATGAATCTTTCAGCATTACTTACAATATGCATTGGGTCCAACGTTACTTAAAGCCTTACCCACTTATAAACATTGATCAACAAACTGGCTACATATTGGTTACAGCAAGGTCCCTTGTACTACATGTATATACAAATATGTACAGACGCCTCTGTACATCTTATTTTATTATCCCCTACTTGGAACCTACTGAACCTGAAATAAATGAGTTCACATTTAACATGAAAGTATATGCATATGTTATTCATAATGAGTGAAATGGTCTGATTCTTCACATCTATACGTCTTTTTTCGTCACTTAGCCTTGGTACAGACAGCTTCAACAGTTGTCGACATGTTACCGGAACCGGAAACACCGATCGGAAGTAATTCCGACACCCTGTTCGGAAGTGACGTCGACATTGAAAACGTGGATCTCTCACCTAAGCAGCAGGTGAAGATGTTAAAGGAGAAGCAGAAGGAAAAGGAAGATGCGGTGAGGATTTCTTTTTACTCAATAGTTGCCAGGTAAAAAGACCCGAAGGTCACTTCAAGGTGTGTCGCAAAGGCCACTACGGGGTTACGGTTACATATACGTACATGTAATATAACAGTACGTAACAGCGACTCTTCTCTCTAGGTCAGAAACGTCGTGAGTCAACTGCCCACTAAGAGTGAGGAATAACTGACCAATAGGAGAAGCAGGGGTTCAAACAAAATGTGATATTGCAAAATTATAATTAACTCCAATTTCTACCCAGGTGCTTCAGTAACTGTTACCTTGCGTATCTTATTACCTGAATGTCTAACCCTCATCGACGTATCAAGATTAATTCTGGTATCATTATTTCACACAAAGATTATTTTTATGCATATGCATAAAGTCCTGGCTAAAATTATAAATTTTCAGCATGTTTTCAAGGATAATGCTGGTTAGTTATGATAATACTCACAGAATATCATTTCCATATAAGAATGGGAAAGTCTTGATATCTAAAATGATTTCCTAATGTTTTTGTGTCTTCTGTGTAACTTAGCAACGGGAAACAGCACAGTCTATTGTGGCATCTTTGGACCATGTTGGTGACACCCTGCTGGCGTTGCAGCCTCCGAATGTGAAGTACCGGACAAGCTTTAAAACAGCAAGCGTCGCCGTTGCTATGGTGAGATCTCCTGCAAGCGAAGACATCCAGCTTGACTCCGATCAGATCGTGGCAAATATCCCGGGCAGAGCAAAAGAAACTCAAACCAACGATATGCTGGATGTCCAGGTAAGCCCCAACCAAGTCGTATTAAACTCAGCAATCTTGCTACTGTACATGTTTTGTAAAGTCGTACAAGGCAATGTGTACGTGATTGACAAACTACAAAGTTTGATTTTCGGCAATTTTAAGTCACTTTTTTTGTCTTGGAAAATGTATGATTTTAAGCTTATTAGATTACAATATTGTTGTATATGTTTGCAGATAGTACGGCTCAAAAACTCCAAAAGGCGTGGGCAGGAGATATAATAACTTTAAACTAATTGCTTTTTGTTTTTGTTTTTTTCTAATCGCAGATATCCGTTTTCGACAAGAACCCGTACTCGTGGGCTGAATCGACAGGAGGACAAAACATATCGTCCCCCGTAGCGTTCTTGACCGTCAAATCAAATGAACAGGAAAACCTCGGCGAAAAACAACGGCTAAATCTGAACATTCCATTCATATCTTCGCAACCAAGAAAACAACCAACTAATCCACCACCGCTTGAAGGTGCGACGGAAAATCCGAATGGTATGATAGACGCCGTCAGAGTTTCCAACGGGGAAAACATGACGTACCACGCCTTTGCCGTGCCGGAGCACAGCGTTCCCGTTGTCCGTATGAACTGGCGTGACGTAGACGAGATCTTTTACGTGTACTCCGCGTATGGATATCTTCCGACAGCTGAAAAGTATGCCGAAAAGAGAGTGGTCAAAGAAGACGGGTATGAAGCTTGGCTCAGGGGGACCAACTTTTCGATCTCCTTCATTCCAAACACGACTGACCATCGTGGGCGTTTGTACGTTGGAGTACAGAAATTAGGTAGGTTTGCTATTTACAATACCTTTCTCGCACAACAATTTCACAATGTAGAAAGTATGACATCTACTGGTACATAACTACAATTTAATAAGGCTACTCTACCTAAAACAAGACTGTGTAGTATTGGATGAAAATGGGCTTTTACAATCATTGATGGATTTTCTAACGTCTAGACATTCTTTGATATATTTTCCTATGTACACTCTGCACATGTTGTGACATTCCATATGTCATATGTCATATGCATATGTATGTTAACCTGGTTGACTCACCTGTGGCAACAGTGACAATTTGACACATTTGTCATTTTTAGGGGTTGCGAGGTCTATTCACGGTCGTTCTCAACAGCCATATGTGCAGTCTCCGGACAAGGAAGACTACACGCTGTCGATATCGGCCCTTGGTTGCTCTTCGTGGAAGGACAGCAAAAAGCAATGGGGACTTGGTGATTGCGACGTAAGTCGACGTACTCAAAAACAACCTATCTTTGACATACTACAGTTTTACTGTGTTCCCATACATCACAATAGAGTTTTTGACACTCTTTATTCATGGTGTATCCTTCTGTATCTTTATAGCCGGTATAACCACCTTTCAGCGTAACGCACTAGCTTTACAAGGACGAGGCACGGAAGCAGCTGGTTCTTTTGCACTTAACGACCTGTCACACCTAGCCTTTGCACATCTTGTTTTAAAGCTTTTTGACCAGGAGTTCCCCTCTACGATAGTTCTAGGAAAACGTAATTTTGGAACACATACAGTAACTGCCATGTTGATAGCTCTGGTACACGAAGGTATGGCTATTCATTTATTGGTTAGACAATTGTTACCCTTGTTAAATTTTCTACTGTTTTACCCTTGTATGACGGGAATGAATTTGCAAATAAAAGTCTATATATTCATCGTTCTTGCTCCTTGAACCCAAACCAGGTTAAAGTAAACTTGAACGATGCTGTCGTCAGCTGCGACTGCACCATGACCGAGTCTAGCATCGCGGTGGGGACCATGACCCTCCCTGTTCCCAACTCCATCGACTTCCTCAACGCGTTCAGCAACTTCCGCAATCTGAGCGACAACGCCGCGGTGTTCTCCACGGTGATGGGCGAGTACGTGCTGTACATCTTCATCCTGGCTCTGTTGGACTTAAAGCGTATACGGGTGAGTTGCAAATACACCTGTTTCTCATTGAATGTGCTGTAACGTAATGTTTAACACGTAAGCAAGGTATAGGGTTAGTAAGGGTCGTATCACATTTTATTGTTTGGTGCAATTGTAAATAAGTAAAATGTCATGTATGTATTTCCACTTTGACATACGATGTACAATGAATTTCTCAAATTGTTTATTGATACTTTAAGCGAATCAATGACATTTCTTCACTTAAGCTTCCTATATTAGTAGTACTAGTAATCTGCTATATTGATATATTTAGCATTTTGAAAAATGAGATTGTATTGATCAGTGCCAAGAGCAAAGTGGTGTCAGTCAAACGTACTTTGATGACGTAAAGACCGGTTTAGACGAAGCGGTTTAGCAGTTTTCCACGAACAATACCTCAGTGGAGCGCCCTGCCTGGCCCGGTCGTGTTGTCTCACATAGTTGATACGTTCCGGGCCTCCCTCTCTACTTTACCCCTGATGGGGTTATGGGGGTTTAACAATGCAAATATCGTAACTGCGATGTTCCTATGTCTTCAGGCGACCTTGCGCCGTACCCCAATGGCTCTCTACGATCGCATCATGGGTCGGACAAGGGTTAAACACTTACGTCCTAAAGCGACCATCAACAAAAGGAAGACGCTGTCCAAAGTGAGTCTGATCTCCCCGGAAAGGATGCCGGCACCTCACGTCTATCAACTCACGGTCACCACCGGGTCCATGTTCGGGGCAGGCACCACCTCACGGGTCGGCTTCCAACTCTTCGGGTCAAAGGGCACGACTCCGGTCAAGATGCTCAACCCAGGCGGAGAGGTATGTATTAATGTCCTGTTTTCACTTCCCTTTTGGTCCACTGTGCCGATACTGGCGTTAAGATGAATTATAAAATGAATGATGCCTTTGTCAGCAGTTCGTAACTATATTTCATAATCCATATATATTTCAGAATTACGTCTTATTGTATGGCCTGGTACTAATAAGTGTACTATTTAGAATAGAGTTATTCCTAGAGGATACGTGTACGTGTTTCTGTGTTTGTATGTTAAACCTTTTACTGATACCATGCTCTATACAAATTCAGCTAAGCATAGCCATAGGTTCATTAAAATGAAATAGAAGTTTAGATACAAAATGAGAAATAGAATCAGAACGGCGAAGTGAAAGAGCTATGATGTAACATATATAGGTCATGAGGAATGTACCTTTGTCATGCGTGGTAAAAACAAGCAAAAAAACAGAACCAGGAACAGTTTGCTATCATGAAAGTAACGAAGAGATTTTTGTCATTTACCATTGGTAATTCCAGGCTTTGGTGCGAGGAAGTACTTTGCATTTTGTCATGCCTGTGCGAGAGTCACTTGGAGAAGTGATGTTGTTGCACATCTGGCATGATAACTCTGGGGAAGGCGACACGTCATCGTGGTTCCTCGGAAGTTTTGTCCTCAGAGATGTAGGAAAGGATGTGGTGTAAGATTTCAAAAACATAACTCAACTCCTCAACTGTTTGCCAATTTGAATTGGGTGTTTTTCTGGCGATCTTCAAGGCTGTGTGTCTAAGCTTCTCCTTTAGCATGGTTTGAGAGATATGTCATTTGCTTGGCAAAAGTTCTATTTTCAAAATGTATTTTAACGTGCTCTATCTTTTCAGTGAGGCAAAACATAATCAACATCTCCTTGTACCTTGTTCCTAAAGGGGTTGGAATGATTAGCATGACTACTTCATCTATTGTCTCTATATTCCTGCCATGAAAAGAAATGCGGCATGTCTCAGAAAAGGACGCTCAAAGAGATTGTAAACATTATATTGATAAAACACGTGTGATTTTCAGGTCTTACTTCACCTGTAACGACTGGTTGTCGGAGGACAAAGGTGACGGGGAGGTACAGAAGGTGGTGCACGCCGGTACGGAGGAGGAGCTGTCTTCCTTCTCCAACGTCTTCAGCGAGGCGACTCGAGACGTGTTCTACGATAAACAGCTGTGGGCATCAGCCCTCGTGGCAGCGCCTGGTCAGTATATTTTTTTTCACATTTGGATGTTTGAGGAAATTATTGTATTACTGCATTGTTTTGCCGGCAACCACAGGTGCGGCCAAGCTGGAATTTGAATTCACGCAGACGCCCTCTTTTTTCCGTTAGTTATTAAGTGTTTGCTTTGGGGGAAGATGTTTAGATTTCACAGGATTCTGAATCCAAACAGTATCTGCTAAAGTGGTGCTGTAAAACTTATCTACTATACAGCTGATATAATATTTATATATAACTTATATGATACTTATATACGGTATCATCTGGTTCAAAACAGGTTCAAGCTTCACCAAGTCGCAGCGTCTGTCCTGCTGTTTTGCCCTATTGAACACCATGATGCTAGCCAGCGCGATGTGGTACAAGGCAGAAACCACAACTGCCGGTACAGGAGTGTTAAACCTGGGGTTTGTTCGTTTCACGTTAGAGGTAAATATCATTATAGAGTTTGTTCCACATGTTCTTTAGTCCCAAACAATGGCTCCTTGTCATCTTAATACCATTGAGTTACTTCTTAAATTCAAATGTGTAACCTCCTAAATGTATTACTAGTAGTTCCTAAATGTATTTTCTCCTAAATATAAATAAGTTACCTCCTAAATGTAAATAAAAATAAGTTACCTCCTAAATATCTTACCTCCTAAACATGAATACGTTACCTCCTATATATGTCTTATCTCCTAAATGTATATACGTTACTTCCTGAATGACTTAGTGTTACCTCCTAAATGTAAATGTAGTACCTCCTCCTAAATGGCTTACCTCCTAAATGTAAATCTGTTACCCCCTAAATGTCTTACTTCCAAAATGTTAATGTGCTACCTTCACAGGAGCTGTACATCAGCCTGATGTCTATCCTGACGGTAGTTCCCGTCAATCTGATGATTGTACAACTATTCCGCGTGGAGGCGCCCCTGACTGTGGACACTCCGGAGATGGTAATCCGCGCATCTAAGCAAGGTATAAAAACAACTCAAAACGTCTTTAACTGTTATAGTATGAACTGTGAAGAAGAAGGAAGCAAGTTTAGCTGTTTTCAACATTACAAATGTTTGCACATTATTATATACAAGGATACAAGTGTATTCAATACGAAATTGATTGAAGACCATCTGCAGTATACGTGTATTTTAAGATTGAGAGCAACAATAGAAATCTATTTGTTATCGGTAAACATATGAATATCTCTGACACGTACTATGTACGTTAAGTCCCTGTCATGCATTCAGAACCTTCCCACAACTTTAATCCCAACCACTATCCAACCAAGTTCTGAGTTCGAGGTGGCCAGGAATCCGTCCTATTCTAAGTCTAGTTCGCATCTAAGAAGAATATGACTTTCCCAAGTTTGAGTTCCTAAAATTCATACAGAAATCTTTATTGACACGACCAAAGTACAGCGACTTTTGTAAGGTCTTTTACAACTTTACATGCAAACATAGTCGACTGACGCAGACGACTTTTAACGACTTTTAGAACCTCGACGACCGATTCCCAACCACAGATGACCTTGCTCATGAATAACGCCTAATTATGATCAGGAGAAGGTTGGAAGGCCATGGTCGGCTATGTGTGACAGGCCTAGGGGATTCAATCAAGCTACATACGTTGTAGTTGAAGTATTACCTTGTCAGTTTTTCGTTCTCTGTATCCTATGTATGAAACAGACCTTCCTGATCAAATCGCTATTTCTTGAACCCCAGGACGCCTGCAGAGATTCCTGCTCCGCTGGGCTCGGTACGTGGCGTGGCTGACCGTGTTCCTGGTGTCCACCAGCTCCGCATTCTTCGTCATCCTGTACAGTATGGACTGGGGGAAGGAGAAGAGTGACGCCTGGATGAAGGCCTTCGTCCTGTCCTTCATGGGATCCAGCTGTGTGGTAGAAACCCTTCAGGTAACGTATCACAGCCTTCCTGTTTTGACTGATATAATAGGAGCAACATATGTGAGAGTAAATTAACCTTTGCTTTGATATTTTCTGTCATAGCGAAGGTTAATAAGTGTAACACGTAACGCTGTCAAGTTCATTTTCCAATGGCCAAGTTAAACAAAGGAAAATGAGTAGATTTCCCCTTATTATTTTGATTTTGTGTCTTGTTTATTTATGCTGCTGCAAATTGTCATCTACTTAGAATCTGATAAAACGATGTCAATATGAACATCATAAATAGCGGCAACACCACATTCTAAGAAAATCATATTATTAGCTACTAGCTGTAGGAGCTCTTATGAAGGTTGTGATGATCTCTACTACTTTGGAGTACAAAGCCAAATATGAAACTGTTGTTGCGCCTTAGAATATGTAAATCAGATTATAACGTCATTGTATGTATGCAAGGACATGCTATGACAATATGATGATGTTTTCACTGTCTCCACAGATCTTTGTGCTGGCTGTGGTCCTGGCTGCCATCTTTAGCCTCCCGTTTCTCGCCAACCCGCCAGCTATCCGTAAGGACGACATACAGCTGAACCTGTGGAACTCAACAGGTTAGAACTCAAACACTTTCGACAATTATTGTTTGAAGAAAATCGTATGCAATCATAACAAAATCTTCTATTTCATCAAGCGTACGTTGATTTATAGCATGCATGTTATCAAAATGCATTGATCTTGCATCGTGTTATTTTTCAGTCATTAATTAAGAAATGTTCTATGGGATTTTTGTTACATCCATTTTCTTTGATAAATATTTCCTCATTCTAAAGAAGGAGGATTTAGGATGAGGCATCTCTCATCCTGCACTTTTCTTATACATTTCATTACTACACTATTTATGCGTTTTAGTGCGATACAAATAAACAAACAAACAAATAAACAAACTTTGAGATATATCTCCAAGATAATGCAAAACTCACTTACTGAGACAGAAAAAAGAACATTTTATCTTGTTGTTTTCCCAATCGATGAGGTGTCATGGTGATATTTTGTGTGTGGTAGCGTCGATTGAGACAATCACAATTTAGAGTGGGTATACATATATTGTATTTGTAGAGTAATTGAAGCCAAATCTTCATTTAAACCTTTTTTTGTCATCGTGATGTCAACTCAATTGGCAACCGAGCTATCAAAGATCCAGCAACCTCAAGGGAATGTATACATCTACTTAAATCAATCTTAAATTCTTGAATATCGCAATATTTATCCAAGGATGTTGGAAACAATGCTACTCCTTTGATCTCTCCTGGCCTACTTTTTCGTTGTTGTTGCTTTTTTAGCGCCGAAGAAACTCCGTCGACCTGCTAAAGCAAATCTCAAGTCGGCTAAGAAGAAAAAGGAGCTGGGTAAGAGGTCGGCCTCGACAATGACGGAGCTTCTTCTGTTGCTCATCTTCGCGGCCCTCCTCTTCTACATTGCACAGATGGACAAAGACACACATGCCTTCCACGAGAGGCAGACACTGTCCAACAACATTCTGAACGATTACGATACGGTGAGCTGCTTAACAAAGGATACTTGTTAGACTATTGTTGTGAAGAGTTCTAGTCTTTGTTATCATTGTACATGTGAGCCAGACTACACAGTCACACAGACAGACACATAAACATGTGCAATCACACACACACACACGCATACACACATACACCCATACGCATGTACACACCTGTATACATACATACACACAAACACAGGATGACAAACACATGTATACACACACACAGATACATATACATGCTCACACACATACATACATACATACATACATACATGCGCACACACATTCACACGTACACACATGTGCATACATACATATATATAGACAGGTACAAAAACTCACATACAGACACACACACACACATATGTATATATACATGCACAAAAACACACACACAAATATACGTATATGCATAAACATAAACATATACTAACACACACACACACAAGCACACACAAACAAACAAACACAAACAAACAAACAAAACCATACAAAGAGAACTACTGCATCACTTGTGTCATGACTTTATAACAGGAAGTATCTATCTTACGTACAGATCAGGACGCCTGGCCAGTTTTACTCCTGGCTTGAGGATGTCCTGCTGCCAACCCTGTACCCATCCGCCTGGTACAACGGGCGGAAAATGAAGTACTTAGACCGGCAGTTCGCGCAGAACACCGCGGCCTTCCGCATCGGTCCTCCACGTCTGACACAAATCAGACAACGTCCAGGTACATCTTCTCAAGTTTTGTACTTTAACTCACTGTTTTATGGCTTACGCTATGTGTAAGTTTATAAAACAACATAGATAAAGGTTATGAATCTAGGAAATGAAATACACAATACATAGGGTACTCAAGCAACTGGGTTTATTTTTAATCAGTAAGACGTTTAAGATATCATCCACTATCATGTTAAAAGCGATTATAAGTGCAGTTCAACTTAAGAGTGCCTTGTGTGTATATAAATGTAAAGAGTAACAACTAAGCTCCTTTACTCAACAGGAACACCATTGAACTGACATGTTAATTGATTATACCGTAGAATGATATGGAAGATTTAACGGTAGTATAGCCAGATCTTTAGTCCACATATCTAATGTAAGCATGACAGTTCATCTGTGTTGGTAGTTAGCAACATATACAGAATGTCCATGAGATCCCTACACAATGGAATAAAATATGGTACCCTTACAGTATTATGATTGCAAACCGTTCGATGTGTTAACTTTTTGTGTTGGAATAACCTTTTAACTCTATATTATACGACCTGTTCTTTGATGCAGTTGCCAAGGCGAATGACAAAGATGCTGGCCGCGACTGGGACGTTCTACCAGGGAACATGTCTTGTACCAGCTGGCGTTTCGATATGCCTACCCTCTCAAATCACCCGAACTACACAAAATCTAACTGCAAGAACCTTCACTCTCTCAACCTCCCTCTAGACTATAAAACCGCTATGTCGTTCATTAGTGCTCTGAGAGATTCAAAATATTTGGACAAATACACAAAGTTCGTTATAATCGACATCAACTTCTACAACCCCAATTTGAAGCTGTTCAGCGTTGTAAAGATGGTCATAGACCGTTCCGGAATTGGTAGCCTCATGCCAAAAGCGACGATCACGTCTTTTCGGTTGTTTCAATACGAAAGCGATAATGATTATGTTAGTTTGTTCCTGCACATCGTTTTCACGCTTTTCTACCTAGTCCTTCTCTTAAAGGAGGTCAAGACAGTGGTGAAGGAGGGGTGGGGGTATTGTGCTTCGCTTTGGAATGCTCTTGGATGGGTCGGCCTCGTCGGTACGGCCACAGTCATCTCTGTCTTCATCAAGCGGTACGCCGTGGCCACTGATACACTCAACATGGTGGCCAAGAGTAACGGTATGTCCCAGGTTTAACAAATCACGCCTTCATTTCAAACACAGGAAGAAATTCAACTTTATGTCTGATATTTCCGTCTTTCTTACGTGTTAACACCTCGTACCTAAGACAGATGCAGTAAAAGAACATTCATCTAGTAGCCCACTATATCATTAGGAGGTAAACTTTGTTGAACACTGAATTTGAATAACTATGTAACAAAACAGAAGTCCACATTAAAGTAAAGACTTTTAATATGGTTTGCTCATATTACCCGTCATGAAGAACTTTTTTTATTAAAAATTGTAACGCGAAATCTTACATCTGGTTATTGAAATGCGTCTTTTATTAGTGCTGCATCTCATTCTATCCATAATTACCTTCGCCAGGAAGCTGTGTGTGTGTGTGTGCTTGTCTGTTTGTTTGTTTGTTTGTGATCAGAAGGATTCAATAAGGGTTTATCTTTATGATATTTGGTATACTAGTATGAAGAAATGACTAGACTATTGACCCCGAGCGGCTTTCCATGGTACTGCAGCAGAACTCCCGGTTTTGATATCTTTGATTTTTATGTGTATTTGACAGGAGAGCTGGGTTTTGAAGACTTTGTGGACCTGACGGCTGCCGCATGGTGGGATGCATGCTTCAAGCACGTCCTGGGTCTCGTCGTCTTCATCAACACCATCTCCTTACTTCGCGTCGTCCGCTTCAGTCAGACCATCGGCAAACTCCTTGCCCTTCCCGGCATCATGAAGGACGAGCTCCTGTCGTTCTTGGTCGTTGCTGCGGTCGCCTTCATGGCGTTCATCAGCTCAGGTACTTACGTACAAAGGAATAGTTTGAAATACCGGTGAATACTAATATTGGTTGTATTGGCATTACTGTTTTTTCTAACATTGAGTGTTTCAGAGCGACCTCTAGCAGCCAATGAAATAAATGCTGCAGCTTGAATTCAACGTAACGGTACTGTGCGTACACATGTCAATTAATGTTATGTTTGCAAATCAATGTATAGCAGTGATCTCGAGTGGTGGCACTGATATAGGTAAAAATGAGTGTATAATACCGACACCTCGTGTATTCGTCCTTGGTTTAAGGGTACCTCGTCTTTGGGCCCCACATGGAGTCCTACTCGGACCTGTACCATACGACGTTCGCGCTCTTTGAGATGGTGCTTGGAAGGTACGTTTTCCTAATAACTATTAGGGATCTGAGTACCACCATAAAGCAATGATGCGTAAAAAGATGCGAAATCGTTGTTCAAGACTCACATTGTATTCTGTTTCGTCATTCTATTTAGAACGTTATATATTAGTGTACGGTATGTCTGCTTGTCTGTTTGTTTGCTTGTGTGTCTGAGTACTAGTTATTTCGATATAGTAGAGCGACAGAAATATGATGTCGCTGCAGAATGACAGGAATTGAAGGTCAAATGTTAGGTCAAAGTACAAAGGCAGGCTGGTTTCCACATACTAGGTATGCCGGGGACACTGACAGGAAGTTAGGTCAAAGGTCCCAGAAAGGTCGCATGAAAGGTTCCGGAAACC
The DNA here is from genome assembly GCA_035149815.1 of Branchiostoma lanceolatum. NCBI lineage: Eukaryota > Metazoa > Chordata > Leptocardii > Amphioxiformes > Branchiostomatidae > Branchiostoma > Branchiostoma lanceolatum. The sequence continues at coordinate 16,278,495 of CM068875.1, read as the reverse complement.
TCTTTTCTTTGCATTGGATTTCATGCTATATTCATGCCTGTTGTCTTATTTTCCAGGTTTTTCGCCAATGAAATGCTGGATTCCAAACCTCTCACCGGGCCCATGTTCTTCACCACCTTCATGATCTGCATCTTCATCCTCCTGATGAACTTCCTCATGACCATCATCTGTGACGCCATCTCCGCCGACGTTGACGTCACCCATGACCGTGACCTTGCCGATCACATGTGGAGGAGCTTCAAGGCCATGTTGGGTTTCCACAGCGCACCAAATAAGGAGGATAAAACAGGTAAGATAACCTCAAGCAAGCTAGTGATAGTATTGCACTTAGAAGGAATACTCGGCCATTGAAGTATGACATTAGTGCGCGATATAATCATGATTGACATTGCATCATGGTCAAGGGTAGGGTTGAGACTGAGGTTAGGGATGAGTGTTAGAGTTAGGATAGGCGTCCTCTTGCGGGCGAAACGTTCTAACGGCGAAACGTCTTGGCGTCTAGAAGGTCTATCACACTATCGGATATGGATAGATTTTGTATCATTGTTATACTCAGAACGATTTCTGATTCCATGCACGGAGTCTTTGTTTTTTGTTTGTTTGTTTTGGTTTGCACGTGTTCGTAGTTATTTCAATACAGAGTGGCAGAAAGTCAGTGAGTAGGAAGATTACCTCAAATGGAGTGGCAGGAAGCACGGTTCAGAGGTGGTAGCACTAGTCATTAATCAGACTTCTTCTGCTTTGCTTAGAAGGTGTATCGAAGATGGAAGGACTGAGTGTCAGGAAGCACGGTTCAGAGGTGGCAGCACTAGTCGTTAATCAGACTTGTTCTGCTTTGCTTAGAAGGTGTATCGAAGATGGAGAAGCTGAGTGTCAGGAAGCACGGTTCAGAGGTGGTAGCACTAGTCGTTAATCAGACTTGTTCTGCTTTGCTTGGAAGGTGTTTCGAAGATGGAGAAGCTGAGTTTCAGGAAGCACGGTTCAGAGGTGGCAGCACTAGTCGTTAATCAGACTTGTACTGCTTTTTTCAGAAGGTGTATCGAAGATGGAAGAGCTGCAGGCCAACCTACGCATTCTTCAGGAGGGGCTGGATGAAAGCCTGGCCATTTGTAACTCCGTCCTTCCTCGAAGCAACCGGCGTCTTCTCACCGTCAAGGCACCAAAGTTCCAAACACGTGCCCTACAGACTGGTCCAGTCATTAATACTGAGTACAACGTAACAATTAATATCGAACCAGCTTCAGATTCAGATTGAGGCTTCTGATCATTTCATTTCACCGGCCTTCGATCATGGGTGTCTGTAACTATATGGCTTCTAATAAGAAGGTTGTAGCCACATTTGATTTTAAGGATATATAGAACTACAATTGACTACAAATCGCCATTCCCATATCATAAATGAGTCATGTTAAGCAATTTTTTACTGTTCTATAAAGTGTTGCGATAAGAATGGATGAATGACCTTTATTGTTCGTTTATGCTCTTACAAGTGCTTACAAGTTATATATAGTGTACTTTCGACAGATTTTATATATCTATTGTAACCGTGGCAAGTGTACTTTGCCTCTGTGTAGTTTTAACTGCTTATTTTCTTATGGAATGTTGACTTATTGTTTATGGTTGTTAACGTTGTGAATTTGCAACGCAATTCAGGTTTATAAACCTGCGATGTTGTAAATGTTGAATAAAGTTTCAAAGTTTCAAGCTAAGTACAGGTCATGGTGATAAAACGGAAGTACCCTTGCAGCGATGTAAGATCGATATCTTACTATATCTGCATTAATTTTGAGTAATATATGCTATTATGTATTGGTTCAGCTTCTTCTCGCTTCTTAAGCCAGATGTAAATGTAAGGGCAGAGGGAGCTTATGATACATGGTTTATGGCTTTGCATATGGAATATGATCGAAAAGAATGTGAGCAGTTTTATACGTAAATATATATAATAGAAGAGCTATCAACTGTTTTATGACATGTTGATGTAATGTTACAAACTATCTTAATATATTGACCATTGTTAGAAATTCATTTTTAAGTGGCAAATTTAGCCCGTAAATCTGGATATCACTTTTAAAAGCACTATACTTATACTTTGGTCCAATCGTATACTGTGTTTGTTTATTATGAAGTTTAAGCCAAATGCTTATTTATTCGGCCATATTGACTATTCCATTTAAATATGCATATATGCTTTTATGAATATACATAATTTGTTAAGAATATGTTAAGGATACAGTGAGAGCGCAGTACTTCAGTAAATGTTTCGTATCAGGAAAGACTAGCTGGCTGTAAAGTTAAATAATGGAGGTCAATAAATGATCAAAACAGTAAAAACCGGTGCGTTTATTTTACAAACAATAACTGTGACAGTATATTTGCCTACTACTAGTATAATGTTTTCTCACCCTAAATATCGATGTAAAGAGAAATCATTAAGTTGATTGGTCATGTAGAACGATATGTGAATTGCAATTCATCAGTTTACATCAAAGTCGTCGTATTGAATTACCAAAGGAAAAAAAAAAAAACCTGGAATGGTTTTGACCCCGTAAAAATTCAGCAAATCAAGTGGCTCCCCCGGCGTCCAAGGTTATATTGCACCGTTACGCACTCCACATACCTCACAGCATTTTGAAAGGAAAATCGGATCTATCGACAGGCAAACAGACAAAGAAGGTTATACACATGGAGCTGTTCAAAATGTTCTTTTTTTTCACAAAAGATAATTGAAATTTGGACGTGGTACCCATTCATATTGTGTCAAGTTAGACGTACGCGATCAGTACTATTGCTACAATGCATAAGAAACATATGATCTATATAGACACAAAATTCGATTGTATGTAAAATGTCATGAATATTGCCGTTCTTGATGTTATATGGTCGCATTTTGGAAAACAAAGTCAAAGACGCCTAAAAAGATTCAACCCCTTTGCGAGCCTTTTATCATTTCCCCATTCCCGAAAAGACCGAAATTTGGCAATTTGGCGGTCGTCTTAACACTTTTCAGACCGCGACTGGAAGCGGTACTGTAAATTAGGCTCGGATAGGGTTTATAGTCCCGATTTGTAAAATGTAAAAATATATAAGACGTTAAATTCAAGCTCAGTGCAAACCTTCCTAAACAGGACCGGACGTCTTCATGTACATTTAGTATGACCTTCAAGCCTATTATAAGCACAATGAAAATGACGTGTTTTTAGGCGCTGCACGAGAAGTGTATGTAACACTGTGCCCACCCGTGGAAGCGCCACCTATGTTTACGTTTACATAATTACCTTCGCCAAGAAGTTTATGTTTTCTGTATCGTTTGTGTGTTTGTATGTCTAGCTGTCTGTCTGTGAGCAGCATAACACAGATGTGAATGGATCTTTATGATATCTATGGTATGTGGGTAGAAGTCGGGAAAACGAAGGCAAAGTTTGATACTGGGCCTCCTATTAGCTTTTAACGGTACTGCAGTTGAATTACTGGTTTTCCTAGCTCGTATTGTGGACATCCTATGATCGTTTTTCAGTGGTAGATAGCTCTAGGGACAGAAATTTTAATTTTAAATGTAATTTTAAATTTTAAAAGTGGTGTAGGTTCGGGTCACATAGGGGTTTGTTTGAAACTGCTGGGTAGGATTTTGTTTCAGACTTTGTAAGAGAATAACTCAATGAGGGATTGGCGGACCGTCATGATTTTGACTGACTTTTGAAACAACATACATTACAAACAATGCAACAAAACACTCAAAGCGCAAAAGCTAAAGTTGGTTTGAGCCATACGCTCAAATTTCAACCACTTTACGCCCGGACAGACTCTTACGAACATTCTTTCTTCCCCCGCACCATACCCGAGTGGAACGCCCTGCCTGGCGCGGTTGTTACGGCTCCCACCGTTGAGTCATTCCGCGCCAGGCTAGAGGCCTGCCCGCCTTAGCCTGGGACCTCCTCCCCCCCTACTTTGCCCCTAGCGGGGTTATTTGGGGGTAACCGAAGTTGAAGGTTTATGCATCTCCTTATCCACAAAACATGGGTTATTCTCGCTCTTCCGCTTACGAATATTTGTTGACATAAGTGATAAAACATACCTTGCGTCGTACGTCTCTAACATACGAATATAATATCTAGGTTTGCCAGTTAGGTTATACGTGAATGAGGCTAGACGCTATACCGGCTTCAAACAACCTAGTAACTCTACCAATGCTAAAACCCAGACTAATATCGACAGGTATTCCGCGTGGCATGCTTGCGAACATGTTGTGACCCACTTGTCCTGTTCTGTGATTGAAACAACAGAGATACTGCCAGTGCCCTAAGGGTATGTCGGACATGATGGGTTCTTTGCATTCTTTGCATTCGTTATTACGGCTTGTGACGTTAAGCCGTGTAAGCTTCAGGCGTACAAGGCTCAGGCGGCGTCTAACCGCTGTACGTAAGAGAACCCAACACACATATCAAGAAGTATAGTAGTGACCAGGTTGGCTTGGCTTTGATAGAGACCTGATATCTTCACTACATATGCCCGCGCTTCCCTCAGCCCAACAATGAAGAATAGCTTTCTGGTCGCAATCCTGCACTACTGCAGCACCGTAGAAAGACACTAGGAGGCTTACTATTGAAGTTGAACTTTGTTTTCCTGACCCCAACCCACGTACCAAAGATCATAAAGATGCATCCACAGCTTCTTGAGTTATTCTGTCCACAGACAAACATGCAAAACACACAATCGGTCCCAAATAAAGAACGTTCTTGGCGAAGGTAATGATGTGTATATGAACATATAGGTGTCCCTTCTACGGGTGGGCATGGTGGCGTGGTACATGGGTTCTCGCGCAGCGCCTAAAAACACGTCATTTCCACGTCAACTCGTGTTTATAACAGGCTTCAAGGTCATTCTGAATGTGCATGAAGACGTCTGGACCTGTTTAGAAAGGTTTTCAATTATCTTTAATTGTCTTCCATATTTCTACATTTTACAAGTCGGGACTATAAACCCTATCCGAGCCTAATCTGCAGTACCGCTCCCGACCGCGGCCTGAAAAGTATTTAAACGACCGTCAAATTGCAAAATTACGGTCTTTTCGGAAATGGGGAAATGGTGGAAGGCTCGCAAAGGGGCTGATTTTTTAAGCCTTTTTTGACTTTGTTTTCCACAATGTGACCACTTAACATCAACAATTACAATATTTAGGACGTGTCATAAACAATAGGATATTATGTCATAGATCATACGTTTTCTTCGCATTTTGATCGCGTGCACATTTTCTGTAATTTTTAACAGTATGATTCTGAATAGACACGACGTTCAAATTTTAGTCTTTTTTAAAAGAAAAAAGAACACGTTGAACGATTACAACGCTCTTTTTCTGCTTGTCTGTCAATGTAGATCTGACTTTCGTTTCAAAATGCTGTAAGGCATGTGGAGTACGTAACGGTGCAATATAACTTTGGACGCCAGGGGGAGGCACTTGATGGACTGAATTTTGGCGGGGCCAAAATCATTCGAGGTTTCTTCCTTTGGTTATTCCATTTGGCAATTTTACTCCTTTAAAGTCCCGTAGTAGTACCAAGGTCACACGCCAGAGGCCCAATCCATCTAGAGGTTCAGTGAAAATGTCCATTTTCCCTCCACCGTGAAATTTTGCTACCCATTTTTCATGGAGGTAAACATCATTGATTGGAATGGACATTTAGAAACATTTATAAATACATGGCCTAAGACGACTCATTATTTACCTACGATGAATACGGCCGCTTGTTTCGCACAATTTTCGTTCACGTCATTTATTGCTTTTATTTCACTACAATACACTGGGTAGATTTACTCTCAGACGACCAAAATCCGTTCTCATTAATAACCTCTACGATTTTTTGTGCTCATGTTTTGTGTGGCCTTACGTAGTTTACTTCACATGTACTTGCGAGTTCTTGAAAATCTGTTCTCATTAAAAACCTCAATGCGGCCAGCCTCCGATCATTTTTCACGATTTCTTTGACGGGGTTTCGTGTGGTTTTCCGGCAACACATCTTACCTTACGTATCTCACTTCACATCCACGTGAAATTTCCCACATAAGTCGTTTTACAATGATTAGATTTAAAAGAATAACAACTTGATCGACCTCGTCCAGAACTGTAGGGTGAACTGAATTGTGAGAAAACGCGCCGATCTTGTATATCAATTATCTTGATGGTTTGTGTTAATATAAAGACAAATGATAAGAAACATATGATAAAAACAAGACAGCAGCCATAGCTTGGAATTTATATTATTCTTTCATTTTGTCCTAGCTGTGCAGATACATGTATGTAAGGAATGGGAGGGAATGTGCTCTCTTATCATCCAACACGTCACCCTCTACAGTCTCCCCTCGGGTATAGGAATACTCAAATACAATAAAGATTATATAATGGTATAGATAATTACAAGGCTCACCATTGACGTACAAATGAATTGCAAACACTGTATTATTATAGTTATTTCCCACAGAAGCCAACAAAACATACTATCTGTTACACACTCTAGGATAATTGAGCATATGCTACTATTACTAGTATCATTACACAGCTATACACAAATATACTCTGAATATAGTCAATAAAGGTTCGTTTTCAATCAAGATTCTGGATTTCGTCTTGTAAGCCATTGTATTTTTTTATCCGGGATAAATTTGAGGTGTTATGATATGCCAAGAGACTCGATTCCGGAAGCAGATTTGTATATATCTTGAGATGTGAAAACTTTCAAAATGCAAACAAAAGGATTTTCATAAAAGACTGCTTTGTTATTAGAAAAATGTACCGAAACCCATGATTAGCGCTGATTATAACCCTGATTGTAACATTGTATCACCAATTTACTCATTTTAGCCTTTATTGAAAAGTAAGTTTATTTCTAAGATAGATGTATTTTGTATTCCTTTTTTTAGTTTGTAGTTGATGGTACGAACGTCGCTTTACTTCTTTTGTATCAATGAAGCTTCTAACGATAATCAACTGGTTACCGTTTGAATGCTTCATCTGCAGCTGCTTCATGAAATTGTAAGGTACAATGAGAGTCTTTGTTCTGTTCAGTTTACGGGCCCGGATTGCAGCTACAAAGATATCACAATATACTATAGTACCCGTATTACTTTAATCATTTCCCGCAAAATATACTGTTCGTTACATACTGTACAAGATGGTATAACCACCATGATCATATGTACAGTTGTACATATATGTATTATGCATATGGTCAATGAAGGTTCAGGTCAAATCCAGATTCAGGTTTTCATCTCTGTGACTTTTACTAAGGGTCAATATGAGGTGTTTTGATGACCAAACTGTTACCTTTGAACACTTTATCTGCTTCCCGAAACTGCTTGGCTTGAAGATAGTATTTGACCGTTCAGTTTACGGGCCATGATTGCCGTTTCCGTGGCTGTTTCTTCTATTAGTTTACGGGTCCGGATTGCCGTTTCCGTGGCTGTTGCGGAAGATCCGTGCGACGCCGCGACGGACCTCCTGCAGACGGAACCCGTAGATCACAGGGTTGATGACGGAGTTCAGGATGATGAAGACAAACATCTGAGAGAGCGAAACGGCGTCTTGAGTAAACATGGCCAACCTGACAGAAAACGGCAGCCATCCCACCAGGAACACGATGGTGATGATGACGATTGTGATGGCGGATCTTCTGTTGACGCTCGGCTGGGCGCCCACAGCGGCTTCTTGTGCTGCGATGGCGCTCACGTGCTTCCACAGGCACCTGAAGATACCCAGGCTGAAATAGACGACTGCCGCCATCGGGATGAAAATTAAAACCAGGACGAGGACCACGTAGCCGAGCGTCAGCCCTCCCCCTAAGGACAGGCATCCTTCCGCGGCACGACTTCCGCAGCTCCAGCCGAAGTTGGGCAGCATCGCTAGCAGGACAGACCACACCCAAACGATGATGATCATTACCTTGCACTTGTCGTTGGTGACGTTGTTGACGTAGGTCATCCCGTGGACGATGAACCAGTAACGCTCAGCCGTCAGGACCGGTAGACTGTAGGCAGAGGAGAGGCCGGAGAGCAAGACCAATGTGAAACGGAGTCGGGTCATGGCGATGGACGGGATAGTTTCGGTGTACACGTCGTACAGAACCCAGCTACCCACAAACACAAAGTCTACGCCGGTCAAGACGTCGCTTGCGGCCAGATTAGCCATGAGGATGTATGCGGGCGTGTGGAGATGTTCATGTTTTATGATGGCTGCTAGCAGGAGACTGTTTGCAACGACTGACTAGATGCCGAGGCATAATGTAGCTTACACAGCACCTACTGGTTTGGAATACGCGTAAGCTGTACCAACTGAATCGTTCTCCAAACATCTTGAAACGTTGGAAGTGATGTTTCCTACTAGTCCGGCACTGGTACAGTTTTCAAACGAACTGTTCCGCAGGGTTGAGTCGTTGGTAAAGCCAGTTCTGTCGAAATCGCCATTTGTCAGGTTGAAGCCGGGTTCAGAAGCACATGTCATCCCAACTTAGCAACTTGTAGCGATTAAAACAAGCAGCGCCACTCCAGTGCAGTGTTCTCTATAACCCGTAATGTCGTCGCGATTACAAGAATAAGACTTGTAAAGAGACTGGAGGGATAGGTCTAGAAACGAGTGGGAGCAAAACACTAGCCTGGAATCCATCCTATTTAGCTTCCGGCCGCTACCCAAGCTCCGCTGCCTGGCCAAAGAGTCTGGCCAGGCAGCGGAGCTTGGGTAGCGGCCGGAAGCTAAATAGGATGGATTCCAGGCTAGCAAAACACTACTGGGGTGACGAAAATGTCATCTCTATGGTAGCCAACCTCATTATACGTGGCCTTCCGGGACTACAACGTACAAGTCCTCCTCTTCTTGCAATCAGTTATGCTATACGATTTGACGTCATGGTTCGTGCATACAATAAGGTAACACGTGGAGTGTTTCGTGTGGATTTCCCGCGAAAACATCTCAACTTTAATACTGCGTTCACTTCACTTCTATTTAAAAGCTCTCATATGTGTCGTGTTACAATGATTACATTTAAACGAATGGCGCGTTGTCCTTAATTGTCCACAAATGTAAGATATGGTGAAATGAGCTGTGAAAAAAATATCCAATAAACGACTAAAACATGAAGGTTTTTATGACTTTATTCCATATAAAATTACAGTCAACATACATACATATGCAAAGAGCAATATCAACGGTAAGAATCATTCACGCTTCGACTAAAACACTGTTTACAACAACACTAAGGCAGTATCTACCATGTACAATACTGAATACGAGACAATATTTCTCACATTACGGAGCTAGTATGCAAAATCATCATCATCTGGTCACGACCCCTCTCCTCCAACCCTCCCTGTCGCTAGAAATAAAGGTGAACGTTCATGAATATTCATGAATGTTCATGAATGTTCATAACATTTTGAATATTCATTAATTTAATGTTCGTTCATGAACATTCATGAACGTTCATGAATATTTTCACGAATGTTCCTTCTGATTTAGTGCTACGCCAGATAGTGTGCCTAACTTATTACGCTTTGGTAATTTTGCTCTCAACGGAAGTTGGTGATGAAGTTAGGGAAATGTAAATAAGGCTTGAAGTCTGCTATATTATAGCTTTCTTTTGACCGGAAAATTTTGTGCACTTCTAACGTCATGTGAGAAGGGCTATATCTAGCGCATCCCAGCTCATGTTTTCACGGGAAATAGGCTACTACGCACTTTGCGCGCGGCCCGACGTACGTCTTGCATGCGACCCGACTTACAAAATCATTACGAAAAAACGACACCGCTTACATCAACAATACACCGTCTACTTATTGGGAAATATCTTCGCCATCTCTGTATTCAGTATCCTTTTCATAGACGGTACCAATCACATGTTAGAGCGTTACAAAGCTGTGCGTTGAATCGCCGTCCGCAACCATCGCGGTCCCAAAAAATGGCGGAAAAGCAACGTCGCCAGACGGCAGCGATGTTTACGTTGTTTTCTTTGGTTAGTTTTCTTCTCAAAAAACACTTAAAGACCCAATTTTTTGTGTTTTATGAAGTTATATTTCTTATGTGTATGACAGTTGTATATTTGCTTGGCACAGGTCGTATATTGAGGTGCCGGGCCGTCTAGCTACGCAGTGACCCTCTACTCAGCGTTGCCATCATTATTGTCAAAATACTATTCTCGACAAAATAAGAAATGAATATGTACACATATGTTTTGAATGCAAATAACAATTATGTGCATGAACTTGGTTTATTTACCTTCCCCATGAGCATAGTCAGTGGACACAAACACGGCGTACTTATGCATAATAAGATCACTAACAAAACCGTCACATGTTAGGGCGCGTCATAAGTTAGGGCAACCCCCGTTAATGATAAAAAAATAAGATTTTTTGCCCTTTGACAATGGTCATCATACCGATGATAGTGCAATATGTTGCAAACTACTGTCAGTTTTATCGCAAAACCGTTTTAGATATCATAAAAAGGCATTTGCACATGTAAGTAGTGTATAAATCCATACAAATGCGTTGTACAATTATTGTGTACGCAAGCTATAATAAGATTGCTCCTCATCCACAACTTACAGGAAGACAAAGTGCAGCCCTCATATCAAACTTGTAATAGGACATAGTCTGTATAATTGCTGTGCCATTATAATCAAATTCGATAACAGGGTCAGATGAAGTAATTAATGCCATGCGTTTTGAGTAGACCATTGTTGAAGACAGAATGACAAGACGGGTGATTTCTAATGCACGGCAATTCAGTCAGACAGGGGAGCAACCGAAGAGCTAGAATGTAAGAGAACTTCAGTTGAGGAAAAGTAAGGAGAACCAGCAACATGAAGTCACCGTCAGTCTGCCTCATGACTCAGGAGAGTTCCGTGCCTAGTGGTAGTGTACGGCAACATTGTCTCTGCCCTCTTCATGTGCTATATAAACCCGGATCTGTAATTTTTGGACACAATAGAAGCAATCCTGGGAATACGACGATTTTTCTTTACAAGTCTGACAAATTTCCATCGGACAACATTAAACACCGCCCGATCGCAAACTTAAGTAAGCTATTGTTGCCCCTAGCTTCAGTTTGCATTATGCTTAAGGCCACAGCAAGTAAATTTCATGGATGACAGCCCAGTCCTCATATCAAATTTGTAAATGCTGTGCCATAATTATCAAATTCGATAACAGGGTCAGATGAAGTATAACTAATGACTAGACCATTGTCTAACTGTCTGTATGTTGAAGGCAAAAAGACAAGACGGGTGATTTCTAAGGCACGGCAATTCAGTCAGTCAGGACAGCAATAGCGGAGAGCTAGTCTGTAAGAGAACTTCAGTTGAGGAAGAGTGAGGAGAACCAGCAACATGTAGTCAGTCTGTCTCATGACTCAGGAGACTTCCGTACCTAGTGGTAATGTACCGAAAACGTTGTCTCTGCCTTCTTGATGTTCTATACAAACCCGGATCTGAATATATAATTTCATAATTTTGATGTTGACATCAGTGTAAGTTAATGTTTTATTGAATAAAGGGACAAAAGACTTGTTGTGATAACGTGTTTTATCGCTTCAATTCTTCTTACATGCTTTATGGTATTTGAAAATATGGATGTCTTGTTATTTTGGCCCGCCTCGCCCGCGCGCACTAAATTTGGAGTCTGCAGAGGATGTCATCCATAGAATTTACTTGCTGTGGCCTGATGACAAAATCGCACCGACCCATATCATACTTGAAATATATGTTGCAATTTTTCCCTTGGATGTATCCTGCTTGGAGGATTTAGATAAAAACATTGTTCTGTTTGCCCCATATATACATATATAGTAATCTGCACCAATCATAATAACTGTATGAGGGTCATAGGCGAAGAGGCCAATACATTCCTCACTTTTAATGATCTTCGTGGAAGATGTCTATATTCTTTCCCTCTCCTCACTCAAGATTGCACCCAGAACATCCAGGGTTTTATTTCATCGGGGTTGGCATTCAAGCATGAAAGGGTAAGCCCGTTAATACATTTAAAAAACATGACACACACGTTATTTTCCACGCTGCGTCAGGTACTTCCAGTACCTGACGCAGCGTAGAAAAGAAGTGAAAAGTATGACAGAATTTGTAAATGATGTAAAATCATAAAAATTAAAACGATAACCAAAAAAATAATTTTGTAGGATCTTTCTGTTAATGAGGAATTAAACATGGTGGTAGTTATACTGTCTAAAATTACATCGTGTTCCATCCATTGACCATTGAACCGAGTTCCATCCATTGACCATTGAACCGAGTTCAGATCTCCTGACCACATGTATATAGTCCTGACACGCATATACTGCACTGATATTGATGTATCGATATAATCTTACATGTACGCAGTTACGCACTATATTGATGTTTTTAAAAGACGAGTATGAAGAATCTATGTGAATACGCATATGAGAAAAAATGACATGTAGTGATAAAATGATACGTTTGCGTTTTGAAAGATAAGTTTTAATGTTATGGACCGAAAATGGAGCCAACATGTAAATACAACAAAATTCAGGCTTGTTTGAGCCTGCAGGTTGTGTGAATAAAGATCAATTCATCCATCTATGTAATACTGTATTGATAAACATCTCAACTTGGAAACATGTTCTGAGTTGATCCTCTTCAAGGCGACCACCTGTCCGAAGCTAACGCTTTTCCTCGGTCTCCCGGTACCGGTGGTCGCCTTGCGGCAGGTTTGGCTGTATATGTTATACTGGGCCCCAATGGTAATTAGCTATCACCAGGTGTCTCAAGATGAAATATGAATAAATAAATTTCCCTTTCTAGCAGTCTCTGAATGTTATCCTGTTGTATAGATTGAATTGTGTAAATAGAGTGAATCATGATCAGCAACGAGACAACCTGACTTTTGAGCCATATAAGTGTAGCACTTATGTCTGCGTTGACCTGCATTGGCTATGGTTGTTAGGTGAGGGCCAATAAAAAAGGCGAGAGAGTCATGGGAAAATGTAATTTAATGTGGACTAGAATGGTCTTTTAGATATTTAGACTGCCTAACATATGCTTCCAACTACAAAACACCGACTTACTTGGTAAGAACTCTCCAAGCAGAGGATGGGTTCCGGCATTTTTATCTCCATGAAAAATGGAGATATTGTTTTTGGTGTGTCTGTGTGTGTGTGTGTTTGTGTTTCCGGACTACTGTAGTCAGCATAACTCAAGAACCCCTGGATGGATTACGATGATATTTGGTATCTGGGTGGGTGTTGTGAAGCCGAAGGTCAGGGTCGATTTTGGGCCCCCTGGTATGTGACCTTGGTACTGCAGCAGAACTTCAATTTTTGTATCTTTTGACTTGGACGTGCTGTGGTCTTGATTTTTGGGTGGCAGATAGCCTGTGATGTAATAAAGAAGTGGTGTAGGTTTGGGCCCCCTAGCAGCTTTCTCTGGAACTGCAAGGGCGTTTTCGTGAAAATCTTCTATGGAGAATAACTGAACAAAGGAACAACGGATTTCCATGATATTTAGTGTGTACGTAGCTTAGATAGAGATATACACAATGAAGTACAAATTATGCTAATTGGGACTTAATTTGCATATCTAATGAGGAAAATCTTAATTTACAGTGTTTTCCATTATCAGACTCAAATACATGTAACATATGTAGTTTATGGAAAGTGGATCATCAACAGGTACCAATTATGCAAATAGATTCCTAATTTGCATAATTAATGCAAAACACCATGTCTCATCTAATTGGAAAATTATAGGACTGTCAATATGATACTTAGTATGCAGGTAGCTTAGACAGAGATATGCATAATGAAGTGCAAATTATGCTAATTGTTCCTTAATTTGCATAGCTAATGAGGATTATCTATATTTGCAGTGTTTTCCATTATCAGACTCAAATACATGTAACATATGTAGTTAATGAAAAGCGGAGCATCAACAGATACCAATTATGCAAATAAATTCCTAATTTGCATAATCAATGCAAAATACTATAATTCATCTAATTTCAAAATTATAGGACTGTCAACATTGCAACATGTAAGGTAGATAAAGGTGTTCATGACCAAGCATATAGTATGCAAATGTGTAAGTCATTTGCATGAATAGAATTGTTCATGGAGATTTGAGGTCGTGGAACTCTTGTTTTACGTGTTTTTAGGCGTTTTTGTCGAGCTCTCTACTTTTTCTATGGTCTAGGTAGGTAGGTAGGCTACTTCTTCATTTTTTGTCTCTTGTTTATAGAGAAAAGAAAATTAAAAAGTAGAAAGCTCGACAAAAACGCCTAAAAACACGTAAAAAACCCTGCCGGGACCCATTCTCTCCTTGGAGGGTACGTGGTAAGCACGTAAAAGTAATCCTCCCAAACCGTTGAAAAAGTGCTTCGTAATTTTGCAGGCTGATGTCCTCGTTTAAGTGTCAAAAATATTTTTTGAGCCTGTTATGAGATAAAATCACCTGCCATATTATATGTGTATGAAAGCATTAACGATTGTGCTGATTGATTTGATTTCAAATGTATATTTTAGTGAAAGATGGTTGAATCTACATGTAGGATTTGATGTTTGAATTAAATTCTTCCTTTTCCCTGTCACAGGTCCCAGATGTTAATACATGGCTGAACCATTGATAGGCATGAAGAAAGCAGGCCCAACTGAACCACTCTTTTTTCTTACATTTGGTGAAAACGCGTCGCTTGGAGTATTTTGGCCAGTCGTATGGTCTGCAAGTTATATACATTTTATCACATTATACATATTTCCCCAAGAACTACTGCTGTTTGTTTGAAGCCTTGTGAGTGATGTTTTCACCGTGAGTTCTTAAATAGATAAAGAAATGTTTCAATAAAGTTACTCTGACATTTCTGTCTCAGTGGTGATTGTGTATTTTCCTGACTGGTAATTATGTTCATAGAAGAGGAACATGTCATTTCACATTTGATTCAATACAGGTCCACTATGAATAAAAAATAGCGTAACCGGCTGGCGGTTACGGGCGGCTGACTAGAAGCGCCATTAAAGTCATGCTATACTTTCAGTATATTCAGAATTTTTCTTACAAATTATGTTAAAAAGCAGATTCAATCACTTTCACAGATGGTTGACTATGGGCAAGAAGCAAAAAGACATGTTGCCTTTGATTTTGCAGCAATTTGAAAATTTAGATTTTCTTCTCTTGAATTGTCAAATGACTACGTTAGTCCATTGGACTGTCTGTAATGAGACCTTTGTAATTTGTGTACAACTTTCTACATTGTGCCATAAACACTTCGGACTATTGATGCAAATATTAATGCAAATTTTGTGTCCAAACGCTTTTCTGCAAACACTGTTCATTGTTTTTTTCTGATCCACAAGTAGCATTATTATATAATCAATCAAAATGCACCCATGGGAAAGTAAAGAAAATGATATTTTGTACAGTTACACAAACAAAAACAATATCGACTTTCATTTTTTCTTAACTTTCTCATGGTGCTTTTTGGTTTGTCTGATGCACAATCAGTATCATATCATCAATCAATATTGTTTTCTTCTCTTGAGTTGTCAAAAGATTGAAATAGTCAATGTCTGATTTTTGACCATTGATGCAAATATCAACTTTAATTATTGTGCCCAAACTCATATTTGCATCAATGGTCCAGCAGAGATTATAACACAATTCATAAATTTTTGCACAAATTGCAAAAATCAAACATTGACTATTTCAAGCTTTTGACAATTCAAGAGAAGAAAATATAATGGTCAAATTAGAACACAAGGTAAAAGAAAAGCGAATGAGACTTTTGAACAATATACAGGTATTTTATTGTAGCTTTCGTTTTTATGTACATATATTACAGTCTTGGAATGGACTCTAGTACAGATGGTAAAAAGATTTTATTTACATACATTACAGTTTCCCCTCAGTTGATTCTATCTAGTACACATGGTACAAAGTTTTTATTTACACACATTACAGTTTCCCTTCAGTTGATTATATCTAGTACAAATGGAACAAAGACTTTATTTACATACATTACAGTTTCCCCTCAGTTGATACTATCTAGTACAGATGGTACAAAGTTTTTATTTACATACATTACAGTTTCCCCTCAGTTGCATATCTAGTACAAATGGTACAACGTATCTATTTACATACATTAGTTTCCTCTCAGTTGATTCTATCTAGTCCAAATGGTACAAAGTTTTTATTTACATACATTACAGTTTCCCCTCAGTTGATTCTATCTACTACAAATGGTACAAAGTTTTTATTTACATACATTACAATTTCCCCTCAGTTGATTCTATCTAGTACAAATGGTACAAAGTTTTTATTTACATACATTACAGTTTCCCCTCAGTTGATTCTATCTAGTACAAATGGTACAAAGTTTTTATTTACATACATTACAGTTTCCCCTCAGTTAATTCTATCTAGTACAAATGGTACAAAGTTTTTATTTACATACATTACAATTTCCCCTCAGTTGATTCTATCTAGTACAAATGGTACAAAGTTTTTATTTACATACATTACAGTTTCCCCTCAGTTAATTCTATCTAGTACAAATGGTACAAAGTTTTTATTTACATACATTACAATTTCCCCTCAGTTGATTCTATCTAGTACAAATGGTACAAAGTTTTTATTTACATACATTACAGTTTCCCCTCAGTTGATTCTATCTAGTACAAATGGTACAAAGTTTTTATTTACATACATTACAGTTTCCCCTCAGTTAATTCTATCTAGTACAAATGGTACAAAGTTTTTATTTACATACATTACAATTTCCCCTCAGTTGATTCTATCTAGTACAAATGGTACAAAGTTTTTATTTACATACATTACAGTTTCCCCTCAGTTAATTCTATCTAGTACAAATGGTACAAAGTTTTTATTTACATACATTACAATTTCCCCTCAGTTGATTCTATCTAGTACAAATGGTACAAAGTTTTTATTTACATACATTACAGTTTCCCCTCAGTTAATTCTATCTAGTACAAATGGTACAAAGTTTTTATTTACATACATTACAATTTCCCCTCAGTTGATTCTATCTAGTACACATGGTACAAAGTTTTTATTTACATACATGACTTCCGGAGCTGGTGTGTTACGCCTAATGGCGGTTATACCGGCTATATAGATACAGAATAGTCAAGACACAGTCAGAGCGGCCTCCATGAGTTATGTCATGCTTGTGCTGCTTCAAGAACTTAAGCAGGATATGGAAACAAGTCATGAATTGGTGAACCTAATCAACACACTTGCTGACATGAAAAAGCTATGCTACGCTGCTGCAGAGGATCGATCTATCATAAGTGTCTTCCGACTGACCAATTTGAGTTTTCTTCACCATCATATGATCACGTGCCTGCCTTGGGAACCATCCTCAATGCCTACCAGAAAACTGCGGGGGCAATATATGCATTCTTTAAGGGACCACATGCCAATCAACTACAGGGTAGTAGCCATCAGTTCTATATATGGCAGAAAATACGGAGCGTCAGTTTTGTTTGCCGAAGCGAATCGCAAAGTCTTCAGCAAGTTATTCAAAAGTAGGACACATCATCACCAACATTTTAGTGCGGAGGGTAAAACCGTAGGAGGTAGTGGGGTCATACATTGTTAACTGAGGGGACCACCCTAAAGATTAGTAAATAAAATAAGTAAAAAATCGTATGAATAGTAATACATTGTATTATGTAATTCAATTGGTATATGTGATTGTGATACCCAAAACAGCGTTGTACTTAACCGAGCGGAGGACCAAAGCTATGTCTTTTTTCTCTGGGTAACTGCAGCTGCCGTTCTTGTATGTTTGTATAATCACGAAGGCATTGAATCGAAAAAAAGTATTTCCATTGTCAGCGGTAGGAACGATTTACCGAGCTGCAAAGCTGTATTGTACCGTCTTACAGGAGTGGAATGTGTCCTCTGTCAACAGCATTACTAGTACTTTCTCGAGTACACAGAAGGTTGGCTCAAAGAGCTAAACCGAGGTGGGCTCTTTATGGTGTCCAACAGTGTAAATTTTTCCCCGCCACATGGAGACTGTTGCTAGATCTACTGTCAACCTCGACCAGCTCTCTCAGGGTAAGCTTCAGGGGCTGAGAGACAACATCATTAAGAACCTAGAGACTAGCTACATAGTCAACCACTATTGGTGTACGATAGCCGGCAGCCACATACAAGATGAGAAGCTAAGCAAGAATTTGATGGAAGTGTTTCTGCTGTACTATGTCAACCTGCGCTGCCGTGCTTTTGCAGATGCATACATCTTAGTGGAGAAAGCCAAGAGTAGTGACTTTGGTTCGAAGAAGGGTGAAAAGTCCCTGAGAAAATCTTTGGAC
Organism: Branchiostoma lanceolatum; assembly: GCA_035149815.1. Classification (NCBI taxonomy): domain Eukaryota; kingdom Metazoa; phylum Chordata; class Leptocardii; order Amphioxiformes; family Branchiostomatidae; genus Branchiostoma; species Branchiostoma lanceolatum. Next base: position 16,260,146 of record CM068875.1, on the reverse strand, counting down.
AAGTAATGTACCTTTGGATAATCTGTTCATTCTGTGTATTTTTATACACCTTGCTGTCTTATAATGTAGCTTATCTTTTAGATTTCATTTGCGCCTTCACAATCTGTCAATTATATAGGGTCCTTGGTTTTTCTTGGCATTACAAATATTGCCATCCCGGCCGAGGCTACTACAGAGGACATTAAGAAAAAGAAAGAGTTATATGTATACTGTTGGGGCAACTGAAACAAGTTAAGCTTGGACAGGAGGTAGCCACTCTAGGTAGCCGGGGAAGAGTTGAAGAAAGCTCGACTCGCCTCGCAGGGGCCGAGGCGGCAGCCAATCCCGGGAATCCTGTTTACGGTCCGCAGGCTCGGACAGTTGGCGCCAAAAACGCGGCAAAGCTGGGTTCTGCCGTTATCGAGTTTCAACAGTTGCGAGACAACGCCGCCTTGATGATGCTCACTCTCTCGTGCGCTCGCTCGCTCGCTCGGAGTTATCTCGTGACCAGTTGTCGCCATAACACTGACTCTGTCGTCCATCGCTGCAGGCAATTGATGTAGATCTAAACCGCTATCGGCAACACTCTCAAGCGTGTCTGCAAGTACTGCTATAAGTTTCGACCTAACGCGCCACTACGACACACCCCCAGGGAGTTCATCTACGACCAAGCGCGACGCTTATGCCGCGTCCAAGGCATGACTAGCATACTCTACTTCCGATCTAGACGTCAGTTCAAGTTCCTCCCCAGACACTTTTTCGGACATGAGACTTCAGCTACACAGCATTACCTGACGCAGCCTCCAGCCAAGGCACCGGCAATCTTCAGGGCCACCCACAACCTAGCCGTAACTAACGAAGGGTGTTTTTGCTTGATATTACATAGTCGAAGGGCCAAGCATCGAATATTAAGTTCTACTTTCTAATACGACGCAGACTGCTCTGGGCACAAGATCGAACACCCCTGGCACGAATGGCACGGGAGCTCAGGTTAGCCTCTGACTTTTAACCTTTTACCTGCAAATGTTAACACAATGGGCTGGTGATGGCAGTGTAGCTGAGTCCAGTGGGAGAGTGAATAAAACATGTGCAAGATCAGAGAGAGACTTGGACGACTGTCTGCCCCCGGCCTGCAAGTGTAGAGGTGGATGTGTGGACAATCGCTGTCGCACTTGTAAGAAGAAGGGCCAAGTCTGTGGGGACAACTGCTGGTGCTATGGTTGCCAGAATCGTGGTCAGCAACCGGGACATGATTCTACCTTGATTGTGCAGGAACTGGAGGAAGAAACAGGCACAGATATCTGCATACACACGTTTCATGCTCAACAACACCTCACGAACGAGGCCCTGAGTGAGGCCGGACTGCCGCCTGCAGAAAAGCAGAGGACTCCGTGCAACATAACGGAAGAAATCACCTTAACAAGGCCTACCCTCTTGACCTTGAGGTTTTCCAAGGAGGAAACGCAACTAAAGTAAGTCGACAGAAAGCAAGCCGTGAAGTTGGGAATTACATCGTGAACACGTGCAAAGATGCCCTATACATAGCACACGACCATCACCCGGACAGCGACGAAGACTTCTAAGCTGAATGTGAACACCTGCGCATTACTTCATTCAACTGCATCGCTGGAGACCATTCGAGTTGCACGTCGGTCTTTGAAACCCACAGCATAACCCAGACCCAGACGACCGGACCGCGGTAGACATTCCCGGAGGTGGGAACCTGGCGCTCACGCAGTCTGACCGCGTCGCTCTACAACACCTTGTGGATTACCGCCTCAGCCCTGAAGCTGTCAAACGTCAGAGGAAACTAATGACGATCAATAAATGCGAGTCATTCCGCAAGCGTGCAGTTAAGGCCGTGCCAAAGGACATGACTTTTAAACGTAACTATGCAGGCAGAGTGCACGCAGCTGGTCTAGCTGGCAGACTCAGTCGGGTCGGGAGCCGCTATCGACCGAGTCAACGATGACATGGGGGCGTCCCATCCCCATGAAAGTCCCGGGAAGACTGCTTTCGAAGCAATCGACAAGGAGGAGGCGTAGCAGGAGAACCGCTAGAAGAGTTTGGGGTACCGCAAGCGGGGATGTAGCCTACGAAAAGATGCAACCAAAGGATGCAAATGGAGATGCGTACAGCACGGACTCTCCACACCCTACCGCGAAATGAAGAACTCAAAAGTGGTACCCAGAGCATAGACAAACATCTTGCACGAAATTTATGTTGAGTGGCCGGCTTCAAGAAGAAGTGCAATTACATTCAAGAATCTCTCGTGGATGGACAGGTGGCCCTTACAGTAGCAAAGCTATTCCTCAACCTGTGCCTCACTCTTGTGATTGTATGGGAGGAGCTGCAAAGTGACAACGGCAGCGAGTTTGTGTCCAATGTTGTCAGGTTTGTATGATTTACTCTATCATATAATATCTTCTCACAACCTACAGTCCTAAAAACAGTATTAGATACTAATGCATAGTCATAAATATCACAGAAATATGTATCAAGATTGAACTTGGTCGTGATCTTGGTTATGTCGAGTGAACCATGTTTTCATCAGTAGACCTGTAATTTCACTTCCAACACTTTAACAAGTTAAATATATATAACAAGCACGTCCGTCGTGAAAAACACATTTAACAGTATGTTAACCCTTATCTTGTGAACAGTATTGCATCATGGTGTTTCTTGTGTCTTCTCACCATTACAGGGAACTAATGAAGGCCCTAGGGCTCAAGATTGTACTTGCCAACCCTAGGAGCCCCACAACAGGTGGCAGGTTTGAGCGAGGGATACAGACCATTAAGACAACAGTCTCAGCCTTCTTGGCACAGAGCAGATTAGGGAGCAGTGTGAGCATGACTCCACAGGAAGTGCTACAGAAAGCACTGTATGACTACAACAAGTGGGTATTTTCATATTGATACTGATAGAGTTATACGAGCTTCCTTTTCATCAGACTAGTGTTTTTGCCAGATATGAGAATGTACAGAGTTTCCTTTAATCTCATTCAGAGGACAGCAAACACAATGAGGACCTGATTAAGTGATTATTGGCAAACACTTGTGTCAAATAGTATGTAGAGGCAGTTGCAGTGATGTTCTGGGCCAGCCAATCGTCTGTTCGTGCGGATTTCACCAGGTGAGTTGTGTTCTAGGATGCCTGGCTACTTTCTTTTCATACGCTAACATTAGGTTTTGAATGTACAGAGTATGCCATCCATTAATTCAAGTTCAATATGATCCTATTCAGGTTATCAACTTGTCATTTTTAAGGTCTCAATCTTATTCTAGGACCTAGAAAAGAATTTAAGTAAGGTGCAGAGTATCATTTCTGTTACGTAAATTGCAACAGTACTAAGTTTTATGTCTTCCAATAATGGTGTGCATTAGCTGTTTCTGTAATTGAAATCTAGGACTGAGAGATTCTTCTGCTGAGATTACTGACGTATAAATATTTGGATGTTACATTTTCTAGTAATGCACCATTCATCATGTCTTGACACAGATTTCTCTTAATTGCACAGAAAGGTCACTACAGTGTGGCAGGTCTATGGCTGGCTTATGAAAGAGCTTGGAGACAAGGCGTACACTGAACAGCCCCACAGTGTCAGAAACAAGGTGGTAGAGAGGTACCATGGCAATACTGATGCCAACAGTCAATCAAGAATCCTGTCTCGCTTCACACAGAGCACTGGTAGTCTGAGATGTGTAGTGGCTACCGTTGCATTTGGTCTGGGGTACAAGTCAGCAACATAAGGCATGTTATCCACTGGAGACCTTCAAAGGACACTTTGTCATACTGGCAGGAAGTAGGGAGGTGCGCCCGGGACAGTGAAGAAGGACATGCCAAGATGCACGTGTTTCCAATGCCCATGGTTGTCCGCTTTATTGATGCTGATATGATAGCTTTGGTTAACCGTACCCAGACCACCTGTATCAGAAAGACAGTGCTGGAACACCTTTTGGTTCAGGGGATGGGCAGAAATGACTTAACTGCAGCATGTCATCTGGACAGTGGATGCACTAAGACATCTTAATCTAACAAAGTTGGACAGGGTCTTCACAATAGCAGGCCTTGGGCCAGATTTAGAGTAGATTTCATGATGATATACTTCTTTGCAACTTTTCGCAACATTGCCACACCAGTGGGATTAACAAGAGTCATGTGTGTTGTACAATCTCAACCCACAGGTCCATTTCCTTAGCAAGCTGTCTGATATTGCTGTATTGTTGCATGTATTGTTATGTAGATCATGTTTATATAATTGTCATGCAAGAATATCAAAATGAAATTACGAGAGTATTAATAGCTAAGACCCTCAATACGATATTGGGACCAGAGAACATCACATCATTAACTCACATCAGTAGAGCTTTCTAAATCATCAAAAAATCAGACCCTTCCCCTACCTGCCCCGTTCTTGTTCGTTTTAAAGTAAAAAATACAGCGACAAGCTGAATATTATTTATCAATCAAACTTGCTGAAGGAAAATAATGTAACACTTGAGCAGCCAACAATATCCTCGAAATCCCGACTTAGAGTTTGTATTCTTGAACTTTTACCAAATTTTACTTGGCGTACCCAAAAGTTCTGTTAACGCCGCAGTCAGGGGCGAACTAGGAGTATTCCCACTATATATCGATTCACAAACACAGTTGATAAAATACTGGCTCAGATTACATAATCTGCCGAATGACAGACTTGTAAAGAAAGCATATGATACTTCTGTTGAGCTACAACAAGACTGGCCGTCCATGTACAAGACATGTTATGTAGACATGGCTTCCAAAATGTTTGGCTTAATCCTGCTGTTAATGCCAACCATTTTGGAGTCATCTTTAAGAATCGTTTGAAATACACGTTTCTCTCGGGCTGGAGACAAGAAATAAAGAGCATGAACAAACTCAGCACTTATTGCAAAATTAAAAAAAACAATTCTGTTTTGAAAACTATCTTTCATCCATCCAAAGCAAATCTGTTAGAAATAGCATAACGAGACTGAGGATTAGTGCCCACTCTTTACAAATTGAAAAGGGCCGACACCTCAACACGCCAGCCAAAGAGAGACTGTGTCCAACATGCCATAATGATATTGAAAATGAATTTCACTTCATTATGGACTGTCCCTATGCCGATGACCGACAAAAATTGTTACAATCTATTTATGTACATCCGACACAATATCCGCACCTACCAGGACAGATATATTCAATATGATACTATCATGCCCTGTCCATATATCCACCTATGTAAGCAAGTTTGTATATAACTCTATCATACATTCCTGACACAGCATACTGTTACCAACATTATATTGTATTCTAGAGCGTTAGCATGTACATTGTTTTATAGACTACTTTACTGTTAGTCATAGATTAGATTAGTTCCCTATATCTGTCAACAATTAGCAATAGCTTAATTATCATGCACGCAAGTTGCCATACATTGTACCAGCTACAAATGTCGCGCAATAAAGTTCTTCTTCTACTCACTCAGTCACTTTAACTGGAAATGTGATTGAACCACATTTTAGTAGAGTCATACCTCAAAGTTTACATGTGATTCACCTGACTTATCACCAACTTATGCTTTAGGAATCCTTCAATTAAAGAATGAATGATGTTATGAGAACACCCATGCATTGAAAAAAAGAACGGCTACGGCCTACACTACAAAAAAAGACATTCTTGTTTTTTCTTGTTTTTTCTTTGTTGAAGAAAAATTATCTTCCAGAAAGAAAATTATTCTGTGTGCAAGAATAAGAACGAATAAGGAAATGTCAGTGAGGACGTAACAAATATAAACTTTTTCTTAGAATATTTTTCTCTGACCAAGTTGTTTTTTCTCACACATATCGACTAGAAACCTCGAAATAAATTTTCTTGTTGTTATGATTCTTCTATGGCACAGAATTTTTATCTAAGATATAACAAATTCAGAGAAAAATATTCTAAGAAAAAGTTTATATTTGTTACGTCCTCACTGACATTTCCTTATTTCTTCTGTCCTCAAGAATAAATTTCTTACACTTAGAATGAGTTTCTTGCACTAAGAGTGAGATTCTTGAAATAGGAATACCTTTCTGTCCTTAAGAATGAATTTCTTACATCTAGAATGAGTTTCTTCCACTGAGAGCGAGGTTCTTGAAATAGGAATACCTTTCTGACCTCAAGAATGAATTTCTTACACCTAGAATGAGTTTCTTGCACTAAGAGTGAGGTTCTTGAAATAGGAATACCTTTCTGTCCTCAAGAATGAATTTTTTACATCTACAATGAGTTTCTTCCACTGAGAGCGAGGTTCTTGAAATAGGAATACCTTTCTGACCTCAAGAATGAATTTCTTACACCTAGAATGAGTTTCTTCCACTGAGAGTGAGGTTCTTGTAATAGGAATACCTTTCTGTCCTCAAGAATGAATTTCTTACATCTAGAATGAGTTTCTTGCACTAAGAGTCAGGTTCTTGTTGTAGCTATATAGGAATACCTTTCTGTCCTCAAGAATAAATTTCTTAAACCTAGAAACAGTTTCTTGAACTAAGATGGGGGTCTTGAATCAAGAATACCATTTGATAAATCAATGATAATATAATGTAAACATGTTCCAATCATATCTATTATTATTGATCTAATTGTTTAATACACAGTTTTGGATTTTTATTTCTAACGCCCATTCTTAACCAAGGATTGCAAAGATTAACCAGTTTGCAATACAATTGTTTCGATAAATGTTTCACATTTGATGCTGTGATAAAAGCACATTTTCTCTGTGCTCATACAAATCAAATAACTAATTGTCCTTCTAAAATTGTCAGTTCTGCAGTGTTGTAGCTGTCCTTCTTATAATCAATGACTTGTTATTGTTGAAAGATTTTCCAAACTTGAGACGGGGGCATCTTCTTTGGTCCAACAGGTTTCCAAGGCTAGAAAAACACACAAAAACAGATGACGATGACTGTCATTTTCCTACATCGCCCCCCTCCCCCTTATACAAAATGTTCATGCATGGGGATGGGGGCTTGTGCATTTGCTTGAAAATGTTATACTTATACTTTTTAGTACCTTGTAGGTATTACTGCACTTAACGTACATGTTCTGCAATTACTGGTTGGCATGCAACCACAAACACAACAAAAGTTTCTAAGCCTAGAAAAACACACAAAGACTTAGTGACTGTCATTTCTTATATCGCCCCCCTCCCCCGTATACATGTAGGGGGAGGGGGGGGCTTGTGCATTTGCTTGAAAATGATATACTTTAACTTTTTTAGTACCTTTTAGGTATAACTGCACTAAACGTACATGTTCTGCAATTACTGGTTGGCTGTATCATGCAACCACAAACACAAAACTTAGAGTATCTACTTGGGAAATAAGTTATTTTCATGCAAGACAGGCTATAACATACCTGGAGCATATCTGTTGATGGCGTTGGCCTGAGGAAGCATTTTGGAACTTAAAACAAGTCATCTACGTTGTGTAGTGAGTCCCACATGATACCAAAAAGTGTCCTCACGAAACTAGCCGCATCTTTCCCTAGTATTGTAAGATCTAAAGCGCACATCAAGCAAATGCAGCCGGAGACCAAACTCAACGGTCCACATTCAAAATGTCCTTACAGCAAAGGATGATGGGAGTATTGAATTAGCATAATTTATTTTCTTATTACAAGAAAAACAATAATTATCTTCTTGAACTTTACAATGTTAAGAAAATAAAGGAAATCATGCAAATTCGAACTTTCATTTCACTTTCCATCTTTAGATAACACAGAAAAGCAGGAATCATCTTTCTTTAACTTTGTGGAAAAGGAATTCGAACAGAAAAACACTTGGGAATTACTTGTTTTACAGTTTCTTGATTTTCTCATTTTTCTTAACTGTATTTGGTCAAGAAAATAACTGTATTTGGTCAAGAAAATCCTTACATCTTCTTAGATATTACTAAGAATTGCAAGAATCATATTTCTCAGACTTCCTAAATTAAGAAAACAAGAAATGTCAAGAATTTTTTCCTAGTGAAATGAAAGTCTAAAGAAAAATTCATGTATGGCAAGAATAAAAATCTTAAGAGTAGATTCTGTAAAATACTCCATTTGACCAAACAAGAAGCAAATATTGTGTGAAGAATAAGGAAGAAAGATTGACTAGCATTTCTAGAATATTCTTGCTGATAAAAAATCATACTAGAAATCCTATCTTCACCTTAGAAAAACAAGAATAAAACTCTTAATGTAAGATCACACATTCAAAGGTTTTGCGTAAGGTTTCTTGATTTTCTTGAAATTCTTTATGGAAGAAAATCTTTCTCTCAATAAGAAAAATCAAGAAAACAAGAAAAATAAGAAAAAGTATTTTTGGTAGTGTAGAGGGTACTTCCAGTGTAAATACAGGTTATTGATTTATTGATTGAACAGTAAAATCAAACCCACATGTGAACTCTATACTTCAATAGCTCAGATGCACAGATGCAGTCTGAGGGATAAGGTCCCACTCTGGCAACACGACGGTGATGTAGAAAAGAGCCACCTGGCATACGCTCTCCCCAACCGAGAACGACTGCAACCGAGAGAACACAGGAGACCAGCCTTCCTGTCAAGCGATTACGAAGTACCGTGTACTGCCGAGAAAACGACCTGCAACAGCTGCCCGAGAGAGTCAGAGCACATGGCCATGGTGGGAGACCAGCTTCTCTCCACAAGAAGCGACCATGGCAGGAGCCTTTCCGACAGCCACGGGTACCATCACGTGCAAGACGGTTGAAGGGTTTTAAACTGTGAGAACATTGAACCCCCCGAGACGGATGAAAGTGCATGTGCGTGCGGCATTGATGGAAAGAAATGGCGAGGTCTTTGTCAATCTGTGGAAGGTGGAGCCACACAGAATCTATAGGGGCAGATGTCACAACGTTCATTTGCTACATATATATATATATATATGTGAGTGTGGCTCCGAACCATGAGCAAAGCGTCGCCGCAAAGACTTCTTTACTTCTGTGCAGCGCGACATACCATTTTTGCAGACAACCGACACTAGTACTGTCGCCAGTTAATGGTTCTGAAACTTTGCATCCCACCAGTTTATTAGTAATTTTGTATACTCGATGAGTTGTCAGGACATAAATGCGTTCATTAGTAATTTTGTACACGATGCATTGTGTGGACATAGATGCGTTCACTAGACAAAGGTGTGTTCACCAGTTTATAATATTAGTAATTTTGTACACGGTGCATTAATTAGACATATATTCGTTCACCAGGTTATTTGCACATCATGCAAATATAAGTCCGACTACGTTTTGCTACTTCTAGCTGTTTTTTCTAAACCCTTGGTTACGCAGTCAATATTATGATGCGTTTTCAGAAATCCACGCATTAGCCTTTAATTTAGCTGGTATTTTGCTAAAAACCAGTACTACTGTAACGCTCTCGATATTAAGTTAAGACTTAACAATTATTTGTGTGGAACATGTTTGCGCATGCGGCGCCACCGCACGCTTTCCCCAATCTCTCCCACTTTCCTCTCTTTTCTTTCCCCTTTAACTTACGATATAAAACTCTAATTGTACCCCATAAGGATTGTAAAAGTAACAGGGACGTCTAAAAGTGTGCCGGGCCAGAAAGAAGGCGTGACAGCAAGGAAAAACTCATATACTGCAGGTAAATTGTATAATCATCACAAGGTATATTGCACATCCTATCTCTTAAGTACATTGTTATGTAACTACCACACATATTTATAAGAATTCAAAGTTTTCTTGAACAAACTATGTTGCTATAATATTGCACATGCTGTTTAGAAATAAAACTTCATTGGTTGCTCAATACAGGACTATCAACACAGTAACAGATATATGGGGGTGACTCATGGACCAACAATATGTTTCATGGTTTCAAACCCCCAGATGATGGGGAAAAGAAGACGATAAACCGGATAGTGAGTGAGTGAGTGTGTAAGACTGATGATCAGTCACAAAATGAGAGTTAGAGGGCTTCACCCAACGTACCAGTTGCCTCACATGTGTGGCAGCGACCGTTGCTGTTGGAATGGGTGTCCAGGTAGATGATGTCCGCTATGTGATTCACTGGGGGCCATTAAAAGACATACTGTCCTACTGGCAAGAGGTGGGGAGATGTGTGCGTGGTGGCCAGAGTGGTCATGCTCTCATGTATGTGTTCCCTCAGTCACTGAACACTAGATTTATCAATGCAGACATGACCACTCTGGTTTGCAACTCCGACAGTACCAAACGATGCATTAGGAAAGAGGTATTAGATCATTTGTTTGTGAATGGGATGGACAGAGGCGGTCTTGCTACTGCCTGTAATCTCGAAAATGGATGCTGTAATAATTGCGATGATAAATCATAGCGTCACAAAATTCAAATGTCACCTCCATTGTTCAGGTGCAGGAAATGCGGGCCTGCCGTATTCTGCACTGGTCGTTAGGAGAAGCAACACGCGCTATTCGGACAGTATTCCTTCCAGAAGTTCCCCGTACCAGTTAATGTTTGATTTTCTGTGCATGTGGTCTCTAGGTCTGGTCGACTTTTCTGTGTCTGAAGAAAGGAAGTGGGAGGTCACGGGTCATATGCAAATAAGGACACAGGCGCTATCGCCTGTCAAACTACATTGTGATATCGCGCCATTTTTCTGAGGATTAAAGGGTTTGTTTGCTGCTGTTTTTCTTATTTTGAGTGAATTTGACGAACGTTAGAAGAGCAAGAGATAAAACAGCGGACAGCCACATGGCAGAAGACCGCGGTTAGCTTTGGGGGGAAGATGGAACTCATTGCTTAGTCGGCATCTGGAGCGATTAGAGCACATTCTCTAACTGAACTCGATTCCTGGAGAAACGCAAGAGCGATCAGAAAGATTGTTGAAAGAGCGATTCCACCAGACAGCGGGGCAGATAAGGTCAATGTGGGTCATGCGACCGCTTTTTGGCTGTCTTTACATGGCTTATTACGTCGCAACCGATCATGGCGTGACATCCCAACGTAGCGCTAGCCGCCGAGTCGTTACATCGCTACAATCGAGTCGTTACACCTCATTCGAGTCTCTACATCGCAATCGAAGCCTGGACACCGCAATACTGGCATATGTAAAGTAGGCGGCCGTACTAGTTTTTTTTTGTTCGATAACAAGGCTGCACAACGATAGGTCAAAAGTCGAGTCGATGTAATTGCCATCGTTTCGTTTGGATATTGACCGCGATTTGGCATGCGATGTCCGCGACGGTCGCTAACGAAACAACGCAACCGACATCGCTACCTTTACATATCGCAGCAACTTTGCATCGAAACCGAGTGCTTACATCGAGTCGCATTTAAAATAGCAATCGATTTGTTGAAACAATCGTCAGTCGAGTATGAAATAGCAATCGGGTTTTAAAAACAGATTTTGAAGTAGCAATCGACTTTTTGTAACAGCAATCGACTTCTGAAGTAGCAATCGTGTTTTCAAAACAGCATCGAATTTTTGTAACAGCTATCGACTTCTGAAGTAGCGATCGTGTTTTCAAAACAGCATCGAATTTTTGTAACAGCTATCGACTTCTGAAAGCAGCAATCGAACGCTAAAAAGCGGTCGAGGATTAACTCCACGGGGGCCTAATTAGCACCTCGTTCACTTCACACCTAATTCAATGGGATGTGTACAGGACTGCCCCACATATCAACTAGTTAGGCAAATGTGACAAACACACACTACTTATCGTCTACTGTTTCAAGCCTCTGCCAGGATCCGCTTACCGCTGTGAAAATTCATATAGAATGCACTGAGTTGTACCTAACATGTAACATACTGTACATACATTCATATTCCAGGGCTCGAAATTGGAGCTGTGCACCTTATTTTTGACTGTGGGTGCACCAGTGCACCTAGATCTTTTTTAGTCTATAGGGAAAAGGCACCATTGTACACTAAGTATACAGAATATTCTTGACATGCAATTATCAGAAATAGCAATATAACCCTTGTTGTACTTAATTTGATGTATTACTTGTCGAAATTTGAAAGTTGGCTATAGAAGTTCTTAAGAGCGTCAAACTTTGTAATCAACATGTTTTGCTGATATTCAACTTTATTCTACATGTATGTTGTGCACCCAAAATTCTTTCTGTGCGCCTATAAAATTTTTTGGGTTGGGTGCACCAGTGCACCTATTTTCAAAAAGGAATTTCGAGCCCTGTATTCACTAAGTCTTAATATCTTACTCAACCAAAAATCATGCTGGCATGATAAATCTATATACAACTATTCCATTAAATCCCATTAGGCAATGACCCAGTCAGGTGACCCACTTGTGTTCACTGGAAGGCTGTACCCAGTGAGGTACGTGATAGCTAACACAACTGAACCAACAAAGAGTCCAGTATTCAGAACTGGAAGTCATGAGCTGAGGTTGGTGATGCTGCCACCCACAAGGCACCCGGACAACCACCAGGGGATCTACGTCAATCCTGTGTCCGGAGGCGCGGTGGTGATCAATACAAGGTACATTTGAGCAACATTATTGATGCGTCGAAAAACAACAGCAACTCCACGAAAACACAATGTACAGAGCCAGAATAACAACCAAAACGATCCTAGGAGCCCCAGCAAAACGAATTTGTAAACCTCTGGCCTAGATTCTCATTCCAACTATCCAAAAATGACAAAGAATGGACACTACACAGGAGTGTGCTCTCCCCTTTCAATATCTGTTTTGAACTCCTGAAGAAACTTATGGTGCCTTTCTATATCTGCTTGGCAGACACCTTGCTGATTTCTAAGTACTTTCTGAACAAATATTATGGCAGAACTAAGATTGCAACGGTGGTACTTCCTTTACAGTGAGGTAAGACCAACACAGACGCCTTTGCCATTGCAATAATTATCTCCATGAAAAAAAAAATGTTTGCGTGTGTGTATGTTTGTGCATCCAGATGCTTAAAGTCAGCATAACTGAAGAATGTCTAGATGGAGTGTAATGATATTTGGTATATGAGTAGATGTTGGGAGGAGAATGGTCAAGGTCGATATTGAGCCCCCTGCAATGGTGTAGTTGTCAAAATCTTCTAAGGGAATAAGTGAAGAAAGGAGCAACAGATTTTCATGTTATTTAAAATGATACCATGTTTATTTACCATGAGCTTAGACAGAGATGTACACAATGAATTGCAAATTAAGGGGGCAGGTTATAAACCCACTCTGTTCAATGGTACAACAGTTCAAAAAAGGGAAATGATTGACAAAAGTTATGCAAATAAAGACCTAATTTGCATAATTAATGAGAAAATACTGTGATTCCATATTGGCAGACAACTAGAATGTCATACTTGTGGCATGTGGAAGTTATGATACAGTGAACATAGTTGAATTTAAAATATGCAAATGCTTACACTGCCTAATTTGCACAAAATAGATTTCATGGAAATTTGAGGTCTCCAAACTCTTGTTTCTAATTGCCATACTTATTCCAATTGGTTTTATATATGTCTGTGCCACTATTACGACCGGCACATGTCAGGCAGATGGATTCATCGTGTTAGGTTAAGTCCTCTTTATTGGCCTTTTCCTAATAAACATCAGCAATGACATATGGTTTTAAGTGTTCGATTTCTCCCATTCTGTGGAAAGATGTTGTCTCTAAAATTCTGTCAGTCATGTTACTGATGACAATTTCACTATTATAGGTGTTAAAATTCTTTTCATTATGTGATACTTTGTTCATTACATGTACCCTTTTCAAAGGATTATATTTTTTGTATTTAATAGTATGAAACATTCTGTGTAATGCCGTTTGTGTTCAAGCCAGCATAACTCCGGCAGCTATCGATAGATGTGAATGAAATTTATCAGGGTAGTGTATGTGCACACCTAAAGACGGTACTGTACCAATGGGTGCACAGACTTTGCATGTCTCAAGATATTGATGTTTGAGATAGACATTGCCCTCATAGGATAGCTCATGATTCTAAGCCAAAAGTAGCCCCATCAGATTCTACATAATTTTTCAAATGAAAACATACTTTATCTTGATCCAAAAAAATGTTACTGCTGCTTCCTTCTTGTCCAAATACTTCAAACGATTGTTGAGCTGCCTGATTAAGCAATACAAAATGTAGCCCAAATCAGTAACAATAATGTCTTCTGTTACAGGATTTTGGTCACATATGGACCGGTGACTAATATTCTCCCTGCTAAAGTCACCTTGAAGAGTGGGGAGACGAAGGGATGGCCGGAGGCCATGTCTACCGAGGCGATGGTGGGGCAGCCTGCATCTACCACCCTCAACATCGAAACCATCCTACAACCTTTTTTGGATTGAAGTTCATAGTTCATGTTCATAGTACCAGTTTTAGACATAATCTATTTGTTTGTTGTCAAGTAGGATTGGTGTAGGGTTTTCTATAGTTGTCATGGCTTTTGTTTTTTCGCCGCTTACCCTGAGCCCAATCTTTCCAAGGTTGTTTGTGAAGTTTTGCAAATTCTCATAGCTGTTGGCCAGTGCAGCTAAGTCATCTGCAAAGTCGAGGTCACTTAATGTCCCCTCGCCAAAGGTTATACCGTCCCCTGTCTGTTTGGTTTTCTTCATCAAGAAATCAATAACAAACAGAAAGGGGGACAGAATACATCCCTGTTTGACTCCTGTAGCAACTTAGAACATAGGTGTGCTTCCTGTTTTTGTTTTGATACAACTCTTTAAGTCTTGGTACAGGGATTTGAAAATATTGATGTATTTCTCAGGTATACCATATGATTTTATAATCCTCCACAGTGTGTCTCTGTGCACCGAGTCAAACGCTTTACGAAAGTCAATAAAGTTGATGGCAAGTATTTCTCTGTACTCATGAGACTGTTCAATTATGTTGCGAAGGGTAAAAATCTGTTCTACAGTTGACCTTCCTTTCCTAAAACCGGCTTGCTCTTCCCTGAGAACTGTATCGACCTCGTCTTTGAGCCTGTGCAGGATAACACTACAGAAGACTTTACCTGGTACGGATAGTAGGGTCACCCCACTCCAATTGTTGCAGTTGCTATAGGGTCTCCTTTTTTTGTAATTTTAACTATGAGACCATGTCTCCAGTCATCTGGCACCGTTTCAGTCAGCCAAATTCTATTGAAGAAGTGTGTTAGTTCACTGAGAAGTCTTTCACCACCATGTTTGAGTAACTCTGCAGTTATGTTGTCAGTCCCTGTTGCCTTGTTGTTTTTTAACCTTCTGATGGCTGCCTCTACCTCCCTTTCTGTTATGGGTGACTGGTTTATTTCAATACTGTCTATTACGTCACTGTCCTTAATTTATAACAGAACTTCTGGTATTGGCTAATTTAAAACCTCCCGGAAATGTTCGACCCATCTGGCATCTTGTTCCTCATCTGAAGTAAGGACTGCACCTGTACAAAGCTGGCCACAAAATTCAATGGCCCATATCAGGTGTTGGGCAAAGTAGGTGACCACGCGTATCGTGTTAAGAATACCCGAGGCCGGCAGGACGTTAAAGTGGTCCACTTTGAACACCATAAACCTTTCCTTCCCCAACAGGCTGACCCTGACTATGACCCCAACCAGGAGGGTCGCCGGCAACATGCTATCATTAATCCCCTTCCTTGCCGCCATATTTTATGCTCGCCATGTTTCAGATGTTTTTCTTTACGTGTCTCACTCTCTCGCGTCTCATCCAACATGAGACAACGAGCAAGGCTAGTGCGCAGGACATGACTGAGATACCGAAGATGTTGTTGAGACGTCGCCCAGCTAGAACCCACCCTGTTTACATCTCCGCTGCCATTGCCAGTGCTCCACGTACAGTGTCCTCCAAGTCTTTGAGCCAGCATCTCCAGGCTGGAAATTATCAAGGGCTCCCCCACGCTGCACTGCTGCATCGGGTGAACAGGGCGAAGGCAAAGATCAGACACTAGGAGCCAAGGGACCTCGAGGGCCTTATGAACTTCGAACTGAATGAGCAGTTCATCACAGAGAACTTCCTCCACGCCGACGTTCCAGTGGAAGGCAATCGGCGGAGAAGACACCACCACCTGTTCGCCAACCAACAACAGCTGGACATCTTGGCCGAGGCGCACAGCCGGTACATTGACAGCACATTCAAGGTTGTGCGACCACCCGTCATACAGATGTTGTCCGTCGACGTACATGCGTTCCTCCCGAGCAATGGCAAGAATAGAACTGGTAAGAATATAACTGGTAAGAATAGAACTGGTAAGAATAGAATTTCGTTGTATGATCACTTTATCTATTGATCTCACATATCATGAATTATTGATCATACAGAAAACGCCTTAGACAATTCTCAACTATTCCTTTCCCTGATCTGGGACTTGAAGATCAATCACCTTAGCTTTAACTCATTTGGGCAGAATCTCCTTTTGTACGCTGATTCCTTTACCCTGTTTCTTTTTTACATTCAGCAAATCTACCCTTAGTCTTACGTTTACCCATAGCTTTTTCCCCTTGGGCTTTCTTATAAAAACATCCTGTGTATAAAAATCAGTTGTTTTATACCACAACTACATGAGCATTGAGACACATCACGATCAATTTTACTAATACCTAGCACATCATGCTTCAGATACACCGTTTCGAGAAGGCGACAGGATACACAAGGCTACCAAGGCCGAGCGTAAACTCCGAGGTAAATTTAGACAAAACAATGAGGTCACTATCCATGATCCTTCCTCCATATACTGGGTCTTTATCTGATTGTTTAATGTCTCTGTGTCTATATATATGTCCTGATTGATCAATATGATCTAGCCATATAGGGCTGTGGACAATTCCACTTCAAGACAGTAAAAGTTTTTTTTAGTCAAGGAACGTTGGACGTTAAGAAGAAGAGCCCTCTCCCCTTACAATAAATAAATAACGGACAAACAGGTCGTTTAATACGGTTTATTGCAATAATTGAACACTCCATATGTATTATTTACAACTTGTGGCAATTTTAGAATGCTACAGTATCATCATAACCGATATGAATTGGAGACTTATGAATTGGTCGACATCATCAGGCTATATGATAATGATGTATTATGTCAACAATGACAATATCTAAATTTTGATTCATTGTAGTAATAATAAGGTGTTGCATTATGTAGCATTACATATTATATTTTCTATTCCACTACAGGAGGAATTCAGGGAAATATATGTCTGCAATAGAGGAAATGTGCAGACTTGCACGACCAGGACCAGTCGCCAACCAAGCTGCCGTGCACGTTCCCGCTGCCGTGCACGTTCCCGCTGCGGCCGGAACGGAGCCTGCGGCCGGGACGGATCCGGCGGCCGGGATGGGCCCTGCGGCCGGGACATACCCTGGCAGCAGGGGGATATTTGTTTCAGTGATTCATCTAACAGGTACAGTATTAGGTGCCAAATGTTACATAGTCTTATCATGCATGCAATGCAGCTGATTTATCAACTTTCCCTTTTAAGTCATGCAAATCAGGGGTCCAAAATCGGATCATTTTGATGATTCATGTATTCTGATGCAGCAAATTGGAAGGGCTGGGAGGGACAACCTTCCATCTCATGGCATTCTGTACAGTTATGCCTAGCAAAGATGTGATGACAATGTACGGCAGTATGCCAAGAGCACTTCTTGTTTAAGAACTGTTTTGTATCACCACTTTGAAGGAACCAAAACGACTGTCCATTGCAACCCGGACATGATTGTTGCATGGTTTGCCATAAGTCATGTAAATGTGACGTGTCGAATGGAGTGTGTAGTGTTCCTATGCCAGTGTATGAAGTGTCTGGCGTTGAAGTTGAACCAGTTCCCCGTAAGCTCAGAAGCGTCAATGATGATCAGAAAGAGTTGCTGCGAGAAGGACTTTATCAGTATAGACATTCTATTGTTAGGAGTAAGAGACTTCTGCTGTCATTAGCACATACAACAGGATTTACTGATCAGTTGATAGATTCTTTAGTTGAAAAAAGTGCATTTATTTTCTCTGTGGAATACATACTGGAAAACCTCCCCGAAGTCTACTCAGAACACCATGCTAAGTCCATCATGTATGTATATGGTTGACAAGGTGTTCAATGATAAGTTAGATATCGACGATTTATTAGAGGCAATAGAAGATGTCTCCCTCAGACCATGTAACAGGTATAGCATGAACACTAGGACCATGTTCATCTTCAGACTCAACATTAGAGATCTTCAATTTGCAAGCTAGAGGTGAGATAGAGGGGAAATCTTTCTGATTTTGTGTACCTTTTATTTTCAGACATGACAGACAGTGAGGAGTAGTATGACTCAGACGCAACGTATTGTTCTGAGATTGTTTCGTCGACCCCGGTTCACGACATCGAGTTCAGCGCACTGTTTGATTGTGAGACGTGCCCTCCAGATCCAGAAAAGTATGCCGAGATTGAACAGCGTCCTCTCCCGTCGACAAGCGCCGACATGTTCCCGTCTGACACAGAAACCTCTACCGGCCCGGAAAACGCGGCGTTTGACGCAAGCGCCGACATGTTCCCGTCTGACACAGAACACTCTCCCGGCTCAGAAAACGCGGCGTTTGACGCAAGCGCCGACATGTTCCTGTCCGGCACAGAGCACTCTCCCGACGTGAGCTCCTCAGCCAACGCCAAGGAAGGAACTCACACTCAAGTTTCCCCCCTGCACTATGCTCTACTCAAGTGTGAAACTTCTGTGAGACCAAGGAGGTTATAGGCCATAACGGTATGAATATAAAACCGCACAAAAGGTTGTAATTTATTGTTTCCTTGATTTTTAAAAATTCCTTTAACAGGCAAAAGACACCCAAGTACTCGTGTACGTAACCCGTCGCACCAACGAGAGCTTCTCAGAATTGGTTGGCGGGATATATGATCCTTTCACTGGACATATGTACGACTCGAAGGTTTTCGCGAACCAGGCTCGGATTTCGAACATCACGAACATGCCGTTGCTGATGGTTGAGTTTGAATTGGCACAAGCTCAGGCCACTGCAGACCTGCGGGTATTGTTGGTGGCCCTGACACCACCACAGCCAAGCAGTCCAATAACTGGTATTCTCCTGGATAAGAGGATATGCTTTAGGCATGCCAACTACATATTGCGGGTAAACCTCGCCTTGACTTGATAACTTGTTGCTGTGGCCATTTGTAAGATGTAGCCCAAGCACACTGAAGATGTTAAAAAGCATTCAACAAAGGAAAACCCCATAGCTGGACCTTCTAGAGGTGAGAAGCAAGTCGCAGATCTTACTGTATATTTCATTCCGAATCGTTATAATTTAACAGTTACCGTTGTTTTGCATTTCCTTTTCAGACCTAATATGGGAGCTTAACAGTTTACTGGGGCTGGATACCTTAAAACAGCATTTGGCCAAGTTTGCGAAGTGCATCTTCATTCACGCAGAGTTGGCCAAAAGGAAGCCATGGGGGGGGGGGGGGGGGGGATCTTTACATGGTATCTACGGGCTATCCTGGCACAAAGAAAACATCAGTGACAAGAGCCCTGGTAGGCAAATAATTACTTTTTTATATATTCATTCCAGTTACCATCTGGCTCAGTTTACAATACAGAGACTCATGGAGGATATGGCAGTTTCAAGCCAAGGCTATTTTAGTATGCCTGGACGACAAAGACTGGTGTTGAACGGAATTGTGACAGACCAGGGGTAATCCCAGTCCTACCAGTGTGTACTATGGATTCATGCCAGCCCCAACCCTAAAAGAAACAAAGCCAGGTATTGAAGAAGGGTGATGCTTCAGTAATCTCAGAACTTTATGTCTTACTGATTTTTTTTTTTGGTCCACAGTGACATGCTCATGGTAAGTTCCTGAGGGGGCACCATAGTAGGGCGCCATTCTCTTTTCACATTTTTCTAAAAAATACATTTTTAGACATAAATAGGGTTGGTAGGGTTCCTTCAAACAGCACATCTGCTGTAAAGACAGCTACACCTGCGATCTCAACCATTCATATTCGGAAAGTATCCAGCTGGAAACATTATATTCAGTTTTGACAATAGGTCGATGACCAGTCCGTACCAAAGAACAGACGTCCTATATCTCTTTTAAATGTTGACTACAAAATTGTATCTAAAGCATTCTCAAATCGTCTAAAATCTGATATGCCGACATTGGTACACCCTGTCCAGTCCTGTGCCTGGCAGATCTATTTCAAATAACCTCTTTCCTCTTCGTGACAATGTCACTAACACAGCTTAGGGCTTTGAATGTATCACCCTCCTAGCAGTTGGAGGCAGCAGGGTCTTTTAAACCCGCAGACATCAATTTCATGTTACAGTCTAAAGTGTAAAGTTAATAACCATTGTAAATTAGTAGGAAGAGATCAACTTAAATAACCAGTTGGCAGCAATGGATTAAAGGATACAAAGTTTTTATATTGATCACGTTAGAGACCGAACCAAACCGAGCGAGAGAGCTGATAGGATATCAGTGCATTATGATGGATGCCACAGCTAAAGACTATAGACAGTGAACAACTACGACATGAATGGAAAGAATTCATTAAAAAGATCATGCATGCATGCGAGAACACTGGAGTTTAAAAAAAACAAACTATCTACAGTAGGAGCAAAATGAGGCCTCCCCAAAATACCAGGAGGAAACTGTCAACACGGATGATAGCACAGCAGTTCCGAATGATATGAGGAGTTCACTGGAAAAGGAGCAAGAAAACCCAGAGGTGATGGACACGTTGATAACTTTGTCTCTTAGTACCAAACATCAAAGTGATGCCGCAAAGTAGGTTATCCAACAATGCAATATAGCAGTCTTAAAAGACGCACGAAGTATCCACACAGTGGAAGATCTGTGTAAAAAGGTTAAAGACGTGTCAAAGAACATAGTACCATTCATTCTCGACAAGATTGGAGAGGAGTATGGGGGTCATCGTGATCGCCACCAAGCTGCGGGACTGCACCGTGTTGTACATGGACGGTACCTTCAAAAGCTGTACCCGACCCTACACGCAGTTCCTGACCATTCACGGCCTGTTCCATGGTAGATGTCTTTCGTTGGTCATGGCACTGATGACGGGAAGGACAATTGCCGCGTACCGTCAGATCTTCAAACAGGCGAAGGCGAAAGTGAGGCGACTGACCGGCCATCGCCTACGACCTCGCCGCATCGTGATGGACTTTGTAGTTAGTCTCATTACAGCGACCGAGACGGAGTTCCGAGGTGCAACCATTTCCGGCTGCTACTTCCACTTTTGCCAGAGCCTGTGGCGCCGCATCCGGTACGTCGACCTAGCAGCAGCGTACAGGAAGGTTCGGAGCCTCAAGAAGTTCCTGAGATTGATCATGGCCATTGGCTACCTGTCAGTGGCACTGGTCAGGCTCAATTTCCAGGAGCTGCTGAGCCGCGAATCCAGCCAGCGCCTGATCGGCCGCTACCCAGCCCTGCGTGACTTCATTCGGAACATGGAGCTTAACTACGTAAACCCAGACGTCACGTTCCCCATCCGCATGTGGAATGTCTATGAGAGGGAACAACGACACTCGGACCAACAATCACGTTGAAGGTAATTTTTATGTATTCCCCAATAAGGTTGTGTATTTGGTGCCGCTTGTATTGATCGATGTATGGATATATCTTTGGAACAAGTATGGATGAATCGTTACGCGTTATGACATTTCTCTACCAAAGAAATGATAAGATTTTGGACCCCTGACGGCTTTCCTTCGCACTGGAACAGATCTTCCGGTTTCGATATCTTGTGTTCTGGACCTGGGTTACAAATACCGGATATGCTTCAATGTTCAGGGTAGGATTGGGCTTTCAAAAGAAAAAAACGCCCAGCGTAACAGACATCACGGCCACCACAGACAGCAAAAAAAACAAGCGCAGTCAAGAATGCTTGGTGATAACACAGTTCGGTTAACATTACAGAATGCACGTGTGGAAAAACCCTGTGATTTGCAAGGAGGGAGGACATCAGTTCTGTAGGACCTGTATTACTCACTGGCTCAGGAACCATAACAGTTGCCCTGTAAGTAGGACGTCCATGACCATGGTTGATCTGCTCAGGCCTTCTTTGTCAATAGACAACATCATCATGAAGACAAAATGCACAAATGGGGGTAATTTTGTCAATTTACAAAGTACCAAACATATTTTTTCAAAAGAACTCATTTGCAACTTTGGGAATTGCACTTGGAAATGTACTTGCCTTTCAACTTGACACACAGCCTTTACCAAGTTATGTTTATCATCTTATGTTGTGCATGGACTCCTGAACAGGGTAAAAATCTTAAAATATATGAGCTGTTTAAGATCTTGTAGCAATACATATGGTATTGAGTTAATCTGATCTATTTGCTGGTTTGTCCCTTGTTAGTATGGATCTGACAGGACCATCGGGGCGGCTTCCCGGGCCGCTGGGAGGGACACGCCCCCCTACGTGTTCTCCGAGGAAGTGCGGTGGGTCGTCCGGGCACGCTTCGCTGAGGACACCTCAGGTGACCACCAACACACCTCAGGTGACCACCAACACACCTCAGGTGACCACCAACACACCTCAGGTGACCACCAATACGAACGATGGAAGGGTGGAGCAGCAGGGGGCAGTAAGTATATATAAACTTTCTAGAATTACTGTGTTTCAATATATTTGATATATATCTGTAGTAATACATGGCATTTTGATGACATCTTGATCTATTAAACAAGTTATTCCTGGATGGAAATTTCCAACAGAAACAGTTTATACTTGCACCTTGAACTTAAATATATAGCGCATACACATCTATAAGGGAAGATAGTTATGTGAAAGAAATTTACGAACATTTTGAACGGATTGTGTTATAGTCCTGTGTTACAAAATGTCATCTATGTTTGCAAATTACTACGTTACCGTATTGTACCAACGGTTTTTATCTCTCTTTTAAAATTCTTTTCCTGTAAAGGTTTATCACGTCGATGTGGTGGATTTGGCCACCACAAGATGGCCTTCCTGCCGCTGCGGAGCCGGGGGAAGCGAGGGTGCGTCTGATGGGCCTGTCCGCCGCGTATAAGTCAATGATATCAGGCAGCCTGTAGAAACTATTGCAGTGTTTATCAACAGGTGGAGACTGTGCTCCAAAGACGAAAGAATAATAGTGATCACACAAGATGACGTTGAAATGGCAAGCCATGGGAGAGTAACTGTCCCACACTAGTCTAACACTGTTCAGCCTATGACGTGTTGGACGTAGCAGATAATTACGAGCTACAATGTAATCAACATGTATGTTTTGAAGTAAAAGCAAACTTGAGGCTTTAAAGTTGCAGCTATCCCACAGCTTGTGGAGCCAGCGTGGAAGCGGCTGGTGAGGTTGGCTGATCCCCAGCATGCAGAGAACTTAAATAAGGTTTTTGTAAGTACATCTGGTCGCACTACGAACTTCCAAATATGGTCGGCGAGAGTTTGGAGGGGCTCGGGAAGATTCTTAAGGTTGTGCAGAGGTTGTCTGAAGAGGAAGACGATCGACTCCATTTCATCCAAAAATGGTACGTGGACGAGGAGTGAAAGCTGGCGATGGATGAAGCACCTGAAGTGCTGGGAGGCGGCTAATGCACATGCAGTTACGCCACCATGTGGCAGATGCAGACTGCCTCTAAATTTTTTCATTCTCATACTATAAGGTGTTTTGAAGCCAAGGAGAACCAATGTTTAGGGTCACAACTGCATGTTTCCTGTGTATAAGGTTCATACTTGCTGTGTTGATATTTTACCCACGTATTTCAGTAAGTTTTGTTGTAGGAGTTGATGGAGAAGTGGAAGTCCCTGCCGACCCACGTCGGTAACATCCATTAACCCACGTCGGTAACATTATTACAACAAACTATGTGCAATCATGTTACTATAATGTAATCATATTCCAGGCTCCTGCAGTCCACAAAACTCGAACATCTCCAGCCCCAGGATATCGTGGGCAGTTCGGCAACGACGTTTGGCACGTAGCTTCACGCCACCACTGCGCTCAGAGGTCTTTGTAATATCATTTAAGTTTGAAGATGTGCCGTGTCAGAATCTTTAAGCGTTCTTTGACCGTGGCGTATTATATATAAGCAAGAAGAGACAAACTGGGGGTGGGCCATCGAGAATGACCAGTGTGCGTCCGAGTCTCCAAATACGGATGAGCCGGTAAACGTCCAGTGCGCGGCAGCCCGTAAATGTCCGGCAGCTTCGAACTGGAACACCTTTTGCGCTCCGCCTTCAACAAAATAAAACAAATAACTACGGAAACTGATGACATAGCAAATGGTCCAAGCTCCCGAAAACAGATTCAGAATGTCAAGTACCGCTAGAAAAGGAGGCAACAGGCAAGCTTGGGCGACGGTTATAAAGTGATGACATACAGAAGCTCACAGCAATGTCTTGAACACATGACTACTTTACAAGGAGTCTTAGTCAAAGAATGAAGGGGGAAAAAAAACCCTAGACTACATGCCAGTGGCACTGGTGAGGCGTTACTTCCACAAGCCTGTATGCCGTCACTCCACACAAGCGTCTAGCTGGCCCAGTATCCTGCACTGCATTATCTTATTCAGTACATGGCAAACAACAACTTCAACGCAAATGGGACCTTCATGAACCACATGTGGAACGTCTGCGACAGGGATCAGTAAGAGAACTGTTTTATATGTTCTGCAAAATGACTTCTCAGGCCGCATTACAAAAATGACCCACGTGAGAAGGTATGTCAACGAGAAACATGACGTCGTAACTGCTGAAGGTATGAAAGAAGCATTCGAGTCTCATGGTGGCGTAAAGGACTGCAGAACAGTTGTAGCACAGACAGAAAAAAAGAGTATTCCAGACGAGAAAGGGAGGTGTCAAATCATGTAACAACTTCATGCTTGAAACTGATGAGGACATGCGTGTCTGGAAACAGATGAGAGTCGAGCAGCGCCTACTGAAAGTGACAGTGCCAAGTGTCGACGGAGGTGATCCAGATCCGAGGGGAAGTTCGATGAAATGCGCATTGATAGGGTCAAAACAATGTGCTGTAAGATATTGCAATCTGAAAATTGAAAGAAGCATGGAGGAGATCCACAGAGATTATCAACTGCTGAGCGAGATATCTGAGACAGGAACGCCACCGCAGGCTTTTCAGGGCCAATTGGTACCTTTTCTCATTTCAGTAAATGCACTTCACCAGCACTTGTTTTTATTTTTAGTTTCATGAATGGAAGACAAAAATGAAAACTGCTGTTTATCTTCAATTTCTTCAAACCAGAATTGTACATACGTCAAAAATTGCCCTGAAATAACTATCTTACTGAAATATATATAATGGAATACACAGGTTAAACTGGTCCAAATGTGGCCGCCCGGCTGACACAGAAGCAGGAATAAGACATCCCTGTCTCTCCTGATGGTAAGGCATCTGTTATATGCAAGGTATTGTTTATCACTACATGTTACAGGTGGTCATTGTTTGGTAGAATAAGTTGTTTTCAAAAGGTCTAAAAGTAAGCTTTGCTTCTTTCTTTAATCTATGGTGCTCAAGCAAAGGATATCTGAAGGAGGGAACAGAGACCGCTAGTGACCATGGTAGGACTTTCAGATAATGCTATCGGAACAAGTATCGACAAGTACTCCACAACTGAGGAGTTTAAATAACGGTACTTATTGTCATAGACGGATGCTGATTTCACAAACCACTTTCTAGTTTGCATAATAAATTCAGTTTTATATTCTATATGCCAGCCTGCACCAGATAATAAAATAAGGCCGGTGTCAAAGAAGTTAAACCAACCAGATCCTACCCTGCCATCACGCCAGGTTTCGCGAAAGTTTTCACGCTGGCATGGACAGACTTTCAAGCCAGTCAAACACAATTCGATACTGACCAACCACGACATCATGTCAGACCCTTAACTATTAACATGTTATCATGAGCTCTTTTCGTCAGAAATCTCGTATAAACAGCACCACTCTCCAGTCCTATGATAGGCAGACTTCAGTTACTTTTTCTCATTGCCAGTCTTGTTTTGGTTTTGTCTCACTTCTTTATCTGCAATGGTAATGTTAGATTTGATCTATTTATTGATGCTAGGAGGGAGCGAAAAGACTGTAGCTTTCAGGAAATCGGATGGAAGTGTTGCTGCTAGGGATGAGTCAGGAAGGCGATTGTTAAAGGTGGAAAGACATTCACTTATTAAACCTACATTCACTGTTGAAAGCAAAAGTTGCAGATGCACCGATAGAATAGGCCTAACAGAAAGCATGTGCAGCCAAGGTAAACTTACATGTCCACTCAAGCCAATTTTAGTACTTGACCAGCAGCAAGTTTCGAAAGGTACAGAACCTGAAGCATGTGATGTCAGTGGTTACCAAACAAGCGAATAGGATCCATTTTCAAACAGTAGCAACTATGTGCTACTCCTTCGAATAACTTAACAGTATCTTGCATCAAAAGGTCAGTCAAAGGTAGCATAACTTCGCTTTGCAAGGAAAGGACTCCGGAACAAGAGCAAGAATTACACATAATAACATAATTTGTGGCCTCGACATCCAGCACACCCATCTAACTGAGCTGAACAAGCCCCCACTGAGCCAGAGGCACAGTCCCCGAAGTCTGGGTTTCCAAGAGGCTAGACAGCTTTAATTTTTTAAAACCTGACTAACACTCTGAGTTAGCTTGATGTTCTGCCCTTTCCAATTCGCCACATAAATAAATATGTATTCGAAGGATTCATCGCAGCAGTTCTTATCTCAAGGGGATGACTGTTTCCAGTCTGCAGTAGATGTCGAGGTGATTTGCTGGCTTCCAGATAAAGACCAGACCCATGCATGTGCGATGCTGGACAGGTCTGTTTACCCTGTCACAATCGTCTCTGGGTTGATCTGTAGAAAATAATGCAAACACGTCATGTATTTATCACAAGAAAATATATCAAAACCACGATCTCACAGAAGAAGCACAATAACAATTGAATGCCTCATTTATCCATGGTAAAAAGTGATAAAATTGTAGCAACTAAGATCTGTCAAATAATCAAACAAAAAGGCTGCACGAACTAATCGGTTCATCAAATACATTACCGCGCTGTTGTCATAATGAAGCTAACCGGATCGAGCTGGAGGCTAACGTGCTCAAGTAAAAACTTCACTGTACCCACGTGCTGTACTTTTTCCGTGAATCTAATCTTTTGTTCCAGGGAACACAAAGAAGCCGTATGGCCGGGCCATGCCACGCCGGTACACAAGTCTGCAACAGGACTCTCTAACAGAAAACTGGAGTTTACGTCCACATAAACAACCAACAAATTTTCCTCAGCCTCCCTATTCTACACAGAAGACATGCTTTGGTTGTATAACGCCGACATTTGACGAGATTATCGAACGTTTTCCCGGTCCTCTTCAACACCGGAACCCCTCCCTCCCTCCAACATACGGCCATCGTCTGGACGACGCATTCCCTTACGAAAAGCGAGTTTTCCCCTCAAGTTACAGCCTCTAAAGACATGGTACTAACCCATTATCGACAGAGCCACATGTACGATAACTGCTCAAGCTTAAGACCCAGTATTAGAGGCAACGACACGACAAAATGCGAAGAGGAACTCCGCTGAACCTCACCTCACAATGGCCTGCCTGGAATAGACGATTCTTTCCACAACGCACCGAGTCACTTGCTTTGTATCCATGCGCGTGAACATCTGGAATGCCACTTAACTCCAAATGAAGGGCAAAACCGCAGATTTTTCTCGTTGTCATCACAAATAACAGTATACAATAGTTGAGGAGTAATAACACGGTCAAAAGTATCCACATATGCATCGGAGGTTTCCTGTCTGTACCGCACTATTTTCTGGCGGCTCATTTGTACGTTCTGTCTGTGGAGGGTATTCGGTGGAGTCTTCTTGCATAAGGACATCACGAGGCTTGCTCAGGGGTTTTCGAAATTCCGTTCTTATTTCAAAAAGCCCGCAAAAAAACATTGTAATTGAAAGCTTATTGGAAGCACATGTAAATTGTAACATGAAAAGACCGGTTGGGAACATTAAATTCTAGGCTAAGTATTGACACTAGAACCACCATCACCAAACTACGAATCAGCAGTCACAAACTGCGTATCGATTCAGGAAGGCACATCCGCACACATCTGGAGCAAAGAATTTGTCAATCTTGCAACTTGAATAAGGTAGAATATGAAGTCCATCTTATTGTAGATTTTAGTTCATAAAGCAATGATAGAAATGTTCTGTTTAATCATATCGTGGGAACGTTTCCACACTTTCAATCTATGTCTCACATTGAGAAATTAATTTTTATCATGCGTTTTGACCATACAATATTAAACAACTCCATCTCAACTGATATTTCTAACATCACAAAGAGACGAAAAGAAGCAGAACCTATGTATTAGAGTAGTTTTAGAACCAATGTTTTAGATTAGTTTTAGAAGTCCTGTCAGTGCCATATTATATGAACGTTACCATGTGATTTTGTATCTGTATGACTGTACTAAAATAGACATATTCTTCCTAGGGGGTTTAATAAAAACTCCTTGTTCCGAGTCAGTGGAAGCCGTAAGATCCCGCCTTTTCTGTTTGTGATGAGTAGAGCAGTTTTCTTTCCTTTTACTGCAAACGTGGAGACATTAGAGTAGAATTTGGCCTCTATCAATCAGATCGTTTCTTTCGTGTCCGTAGAAGGGCAATTTGAAATGGAATGTGTTTCGTTGGCTGAGTGTCATCCAGGAGTGTTTCAGATCCGGGCACTACCCTACCATACAGTCTGAAGTGTTCTCCAACCTGGGCGCGATTTGTTCAAGATCAACGCCACTCGGCAGAGAGGTGAGACCCAAGGTCTTCCTGAAGTACTCTGAGGGTGGGACAGATTAGAGAAATACACTGGAGTCAGTGAGATGTGCTCACATTGCACTGTTCATGAACTTCGACTTGCTCGTTCTTGCTAGGTGTGCCCCGGGCCAGAGCTATGTGAATCCTGCAGAGCGTAACATGTCAATCCTGAATATTGGACTGCAGAATGTTGCACTGGAAATGACACAGCTGAGCGATGAACTGGAGAAGCTCCTCATCCGTGCTGGTTTGTGCTGACTTCCCAACACATAGTTCTGGTTGAAAGTTCTGGTTGAGTTCTGGTTGAAATTTCTGGTTGAGAGTTCTGGTTGAGTTCTGGTTATTGGGCCCTATTAAAGGTACTAGCATTTACAATGTATAATAGGAGGAAATTACTGATTTTTTCTTCTAACTGTTACATGTTGCAGGAAGCACAGTGGCCGAGGTAAGAAACCTGGCACAGCAACACCGAGAGCAGGCTGATGCATGGCAGTTCTCCATTGAGTCTGTGCAGGCTTTGTTGATGTCACGTTTCAGCAGACTTTCCCTGAAAGGTAAAGCATTTCAGGTACTTTACAGCCAAGCTGTCCACTCCGTCAGCTAGTACGCCCTTCAAAGTGGTCACTGTCAAGTCAGCTACTCCAGCCAAGATGTCCACTCCGTCAGCTAGTACTCCCGTCAAAGTGGTCACTGTCAAGTCAGCTACTCCAGCCTAGATGTCCACTTCGTCAGCTAGTACTCCCGTCAAAGTGGTCACTGTCAAGTCAGCTACTCCAGCCAGGGAGGACAAACTTCAATCAGCAACTTCAGTCAAAGTGTTTACCCTCAAAACAGTACAGCCATATGCACTGCAGAAGTTAACTATGCCAACCAAGGTAGTCACTTCACCGTTCACTACACCTGGTCAAGTAGCCAAGATAACAAGTCCCACATTCGCTTCAGCTGCTACGTTCTTCAATTCTGATGATATGTGTGATAACAACGAGATGGGCATGTTTTCAGCTGCTGAAGACAACTTCACAGGAAAACCTCACACTTACAAAGAAGTGAAGAAACTATCCAAGAAGGACTTGAAAAGTCAGTGTCATCGGAAGTAATTGGATACATCATTAAGTGCTTTTGCGATGATAAATCTCTTGTGTCTCTATCAATTTCACCAGCAGGAGATGAAAGCACCAAGTTCACCTGCAGACAAGACCTCTCTGAACAAGACAAAATCACCTTTTCTGAACTAAGTCCTGTGGCTATGACGATGACACAGACACAGCATCTGAGGGGGAGGCAGATGTAAATACTGAAGCTCTCCCTCCTGTCACCTACAGATGGTCTCCATCAAGCGACGTTGACCAAGTACTGAAGGACGTTTCGTGCACACAAGAGCAAAAAAACAACCTGAACAGTACAACTGTCGGCCAGGCTAGTTCTGCGCTATGACAGCAGTACAGGAAGGGGCGCATAACATCTACGTCAATGCATGATGTCCTTCATGCAACAAAGCTCAGTTCTGTCGTTCGCAAGATCATGCAGTGTGACTATAAAGATTTAAGCAAAGTGGGTCAACTTAAAGAAACCTTGTCAATAAAGACTTTAGCCTGTAGTATTTGCTACCAGACCTTTATTGAAGTCTAATCAATGCCAGACTTTCTCATATTCATTTGTACTTATACTTGTATTCAATTCTATGAAGGCAAATCTAAATAGGGAATTTCACTTTCAGGTTCCAGCTATAGAGTGGGGGTGGGACAAGAGGAGAAGGCGAGGCAGTGGTAATCTGAAGAAATCGCACGTCACTGCAAGGATCTAAAAGTGGAGAGAGCAGGACTCTTCCTCTACAAAGATTTGCCTTTCATAGGTACAGCTAATCTTGCTTCTACACAATGTCTAATTGACTTATGGTTTTGCTGATGTACCAACGTAACATTTATTTTTACAAGTGTATTGTATCCATACCAGATGAATAAGTGCTATATATAAAGCTTTTGACCGAATGAAAGGTAGAGCGGTCGAACCTGAGACTTACGACGAATCATACATGGGCCACCGGCTTTAGGTCACCATCCGGAATAACAAATGCAATCCTTTACATGTTTGAACTGGAATAAGCGTGAGAAAACGAAATCAGAAATTTTGCCACTAATTGGTACATTACTGTTGTACATGTAGGTGCATCTTCTGATGGAATGAAGCAGTGTTCTTGCCATGGAAGATCTGTCATCGAAATCAAGTGCCCGTACAAGTACATCCATCCTGCTACAGATGTGTGTTTGTCAGATCCATACTACTGTTTAGATGGGGATTGCATGCTAAAGACACGACACAGATATTACACCAAAGTTCAGACACATATTCTTGTTACCGGTGTCTCCACATGTGATTTTGTAGTGTGAACTAATGTTCCCAGGGACCACTCACTGTTAAATGTAATGTTGTCTACACGTGTCCAGTTTGTATGTTAAGTCCAGCCTTATTCCTGAGATATTGACCCACAATTGACAGAGTGGAGACTCTGGAATAGATGTGACTTTGCAGGAAGATGATGACCCAAACAGACGTTACTTTACTTGTCAGAAACCAGCTTATGGTAGGATAATAAGATGTGATAACAATAAGTGTGAGCCGGAATGGTTTGAACATGCAAAGCAAGTTAGTAATTTCGATGGCATTGTGATAACTAAAAACTATTTCAGTCTTTGTTTTTCATGGATATCCTTTAGAAAATGCAAACTCTTCAAACTCTGAAGTGAAAAACACTTTTAGTAGTTTTAAAGGTTTCTTTGGTATCATCAAGTTAGTAATTTCGATGGCATTGTGATAACTACAAACTATTTCAGTCTTTGTTTTTCATGGATATCCTTTAGAAAATGCAAACTCTTCAAACTCTGAAGTGAAAAACACTCTTGGTAGTTTTAAAGGTTTCTTTGGTATCACCCGGAGACAGCAAAGAATACGTGTCCCGATGGAGGCGTGTCTGTCTGGCGACCTCGGCCTATTGTCTGCCTACTGTTTGCCTTCTGACGTCATAATACGTTCCCTTTCTTAAAGCTCAAATTTGGCGATCGATGGGCCTAAGCTTGCAATGACCATTATGATGGCTATGATGTAACTTTTAAGACGATGTTGAACTATTTGGGGATGCCAAATAACAGGCAGTTTATGCTTTCTTTCTCAGCAGGGTAATTTGCCAATTGAAAACGGGGCCAGTCTGCTTCAATCGATCCTGCCTGGAGAAGTAGAATTTATCTACAGATAGTCATAATCTTTTTTTAATCCGTAAACTGTACTTGTTATTTTGTATTTTTGTGACCTGTACTTAACCAAGTGTGGCAGAAATGTTCAATAAAGGTCTCCATTCATTCATTCATTCATCCATATTAAAGCATTTCGCACCCTTTCTACTTGTACTTTAGCTGCCATATACATTCAAAGCAGAGGTTGGTGGGGAAGATCGCGGCCGTTTAATCATATTCCCCGTTTTTCGTCCGCTATCCCCGCCGCCTGATAAAATGGTCACGATCTTCCCCACCAATCTCTGCTTGGAGAGTACTGCCATAGACAGTTCACCGCGTGGGTGGCGACCTAAAGGAATCCAAGGCCATAACACACTCCGAGCGGGGATTATTCCCACTCGTCCCAGCGCCGTCACGGTAGAGATAATGAGGAGCCCCTCATGCAATGGTTTCCGGGTAAGTTGAAAAGACTCGGTCTGATGACGGTCAATAAACATACAGACATCGATTTCAAAACCTTTTTCGAGAACAGGCGAAAATCAGTGCGCGCGCAGATGTCATCCATAAAATTAAGCTGGTGTGGCCTAACATAAGGTAACACAAAAAGATGAGTTGCTCCATCACTAAATGGTATCACTTGTCGAAATTGCCATGAACATGGCAGATCGAATCATGAGTAGGGGTTACGAAAATGAACCCACAGCCGTAGAAGTTTTGGTGATGCCTATTGTTGCTGCTGACTCACAATGTTCTATGCACTTACATGTTATGTTTGTTGTGCAGTTACAGAAAAAGGTCACTGACTTGACAAAGGTGAAGCTACAGAACATCCGTTATTACATAGATGGACTGAAAGATGTAGAGCGTAAATACTTTGTAAATATATGAATCTTACATCTTGTTCAGACAATGTAGGATTGTGGTTCGGGGTGTCCCGTCAATTTCAACACCCTTCAAGTCGATTGGCACCATCTTGTCTGTTTTGTGAAAGTCTGGTGGTAAGATACTGTGTTGTTTATTTCGTGACGTCACGACATAATTTGCATCAGGATAGAGCGGCGGGTTTACATTACACCTGAGAAAGTCTTTCATTTCGTCTGTGACACTCATCCAGTCCACAATACTAGTACCAAGTTATACATCTGTGACAATCATTCATTCGACTCAAGACTACGATATGCCGAACCGCGACAAGACCAAGCAGAAACGGCAGAACAGGGGCAAGACAACGTGCCTGGTTGGGGTGGCCGGGGTCGCGAAGAAAAATGCAGCACCGGCGGCGGCCGAGAGTGCATCCAACTTGACGAAAATGACCATCAACTTGCATGCCGCTGTGGTTGTGACGGAGACAGCCAACGCAACCGCCGCGAAGGCTACGGAACAGGCCGCAGGTGAGATGAAGAGGCAGATCAACGATCTCCAGGCCGAAGTTGACAGCCTCCGACGGGAAAAGGCGACCGCCTTGGAGGAGGTCGAGCAAACCGCGGCGGGAGTCAACGCTCAGGCCGCCGTCGACCGCATGGAACTGGAGAAGCAGCTCCAGGCCGCCAAGGAGGAGGTGCGGGAGATGCACAAAGAGTTGAGTGTACATCCGCGCCCCAAGCTGCCCAAGATCGACCACAACCAGCCCTGCGACCCAGTCGGCGGAGAGAACATCCTGGCGAGTGGGGGCTTCGGCCGGGTCTTCTTGAAGACCTTTGCAGATTGTAAGTGCATGGGCTTTCATATTCCAATATTCAATGCGTCCAATACTTCTGATGAAATAGTTTTAAATCAAAATGTTTGCAAAGGATCATAATCTCATTTGTGTGTTTTTCATGATCAAACAGGCCTTGAAGGTAAGTTATCTTTCGGAACTTCGATGAAATTCCTCCGGAACGTAATCAGTCATTTAAAATTCAATTTCAAGGTTGAACGTTATCGTTACGTAAAGAGTAATTGGCCTCTTTCATTCTACGTATGACTCTCTCAATTAAAACTGAATGGTAAAGATCATGCTTGAATCTGTCAGATTGCGTCTGGAAGCTTTGGAATAGAGCATAGAGTGGCTGTGCCTGGCCGATCCATGCAAGTTCTCCTTTATACAAATGTCAATCTAGCTACGACGACTAAGGGACATTTGTATCGATCGAAAATGTGTTAGCAATCGATAGGTATAAGTAGAAGTAAAGATACAATTAACATGTCCTTGGTTGGCCAGGCTTGTGTTGGTCTTTCCCCTCCAGTGTATAGCACATACAATAATCCACTCACGTGTATGGGTAGGCGCCAAGCACTTCTTTTGTGTCATAATCATTGGTCTTTTGACATTATGTAAACTGTGTCGTCATGTATTAATTATCTCTTTGTTCTGTAACCACACGTGTAATATGTTTATCTAATTACGACTAATGATAATATTCGGCATGTGGACGGGTGTTGTGAAGCCGAAATCCAAGGTAAATTTCGGGCCCCCTGGTATGTGACCTTGGAACTGCAGCAGAACTTCCGTTTTTGTATCTTTTGACCTGGGCGTGCTATGGCCTTGATTTTTGGGTTGCAGATAGTCTGTGATATAATCAAGAAGTGGTGTTCGTGTAGGCCCCCTAGCTAGCAGCTTGCGCTGGAACTGCAGCGGCGTTATTGTGAAAATCTTCTTAGCAGAATAACTGAACGACGTATTTCCATGATATTTAGTATGCGGGTAGCTTTGACAGAGATGTACACAATGAAGTGCAAATTGTCACTTGAAAGTTCATCTGTGTTGGTAGAAGTAGAATCATATGCTTTTAAAATTGGTTATTTGAATGCCAACACACAATATGTGTATATATTGTATTTCTAGGCCCCATTAACTTTATTAGTTTGATCATACTATCAGTTGAAAAAAGGAATTAACATTGCCCTGCTTACTGCGTTGAAGTTGACAATTTGGTTGCAGTAACTTATTAGTGTCTACTTTTGCCGTTTTAGACTGATAACGTCCTTCTGAGGAGGGGATCGGACCAGCGGCTCACAGCTAAGCTGATCGATTTTGGCTACGCCTCCTGGATAGAGAACCCCATCGGCTCCCATTGTGGTGAGGGGGCGGGGTAACCACATCGCCCCGGGGTCCGAAAGGGCGAAGTGGTGACGACCGCCACCGACGTGTACAGCATGGGCAGACTTCTGGAGGATATATGCCGCGTCTGCAAGCCGGTCTCCAGTCTGTCCAGTATCATAAGGACGGCCACCAAGGCTAAGCCGAACAACGGGCAGTCATTGGATTGGAAGTCATGATCCAAGGGCTGAAGACTGACCTAACAATTGAAGTACGTATACATAAGTGTACTTCACTATTCTTCCTGGTGTCTCATAACATGCACATTGCATTGGGCACCGGTACAGGAAGGACTTTGTCGCAGATGTTGTTCTTGATGGTTTGGGTGTTTTGAAATCATTCCGTTTTGCCGGTCTCGTGCTGTGTGTTGGCTAGATACTAGATATAGCTTATTGTTGAAAGTGGATGGTTGTTTGAAAAATAGTATTCAACTTGCCAAGGTGAGATGGATGGTGTCAGTCTCAACGAGGAGACAAGACCTCCACTCTCGTCGTTGGAAAATCTAGAAGAATATGACCACACTCCATTTAAAAGAAGAAATGTAGGGTCCTCTGCCCGCCACAAGCAGGAAAACTTACCTAAATATGACCACTCTCCAGCTAAAAGAACAAATGTAGCATCCTCTTCCCATCACAAGCAGGAAAACACACCTAAACTAAAAGTAGCTTTAAAGGACACATTTAATGTTGTTTCAGGAATGGACAAAGGCCCAAAGTCAGGACAAGTTAGTGATGAAAAGCACATGGTCCAAGAAGCAAACCACAGTTTTTATGTTAAAAGAAATGACCATGAGAAAACTACAAGGTATCAAGTCTCGTTGGCAAAGTGCCTTGTTGACAAAAAAAGAAATCAAGTACCAAGTGAAAAAAACACTATTACGATCATCAAAATTGATTGAAAAGGATAGGGATGTTCAAGTCACCAAGAAAAACTGTACCAAAGGAAGTATGAGAGCTTCATGTGATACTGAAGTTGTGGGTAAAAAACAAAAGTTTGAACTGAAACAAGTTGATTCCAAGGAAAAGCTCACCCTCAGAATGGCACGTAACCACCTCTGATCTGCTATATCAAGGATTTTTTTTTATTTGCCTCACTGTCATTTGCCAGTTTCTGAGCCACAGCGTACTGTCGAAAGCACACACGAGTTGTATATTTTTGCTCTGTTACTGTGTCAGCTTAATGTGTCTGTCCTTCCATGTTCTTATAAGTTTTGCAAAGTTTGCAGCTCTGAGCCCAATTCTTTTCTTTATTTCCACACTGACATCATTTCCTTTGCTTGCTGTGGTAAGTAAACTGTGTTACTTCTTAGCCTTAATTCACATTTGTCTCTTTCTGTAACTGTTGTTTCGTTTTGCTGGACCTGAACATGATCATGAGGGCCTGAATTCATTTCATTTCCTGTATTTATTTTTACAGGGAAATTATAAAACTGGAATTGGACCTGATTAAGCCAAACCAGCATTACCCCTAGTCATTGCAAGATTTCAGGCATATAGACCAATACTTATCAGACTTTTCACTCTGGCCTTCACAATAATTCTAACATTTTCTGAACAGGAAGAAATTGTTGAAGTCTAAATAATGCATATAATCAAGGATTTAACCTCCTTCGCACCATCCCTCCATGCTGTAACATTTTTCTGGGGAGATCCCTGACACTGTGGTTAACATTGAGAGACGGCGGGCGTTCGTGGATGGCGTAGTCACGTGAACCTAGAGGATGTATACTTTGCTGACGAGACTGGGTTCAACTTCCAGACGGATCGAAGGAACCAGGGGCGAGCACCTGAGGGGCACGTTTTGCCGCAGGTGGCGTTCCACAACCCCGGGCAAATATGGTCGGCCCCGGCAACCGTGGGTTGGGACGGACTGGTCAACGTTCTCCCAATCCACGGAAACTTCAACCGAGACTGCAATGATTGCTTCCGACTTTACAAGGCACCATTTATGAAAAGGGACAGTGCCAGCATACACAACGAGGCGGACTTATTATTACAGGCTATATTGGGACCGCTGGGGAAAACACTGGTTAAACTCCCGCCCTACAGCTACGATTTTAATCCCATTGAACTTGTGTTTGGGCTCGTGAAATCGCGTATACAGCGTTCAAGGAGTTCCACGAGGCCATGGAATCGATGCCTGCGGACATGTTTCCCGGCAAGGACACCGATTGGCACCGGACAGCTGTCCGAGCCGTCATGAAGAGAATGGTCGAGGTATGCCATATTCAAGAAAATTGTCTACTAAATGAATGTAGAAAATCTATTCGCAATAAGCTGATCTCTTAGCATATTTTCACATCAGCGATCATAAAATGTCAACATGTACTACATATCTGAAACACTCAACACAAAATGTATCATGTATGTACGTATAGATGCTATGATGTTCAAATGGGAACTATCTGGAAATCTAAGGGGTAAAAGTATGTAAAAATGGACTTGATGATTTCAAACACTGACTGATGTATGATTGACCTCTACTCTGACTATCTTACAACGTCCGAAAAAGAAAAAGGTATCGAGGCAGTTATACCAGACCCATATTGAGGTGGCTGC
The DNA here is from genome assembly GCA_035149815.1 of Branchiostoma lanceolatum. Taxonomy (NCBI): domain Eukaryota; kingdom Metazoa; phylum Chordata; class Leptocardii; order Amphioxiformes; family Branchiostomatidae; genus Branchiostoma; species Branchiostoma lanceolatum. The sequence goes on along the minus strand of CM068875.1, from coordinate 16,222,524 downwards.
CTCGACACCGGCAGTTTTCGGTCTGGTGAACAAGGTGGCCCGGAAGTACAAGAAGGGAGAAAGACGAGAGCGGAAACAAGAGGGAGGTCAAGCAGGGTCTGTTTGACGTACTTCAAGGCAAGCCCTGCGGTAAACAGGAATACTGGCTCCAATTGCTCCTGGAGGGGATACCAGTAATGGACTACAAAGTAGGCTTGGCTGAGGTATGTACACGTGGTCCAGTAGAACACATAATACCATCTGCACAGAGATATCCACGACATAAGCCGAAGCTCGTTAGCCACTTGAGTCCCTTGGGAACGTGATAGAGAAATTACATTTTCACATGTGGGGGAAATTATTATCGTCCTTGCATGATGTTTTTTATCTTTTTTTAAAATTCTGTACTACGGGGTCGTTGCATGGATACTGTAAGTCATCCACTAGATGGACAAACAGCATTTAACTGAGCATCGTGTTAAAGCGACTTTCAATGTCACAATGTATATGAAAACAGCCTGCGATATTTCCAAATGTAGGTCCCACGGATTGGAAGCGTCAAAAACCTGCAGAGTGAAGTTGCGAGGTGAAAGGACCGGGCGGAAGAGGCGGAAAGGGAATCGGACGGTTGGAAAAAAACGGACATTGGCAGCGGAGGGCGAACTGGCGAGGTGAGTACAATCGGTGATCATCAATTTGTTAAGTCCCTCTGTACCTGTGCTTGTGCCGCGTAACAGATCTACTCACCATCAGTTCTAAGAACACAGGTTCTACATCCCATACGGGTAGTTGGCAATTGTGTCACGGGGAAAAGGAAAGTGCATCGCCCCCGGGGTGATATTGACGTGGATGGGTTTGATTCAGGAGATATGTAGTTAAAGTAGCAAAATTTAGAATTTTTGCCAACCAGAATAGACATGAAATCCATCCCATTTTTCACCAGCAAAAATTTCGAATATTTGCCAACCAGAATAGACATGAAATCCACCCCATTTTTCACCTTTAACTAATGTATGCATTTTAACGAACGAACGATATGACATTCTGTATTTCTTTCCATGGTGAAAGAAGCAGCTCCCTACACGCCCACCACCTGCAGTCCGATGGTGATGACCCCGTGAGTACGTCTGAGGCCCGCCAGGTACGCACGGACGGCAAGTCGTCCGCCCTGGCCGAAAAGACAACCTCGGCCGCCTTGCCCAGCCAGGGAAAGCCGTCCGCCAGCCGTCCGTCCGTCCAGTTCCCGCCCCGACACCATAGACGCCCACCACCTGCAGTCCGATGATGATGACCCCGTGAGTACGTCTGAGGCCCGCCAGGTACGCACGGACGGCAAGTCGTCCGCCCTGGCTAAGAAGACAACCTCGCCCGCCTTGCCCAGCCAGGGAAAGCCGTCTGCTAGCCATCCGTCTAATACCCGCCCCGAAACCAGTTCCCGGCCACAACCCACCCGGCAGTCTGGAAAGACGAAAGCGGTGGTCAGCTCCAGTCCCGGCGCCCAAAAAAGAGCAAAGGAGACCGTTTACCCACCCAAGCCCATTGATGTCAACCAGTTGGTTGCCACTGCTTACAATAAGAAGTATTATGTGGGTCAGGTCGAAAGCGTACAGGAGCAGACCGCCTTTATCACCTGGATGGATTACCACGGCGATGGGGTGTACGTCCCCACAAAAAAATCAGCAGAGGAAGAGGGGCAGAAATATATTTTTGCCGTTGATTTTCCCAACAGGAGACTGACTGGAGGGAGAGTTGAGGTACAATGTATGGAAGAGATTGTCAAACAATTCAAAACGTATCTCTCAGCTTTTGGATCATTGTAAGTTAACGTAGATCTTCCATACTTTTCGCATCATCTCCCACTGAATAGACATTCAATAGTGATTAACTGTTTCTTTTTTGCATAGCGTTATGAATATATTAGTAGATTTTTTCCGTCGAAATTCCAATATGGCGGCCTGTTGTTTACAAATATCCACCGGCACGATGTAAACAACTCAGAAACGTCGTAAAAAATCATGAAAATTTGATGTATTTGACGAATGATATTCACGTAGACACCTTCTATGGTGTGTTTTCATGCTACCGTAGGAAGGGTTTGTCTTAATATTGCCGTTTCTGCCCTGCATTTACTCGATTGTGAGGGATGTTTTCGTCGAGAAATGTCCAAAATGGCGTGATGCTTGTTGGATCGTGGGGGTCCTCGGAAACGTCTCAGAAATGATAAAAAATCGCCAAGATTTACGCTTGAAACTTGTTTCATTACCTTGTTTGTTCCAAAGGAACTTACGTTAATCTTGTTTTTTTTTTCTTCTTCTCATAAACGTCATAGACGTTTTTGTGAATTTCCCACATACCATATACATACTATACTGCCCTCCCCCACTACTTAATCAAAGTGAGTTTATTCAAGCTTGACAATTGAGCAGGGACAGTCACATCTTGCACAATCGACCAAAAAAGCTTTATTTTAGGAGGGCGACACCTGTGTTCAGGATACTTTTTAAATAGTGTTATCAAAAAGTCATTGTCACACATACATTTGCAAGAATTAACGTTACCCCTCTCTAGTGATCCTCTAGATCTGAAATAGGGTAGTTGGGTTATTTGATTAGGATAGAGATACGGTGGTGGTAATGGGCGCATAGTGTATTTATGCTATGCTGTGCACAGGGATGAAGAGGATGGTGATGGTGAAACTCCAGGTTCCAAAAGACTTCGCAAGGCAGTTCAGAGGTCATCCCAGCTGGCAGGGCTAGGAAGAGTTTGCCATTTACATGCACATCACCAGTTAAAATGATGTCCCTCGGATAGAACGTTAAATGGAGGCCCCGTCTTTGAGGAGAGCACATAAAAGAACCCAACGCACTTATCGAAAAGAGTAGGGGTCATTCCCGGTGTGAGTGGATCATATAAAGCTGTCCGGACAGGCATCTTGTACTCTTCAGTACAAACCCAGTGCGTTACGCCTTGAGGCCAGGTTTACCGGGTATGCAATACATACAATACATATTACAAGTCAAACTGTCATAATTTTGATTTGTTCGACATTTTTACCACAGTTGTGGGTGGCCTCATAGAATCACATTGTAATAACATTGACCAAAAGGTTCTTCAGATTGACGGATGTGTTGCTGATATGAATAAATCATCAGTAAGTATGCTATGTTGTTGAAAACAGCATGGTTTGCTCTTGCTTTTAGATATCAGAGTTGTGTAGATGGTACACCCTACGCCCATATCCACTAGGACAACAAGCGGTTACTCAATACTTCATCAAACGTAACAGGTCGCTCGGCGTAATATAACCAGCTGCTGCTGTGTCGCGTGCCTGCGAAGCTGGTGTGTTACGCCGAATGGTGGTTATACCGGCTATATAGATACAGATCAAACAAATTGATTATGAACTTAACTATCGACATATGTCAAGAAAAAAAGGTGTTTTACTTTAGTCTAGTGTTTGTTTAGGAAATTGCATATGCAATTACCATTTTGTTTCCATACATTTTGATTATTTCTACCCCAGCAATTTGAAGAATTGAAGTGAATAAACATTTGCAGCTATTGGCGGCCATTTTGTTCTTTGTCACATCACAATCACGTTTGATGATGACCAATGACCTACCCTTTCTAAAAAATGTATACGTTTATGGAATTGTCATAATTGATTGTTAACTCTTTCAGTTATAGCTGGTGTATCACATTACTGCGTGACCAGAATATTGTTGCATAAGATGAAAATAGTAGAAAATATTTTTTTGCGATATTATAGACTATATAGAGGACTTTCCCTTAGTTAAATTGTTAAACCATTATGGAATTATGCGGAAAGTTTGTTTAGTTATTCTATATCTCTTACTGTACATGACGTCATCTTTGGATACAACCTACATACGTTAAAAAGTTTCGATACATCAATGAACTGATGCTAGTAGCTAAATTATTTATTGTGAAATATAAGTTTGCAATGTCAGCTCCGAATTCATATCATACCTAGATCCAGACATCATCTTGGAATTTAATAAATTATGTAGCTACTACGCCAATCAAATAGCAGCTCGCACCTCAAACGCCATCACTGCAGATCACAGTTTCTACCACACTCGCATTAAATCTATTCTCGCTCGTATTCATTGTAATTGATGAATTATTTCGATATGTACCGGCTAAACGATAATGGAGGAGTGCACAGGAATGGGGTGGCGTATGGCAACAAGAAAAGGCTGGCCGTTTTGCGGTGCTACAGAAACAACAACGGCTGTGTTTTACGTTTTTCGTCAGGAAAGTTGTGTCTAGATTTGTGACGACAGGGGAGTTGGAGAACAGACAAGAGCACGGGAATGGCGGTCGGCGTGCGCCCGAGTACATTCGGGTGTACATGGAAGTCACCGTGTGGATGTCCTAGTGACCGTCAACCCCAGACTGTACATTTGGGAGATACGACAACTTCTCCAGGACGACTTAGCACTACTGAATGTGGACACGTCAAGCGAGTCAATCATCTGCGGGTGGTTAGCCGAGGGTAGGCTCACTTAAATTGTATGGCACACAAGCTGGCCCTGGCTGTGTCCCAGGCATCAGAGGCTATTCCTTTCTTCCGGAACCAGTTCAAGACCAACCTGGGGGGGGGGGGGGGGGGGGAGGAGGTTGCTGTTCCGGTTTTATGACTATTCTGCAAATCGGACGGCCAAGCTTCGTCAACTTCAGGTAGACACTACAAATCTAATCTTTTCGGCGGGAAAATCAAAAGAGAACATCGGTTCATAACAATGTCTATCTTCTTGTACATGTATAATGTCATTTATTGTAATAAATTGTATTGTATGATGAATTATATACTTTTAATGTCTTACATATCCAAAACTTGTCACTCCTGTTATTAAATAAATTTTACTACCTTTTTCAATCCAAGATGTCCGAGACTACCAACCAAGTTAAGGCGAGGAGGGAGCGGGGACGCGCGAAAGCCCAGGCTGAGGCGACACGCCTTATCATGCAGGAACGGGTCTGTCAAGCCAAATTCATTGTATTAGAAACAACCATTAGAAATAGGCACACATAGATGGAACAACGTCAACAAACCGAACAACACCAACAAGTCGGCCAACGCCAACGGATCGGCCGACGCCTACGGACCGAAAAACGCCAACGGACCGAACAACGCCAACGGATCGAACAACGCCAACAGATCGAACAACGCCAACGGACCGAACAACGCCAACGGACCGAACAACGCCAACGAACTGAATAACGCCAACGGGTCGGCCAACGCATCGAACAACGCCAACGGATCGAACAACGCCAACGGACCGAACAACGCCAACGGATCGAACAACGCCAACGGATCGAACAACGCCAACGAACCAAATAACGCCAACGAACCGAAAGTGGTGTGACCTATAGACTAAAATGATGACCGCAAGATGTAGAGTGGATGCTTTCTTTCATCTGCTTACCTTTAAGTTCTGCCTTGTAATAATACACCACGACATTTGTAAGCGATGTGTTACGTCTTTTGCAACAATACTATTTGATAGATTTCTTACTCTTAAATTTTATCACAGAGCATCGTAGAGGAGTGCCTCAAGCCGATAGAGATGTCGTTGGAGGCAATTCTCGGGAGGCTGACAAGGAAAGAAAAAGCGATAAAACACTCGAATGTTGAAAGTGCCATGCACTAGAGATTTTGTGCCCCGAGAGCTTTATTGGGAGAGCATTTAAAAAAAGACTGTTTATATAATAATTTTACAGAATGTTTGCTGGTACTATAACTTTCAAAGTGTATTGCTTCAAATATTTCATGTCATTGCCATTCAATGTTAATGTAGACAACTATCCTTCTATCATAAGGTCTTCCACCATTCATAATTGTTTCCAAATTGTTGTTCAGTGTAGCGCAAAGAAGCCAGCCACACAGGCACTACAAGATACAAAACCCGCGCCACAAGCTACACCACACACAGCTTCATGGGCCTCCTGAATGACGGTGGCGGGACTGAGGCCCGGAGTCAGCTTCACCACCAGGCCCAGGTCCAGTCCCGGCCCGACCTCACACCACCAACATCGTCAGTCGTGGGTCGAGCCTTGCCGCCGTTTACAGTGAGGCCCATGGTAGCCACAGTGAGGGCACACCGACTACGCCAACCATCCCCACCCCACCATTTGATACCAACCACACCAACCCCAGCTGTGTCTACCTCCGGCAACATCGCCACCCCAGCTGCGCCTGCCTCCTCAAGCAGAATAGGTAATTTTATTCCCTTGAATTGACCAAGAATATATGTCGGTCCAGTTTGTGTTTCAAGTCAGTCTGTCGACGTCTGAGGACATAATTCGAGAAGTTGCTGATGGCACTTTGTTAATTTGGATTGGTAGCTGGGTAGTGTCGGGAAGATAAATGTCAAATTTGATTTTGGCTCCTATTGGCTTTTTCGACGGTACTGCAACGGGATCTCCGCTTTTCATATCTCTTGTTTTGGACATGCTATGGTGTAAGAATTCCAAGACAATGGTTTAAAAGATTGGACCATGTTGATAATTGAAGTGACCATCGGACGGGGGGCGGTGACCATCCCTGAGGTGGCGTTTCTCCAAGTGCAGATGAAAACAGAACGGGCCCATCAAGTCTCAGTTCTGTGCGATGCTCTTTTCACACCTGATGAGATGCACGACAGGTGCACCATGGGGAAACAAAAGGGGGGAAGCTGGACGAGAACAAGACGGAAGCAATCATAGGTAAGCTCAAGTCACTTGTATCTAAAGTGCATTTTGTCTCCTAAATTTCATTTATTTACCACCTCAAAGAGGGTTAATTTTTCAGTTGCGTAGTATACTAGTGGCTCATTTTCATTAAATGTACAGATTTTGTAACTTTCGATACCGTTTGAAGCAACACGTTCGTGACATTAAGATATGCCACATATAAGGTGCCAAATTGTCGTTTTTATGGCGACTTATCTTAATGTCAAGAACGTCTTATTTCAAACGGTAACGGAAGTTACAAAATCTGTACAGTTAAATGAGAATGAGCGAAAACGTTTGAGGTTTTTAGATGATCAGGATACTGAAGTAATTCAAGAAAGCATTGATGGACTTTTCGAAATCTCAGGTATTTGACAAACGCTGGAAATGTCCAGATTGGTGGGCATCTTAATACAGGAGAGAACTTGGGGGTACGGTATATGATTATCTTGTATAGTGTGAGTACTGGCCCTGGTTTGTGAATATTCCGTTTTGCATGTCTTTAAGCAGCATAGTGTCACATAGCCGCCGGATCTGTGTTCTACTTCCGTGCATTATCAATGGTTGTGTCTTCGCGTGCGTTCTCCTCGATAGTCTATCACAAGACTGTGCATGCCAATCCTTGACATACATGCAGACTGTGCATGTTCCGCCCTGTGTGGGTGGTGAGTGGGCAGATGCGGCTTTCCTGCGCCGCTTCCCGGCCTCTACTTTTGTTCATGGTTTTATGTTATGACCATTTTCTCGATTTCAGAGTTCATGGCAGAACTAGTACAGATTGGAATCCTGCAATTTATTTACAGTCAAACCTGCCCAAGGCGACCACCCGGCGGACCGAGAAAAAACGGTCGCGATGGACAGGTGGTCGCCATGAAGAGGATTCCACTCACATGTTTCCAGGTCGAGGTTTTCAAATATAGAACGTAAATGGATGGAAAATTATGTGAATTTAGACAGCGCGACCCCCGGCAGGTTCAATTCTCATTGACAGAAAGATCCTACAAAAATTACATTTTCCGTTATCGTTGTAATAATTGTATACCGCTACATCGTGAACAAATTTTCGTCATAATTTTGACTACAAAACAATGGCTACAAATCGATGCCTCGCAGCGCCCTCCCGCATTCACACGTTACATTGAATAATACACACACACACGCACATCATCGAAGTTTTAAGGCCTAAGACAAATCCCTAGAAAACACCTGCTGGCCGCAGCCTTTTTTGGGGCGCCGACCGCTGGATAAAAGGGGCAAAAAGTTTTCGATCTGACAACTAAAGATTGAAACGGAACGGTGTGATTTCGTCGCGCCGCCAAGCTCTGTGCGACTGCATCGAAAGGTATTAGTCAGTGCAGCAGAACGCACAGCGTCCAATAAAGGTTTGTGAGATTCATGGAAATAAAAAGAAAATAAGAATATTAATTTTCATAAATAACTAGAGTATTCGTAAATGTTCATACACAAAAGCATCGTGTTTTAGAAAGGTCAGCGGTGCGCCAAATCCGGGCCGCGCCAAATCCAAGATGGCGTCGGGACCGAGGAACAACATTTCTTGCCCGATGTTTTGCCCGCCGCGAAGTCATTTTTCGGCGGAGTTTAGTAAAATACAGACACATTTTTGTTGAAAATACAAGAAATAGATAGTAATATCTGTGAAATCTGACTTTTTGACGCCATGCACTACGTATTCGTTCTGAAAATTGAGCTTAAACCGAACTGAGTTTGCGGTAAACTAGAAGATTACGATAGGCACAACAACATCACAAACATTTGTCTTTACAATGTTTATAGGGGGAACGTTTTATTAAAACACTTCATGGAGGAATCGATGCTATATCATTGATATTCCATATATTTTCCGTGAAATCCGACAGCATAATGATCCGATGTCACCACACGCTTGAAAATTAGGCGGCCGCCATGGGCAGGGACTGTGCTCTGTGCGGTCCCAATTCGTGGCGGTCGCGTTGGACGGGTGGTCGCCTTGGGCAGGCAGCTTAATGCTTGTGCCTATGGGGAAAATTTTCGGGACCGAGAAAAAGCGGTCGCCATGGCCAGGTGGTCGCGTTGAAAAGGTGGTCGCCTAGGCAGGTTTGACTGTATGTAAATCAGATACATTTGCCTGTAACCTAAATATAATGTTTTCCTGTGTGTACCACTATAACTATTAAGTACTGACTGAAATGTGAGAACAACTCATGCAGAGTAAGTATTTTAAAAGTCAGTCTGGGTTGATAACATTACTTTGATAACAAGTCAGTCTGGGTTGATAACATTACTTTGATTACAAGTCAGTCTGGGTTGATAACATTACTTTGATTACAAGTCAGTCTGGGATGATAACATTACTTTGATTACTGGTATATAATTTTTGGAGGTCTTTCCTAAGTTTCAATACACGATATGTAATTCTTTTGTCTTCTTATTGTTAAAACACATCAATTCAAAATTCATTGTTGCTGAAAGTGACGATCAATTCACTGAAGCCAATTCATTTGTTATAGATGCGGCTGGAGGAAAGAGAGCTTTTTTCCTACCCAGCGCTGGAGAATAGGAAGGTGATTGTTGAAGGGATACCTGTTGGGGTAGCTCTAAAAAAACCATGCGACCTAGGCCCTGAAAATCTGAAGGTCATCCTCCAACATCAGGATGCCATAGTTGTCAAATGTGAGTAGCCGCTTTAACTACATGACATTATTACAGGAGACAATAGGTGTCTCTAGTACTGTGCTTGATAGTTTTCCATCAGTTTTAGATCTAACTATTAAAGAATGTGTGCTTAATGCTAAACCAACCTTTGAAGATCAAAATGATCATGATAGGATCCACCAGTAGTACTGTTATTGTATTTGATATCATGGTGTTTTTCCTTTAGTTACTGAGTTACGTCTCCCAGCACTTTTTTTTGCTAACTTGTGTTATGGGGTGTGATTGTGTCAGGGGACAGGGCAACATTGTGTACTGCTTCCAACGAAGTGATGTTTGCTAAGTACTATTCCTTCTGTACAGGAAACAGCTCTATAAGTTTGTGGACTTATTTTATGCACAATGTGTGTAAATGCCTATTGTTACTGTAAAACAGCAGTTTCACTGTTACGGCACCCATTGCTGATGCACCCAATGTTGATACAAAGTTAAATAGTGAGGAAGAACAGGTATTCATATATATATATATATATATATAGAGAGAGAGAGAGAGAGAGAGAGCTGACTTCATCCAATATGCTCTATTAAAGAAGTACAGGAGATTAACAAAAATGTTGCAAATCTGTATTGTACTGTCTTACATCAGTGGAATGTGTCCTCTGTTAAGTTTGAAATTAAGACTGTAAGATGGAACCACAAAAACATGCAATGCTTCGGTAATGCGTTATTTGATCCCGAATGCTGTAAATTACGGTGTTGTTTATTTTTATCCAGGTCAGTATACTGAGCTAGGCACATTCACCCAACCCAAAGGGACGCTGTTGGATTAATACAGATGCCTGCGATGTGAAACAGGGCCTTCGCGAGTCTATGAGGCATGAGTGGTCTGGGGATACGGATTTGAGGGATTTGGAAGCTGCAACAGGCACAAGTGACATCGGCACTGGGGACCGTGCTTTTAAGACACAGCTGTCACCTGACTTGACCTGTCTGCAAGCCATGCTGGAAGAACACAAATACCTACTCTAAGATGGACTGACGAAGTCACAGCACTTGTACAATAGGAGACAGAGAGAAAACGCGTCTGACGGAACATTTGTACTTGGATGGGAGACGGATAGGTTGAATTCGCACACTGAATCGTATAAACCAAGAACTTTAGTCGACAGGCTGGAACCAGCATGCAGCAGGGCTGAACCCCCACCCCCCAAATTCTTTCTCTTGTCCCTCTCCTCAATGCGAACTATGTAACAAGACAGTCACTGTACTTCCAAAACCGCTACCTGAACTCAAATAGGAAAAATGGCCTGACCTAAGTTTCAGTGACTTGTGTGAGAAGTGTGAAGTCAATATTTCTCTCACGGCAGATGACATCCTGACCATTGAGGAAAACACACGGCAACAGTCACAATCAACTGTCTGATATAAACAGCGTGCAGGTCGAATTACAGCATCCAATCTTACGTCAGCATGCCAAACTGATCCAGAAAAACCATCAAAGTCTGTCAACTGAGAGAGTATGCTATCCAGAATAACACAAGTCCGAAAGTCCTGCGAGAAATTGGGGCCAATCTCATGAGGCTACCGGTGCATGTTCAGAAAAAATGATGAAAAGTCACGGAGGTTTTGTAAGTTTTGACAGTGGTATTCATATCAACAATGAATGGCCCTATCTATAGGAGCTATCCCCAGATGGTCTGGTTGAGTCCACGTGCTGTGGAACAGGAGTGCTCATTTTCTGCCAAAGACCTCCTGCCCACTGATTTGGCAAATACTTGAAACTTTTGCCTGAAGAAAACTATTGACATACTTCCTTGATCGTTCAAATGCTTACTTCCTTGATCGCTCATATGCTTACTACAAATGGGAACAGTAACAAGGGAGGCTATTCCGAGAAGCAAACAAAACATTGTGTGGCCTGATCATGATGATTCAGTTTTGGAGCACCACTTGGCAACAATTTCAGGGAAAATTGCTTTTAACAAGAACTCCTCAGATTGAACTAAAACGTATGTTACGTAACGGCGCGCTGCCGAGAAAGTTGGGAACATTGTTGCTATGTTTTGTTCTCTTTTCGATGATTTCGGCACCAAAACTGAAACTTATGTTATGTAACGGCGTGCTGCCGAGAAAGATGAGAACATTGTTGCTTTGTTTTGTTCAATCGTCTATGATTTCGGTCCCAAACTGAAACTTATGTTATGTAACGGCGTGCTACAGAGAAACATTGTTGATTTGTATTCTTCTTCCTATATGTATTTATCTTTTTTTTCAATTAAGTTGTTTATTCATTTAAATCGTTTTTTTTATTGTAATAAAAAAGGTGTTGGCTTTACCAAATGGAGTGAGCTGTTAGTCAGATATCATTAATATTTTAAGAACAAGAACGTGCTGATAAAACAGGAACAAATCGGAAACGGAACGTCAAAACGTGAATCAAATCGAAAACATAAAAATCATAATAAACATGGACGACATTTTCAACTTATTTCAACTTCCCTATGAGTTGAAAGCTGAGCAAACAAGGTACAGTGTGCGCTTTCACAACACAACCAAGTCTTCGCGCTGTTGCCAACTGGCTATGGGGAGAGCGACTGTTTTGGCCTCTTTGGAAAGATCATGGACAAGGTAGGTGATTTTTGAACTCAGCATTATCGAGTTTGAATCATCATCATCTGTCTACTAAAGTTGGAACTAGATTATTGCAGATAGCTTTAATATATGACAAAAAAGGAGAACTTTTAAGTAAAAGCACTGTGATTCAATAACTTTGCATGTATCATCTTCCAATGATGTACCAGATACTTTCCTTTTTTGAGATTTTTGAATACATGTCCTTGTTGTAAATTGTATCTTTAAAAACTCTAATTGCAAAAAACAAGAAATATGCCTCAAAGTAGTATAATTTCAGTCTTATCGAGATCATTCTCCACAAATGGTTGAAATGATTAATGTCTGAAATGAAAGAACAAGAGATTCCTCAAAGCCGTAACACTTGTTCATTGAATTACAACTCATTTACTGTGGTGTGAAAGTTTCAGAAACCAACTTTTGAAAACATGAAAGCCATCAGTCTGTTGGAAGACGTTCGTCAGCAAGGAAAGCTGGCTCAAGAGCTGCAAGACCATTTTTTTTTAAATATGCGGCTGCCAGGTTTGTAAGTCTTGCTGTTTCTGAATAAACCAGTCTGAAAAGCTTCATCTGATTATACTACATTCATTTTATTAAAAAGACTTTTTCTTGACATATTCATGATGGTCACGTTAAGCTCGTGTTCATGTCCCCAGAGACAATGTCACAGAAACTGTGGTGGACCTAGCTGAGGCTCGAGGGAAAAAGGCAAGGACATCTGCCTTTTGGCCAAACCTATATTTTGACCCCTGCCACCATTGTTTGCAGCATGTATACAGCATTACCTGACATTCAGCCAAGGCACCGGCAATCTTCAGGGCCACCCACAACTTAGCCGTGGCGACTAATGAAGGGTGTTTTTGCTTGATATTACAAACATCGAATATTCGGTTCTACTTCTGGGTTTTTCTAAAACGACGCAGACTGCTCTGGGCGCAAGATCGAGCACCCCTGGCACGAGGGGCACGGGCACGAGAGCCCAGGTTAGCCTCTTACTTTTAACCTTTTACCCGCAAATGTGAACACAATGGGCTGGTGATGGCGGTGTAGCTGAGTCCAATGGCAGAGTGAAGAAAACATGAGCAAGATCAGAGAGAGTTGGAAGACTACCCCCGGCTGCAAGTGTAGAGGTGGATGTGTGGACAACCGCGAAGTGGGGATTTACATCGTGAACACGTGCAAATATACCCTATATGTGTATATATATACACATTGCAAACGACCATCATCCGGACAGCGACGAAGACTTCTATGCTGAATGTGAACACCTGCGCATTACTTTAGTCAACTGCATCGCTGTTGCACGTCGGTTTTTGAATGCCCACAGCATAACCCAGACCCAGACGACCGGACCGCAAACTGGTAGAGCAGATGTGCGAAAGAAAGAACATCGATGCACTTTGTCTATCTGAAGTCTGGAATAAGAACAAGGAATCAGTTTTCCTCAAAACATGGAGATGGATTTATTATTGCAGAGGCGGAGGAGTTGCCATAATGACACAAGAAAACGTAAAATTGATGGAAGAACCAATCAAAGAAGCCTCGCATCTAGACATAATAGCTACTAATGTCTACAGTGGCAACACTGCGATTTCCAATAAAGTTATCTTGTATCTTGTATCTACTCTGACACTACCCCCCCCCCCTGTGCCAAAATTTGAAACAATTGGAACATTTGGACGACATAGGTCAGAAGTGGGGGAAGACGGGCCAATCACAGCCCATAATCAGATCCAAAATTAAATATACATTGGACATGCTTTTTTTCACAGATTGCCCAATGATTTTTCTAGATAAAAATAAATAAATATATGGTTGCACAAATCCACTTTGGGTCGCAGGGGAGTGGAACGGGGGCCTCACATTCAGCCATATACTGTTAAATGGTATCACATGTAGTAAATTATTGTTTCAACAGGACGGCCACGTGTCATGGATGTCACCTTTTGTGACTGCGAGCCAGAACATAATCCAAAATAATAAGGGAACATCCATTTTATTTCCTTTTTTTGACGTAAAAACAGGAAAATTAAGCTTTCTATTATATCAAAATCCAGCCTTTCTGAGTTATAATTCGCATTTTCAGTATCTTCATTTCAAACAATTTCAGCTTAGTAAGGATATGTCCTCAAGAGAAGTTTGGATCATTCAGCATCCTTGAAGATATATCCTTCATCGAATGACTTACACCTCGAGAGACTAGAGGATATATCCTTTTTCTAGAAGACTACAGGATATATCCTTTCACTGGAAAACTAGAGGATATATCCTTTAGCTGGTAGACTGCAGGATATATCCTTACCCTGGTATACTAGAGGATATATCCCTTCTCTGGAAGACTAGAGGATATATTCTTTTCCAGGTAGACTAGAGGACATATTCTTTCCCTGGAAGGCTAGAGGATATATCCTTTTCCTGGAGGCTAGAGGATATATCCCTTCCCTGGAAGGCTAGAGGATACATCCTTTTCTTGGAGGCTAGAGGATATCCTTTCCCTGGAAGGCTAGAGGATAAGTAATTTTCCTGGAGGATGTTTCTATGGAAGATTGATCATATCACCCAAGCCATTGATTTACGCTTTTATTAATAAATAGAACACTACATTCACTAGCAATGTATGAATATAAACAAGATGTATTCATGAATAAGAACAAACAAAACGGCTCACTTGATTTCCGAGACGTCAAGACTGAATTTATTCTAAAAAAAATCGACATTAAAGTTGCAATAATTAGAATAACATGTAGATCCATTCCAAGCTACGGGCTTGATTAAAACTTCCACACAAATATATGGGAAGGTGGGCCCGTGTGAGTTCTGAGCCCTCATGAAACACATTGTCTGGTCAGCTTTGGCCCGGCAATGCAAACAAACGCAAGCTTGGATCAGCAGGAAACTAAGCAACGTTTGCCAACATCGCGGTAAAAATCAACTGTTTACTACAGCCATGTTCTATGGCAGAGTGAATTTAATATCTAAGCACAAGTTCAAGTTTTCCCCCCAAATGTGTCCTTCAACTAGGACAATGCTCATCCGTTGTAAAGAAAACCAACGTCACTACAGCAATACAGTTAATCATCTCTAAACCGATTATATGTGTACACCATCTTCTAGTCTACGATGTGTTAAATTCTATTACGTTGCATAACATTATAACATGTTCAATAGGGACTCACTGTCCATAATGAAAATCAACATTGATTGAAAAATCTGAGATTTCAATCAAAATCTAGGACTATCTGTTAGGCTTATGTCTATGCGGAGACCCTCTTTGTTTGTAAGAAGACAATCCCTAAAAAGTAACAGTGCACATTGTTATTAGATTTAAAGAAAAAATTAGGTAAGAAGTAAACTATGTTTTTGAAGTAGTGCGTCTCCTTATTCTTTCAGTTTAAAAGCTTCCGACGTGTGGTTCTGGTCTTCTTTTGTGCCACGACGTTACCTCTTGGTTCTTTGGTCTGTAACGACAATGTGTAAAGACAATTACCGAATACGACAAGAAAGTTAATTACATATGCCACTTTTGTATGAATTGAGCTCTTTCAAGACTTCCTTATCTTGTGGCATGACTTACACTTTTTAAAGCCAACACTTTTTAAAGCCAACTCTCTCGCCTATATTTAGGGCCGTCTAGCTACGCAGACTTGCCATCATTATGGTAAAAATAGCGTTGCCATCATTATTGTAAAAATACTATTCTCGACAAAACAACAAATGAATATGTACACATATGTTTTGAATGCAAATAACAATTATATGCATGAACTTGGTTTATTTACCTTCCTTATTAGCATAGTCAGTGGACACAAACACGGCGTACTTATGCATAATAAGATCACTAAAAAATCCGTGGCATGTTAGGGCGCGTGACAAGTTAGGGTACCCCCCCCCCCTTAGCATATTAGATGTCTATTTGATATTGTGGTATGGTGGGCAAGTTTGATAAACCTAATGTCAATTTTTTATCTGACAATCAACTTAACAGCGTAAGAAGCTGAACGACAAACATAGACGCTCTATCCTCCTGGCTTCCATGCCCTGCAACGTATGGCATGGCATGGCATTATTGGCTTCGCCGAAATGTGGGAGCTGGGGGCAATCGTAGGACAAAGGAACGGCAGGCTGTCAGTGAAGCAGTGGCATTTCGACTTCATTGACAAAAAAAGGCATGACCAAAGAGGAACGGGACAAGGTCCTGCAAGAGCTGATCAATGGCGAGGCGAGCTTCGAGCCCAAGCAAGGTAGATTGTATTCCGTAGTAGTTCTTAGAATAGCCATGTGTTCTATTTGTCAACATTGTTAACTCGCACTTTCTGTACTTTATACACTTTCTATGCATTGTTTCATGTTGCAATTAGCCCTTGGACAAGAACTAACAAATAGAACATTTATCATTATCCAACTGTCCTTAATGTCGATTGATTTAGGCAAGCAACACTTTCATAGTGAGGGATCGATCGGGTTGTTTAATAACTTCAAGTAGTTCAGTTGTTGACGTTGACACTTGTCCCACGAATAAAGTTTTCTGTCAGAAAATATTGGCTATACCAATAATATATTGCCCAATTATCTTCCACATATCTATACATAATACAGTTTGAGATTATATGTTTTCACCAAGGACACATTCATTTTCCATGAATTCGAATGAAGTATGATCGATATGCTTCTTACCACAGCGTAAAGAAAAAGGGGATAGCGGTCGCAGTGAAGTGGAGGCAGAATAAATCAACTCCAGGCGGTGAGCATCAGAATCGAAAACTGGCTTTGTAATTGTATTCTTTTCCATGTAACGTTTAGCATTTGAGATATATACTGAGCGTTGTAGCAGTCAATTTCTCCAGCATAGGTTTTGTGTAGGTTTTCTTTTTTTTTCTTTTAAGTTGTGCTAAATGTAGTAAATTAGGTCCATTTACCGGTAACGCAAATGCAGACATGCAAATACAGGTTGTTTGGTAACTAACAATTATCGTCTTTTGTTGCTTTAGAAAGTCACGAAGCTACAAAAAGAGAAAGGGGAGGTAAGTTACTATCATACACAAACAAATTACGTGGCTGCCATCCTATTTGAGTAAGAATATCGATTTACTATACAGAGGTAACGATAATCGCTTACATCATCTGTTTTGAAGCTGTGATTGAAAACCTAAGTCCTATGACTTTCTACAGATCGAGAAAAGGCTGAAAGAGGTAGAAGCGGCATTGGAGGAAGAAAAGGACAAGTGCCAAAACCTCGAAAAGAAGTTGGAGGATGCAGACGAGGATTCGAAGGGACTTCTGTTTTCTTTGGCTCAGGCTCAGGTAACTTGACCTGTTTTTCTTGGTGAATACTGGTTAGCAATATTTAGAGTGAGCAGAGAGCAGTGGTGTCATAAATATATATTCTACAGTAAATCTAACTTTGATAGGATAAAGTGGCGCGGTACACAAGACAAAATGACAGTAACTGGAGCATTTCCAAAACACGGAAAGCGCCAAAATTACCCTTAATTAAGTTCATGTAGAAATATAGAATAGAAGTAGCGAGGGGGACTAAATTGTGATCAGGTTTATATATGTGAGAGTTCTGGGATTGTTCCCGACTCCGTAAAGGGAAAAATCAAAAGAAAACTTTTCTTTAAATGAAACATCCCGCAACGTTCTTCTCTCCAGGGTCCACTTTTTAACGTCCAAGGTAACCGTTGTTATTTTCAAGGCTGACTTATTTGTATCACCAGCGGAGCTGGAACCAAGAAAAACTGCTCACTTTGTCTCTTATGTCTTTCTTTAAAATCCTCTCAAAAACACAGGAAATACCATATGAGAAGGTTCAATTTTAAAACATTTCGGGGGGGGGGAATAATTTTTTCCTGGTGAAATATTTTGTCAATTTTGGCCAGTTTTTCAGGCAGGGGGCAGACATGTGTTTATTGTTCAAATTCAGAAAGAATTTGTGACCTTTGACATTTGTTGTGGTATAGAATTACATCTTCTGGGAATGGCTTTTCCCCTACTAGACCAGTGTTTGGGGAATGTGGGTGCCGTGTTTTGCCTGATTTTCAGCAAAAGTGTGAGATCAGAACAATATAGAGAATTTCCCTAGGGGACACTGTGTATGTATGTATGTTGAAAGCTGTCAGAAATGGCTGGGAGATGCTAGATGACTGCAAAAAAAAAGATTTAACGTTAGATTTGTTGGAAATGATGCACTAAGTGATTTATCCAGGCTCATACCATAACAGTATTCATTAGTCATGAACTGTCAATCAAAATGCCATGCATAGGACCTATACCCACCCCCTCACACACACACACACAAAGAAAAGCCCTTCTAGAGTGTACAGGAACCAAAAAAGAGGGATTATTGCCAGGTGTATCCTGCTGGTGGTATCAGACAATGCTCTATATAAAAGAAAAGTGTGTAGGAACATGCCAACTCTTTATTTTGAGTATTATGTGTCCATTTTGTGGCCTTCCTTTAGTATGTCATTATAAGGCGCCTGATATAAAAGTTGTAAAACAAGGCAACTTTCTATTGGAAAGTTCAGATTTCACATAAAAGTTGTAAAAGAGACTATGGTGAGTTCTGAATGGCAGCTGTAAAGGGAAAAACTACTGTGAAATTTGGACAAAAGTCATGTGTTTGTTTTTAGGCCTGTCAGGGAACAAAGTCCTCCCTGTACCGGGGTGACCAAATTCTAACTTGATTTACCTGTTTCTGACAATTTTCCACCTATAAGTTATGATAAAGGGTAACTTGGCCATTCCTGGTCTAGGTTCTATTTTTAACAGGAAAGGCTTAGAGTGTCAATTGCTTTTTGAAGACCATGTTAGCTTGTTGATAACAGGGCATGGTCTTCTGCATAGAAAAGGCTTGATATTTTGGTTGTGTTTAGTAGGGGGGAATCTAGACATCCTGTATTTAGTTCGTTTGCTACATCGCTGATGTACAGATTGAATAGTAAAGGACACAGCCATGTCTGACTCTGATTTCGATGGGGAAAGTTTCACTCAGACCTCGATTTGTTTTGACACTGGCTTTGGATTGGCTGTATAGGTTTTTTCATTACATGAAAGAATCTTCCAGATATACCTGTTGATAAAATTTTGTATCAGAAACATTAGACATGATCTTGTCTCTTCTACTCAGATGCCACGCGGGGGGCTGCCACGTGGGGGGCGGCCACGTGGGAGGATGCCACGCAGGGGGGTACCACGCGATCAGGCACAACGCCTGACGAGAAAGTCTATCATGCTCGTTCAATCTGGAACAACAGCTATCCCCAGGGGTGAGGCTCGAGTGGAGATCGACACGACTCATGTAGAGCTTCACCCCACCTACACGAGCGGGCAGGTGAAGGATGCCATACTGCAGGCCTTCAGAGACATTGATGTCCCTCTAAGGTATTGTGTGATGTAGTTTTAATCTGACCCACTATTAATGTAAGGTACTAATGAAATTCAGATGTGTCCTCTGACATGCCTGCAATGTTGATTTTTCAAAGATTGATTGAGATTGTTTGATTAAGGATTTAATCAGTTATAATTACCTGCAAATAATTTACACATAAAGTAGACAGCTAATATGACATTCTTTAACATTATTAAGTTAGCCACATTTCTAATCTAAGTTAAGAATTTGTAGTTCGAGGTTACTAGTACTTGTAACATCCTTTGATGTATACAGTATGCTATAATATAACATTTTCAGATAGATAGACATGTCTTTAAATGGTTCTTAATATGCATAATTACACACTTCATTGAAACATATGAAACCGAGATGTCAATCATTGTATTTATGATGCCAAAGTCATGTTCTGGCATACTGTTTACTGTATATGCTGGAATTGTTATGCTGATTTCTATTTTTCAGTTTTCGGGGTCAGGTCTCAATTACAAATTAAGTACACTGGCTTTGTGATTCTTCTGCACAGAATTGTATCAACTCTGATTTAAAAACACTGTGCAAAACAACTGTTGAATATAGTTGATGAAAAATGTTCTGCTACCTAAAACAGCCACCTGTTCTGAACTAAATGGCAGCTCTACCATTGCCCCAATCCCTCAGAAGTTTTCAGGGCATCTCCAAGACAATAAGGAATCAAATAATCTCCCAAACCAGGACAATTGATCCAAATATGCGCAGGAGCGTAGCAGGTATGTCTTCTTGGAAGATTGACTTCTGGGAAAGAGGTCTTAGAGAATCTATTAATGTACTTTCTGTTTCTTGACAGGGACTATGACTATCTTCGGATTAAGCCCCCCAACAACCTGGAGGTCATGAGGGAGCAACGCGTGAATGGGCGTGTGCTCCTTACTATGTACCATCGCTACAATGCTGTCGTCTACATTGCCCAGAGGGAGGGAGTTGAGACGGCAGCAAGGAGCAGGCTATTTCTTTGTTTTATCCCCTGTAACATCATGACGAATGTACTAAAGCTAATAAGTGATGCAACAATTATTTTTCCATACAAGTGTGGTGTACTTCTTCATGACATAGCATCTATATCAAAACACAAATTATGTAGATTGTAATATGGCACAATCATGCATTACAGAGCAACGTCTTTGACCTTGACGAGTCAAGTTCAGACTCAGATCTGGAGGAACCAACGACCTACCGCCCTCCTCGCCCGCACCGACCTTCTGTCACACCCCGCCCTTCCACTTCCACAGTCCCGCGGCCTTCCACTTCTACAGTCCCGCGCCCTTTCACTTCCACGGCTGCCCGCTCTTCCACGGTCTCCCGCCCTTCCATTTCCACGGCCGCTCGCTCTTCCACGGTCTCCCGCCCTTCCATTTCCACGGCCGCTCGCTCTTCCACGGTCTCCCGCGCTTCCACTTCCACGGCTACCCGCTCTTCCACAGTCGCCCGCCCCCCGACCTCCAGGGAAAACCGAGTACCCACTACCTCCACGGATAATAACCAAGTGTCTACCTCCACGCTGATCTCATCAACCTGCACACCATCTGAGACAGACCCCATCCTCTTTCAGCATGGTAAAAAAATGTTTGCTTATATATATATATATATATATATATATATAATGATGTTACACGTGTATTTTCCGAGAACCATAGTAGAATAGAACCCGTTGTCATCAAGTACTGTAGGAGCATCCTTACTGAATAGCTTTAAAGAATGTTTGCAGTCAGATGTGCAAAGACTATGTGTAACACTGGCCGTTCGGTATAATATAACCAGCTGCCCCCACGCTGCGTGCCTGCGAAGCTGGTGTGTTACGCCGAACGTCTGTAATACTGGAAATATTATTACAAATACAAATACGAGACAGAGAGAATCTAAACCAAATATGGGCCTCAGTGTAAAAGTGCTTTCATGTAAGGGTAATTTTTTTCCCTTTTCTTCTACCTTTTAGCTGCTGTCGATGGTACCATTTGGATACATGTACCAAGAATGCCATGAGGTTTGAGTTTCCAAGTTGTGATGTTACTGTTAATTTGCATAAAAATCATGTTACATGCATACCAGCATACACATCTCGTTGTGCATATAGGACAACAGCAGATGACCACTAAGCCTTAATTTTTTTTTTTTGCATTTTATTTGTCAACCAATAGGCTTTCACGGTGCCCATGTTGCATCTCTGTGTTTCAACAGCCATGGCCGACAGGGCGGGCCGATTCCATTATCCCTGAGTGAGGTAAGTTTCAATTTAAGAATTTTGATCATGTTGGTGTAAAGTTAACAAGTTTTTAAAACATGAACCATGATAATGCTTTAATTAACAACATCAACATTGATATCAACTGATATACTAACTTGTAACTGCCATCAACTTTATATCCAGGCCGAGGCCACATGCCGGGAGCAGAGGCGACCCTTGCTGGTACATATGGTCACGATTGAATCCCCACGACAGAACACTAGGTCGGTTTTAAATGTCTATAGCATGGTACATGAATATATAAAACACAGTGAAGATAGGAATTCCGGACGTTAGTTGTGAACTGATTCATCCTATTATACAGAACATTTTTATTTCATTTCAATTTCTCCTGGTGAAATTTGACAATGTACTAGTAGAATTCCCATTCATCATAGGACAGATTGCACTTCAAATCAATCTGTTCTAGGATAATAGCGTATTGTCCTATTAGGACAGATTCTGATTCCTAGTAGAATTCCCATCTGCTATTCATATGAAAGACTGAGAACTCCAATCAAATTCAAATTGCACAATTCCAGATTATCCTGAATTCCAAACTCTACAGCTGTGACATATATCAAATTTACTGCCTAGATGAGATTTGGATAAGTTTTTCACTAACGTGCCCAAAAGTCTGTAATTCAGAATTTGATAAAAGCTTAGTTTAAAGTGTGTTCAATTTGAAGTCTAAAACTGGAAATGTTTTCACAGTTTCTTTAGGTTCACCAATTCAACAGCCTTTATTGACCTGATCAATGGTGACCAAAGGCCAGTGCACATCCACTTGCTGGCCGACTCACCAGATGGAAGACTATGTAAGCCAGACTCTATATTAACTCTTACGAGGGATAACAATGAGCACAAGCATCGTTAGTTGTTTCAATTGTCTATCATAAAACAGTCCAAGCTATTAATGCATTGGAAAATCTGCATCGTCCCTAATGATTAACATTTTGTTCCACACCCAACTATTTTTGAAAATATTAATCTGGTGACATCCAAAACATCTGTGCATCTCCACAACTCTGTAAAATGTTAAGTGGTAAGATACATCCTCCAAATCTATTTGTAAAGATTTCATCTCTATGAAATAATTTATCTGTGTTCTACATCTAAAACTTCGGCAGTGGTATTGCCTGCATGTTGATGCTTGTAGAAATTGATCTTTCATTTTCTCTTACAGACATGACACAGCAGAACTTAAGAGCAACTCCAGCATTGGTGTTAGTGTCTAATGGCAGTCAGATTGTCATAACTTCCACAGCAGATGGTAAGCTACTTTCTCCAATCTTAGCATGACCATGGCACATTTTAGTGTGTGATAGAACAGTACAGGGGAGGGACAATATTTCTTTAAGCCAGAGGAGAGTGTTTTTTGGTTTGGCTGATGATATCTTTCTGAATCCAAGAACGTAATGGAATGTATGGACAACTTGACCTTGAACCTAGACTTCAGCAGCAGTTGCATTATACAGCATCGATATTCCGTTACCCCCACACATTAATAACAAGCCAGGTGTAACATATTACTAGTATATCGTGCACAACCATTGGACAAACTTCAACTTGGCGGCTCTTGAGAAAAATTGGATTGAGCTTTAAAATTACCTATGCAATGTGTTTCTGGATACTTCTTTGTTAACTTATAGCCTTAGTAACTGTATTTTTCACTTGCTTTTGGTCAAAATAGACTCTGATCTTTGTCGATCATCCCATTAAAACCTATACTGAAGACTTGAAAAAAATAGGCCCTCACAAATGTTGAATGATTCTTTCAAATTTGGTTGATTTTGTAATTTTCAGAAAATAAAACTGGACTTGAGTAACCCTTTGAATTCACAACCAAAATGTCACAACAGATAACATTCCAGCCTTCCTCAGTGCAATACTGACTGGTTCTACTTTGTACTGCATCACCTAACATGAGAGGAACTTTGATTAACATCTTTGAGTTTGATATCTTTTGATAATACTATTTATAATACTGTCGTCGGATGACATTGTGAGGGCTTGCTATTCCTGCGATGAGAAGTGTTGCACATACAAGGGTGGACGACTGCATTATGAATAATGTACTTTTTAACTAAAATATATTTTTTAAATTTTACCTCCAAAGGCGGCATGGAACACAACGGCCAGAGACTGACAGATATCGTCAAATTATTACGATATCATTTCACCACCAGTCAGCCTTCCAGCTCCACCTCCCCCCTCCAGTCCGACAACGGCGAAGACCGCACCAACGGCGAAGACCGCACCAACGGCGGCACAACGCCAGAAGTCCTCACCATCAATCAGCCTTCCAGCCCCACCTCCCCCCTCCAGTCCGACAACGGCGAAGACCGCACCAACGGCGGCACAACGCCAGAAGTCCTCACCATCAATCAGCCTTCCAGCCCCACCTCCCCCCTCCAGTCCGACAACGGCGAAGACCGCACCAACGGCGAAGACCGCACCAACGGCGGCACAACGCCAGAAGTCCTCACCATCAATCAGCCTTCCAGCCCCACCTCCCCCCTCCAGTCCGACAACGGCGAAGACCGCACCAACGACGGCACAACGCCAGAAGTCCTCACCATCAATCAGCCTTCCAGCCCCACCTCCCCCCTCCAGTCCGACAACGGCGAAGACCGCACCAACGGCGGCACAACGCCAGAAGTCCTCACCATCAATCAGCCTTCCAGCCCCACCTCCCCCCTCCAGTCCGACAACGGCGAAGACCGCACCAACGGCGGCACAACGCCAGAAGTCCTCACCATCAATCAGCCTTCCAGCCCCACCTCCCCCCTCCAGTCCGACAACGGCGAAGACCGCACCAACGACGGCACAACGCCAGAAGTCCTCACCATCAATCAGCCTTCCAGCCCCACCTCCCCCCTCCAGTCCGACAACGGCGAAGACCGCACCAACGGCGGCACAACGCCAGAAGTCCTCACCATCAATCAGCCTTCCAGCCCCACCTCCCCCCTCCAGTCCGACAACGGCGAAGACCGCACCAACGGCGGCACAACGCCAGAAGTCCTCACCATCAATCAGCCTTCCAGCCCCACCTCCCCCCTCCAGTCCGACAACGGCGAAGACCGCACCAACGGCGGCACAACGCCAGAAGTCCTCACCATCAATCAGCCTTCCAGCCCCACCTCCCCCCTCCAGTCCGACAACAGCGAAGACCGCACCAACGGCGGCACAACGCCAAAAGTCCTCACCATCAATCAGCCTTCCAGCCCCACCTCCCCCCTCCAGTCCGACAACGGCGAAGACCGCACCAACGGCGGCCTGACCCCCGAAGACCGCACCAACGGCGGCCTGACACCCGAAGACCGCACCAACGGTGGCACGACGGCCGAAGACTTTGTATTGTATGTAATTTTTGCTTACTAGTTAAAGTTCTCTTTCTGTCACAGATAGTTTTGTATATGAAATTGTATCACTTCTGTAATGCAACTTTCATATATTGTTCCAACTTAAGTATGATGTTATGATTTTGTTCTTGTTTGTAAAATAAAATTGGTGGAGTAGAATAAAGTGGTGAAAAAAAAAGGATGCGCCCCGCGATTGGGTTAGGCGCTCCTGTAGAATGCAGCATAGGACCAACCTCGGACCGTATATTTATTAAAATACAGTGGAGTAAAAGTGTCGTCAATAAAGTAACGGCTATTTAAAAAAAATGGTCTATTGATCAAAGGCCTTGAAATAATTCGGTTCTAATGTTGCTTTTCTATGTTTTAATTCACTTTATTTATCTGTGCTAAATTCTTCTGTAAGCAAACGTCTCAGTAAACACTCACATATACTTGTGTATGAAAACTAAAATAATAAAATAGTGACCAAGGGAGGTTGCGTAGGCCTTCTGACATGCTAAAGGGCAAAGGCAAATGATTTAAAATGGCAAGTATAACTAAGTAATATAGGAGTAAAATATGCCTAAAGTCAAACAGATAAGGACTAACTGTACTATATTTTTTAAAGGGCTACTTGCACAATGAGCAATTGAATCCCATGATGAAATCACACAATCATTTGATAGCTGATAGTGCATTTTGGGTGCGCAAAAGCTTACTTTTTAACCTAGTCATCTCTACTTTTAGACACACGTAAATACATTTTTTTATGCATGTATTTCCATTTTTTGTTTTCTGAGACCATGTTGTTCTCTTCCATTAATCACAGAAATCATGTTCAGGCCTAAATAAAAGGGACTAAGTCAATTGACGTATCTTACAGAACCAGCACCAGAACTGCACCCAGAATCGAGATGCCGGACAGATCCAAACTATCGGTAGACAAAACTTATTTTGACTGACCCCCGCGTAGTCCAGTTGATGAGAGAGCTCATCATCAAACGTTCAGTTCAGTTCTAACCTTGCATCTGAGGATACCAGGTGCAGGCACCAGGCGGTACCCAGGAAGATACCCGTAAGGATTCTTCGGGGAAGCTAGTAGGCCAGGCATTGACACACACTCCCAGTGTGACACTGGAAAAACAGACAACAAAATACAAGATGTTTACAAGAATGCGAGGGACTATGTGCTGGTAAGATAACAATAATTTTTCCAGAGGAGAAGATAACTAAGGGTGCAGATAGCAACGTCAAAATTAGCCACTGCTGTGATGTACTGTTCGTAAAAAAAAAGGCCTAATTCCAGATATTGCACCAATAATTGTATTTTTAGAGTGAAAAATATATCCAGAGGTGACTAGTGACGACCTTGTAATTTATTGGCCAGGGAATGTAATTAGTCGTAGCATGAATACTTCCCACTTTGCACCCATTTGTTGAGTGTACGGGTGCACTTTACAAAGTCATTATTTCATTTGTCTTTAAGACCAAGTCATTATTTCATTTGTCTTTGATATTGTCTTTGTCGCGTGCGACGTCTACGGCAAAGTTTACAAGAGCTCCGGCCGGGTCAGCAAACACAAAGCCATGGAACACGAAACGTCCAGCAAGTTGTCCATTTGAGATTTGGGCTCAATTCTAAGAATCTAAATTCATGAAAGTTGTTGATGTTTCACTGTGGACGGAATTTCTACACAACATAGGTAAGGTTGAGAGGTGAGGGGGCGCCTATGAACTCGTTTCCAGTACTTCAAATACCGATTTTTTCCAACTTCAAACAGGTCAAAATTATTGCATTATAAGACGTTTTCATACTGTTGAGCAAATAGGCGGCATTTTCCCAATAGATTATGATACCTCCGGCCAAATAATATATAATATGTTCCAATCCGTACCTGTCGGCTGCCATGTCGAGCTATCTGTCAACGACAGCATAATTTCCTTCAAACTGATTAAGCACCACAGCGAGCTGCAGGGACGTCCAAGAGTGGGGAGGAACGGAGGAGTCATGACAACGAGTCAATGGCAGGACCACACAAGGCTACCAAGGCCAAGCGTAAACTCCAAGGTAAATTTGGACAAAACAATGAGGTCACTATCCATGATCCTTCCTCCATACTGGATCTTTTTCTGATTGGTCAATGTCTCTGTCCTGATTGAGCAACATGATCTAGCCATATGGGGCTGTGGACAGTTCAACTTAAGACAGTAGAAGTTTGTTTTTTTTAGTCAAGGAACGTTGGACGTTAAGAAGAAGATCGAGGAAATGTGCAGACTTGCATGACCAGAACCAGTCGCCAACAAAGCTGCCGTGCACGTTACCGCTGCCGTGCACGTTACCGCTGCGGCCGGAACGGACCCTGCCGTGCACGTTCCCGCTGCCATGCACGTTCTCGCTGCGGCCGGAACGGACCCTGCGGCCGGAACGGACCCTGCGGCCGGGACGGACCCTGCGGCCTGGACGGACCCTGCGGCCTGGACGGACCCTGCGGCCTGGACGGACCCTGCGGCCTGGACGGACCCTGCGGCCTGGACGGACCCTGCGGCCTGGACGGACCCTGCGGCCTGGACGGACCCTGCGGCCTGGACGGACCCTGCGGCCTGGACGGACCCTGCGGCCGGGACAGACCCTGCGGCCTGGACAGACCCTGCGGCCTGGACAGACCCTGCGGCCTGGACGGACCCTGCGGCCTGGACAGACCCTGCGGCCGGGACAGACCCTGCGGCCGGGACAGACCCTGCGGCCTGGACAGACCCTGCGGCCTGGACGGACCCCTGCGGCCGGGACAGACCCTGCGGCCTGGACGGACCCTGCGGCCTGGACAGACCCTGCGGCCGGGACAGACCCTGCGGCCGGGACAGACCCTGCGGCCGGGACAGACCCTGCGGCCGGGACAGACCCTGCGGCCTGGACGGACCCTGCGGCCTGGACGGACCCTGCGGCCGGGGGATATTTGCTCCAGTGATTCATTTAACAGGTACAGTATTAGGTACCAAATATTAGATAGTCTTATCATGCAATGCAGCTGATATCAACTTTCTTTTTTAGTCATGCAAATCAGGGGTCCAAAATCGGATCATTTTGATGATTCATTAAGACTTAACCACAAAACAAAGATGACATGTATTCTCAAATTATCATGTTCTGACAACATTAAAAAAAAACAGGCACATACCAAATCTTAAATATTGATTGTATCGTGTATAGTAGAATATTTGCAGCTACCCTACTCAAACCATCAACCTTCCAACTCTTGCCCTACTATTTTCAACCAGTGCCTTCCAAAGTTCGCCTATTTCCACATCCCCACCTGCTTCTACTCCCCACAGGAAAACTACGCACCTTTTCTAATAATTACTCCTCATTATATACACCTGGCCATTATATACTCCTGATCCTCCAAACAAACATGCTTTGCTACACACTTCTTGTTCTTAAGTAGATCACATCTCCTCTGATTCGTTACAATAAACAACTTAGTTAATTACTAGAAGTCACCTTTCTGAGGCGCACAAGGACAGGTGTAGCACTGGGAATAATGATGCAGAAATCATTTGATATAATATAGGCAAATGAGGACTTACACATTATCCATGTTAGATTCGTTCTGGAATAATTTTTCTAATCAGGAAAATCAAACTATTAATGTCATATGATATGTGTTTCCATGGTAGGTCCCCCATGGATGCTTAATCGATTCAGGGTTCGCCACGGGTTCTTCATGGCAAGGCCTTACACCATCTACCCCCCGTGGCTAGAGTCAGAACTTTCCTGGCTCCCCCGTGGTGTTTCAATCAAAAGTAAGTTTTTTTCTTATATTTCAGACATTTCGGTTGCATTCGTGATTTTGGCCCAGTTCATGCTTTATGGTGTTTTTCCTTTGAAAGTGCGAATGGTTCTTTGGCAGACTATCACGCTAACAATCATGACACAGACGTCAATATGATGAGGAAGTGGCGTCTTGATTGGAAAGTTGCACATGCATATAAACAGAAAACACGCGAAGTTCAAGTAGCTGATAATCTGTTTGAAGTTCAAGACATTTAAAAAAAAAAACTGTTTTAAGCGCAAAAGGCTTAAGTGCAAACGAATTACACTTGTTAAATCAATCATCACAGGGCAACAAAGAATCTGTCCCACACACTTGAACGAAAAAATGAGTATGAATTCATGTTGCCACCTGTAAAGAAGAGTAGTATGTCTCTTGATGTAAACAAAGCCTATGTTTGAAATGCTCTATCTATCCAAAAGAGATGATTAACAGTGCATCATCATTATTGTGAAAGATACAACTTAGCAGGTTATTTTCTATTCGTCTGAGTACCGCACAAGGGCATCTTCATGTGTGTAAGCTAAATCGTTCAGTCTCAAAAAAATAACTGGAGAGCCAATCATTGACCCCAATACTTCGTATTTTCGCGTTTTTCTATACGCCGTTCTGACCCCAATTTTGGAAATGGACAATGTATGGGAGTTCATGGAGGGCACTGTCACCGCCTTGGTGATGGTCAACAAAGGGTAGGGCAGCGCACCATCTACAAAGGTCATCAGTGCAATAACAACAGCACTGGGGTCAGTGACGCTAAGACAGGTAAGCATGTGCTAGATACCACATGCGCAGGGTGTGTAGTGCATTTTTGATCCCTTCAAAGTTCTAGAGGCTAAGAAGGAACACAGGACACTACATACAGCGAATACTCGGCATGAGGAAAGTTTAAGTATATCTTCAAATCTGAGGACCTTGTGCAAAACGGTTGTTTCCCAGCACTTCAAAGAATTGTTTTAAATGTTGACGTTAGATATAGACTGAGGTTACTGTCACTAGCGAGTACGTAGTTGGAACAAAATTAAGTGTAAGAAACTGATCATTCTTAATTGTATTGTTAGATATTTTGAATCTTAGCTATAGAATTTCAGATTCCAAGTCTGTATGATTGTGTAGATTCTGAATAAAATCATGGTTTGTAAGAATATTGTTGGGCCATGGTCTACCCCAAAGGCGGAGGGACCCCACAAGAATTAAGCGCCCCCGGGCCCTCCAATTCTCCCCTGACGAGGAAGAACATCAAGAAACGGAACCTCTCGACAGCAACTAAGTCGTGCACACACCAGGGAACGGCACGCGGCAGAAACGATGCCACAAACTGTTAAATGTCAATAAGACTTTAGAAAGTGCAGACCAGGCAGCAGCCCAGGAAGAAGAGGAATGCGTAGGGGGCTGCTTCACGATCATGCCGGTTGCCAGGAAAACACCCGTCAAGAAACGTGTCACAACGTGCAAGATCTGTGCGGCAACGGTTGACAAGAACCACAAGTACTGCTCAGAATGTGGCAATCTGTTGTCCAACAGACAGATAAAAAAGTTTGCAATATCTAAATAGGTTTCTCTTTCATAATGGGACAGAGGACAAAATTCGGCAGGGTATCAGAAGGCGGCGAATGAGTCACGGTGCAATGAAATAGAGCCATTCATGGCCATGTATGGATGACATTACATACAATGTTTGTGGGGTTTCTGGTGTGCATAATTGTATACATGAAAAGCATCTTACTTTCTTTCTTTTTTTTATATTTATTTCGGGTATGAAAAACAAACCCATAGGAACACAATAGGCTTAACACAAACACCAAATGACACAGACACAAGGAGGTTTACTAAGCATGACCTTTATTTTTTCACTTTTTATTGAATTAGGCTGGACAGGGAAGGGATACACGGAACTGAAGGTGTGGGCAAGGCACATCGTGAACTACTTCTGGTATTCCTGCAAAATTCAGGTCGATTTATAAGTACTTTTGGTGAGTTTTAGCCCCTTGAACTTGATCCAGAAAACAAGTCATTTTATATCTTGCCATCGGTAAAATAGATACCAATAGATAACTGCATTGTTTGCTAATGATAATTGACTGTTCATGATTAAATAGTGCTTATGTGTTGAGGCCACATTATCAAGTAACAAGTAGTAAATATTTTGTTAAGAATCTGCTCAATATAATCAATTTGGTATCAAAACCAAGGTCATCATGTTTTCCGAAGAGGGAAGAGACACTGCACTGTAGATATAGTTGGAATACAGCATAACTTTTCAGCTCTTGTTGGATATGAAGAAGCTTGTCATTATACATCATGTATCTGTAAAATAATGACTATGTTACCCCCCCCCCCCGTTTGCCCTTAGAAATATCCTCCGCCTCCGACAACCATGCTAACCAAATAAGTACCCAACGCTACTTGAAAGCCCCTAGCACCTTCATTTTCTTCATGTCAGCTTTTGTTTTGGAATATATCATACTTTTTGTTCCTTTCACTCATTTTGTAGTTTCTTTGGCAATTTTTCCGCTGTATCAAAGTTGTTGTTTGCTAATTGCTGGGGGGATGTCATCCCTATAATCAACATCACCTAATCCTTAAACACATCATTCTTCTGTCTGGTCAAATACAGATCAAGGCCCTGTCGGAAGTGCACATCAACAACTGGGACCTAAAGCCGGACGGAGTCTTGTACGCCCTGAGGACAAAGGAACAGACAACAACAAGACACAGCCCGTTCTACCTCATCTATGGAAGGGAAGCCAGATATCCCTCACAGATCCCAGAATTGCCAGAGGAAATAGAGGTAATAATTGCCATGGCATTTTTTTTTAATTACCCAACATAGGAGTTGCTGTTATTATACTAATAAGCGTTTTATACATGAGATTTTTTAACAGCTCTCCAAAGGCTGCTTGCCCGCCAAGTCTGCACGCCGAGCCGCCTATACTATGCTGTTATTTTGTAATTCTTATTCCTGAAATTCTTCAAGTATGTTGCTTATTTGATTACTTACTTACATGTGACTTAAAAGAGTGTAGTTAGTTGTATAAGCCATGGCTTTTTTGTAAATAATCGGTAACTTCGACTGCATGAACAACGTCACATCATTTGGGAATGGATATAATATGCCTACAAAGCGAAAATGTGCGGTATAAGTGATACCTGCGGCTATATAGCTGAACCTCGGAGATCTGACAACTCACATCAAACATGTCCATTCTGTAGGGACAGTTGAATCACATAAGGAGTGCCCAGTTTGTCAGGAAGAGTTCAAGTGTAGACAGTACTTGAAGAAGCACATGGCGGTGCACTCAGATATGGATTGTTTTGTGTGACATATGTGGAAAGTAGGAGATAAATCTTTATTTATAAGGAGTTTGATATCCTTAAAAGTGAAAAAGACAAGGAGGCACAGAAAGAGCGTTTTGTGAAAATAACTGTTCGTCTTCTGGTTGAAGTCGTCAGTTCCGTGAGAACATAAGGGAGTCCCAGCATCGCGTGAAGTCAACATACACACCACTGGAAGTGTTGGACATGGATGAAGCAATAACATCCGACAACATCTGGATTCTGCTACAGTTTGCTGAGGACAGGGGTACTGAAATAGCCTTTTGTTTCAACAGGATAAGAGGTATAGGAAATGTCCAAAAATGAAGAGCAAACCTAAAAGGCATCAAGTTCGAAGCTGACTCCTTGGCTTAGATACTACTTATGACATATACCTCACATAATCTACAAGAAGGTAAGACACTGTGATGACTCTTACATTGTTTAATTCCTGTAACATTGTGTTTGTTCTGGTCTAGGAGAAGAATGGACAATTGCGGGTGAATGCAAGAATAGATGGATCTTGACATTCTGCTGCCTACTAGTCCACCTTAATGCTGTCAGAAAGGTGGGTGTATCATAACACACAAATCAAGGAGCTGGCATGTTAAGAATCTAACTCGTTTGATACTACTAATGGCTGCTAAGTTAAATAGCTGTCGTGATGCCTACTATGACTTATTTCTCATGCATGATAATTCATGATTGTGAATCAGGATTTTCCATTTTTTTCCAAGTTGTGAAAATGAAGCAAGAATCCAAGATGAAAACAAATGGCTATATCAACTCCCTGATACCAATCCATGTTGCTTTTCCAGTTCATTATCAATTGTTGATCCAAAACTCAACTAACCAACAAACCAAATTAGTGTGGCCTGAAATTTTAAGCAGTGTGACCCCGGTAGGTCATTAACACATGTCATTAATTATTCACCACTTCAGTCTGGACCTGACCTTGCAGCAACCACCACCAGAGCTGCACCACCACCAGCGCTCTGCTGCCGAACTCAAGTAAGCTGCTAAGCATTTCATCCACCTTCATATAGAAATGACTCATATAATATTGATATATTTATTTTCTTTTGAACCACTCACAATGGGAAGAACCCCTACTATTTTCGATTAGTAAGGAGGGTTCTGTAATTTAAACACACTCAAGGTATGGCCCTTTTTAATCTCAAACACATGGCCTCTGTTTAACGTCCTATCCCTGACTCAAACATTGAGAATCCTGACTCAGTCTGTAGAGGCCACCAGCCTACTGTGACCATTTTCTTGTCGCTTGAGCAGTCATTAGGGACAGGTTTGACACCAAGGGGCTGATTCCTCAACCAAAAATCAGATAAAACTTTTGAAATACTTAAGTTCCTAGCCATTCTATGACCAGTATTCAATTATCTATTTTTTTTTGGTGAAGCATCAAAAAAGGCAAAATGCATGGAGACTGAAATGTTTTTATTTTCAATGACCAAAAACAGGCAACCTTTTCAAGCAGCTGAATGTATGAATCTACTAATCTATGGCTGTGGTCAGAACTGAATTGTTGACATTCAACTATCGAAGACACAAACTTTTCAATTAGACTTTCCTTTACTTTCATAGCTACTTCGAGGCATATATCTGCTAGGTTTTATCTGTATCCTAAGTGAGCTAATTATGAAATTCCTACAGCTACACTCCCCGCATAATTTGACCTTGTAAAATCTGTCCAACAGTACATTCTCGGCCTTTAAGTCCCTAAATGAGAGGGAGGGGAAACTACTTCTTCAACAAAAGTAAATGAAAGGAAATAATAGAAGCTATTGCTAACTAGAATTCAGCATAACAAATTAGACTGCAAATTAAAAGGTTTCATAAAAGCATATAAAATTCTGAAAGAAAAAGTATAACAAAATTCCATTGGTATTGTACCAAAGAAAGTGGGAAAGATAATCAAAGGAACCCTCAAAAGTGTCCATATTGGCCAGACGGTCCTTTTTGTAATATCAGGTATATCTTGTATGCTGTGCAACTATCATGATAGACTATCGCATTATATCAGTGCCTAGCTTGTGATGGTCCGACTACACCACTCTGTTTAAGGGGTGAAGTTTCAGATCATTGAAATAATCTTGGAGTGACTTCCTTCCATGTCTCAGTCCTTGATTAACAATAGAAGATGCAATTATCTCCAACTTACGCAATGGCTTTGTAAACTTCAACTTTCCTCAATTTCTGTATACAAATTTGTAGCTTGTCTGTAATCATGATATTGCACTACGTTTAGAAGTTAGCGGAGTTGGTGTGCAAGAATTTCTACTTTGGTACACTGTCAACAAAGTGCAGATGACAGTAACCTGGGCACGACCACACCAGGACAACCAAGTTGAAACCTGTGAGCCTGTTTACAGTTTTTCCCTTCTTGTGTTTTACAGCTCAATCTGTACGATGTATGGATTAACAACCATATCGCCATCTTGGTCTGCCCAAAAGCGGAGGCCGTGGATTTATCTTATTACATCAATGAGTGGAAGGCATGTGTATGCCTACCGGAGCTAGACTGCACATGCACAGCTGGCCTTCCAGAGACCGTTGCTAGGGCTTTCTTCTCACAGATCATCAATGGGGTGAAATACTTACACCACCGTGGCATATATCACCGGTAAGTAGGGATCTCTTCAAACATGAACACAGCAGACCTTTTAACAAAGCTACAAGTGTCAGGCAGACCAGCCTTCCTTCTTCACCCATGAGGTAGCAGAACACAGTTTCCGGCCTATGGGGATTTCTATAGTTAAGGGCCCCAAGGTGACAAGCTTCGACGCGGTGAAAAATATAGCGCGGTGCACTTGAGAAATACGAAAAACGAATATGTTTGAGTTTAGGGTACAGCCTACAAATAGATAAAAAAATCCTGTCGGCATATCGGCTCCTCACGCCCACTTTGAAACAGCGCTCTGCGAGAGGTCACCGAACTGCACCGACTGACCCCGTGAGGCGGTTGCACAAGATGGCGCATTTATACACAAAGCGGAAAAGGCCCACTATCCAAATCCTACAGTCTACAAGCCGACATATTTCTACACCACACAGCACAGTTTACACATGGATGCCTCTCACATGCAGCTTCAAGAATTTAGGCCGCACTATTTTCTGGGCCGCGTCATGGACCCCGGGGGTCGCGGATAAAAACTGTGTTCTGCGACCTTGAAAAAAGGAAATGATAAAATTCTTAGGAAAGCTTTTAAAACTGATTGATTCCTGACTGCTATTTCAAGTTTCATTTATTTCATTTTGTCTTTGTCATTTTTTATTCATCAGCATTTAATGCTTAAAAATTACCTGCCTTCATTCTACTATTTTGTAATTATATTTCGGGTGGCTGCAGCACACAAAACCAGCGCTCAAACATCATTCTCAGCCCCAGGCCACCCCTGCGCCATGACGTCAGCGCGAGAACACCACCGCGCTTTGACGTCAGTGCAAGACCACCGCTGCACCCCGACGTCGGCGCGAGATCATCACCGCGCTCCGACGTCAGCGCGAGACCATCACCGCGATCTGACGTCAGCGTGAGACCATCACCACGCTTTGACGTCAGTGCAAGACCACCACTGCACTTTAACATCAGCGCAAGACCATCATATTATTTTGTGCTACTCATTACTGTTATTATTATCATTTATTTCTGAATATTATTATTTATTACTGAACATCACCAACACTCCTATGTCAAGTTTATGTATCCAATTGGTGTCCTATAAGTCCGTATGGGCTGGGCGACTTTATTGAGTCGCAGGACACGAAAATAAAATATCCATTCATTCATTCACATTCGAAATATTCGAGACTTCGGAACATTTGACGAAAAACACAGAAGCATTCGCGAGATGCTAAACGGCCAGTGCATAACTTGTGGCGACAGGAATGCCCTGTACATGTGACTTAAAGGAATGCAGTTTTTATTCGCTGTCATTTATATAAATATATTTTTATAGAAATTGTTCTTGTTATTTTGGCATAGACATGTTCAAAACTTATATTTGCTTTGTCTGTTTCCCGGTAATTGAGGGCAGATGGCCATTTAAGGTTTTCCAAGTTATAGATCTGCGATATTTGTGATATTTTCTGTGCAATCCAAATGTCGCAGATCTCAAATTTGGTCAAGGTAAAATGTCTCTCTTCGACGACCAAATGTCTCATACATCATAGGTGTAATTGTTCTGTTACGAGTTATGGTAGACTTACCTTGCCCTTTAGAAGGGCACGAGTGGCTACTTTCGCCAGGTTTGACTGTACATACATATATATACATATATATCTATATCATATTTATAGAAATGGTTCTTGTTATTTTTGCATAAGTTTAAAACTCAAATTTGCTCTGCCTATTTCCTGGTAGTTGAGGGCAGGTGGGTCGGGAGGCTTCTCCCAAAATCGACTGTTTTTTTCCGTCATTCCGCAATGTTCTCCACCATTCTCCAGCTTTCTCCATGCGTGTCTGTCATTGTCGTAGCTTCTCTCCTTTATGATGTATTCGAAGTGGTGTTAATATATCTAAGTACAGTATCTGCATAAATCGGAAAAGCTAGTGGTCCCATAACCGTAAATATGTAGGAGACACTAAAATGTCACAATAAATGCCATTAATGCATGTAGACCTATTAGGAAGTGAAGAAAAGGAAGGTGTAATTATCTGAGGAATCAAAACATCAGTCTACAATAACTTACCCTCAAATACTATCTAATTATGTCAACTGTCATCAAATTCATCTCTGACTAATTTCATGCGACTATTCTCCAGATAACCCCCCCCCCCCTTATCAGACTGCTCTTGGTTAGGTCCTACAGGCTTCAGACACCCAGTTGAGGACCATCCAACTAAACTGAAGAAAGTAGACTCTGTTCCAGTACTGACCGGTTATATTGACAACAAACACATTATTACTAGACGCTTCGTACTACCTTCTGGCGGCACATATTTACATCCAGCCTCACGGTCTGGGAAGGATGTGCGGTGGTGTGGTCCTGCGAGCCTCGCATAGGGTTTGTTGGAAAGTCGCCTTCTTAGAGAGACGAACTTCACTGGTCCTTTGTGAATTATAATCTAAAATATTACTTATCAAGTCAAGGAAAAACCTAAGCTTGATGAAAAATGTTTGGGCTGTTATTGAGAGCTTGAATATGTTGAAGACAAAGGGTGGACTTTTGATACACTCAATTGTGAAAAGGATAAACAGAACATCCGACTTCCACCCCAACCATTTCGCATGCCTCGTCCAAACACTGCAGCTGTCTGATGAGGGCACGTTTGACCTGACATCACCTCCTACATCACCTGTAACGTTAATTAGCCGCTAATCCTGACCCCTCGTCCCAGCGGAGAAGCTTGCCAGTGCAGTCCCTTTCACCGCGAACTACACGTGTTAAGCAGCGCTCCAGTGTTTTCCGTCCAAAATCTAGAAACGAAATTTAAAAACTACCAAGGATGCGGCGCGGACGCGGCCTACATCTAAAGGAAAGACCTGAAAACACTGAATGACTGGATTCGGACTCTAATGACTCCGACTCGCTAGCAGACATGGCAAACGGTGGAAAGAAATCCGACAGCACCGAAGCGACCACCCATAACAACTTATACATGGAAAACTACAGCTTTTCATCCTCAGTCGGAAGAAAAAAAACATCAAGTACTCTGTGAGACGTACCTAGGGAAAAGGCAAAAATCAACAAAAGAAATGGTGTGCGAGGTGGTGTCTGCTGGCACATACAAAGTATAAGTCATCCACCACCAGCCACAGAAAAATGAGGAATTGGAACTGGTTCAAATTAGTTGAAGGGCAGACAATTAAGGCTAAGCCTGTTCGACTGGAGTAGGGGAGAGAAGGATGTGTCCTTGTGGCTACCAAAGCCGCTTGAGTAGGCATTGACAAAAATGTCATTATGTTTGTAGTGGGCTGACATACAGGAGTCAGGACGGGCAGGCCGAGATTGGCGTCAGGCAACGGCCATTCTGTTTCATAAACCAGATTTTTCTCTTTCTCAGAGCAATGGCAATTCACTCTACAATGCGTTGCAAGGGCTGCTATCGTCGAGTCCGGCTTCGACCCCGACACCTTCTACCGTGGTGGACACACCAAACTCCTGACCGACAGCCCAGATGACGAGAATCCTCACAACCACACCGCCAGCTCACAATACAGCACCGACAGGGACAGTCCGCTAGAGAGCCCGGGCAGCCCCGCCGAGGGAGCCATGTCCATGTCCACCCCCACACCGAGAGAAACATCAACGCCCCCACCGAAAGGAACATCAACGCCCACACCGAGAGGAACATCAACGCCCACACCGAGAGGAACATCAACGCCCCCACCGAGAGGAACATCAACGCCCCCACCGAGAGGAACATCAACGCCCACACCGAGAGGAACATCAACACCCCCACCGAGAGAAACATCAACGCCCCCACCGAGAGGAACATCAACGCCCACACCGAGAGGAACATCAACGCCCACACCGAGAGGAACATCAACGCCCCCACCGAGAGGAACATCAACGCCCCCACCGAGAGGAACATCAACGCCCACACCGAGAGGAACATCAACGCCCCCACCGAGAGGAACATCAACGCCCCCACCGAGAGGAACATCAACGCCCACACCGAGAGGAACATCAACGCCCACACCGAGAGGAACATCAACGCCCACACCGAGAGGAACATCAACGCCCACACCGAGAGGAACATCAACGCCCACACCGAGAGGAACATCAACGCCCACACCGAGAGGAACATCAACGTCCACACCGAGAGGAACATCAACGCCCACACCGAGAGGTACATCAACGCCCACACCGAGAGAGACATCAACGCCCACACCGAGAGGAACATCAACGCCCACACCTGGAGGAACATCAACGCCCACAACGAGAGGAACATCGACGCCGACGCCTGGCCGAGAGCGGAACCGGTCGCTCCAACCGGGCGACCACGACGGCAGAACCAACAGCGGTTATCGAGCCATCGTCCCCACCGGACCGACGATTCAGACGAATCGGACGCTGACAGCCCCGTGCGAGTTACGAGGCCGGAAAAGAGGTGCCGTATACTAACTAGCACACCAAAGACTATGTTAAAAAGGTCGCGAAAGCCAAATGTTCGGTTTACACCATCTCTTAACCAGTAGTCGTAGATAAAATTGTGTACATAATGCCGATTTGTAAGTGTCCGTGTGTAGCTATAAAATTCTGAACACCCTAACTATTTCCCATTCATGCATTTCATTATTGTTTATGATTTAGTTTAGCCGCTTGTGTATGGACATTCCAGTAAGACAATAACTCCAAGCACAAATCAAATTCCAACAGGATTGGTTGGAGAAAAAAGGTTGGAAGGTTCTGGAGTGGCCATCAGTCCCTGTTTGCACCTCCAGCCAACACGGACGTGATTACTGGACAGAAAAATGGCAGCCCTGGGGCACGGCACAAGCCCAGAGTACCCGGGTGACGTCCCTGTTTGCACCTCCAGCCAGGACGGACGTGATTGCTGGACAGGACACATGGCAGCCCAGGGGCACGACACAGGCCCAGAGTACCCAGGTGACGTCCCTGTTTGCACCTCCAGCCAGGACGGACGTGATTGCTGGACAGGACACATGGCAGCCCAGGGGCACGACACGGGCCCAGAGTACCCAGGTGACGTCCCTGTTTGCAGCTCCAGCCAGCACGGACTTGATTGCTGGACAAGAAACACGGCAGCCCAGGGGCACGACACAGGCCTAGAGTACCCAGGTGATGTCAAAGTCAGTCCCTCCACCCAGCACAGGCGTTAATGCTGGAGAGGAAACACGGCAGCCCTGGGGCACGACACAGGCCTAGAGTACCCAGGTGACGTCCCTGTTTGCAGCTCCAGCCAGCACGGACTTGATTGCTGGACAAGAAACACGGCAGCCCAGGGGCACGACACAGGCCTAGAGTACCCAGGTGATGTCAAAGTCAGTCCCTCCACCCAGCACAGGCGTTAATGCTGGAGAGGAAACACGGCAGCCCTGGGGCACGACACAGGCCTAGAGTACCCAGGTGACGTCCCTGTTTGCAGCTCCAGCCAGCACGGACTTGATTGCTGGACAGGAAACACGTAGCCCTGGGGCACCACACAGGTACCTCCAGCCAGCATGCCAGTAAGCATCAACAAGTCCTCGAAGATGGAAGTAAAATCCCCGAGGTGGGTGTAACATCTGACTTCGATTGTATTAGACAAGTAAATAAGAATGTGCTTGAAGTAATGTTTGTATCTCTCACTACGAAAAGCCGTTTATTGTTAAAGTTCAAAGAAGTTTTCCCGAAAAGACGGCAATGGGATACAACTACTAAAAAGTCTGCACGATCTTAGAAGTTAACATTTTGAAGACGACACAAGTATCGCACATGTAGGTCCAGGAGAAGTGTAATCCAACAATGCAATAAAGCAGTCTTAAAAGACGCACCGACACACATCTGTGTAAAAAGGTTAAAGGCGTGTTAGAGAGAACATAGCACCATTCATTCTCGATAATAGTTTCCCCAACATACCATCCAGAGAAGAAGAATGCCCCTTTCTATGACCCTGAGAGTCCTGAGCCTCAATCCGCCGCGGTGGACAGAGACGCCCAAGCTCTGGTAGAGATGTTACCAGGAGCCGAGGCCAATTCTTCTGGACATTAGACAGGGAAGCACTAACATGGAGGAGGCCGTGGAATAATAATCGAACACGATCCTTTTCCTTTGCAATGAAGGCACATCTTGTGGGGTTGCAGTGAGGCCCTGAAAATGCCAGTGGACCCGATGTTAGTATATACGTCTAGCTCTATTGATGCTTCCTACAGATCCCTAAGACAGGAAACAAGGGAGTCTATATTTAGTAATAATATGAGGCAGTTGCTATCATTTAACTTTGCTGGACTCTATCATTTCTTGATTTGTCAGAAAAGAAATATAACCACTGTGACACT
This sequence comes from Branchiostoma lanceolatum, assembly GCA_035149815.1. NCBI lineage: Eukaryota > Metazoa > Chordata > Leptocardii > Amphioxiformes > Branchiostomatidae > Branchiostoma > Branchiostoma lanceolatum. Next base: position 16,181,425 of record CM068875.1, on the reverse strand, counting down.
GAACGTGCAGCAACCTCGTAGATTTTTAGTACTTATCAGAGGAAAATGTAAAAAAAACATCGAAGTAGCCAAGAAACATGACACAGTGTTTGTCCAGATAAAAGTGATTCCAAGTATCATCTCATAAGCTAAAAAGAGCAAAAGCGAAGAATGTGGCTTTGGCTGACAACGTTATGCACATTAATGTATATTATGAATACAGGTTTATTTTATTTTGAAAAATTCAAGACGGTTGGAAATCATGTCAAACATGCCATCACGTTCTGATTACTAGAAGTACTCTGATTGCAATTATACATATCAAACACCAGGCAAAATGTATTTTTTGTCTTCTATTTGATATTCTGACTTGTATCGCTGATAATTTCCCTTTTAAGGGGGGTGCTAGTTGCAACATGGTCACACAAAGTAATATATCCTGTCAAGTTTGTGTTACGACACGTCGAGACGTTGAGACAGAGATTAGAAAAGTTGACGAGAGATATGCAACAGTGTTTTCCTTCCTTGTAAGCATCTCCAAGAAGTTAGAAAAACCTTTGGGGTATGGGAAAGAAGTTTTGCGATGGAGAAGGGCAGATTGCCCTCAGCTGTTGATGTTAAGCAATGATGTTGCCTCCGTTCACAAAAGAAAAAAAAACGTTATGCAGAGCACCTTCTGTCCCTAAAAGTTCTGAGGAGGTTTGCGTCTGCGGGAGGTCAGGGTTTATGCGATTAGCATAAAATGGCGGGGGTGAAGGTACGTGGAGCACCTCCGAAACTAAGTGCCTGATCAGTTTATGGTCGGAGGACGAGATCCTGAAGAAGCTGGAGTCATCCAGGAACAAGATGGCCTACGTAAAAATTATCCAGGCAAAAGTGATCCAAAGTATGAAGAAGATAAAGTAGCCCCCATCATCTCTTTCAACAACAGTCGTGAGTTAGTGGCTCCACATGGATCTCGGAAATGAGTTTGAACCACTGCTTCGTACATTCATCCCTGTGCCGGAAGACGGATTACTCGTACGATCCCTGGGCAGCCTTTTTTTTTGCGACTTCGACAACACCTCGTAAGCACGCAGGTTTAAAACCCTCACTGGACAATAGTTTCTGCACCAAAAGGGACAAATGCAAAGATGTGCTTCTTTCTCCTCCGAAGCCGCTTATACGATAAAAAGGATCGTGACAGCTGAGGAGGTAGAAAGCTAATACCAAACATTGGTATGCCAAGGAGTATGCGTTAATAAAAGCGAGGATGTGTTGTGTTAACCTTCTGAATTGAATTCTTAAGAAGTACTGTACATGCCAGGAACAGTGAGGTATATTTTTCAAGGTGAGTATCATTCAGACCGCTACTACCATACTCTAGTGAAGGCAAGTGCTATAACAACGCATGCAAAACACGACACAATTGAACCGGTCGGTTTCGTAGGGGATGTTCATGTCAGTATCTAGTGTAAAAAAATCTTCATTATGCTTTCACCCATAGTACTTTTGGTAAGATTTTTACAAATTTGTCTCTTTGGATGAGGGGCAATTAATGTGGGGAAGAGCTTCAACCGTAAAACCTATGCACATGAAATAATCAGAATTCTAATGGAAAAGAGTAGGGATGAGCCATTTTCCGATCATGTCATCATTTGCCTCAACTGCCCCTTCCTATTTTGTCCATAAACTTGAAGCACATGGACAAACACCAGCTTCTCAAGGCTGTGGAAGACTCCTGGCTCACCTAGATGGAGTGAAGGATGGCTCCACAGTCAATGCCAGGCATATGGAGTATGTCAGAACATCGTCGTGTGGTGCACGACGTAAAGAAACCATGTGCCTGTAAATTTATTCTTAACGGAAATATACTTCTGCAGTAAAATATTCACAGTAGCTATAAAATTAATGATAGAATATACCGTTTCAAATCTCTCTTTCAAAGGACTTAAACGAAAATCACATCTTTTATTGTTTTTCATCAGTCTGAATCAGCTTAAATTGCACTTAGCAATTATGGTTAAGCAAGAAAAGATTTTCTTTGTTTGTCATGCTCAGTTCCTGTGTATCTTTTTAAGTTTGGATGTATTTCTTGAGCACCATTTGTTTCTCTGATTTAAAACACTATCAGGATTTAAGGACTTTGGAATGATTCACACCATCCGTATTGTAACTGATGACCAGGTGATGACAATAACAGACCTGCGATTGAAAGGTATGGCAATTTCGTATTTTCGCGTTATTCTATACGCCTTTCTACTTTTCCGTTTTTTGTTGGGTCTCCCTTCCCGTAAGGAAAAAAGTAAGTAGAAAGACGTACTAAATACCAAATCTTCGTAACTGTAGCACACGGATAACGTCACTTAACAGTTGTCTCGCATGTATGAGAGAGTGAGGGCCGAACGGGCAGCCAGAGAAACCTGGGATTTACCCGAGTTGAGGGAAGGACAATCCCGTGCCATCGCTGCAGTTTGTCGGCCTTGTGACCGGCCAAGGCAAGTCGCTGTGCTACCAGATTTTACCTTCCACTACAAGAGAGCCAACCATGGTCATCGCCAGTTACATTTATTATTTGTTGGAGATGAGACTTGAAAAAGAACAAGAACAGAAGAAGCAAACACAATCAGATCTTGAGGCAGTTATGGCAAACTTGACCGAAAAGCTGAAAAACTTGCAGACTGAAAATACACAGCTCCAGGAAATTCAAAGTTTGATGGAAAGTAATATTGTAACCACCTTCCAGAATGGGACATATACCGATGATTTCAGAGAGGTCATTATGGACCTCTTAACATTAAGGGTATCCATGAAGAAAGTGGACAGTGTCATTACCACGGTTTTAGGAAAACTAGCTGGGATGACCGTAGATCGCCTACCAAGCCAGGGCCTCAAGTCCACACTCATTGTGGAGGCAAGGATTCTGGCCCAGCGGCATGTTGCAGAAGCTATTCGTGCAGATGACGCAGAAATTGGTAACTGTCTTCACCAAGATGGCACATCTTTCAAAAAATATCAAACTTTTGATGTGACACTTCAGTCTGGCAAGACATTGACAATGGCCATGTCTGAAGTGCCAAGTGGGGATGCTGCTGGCATTAAAAAGGCGTTCTCGGAGTCTTGTCGAGAGTTGGCGGAGGTTCTGTGTGAACCGGGTGAAGACATCCATCTGAAAACTGCCCAGATAATAACCTCATTTACAACGACCATGTCAGACAGAGGGGCTACCAACCCACTTTTCAACAAGCAGTTGGAGGACATGAGGGAAGAACTTCTACCTGCAGTCAAAGACAACTGGGATACTTTGACAGATGACGCAAAGGATGAACTGATTAAAATGTCAAACTTTTTCTGTAAAATGCACTTGCTCGTTAACTTTGCCTCAGAAGTCAATAGCACACTTAAGCTGTTTGAGAATGCTGTGTCAGAAGGGAAAAACCCGCTGGCTTTTGCACAGCAAGGCGAGTCAGGTGCAGGCAGATTAATCAGAACTGCGTGCAGTGCCTTTACCGACCACGGTAATGAGAAGTCCGGAACCCCCCACTACTTCAAAACCCACATGTCCCATCACCACGGAGAAGATAATAACTACATGGTAACTTTCCGAGGAAATCTCTTCAACATACTATTTTACAACGTAGCAGCTGTATATCACCACCACAAGCATATTGTTAGTTTTGTTTCTTCCTGGCCTGATCCCAATGGACTCCTCAAAGCAGTCAAGGCTGACGCACGTCAGAAGGTTTATCTTGCTGGAGTCAGAGCCCTGCGTATCATCGACAAGACCATCACAGGCCCATTCTTCCGTCTGCTAGGTGCTGAGAAAAGTGTGCTCAACATGAATATCCACCTGCATCAGATGCAACTGTGCCTTGAGCGGTGGTCTAAGGATGCCAGCTCTTTACTTGCTGGGGAGGCTCTGTTCAGTGAAGAAGTTGTCACCCGCCACAAGGATGCTATGTTTTCATCTCTCTTCGAAGCCTCTGAAGACGAAGAATTGGACATACTAACGCAGCAAGAGTTAGAGGTTGTGTGTGCTTCGATTTTAATCTTACTGGAGCGACAGGCTGAAGAGCAGGAAAAGTAGAGGAGATTGTAGATAGAACTGAAGACCCAATGAAGACAGTATACAAGATTGTATACGAAGATGTAAATGAACCCGATGATGAATTTGATCTTCTAGTTGACCTGAGTAAGGGAGACCTTAAAATAGGTGCAAGTATGGAGTTGTTAGAATAGCATTGTTACAGTGCATTGACAGTGGTTGTCATAAGTACTTGGTTATTGATACAAATTTCAAATAGCATTGTGAATAAAAAAATAGATAAGTAGAGATACATGAATTGCCTTGGTATTGTTCTGTGGTATTGTTTTCATGGTAAGGCAAAGTGTAGCATTTCTCTACACCACAGATATAATGAATAGATGATGATGACAGACACCATTCTTTACTTTTCTATTTTTGTATCATTCATTCATTGCAACAACGTGGTCAACTAAACTAATGTAAGACTTAAGTTATATAGTTATGTCATAATGTTCTATTACAAGTGTAGAATGAGCACACCAGTCAACTTCAAGTTAAGAGATGTTCAATATGTAAGTAATCATGAAGACCAGGTTGGGAAGCTTTCAGTAAGCATCTCCAATGTTGACATGTATTGTGTGGAGAAGCTATGTCAAATTCATAGTTGTTGTGCCATTTATTGAGTTACTTACTTAACATACCAAGATATACAGTTAAAAGGAAACCTTTGCATGGGGAAATGTGTTTATATAGCCAGAAAACAGCGTTTATTTGCCAGAAAACAGTGAAAATCTAGCATTGCATTGATTGTGCAAATGCCTAATTAATTATGCTAATTATGCATAAATTATGCAAATTAATGAAGATATGCTTGATGTCAATTTGCCCACCAAGTTTGAACATCATATACCTAACCAATGTTCATATATATTAATCCAAGTAACACAACAAATTTCTTGTAATTCTTCCCATTGAAAACAATGGCAGAGCGGTGCCATCCTTGACCCCATTGTTAAGGGCTTTGTTTCTTGGTGACCCAAATCCCTGATTACCAAGAACTTAATTTTTCCTAACTCCTCAACCATGCATGATAGAGAGATGAAATAAAGACCATTTTAATTGTCAAAACTAGCCCTATCAAATGGTATAAGAATCATCATCCTAGGACAAAGTACCATTTTTGACCTGAACACCCTACGGCAATAGGACCCTGTGCAGTTAGGGTCAAGCCGTCAGATTTTTCCTGTGTAGACTGGCGCCTGGTGTGGAAAAGGAGGGTACGAAGTTTAGGAAGGCATGGTATACTCTAAAGATTTTATTCCTGTTGGTGGAGTGACCCCTACGTGACAAAGCATATGTTGGAGAGAACGTGTCTTGTAACTGTAGAATTGGCATATACCACAGCAAGACACTGGCAGAGAATAAGGAGCACGTGCTTTCATCTTTCAAATTCAAGGTATGTCTAACGCTGAATATCAGTATATCGCTGACGGCATCATCGGCGTTTGCTAACCACGACCTCAATCTCCACACAAAAACCATGGCTATATTCTGATGGCATCAACCTAGGACAAAAATGGGGTGGTGCTGGTTTTCAAGAGCTTCATGAGATATGTTCGCAGCTTGATCTGGAGGACAAGAGGAGAATACAGAATCAAAGATCGGTTTACATGGAGACACACGATACTCTGTTCAGTGTAGGTTGGATAGGTTGTATTTGCCAAAAAAACTTAAGGCAAGTCGGGGCACCAGGCCAGAGGAGAGGCAGCAGACACCACCGACAAGGTCTATACCGGACAGGCCTTGTCGGTTGTTTATAACAGCACGTCACAGACTCTTCAGGGCCAGACCTCAAGGTAAACAGTTTGGCAGAAGGAATAGACTTATTACAATAATCAATCCATTAATAAAAGTTGCTTCTAGAAAATGTGCCTATCAAGTCTTCCCGCTTCCTGACTACCAGTCACGTCAAGTAATATAGATTTTATAATATTCGAGACTCCGGAACATTTGGACGAAAACCACAGAAGCATTCGCGAGATACTAAACAAACGGTGCATAACTTGCGGCGACAGAAATGCCCTGTACATGTGACTTGAAGGAATGCAGCTTTTATTCGCTACCATAGAGATGTGACAGACAAAATTTGACACTAGTTACACTAGATATTTTAGACAGTCTTATATGCATTATATCAATGTCGTCTTTTGAGCTTCCTAGCCCACCGCTGTGTCCATTGTTTAGAGTCATGTAGAGGATAGGTGGCTCAATGGTTTTCGCTTGCTGACTAAGGAATTGATGTAGATTCTGACAAGGATGGGTAAATATTGATCATTAGAAAAATATATTGGATAAAGTGAAAATCTTCTTTTTTAATCATTTCCCTGACAATTTGGCCACCATGGTAAACTTTTAAGTTACAGCTACAGTTCCAGGGGCGGACTGACTCCCCTGGCCAATTATTCCCACTTTTGCCGAATCATATATGATGATAGCTACGATCAGTAACCCCATATGAAGGCCCGATGGAGGCTGGGACAGAGTGATATTTTTCATTGGTATTTGGAGGAGTAGTACATGTGAAAGAAGTGCCGTATTAACGGAGTAGACACACAAGGGCAATTGCCCCTGCCATCACTGCGTTTGTGATGCGTGCGAGCACCTCTAACTATCGAAGACAACACATGCTGGACCAGCGTGCAACCACAAACGATATAACGGCCTGCGATGCCATCGGCATGGCCAACACCAGGAGAAGGAACAGCGGCCCAACTGCCAGTACCGCCAAGAAAGTCGCGCTGAAACAACAGTCAAGGGGAGTGCGGAACACGGAATTGTACGAGAAGCTAAACAAGCCCAAGGAAGAGTTTGCCGGGAAAACACCGACAGTGCATCCAGCATTCTACCTGCGTAGATAAATCCTGGACTTTGCCTCAAACCAGGCAACATCTAAGACCAGAGGAGCGCCAAGATCCTACACCTACACCTCGACGGAGGTGTACATATAAACGTCTTATGATATATACGTCTATAAACGTCTTATGATATATGGGTGTACATATATACGTGGAAACGTATTACAGGCGGGAAAGAGTTAGTGGGAAAACGTGCGGACAAACACGATATCAACCGGGTGGTAAAGGGCATTCTGGAGGTCCTCCAGTTGGTGAATAATAACGATTGCAGGAAAAATATTGCAACGTATCTGGCCAAAAATGACCAGAGACGACGGCGATATATGCTGGAGCCAAGAGCAAAAGGTGTGTGGAAACCTACATGCAAATGTATTGACACTGCTGCTGAAGAGATTAACTCGATGTTTTTAGACGTTCGTTCAGCCTATGTCTTGTAGAAATGTGTGTTTCTTGGCATGAAGAAAATACAACACGGTGAGTTGGATCACCGGTGACCCTTCGTTCGTCGGGCGATCAGAGACTACCTGTCTTGATAAGGAATCATTAATAACACAGCTAGATCAAAATGGGCGCTCCAGACTGGGTGGAGTTGGCTCCTTTTTCGCAATAGGGCAAACAAAAGAAAGCGAATCCATACAATCCGTGTCATTTCGATTATCTTTTAGGAAAGCCTTAAGCAGAAGTTAACACAAGGTAGCGGAGACCAGCGTGACGAAGACGACAAAGAGGAGGAACAGCCTCGGATGGGGAAAGGGTTCGGGGGAATCAACGAGTTTGGAGGAGGAACAAAGCCAGTTGGTTTTTTCATATTCTTCTTCGTATATGTTAATTCCTTTGCATCAAATTGTCTGCTTGTATGTATGCATAGTTTCCGACTTTTCTAAAGTAATTAAAGAAAGAAGTGTGCTAGATCAACCATAATGGTAAATAGCCTTTTTTGCATGTTTTGTCATAAGAGCAACCAGAAGTCGATGGATTATAAGATAAAATGCTAATATCGTTAAGGAGAGAAATGGGACGCCACATTTTGGCGGGATGCCCGAAGAAGTGGGAGGAATGCCCCATACTAAGCTAAGGTGCCGTTACCCGGAATAAGAAAAGCCACGACATGCAGGAAGTAACGAGCCACAACTGGGGGAATGCTGTGGTGCCGTTAAAAAACAAGAAAACCCTCGACATGCAGGAGGTCACAAGCCACAACTTCCTTCTGCGTCAGGTGAAGTTGACTAAAAAATATCACTTACTCTGCCGTATGTGACTTGTTACCTGATCACTTTCATTGCTGTGATATTAAGTAATATTTAGTTATAATACATTAGAAATCCAATGTTTTCCCCCATATTTTCTTGCCATTTAAAAGACTATAAAATTATAAGAACACCAGGAATACAGAATAGATTTTCTTCCGAGCTAACATTAGATGACAACTATGTATAAAGACAGGCAGGTAGGATACAAGATTTACCCATCATTTTCGATAACAGTGTCGGATCATCGATATCGAATACTCCTCATACCAAAGTTACAAAGAATTTACATTGAACATGCGCTTATTTCCAATATTCAGGTGGCGGACCAAGGAGGTGGAGACCACATTGGTTCACTGCACAGCTTCAAGTGGACGGTGGCCGATCCGATAAGGTCGGTGAGATCTCAGACCTTCGCCACGAGTGTGGATAGGAGATGGGAGGCGATGACGATCCCACCTAACAGGGGCGCCCCCTGGTGCGTGTGCCTTCGACTGGTGGAAGGTCCACCTGCTCTAACTAAAGTCAGGCCAGTACCACTGCATGCAAGTGCCCAATTATCTGGAACTCTTGTTAGCTGCGATGTCCTATCTGAATATCGTGTACTTACAAATACTTGTTATCTGCTCATTAATTCACCTCGGGGTTGCAGCAAAGTGCGAAGGATAATTATTTTTATATAGTAGGTTATTCTCCTCCAATAACTGCACAATCAATCATTTCTTGAAATCTGACATCTACTACAGAAACTCGTTTTTGTTAAGCACATGGCCTACTGTGCAGTTAGGTTGTCTATGTGTGTATGTATGTCATTTTCCTATGTCAGGCAGGTATGCTTCTTAATGTGTAATATTTTTTCCAGAAATAACAAATCCATTATTTAAAATAATAATCTTTCCATGTCAAGAAGAACATTCGTCATATGAAATAATTCGCTTCATTCTTCTCTTCACTCATAGGGTTAAAATGGTCGCAGGTGACCAGGCAGAGTCTGTGACAACGACAGTTGCCATGCTGACTGGAGTGGGAAAGGGATGGGACCTGGACAACATCACCAACAACAGCTACATCACCATCCACCTTGTATTGCAGCCTTGAGTCAACATTTAGTACAGGAACCAAGGCAGTAACGTGTTCTCTTTTATTTCTATTTTGTTGTATTCACATATATTTTAGATAACATTGAGTATAGGGCTTTAATACATGAATACAAGAGTAAAATACAATGTCACTGAAAGAATGTAAACAAGACAAGTTCTATTGAATTGTGAGTCCAAATCCTTTTTGAAGATGGTGACAGAGGCTTGAACATTAGAGGGCAGTTTATTTTACAAGTATTATAATTGTTGTTGTTTTAAAAAACGTGAAATGTGACCGATTTCTTCCTTCCGGCTCCCCCAGGAGTTGCTGTACCACCGGCTCAAGGGCTTGGGAAAAAACATGAAACAAATCCCTGACCTGGTGCTGGTCAACACTGGAGAGTGGCAGGCACAGGTAATTAGATATGCAAATTTATTCATCGTTCACCAACGACGAACTCCATACAATCCAAGTCTCAGAGGAAGAAGTCTTGACCGTACTGCAAGGACTGCATCCCAACAAGGCCCCGGGCCCTGATGGCATAACAAACCGACTCCTTAAGGAGGGTGCACCAGTAATCAGCGCCTCGCTCTGTCAGCTGTTTAACTTTTCACTAGCCTCAGGCCAATTTGTAACAATGCTTTTTTTCGCGTTCCGGTCGGAGGTCTCTGTCATTTCATGTCAGTTTGAAGATGTGTCATTGTGTCAGAATCTTTAAGCGTTCTTTGACCGCGGCGAGTTATCTATTTGCAAGAAGAGACAAGATGGGGGTGGGCCATCGAGAATGACCAGTGTGCGGTCGAGGCTCCAAACACGGATGAGCCCGTAAACGTCCAATGCGCGGCAGCCCGTAAATGTCCGGCAGCTTCGTACTGGGACACCTTTTGCGCCCCGCCTTCAACAAAATAAAATAAATAACTACGGAAAGTGATGACATAGCCAATGGTTCAAGCTCCCGAAAACAGATTCAGAATGCCAAGTACTGCTAGAAAAGAAGGCAGCAGGCAACCTTGGGCAACGGTTATAAAGTGACGACATACAGAAGCCCACAGCAATATCTTGAAAATAAACTGGTATATCTGTTCTTCGCAATGACTTCTCAAACCCACAAGCAGGCAAGGATATTTGCGACCACAAGATAGCTTCAATGAAGACCCACATAACAAAAGTATGTCAACTAAAAACATGACTTCTTTACTGCTGAAGGCTGCTGCATTGTGCCCATGGTAGGACTTACAGATACTGCTATCGGCACAAGTATCGACAAGTACTCCACAAACTGAGGAGTTTAAGAAACCTTAGTTCCTCAACAACAAAAATTATTTGTGGTGTGTACATACGCTAGGTACTTAATTATTCTCATAGACTGATGCTGATTTTACAACTCACTTGCTAGTTTTCATAATAATTCAGTTTTCCATGCTATTTACTAGCCAGCAGATTTTAGATACACAAAAATATAAAGCCCGGTGTCGCAGAAGTTAAACCAACTCGATTCTACCCTGCCATCACGCCAGGTTTCGCGCCAGCTAGTACGATTTCACGCTGGCATGGACAGACTTTCAAACCAGTCAAACATAATTCGCAATTCGATACTGGCCATCATACAGACCAGCCATGACATAATGTCGGAACCTTCACTATTAACATGTATATGTAATCGTGAGCTCTTTTCACCAGACATCTCGTATAAACAGCACCACTTTCCAGTGCTATGTATATGATAGGCAGGGTTCAGTAACTTTTTCTATTGCCAGTTTTGTTTAGGTTGTCTCACTGCTTCATATGCAATGGTTATGTTAGATTTGATCTATTCATTGATGCAAGGAGGGAGGGGAGAGACTCTTGTTTTCAGGTAATTGGATGGAAGTGTTGCTGCTAGGAAGGGGACCGCAAGACGCACTGTAAACGGTGGAATTACATTCACTAAAACTATACGTCATGTTGACTGTTGTGTCTCTTACAGTCATCAAATGTGAAGTACGCTTGCGCGGAGCAACGATTAACAAAATATGAGCACTTCACACAATTTCACTGGCCCACACAAACACGTGTCAAAGGAACTGTTGACAGCAAAAGTTGCAGATGCACAGAAAGAAAAGGCATACCAGAAAGCATGTATAGCCAAGGAAAAGAGTGTAGTCGGCAAAGAGATTGCTTCCACAGGCTGCAACCTCAATCAGAGTTGTCTTCAACATTGATTTCTGCGAGAAGTACACGAGCCATATAAGGATACAGCATCTAAAGATTCTCCGCAAAAAATCATTTCTAAACAAGAGATGCAAATGCATAGATAACACGACGCAAGAACCATGAAGTGGCCATGGTCATTGTGCTGTGGTACCTTATCATTTTGCATTCAACTAAGAAAGGCCGCCTTCGGGGGGGACATCGTGATTAACGGGGTAATAAGGTCACACAATCCATGCTACTTTACTTTCAAGCGACATCATGCTAAAGGCTTACTGAAATCAGTTTCAAATTTTCTATTTTCTATGATTTTTTGACGATTCTTGAGGTCCTTTTCCTCCTGGATAGAATTAGATATTTTTCATGTGATGATTCTGTCGGGAAGTTATGTTAAAACGTCCTCAAAAAGTGTGTTTTTATGGATCTGAGAGGGTATGCAAATGATAGGCAAATGATATGCGTGACGTCACAATTATGACTTGGGGTTCACTGCAACATGGCGTCTCCTAGTACTACACGCCGTAGAGGAACTAAAGGCAAAGGCGGCGGACAGCATTGTGTAGCAGGAGGACCATACGGTGTCGGCTGTAAAAACGGTAAGTTCACTGAAGGGGTATCTATTCACAAATTCCCTCAAGTGAAAGGTTACGGAAGTGAGGCGGACAAAAAGAGGGAGAAGAAGCATCGGCATGTTTCGTAGTTTCCAAGACATCTATCTTGTGCTCTGCCCACTTCGAGCCCTCGTGTTTCGACAAACATCGGGAGATTGCGGAGAGTCTTGGAATTAGGAGACAGCTTTTACTAGAAGCATATCCAACTATAGACACCGCCGGTTTGCCAACACCAACGGCCCCTTCCACAAACCGCGCTCGAAGACGGGTAAGTCTGATTGCCACATATTTGTTGACATTTAAGTATTTCACTAATTCTTGGTTTGGATATGAGAGCATTGGTGTGATTTTTTTTGTACGCTTGGTCACTGAAAACAAGCTTACACTAAGTGAATCTTTGTCGGCGTCCTACAACCTTGCTCACAAAGCGTACCGCAAAGTTACTACAGGGTCACGAACCGCCCGTTAATACTAATACATGTATTCACATACTTGAACTACTTGGTAACAAAATGGCGGCGCCTTTTCGAGGTTTTCTGTCACGAAGTTTTCCGTCCGTAGTCACTTTGCGCCTCTGTCACTAATTTCTGTCATGAATATTGCGACAATGATTTGTAAATACTTGTACATTTGGTTTACGAAATCAAGCTTCTCAGGCTCTGGCGAATATAAGAGTTTACATATTTGACGGCGCCGACCAACTTTGTAACAATGGGGGCATAACAAAATGGCGGCGCCCTTCCGATAAAATTTTTTTGTCACGAAGTTTTCCGTCCGTACACGGTAGTCGGCCTCTAGTTTCTGTCATGAACTGTGCGTCCATTGTTAGCTTTAATAACATGTTTGTGAATAAACACACATACTTTTAGAAGGAATTGAGTTGTATTTCTTAAGCCAAGCCTTGTAAACTTTACGAAGTCGACACTGTACATAATGTAAACAACGCGCGTGGCGGCAGCTTTTCCCTTTGGCCGGTTACGAGGCGACGTCCTTGGACGAGGTGCACAAACCGGCTTCTGCGCTTCCGCAAGCAAATATCTTAACTTATGCACGGTATGGACGTCTTACTTCAAGGTAAGGTAAGATAATACTGTAGTTGGCGTAATATAGAAGAGATGACTATTTATTCCCCGCTATTCCACGTTAAATAGTGAACTCTATTCCGATCGGCCTCTCTATTTCAAGGGCCTGTTAAGTATTTATTTGTAATGTGAATTCGATATAATTTTTCTAAGAGAAGTAAAATATGTGTTCGAGTATGTTTCCTTTATAAGATATGAGACCATAAAATATAGCATCAGAAGGAAGACAGCTACTGTAAGAGCCTCTGTTGTAAGCGAACGCGGTTCTCGATGGAAAAAAATGCCTCTGGGATTCTTCAGATTACGCTGGTGGCAGTGATACTCTGGACCGAGGAGAAAATTAGCGTGTGGCATAAAAGAAAATAGGTAGAATTGTCCATCTAGATGCGACCACTTATATTGTAAGGCACAACGCATATGAACTAGTTTTTAGGCATTCTTAGAAAGGTGTCATGCCATTTGCGTGTGAAACAATGATAACTAATGACCACACAGTACCCCTGGTCACATATATTCTCATGTCCTCCCGCAACTCAGAAGCAAAGGTATATGTTTAAGTCGGGTTCCACTTTTCGTGATTTATGGCAAAATGGAATGCGATGTGTACCTCCCCTGAATGGCATGTGACAAACATCTGACGATGAGGGAGAGACTGCATGCGCATACTGTGGCTGCCCCCTGGTAGTTACACCAGGCCAACCTACAAGTTACGTGTCCACTCAAGCCAATTTTACTACTTGACCAGCAGCAAGTTTCGAAAGGTACGGAACATGACTCATGAGATGTCAGTGGTTAGCAAACAAGCGAATAGGATTTGAACAAATTTTCAAACAGTAGCAACTATGTGCCACTCCTTCGAATAACTTTACAGTATCTCGCATACTAAGTCAATTAAAGTTAGCATGACTTCACTTTGCAAGGAAAAGAATCGGGGACAAGAGCAAATATTACACATAATAACATAATGTGTGGCATTAACATCCAGCAGACCCATCTAGCTGAGCTGAACAAGCCCCCACTGAGCCATAGGCACAGTCCCCGAAGTCTGGGTTTCCAAGAGACTTGACAGCTGTAAATTTTTTAAACCTGACTAACACACCCTGATTAAGCTGGATGTTCTGCCCATCCCAGACAGCAATTGCTCTGTCTCATTAATTCTATGTATTCGGAAGATCCACTGCAGCAATTGTTCTCATCAAGGGGATCACTGTATTCACATTCTGCAGAAGATGTGGAGGTGATTTGCTGGCTACCAGTTGAAGACCAGACCCATGCATGTGTGGTGCCGATGGTGAACACGTCTTGTCCTATCACAATCGTCTCTGGGGTGACTTGTAGAAGACTGATAAGAATGCAAACACGTTAGTATTCATCACAAGATAAGGTTAACAACACCATCTCCCAGAAGAAGCACAAATATACTTGAATGCCTCACTTGTGCGTGGTAAAAAGTGATAAAACTGTAGCAACTAAAATCTGTCAAATATTCAGACAAATGGGCTGCACAAACTAAAAGGTTCATAATCATATACATTACATTGCTGTTGTCATAATGAAAGCACCGATCTGGAGGCTAACGTGACCGAAGTAGAAACTTCACTGTACCCACGTGCTGTACTTTTCCGTGAATCTAATCTATTATTCCAGAGAACACAAAGAAGCCGTATGGCCTAACCATGCCACACCGGCACGCATGTCTAAAATAGGACTCGCTAACAGAAAACTGGCGTTTACATCCACAAAAACAACCAACAAATTTTCCTCAGCCTCCCTGTTCCACACAGAGGACAAGCTATGGATATATAACGCCGAAATTGGCGAGAATATCGAACGTTTCCCCGGTCCTCTTCAACGCCAGAACCCTCCCCCTCCCTTCCTCCAACATACGGCCATCGTCTGGACGTCGTATTCCCTTACGAAAAACGACTTTTCCCCTCAAGTTAAAGCTTCTAAAGACATTGTACTAACCCAGTATAAACAGAGCCATACTATACGATAACTGCTCAAGCTTTAGACCCAGTATTAGATGCAACTACACGACGAATTGCGAAGAGGGACTCGGTTGAACCTCACCTCACAATGGCCAGCCTGGAATGAACGCTTCCTACCACAACGCACCGAGTCACTTCCTTTGTATTCATGCGCGTGAACATCTGGAACGCCACTAAACTACAAATGAAGGAGAAAGCCGGAGATTTTATCGTTGCAATTACACACAATAGTATATAATAGTTCAGGGGCAATAATATGGTTAAAAGAAACTACATATGCGTCGTACGTTTCCTGCCTGTACCGCACTATTTTCTGGCGGCTCATTTGTACGTTCTGTCTAGGGAGGGTATTCGGTAGGAGTCTTCTTGCATAAAAACATCACGAGGCTTGCTTAGGGGTTTTCGAAATGCCGTTCTTAACAAAAAGCCCGCAAAAATCGTTGTTATTGAAAGCTTTTTGGAAGCACATGTAAATTGTAACATGAAAAGACCGGTTGGGAATAATAAACTCTAGGCTAAGTATTGCCACTAGAACCAATATCACCAACTACGAATCAGCAGTCACAAACTGCGTATCGAATCAGGAAGGCACATCCGCACACATCTGGAGCAAAGAATATGAAGTCCACTTTATTGTAGATTTTAGCTCATATAGCAGCGATAGAAATGTTTTGTTCAATTATATTATGGGAACGTTTCCACACTTTCAATCAATGTCTCATAATGAGATATTCATTTTTATCAGGCGTTTTGACCATACAATACTAAACCAAGGCGGTTTAATAAAACCTTGATTAAACAAGTCCATCTCAACTTATATTTCTAAACTCGAAAGGATATGAGAAGAAGCCGAACCTATGTATTAGAGTAGTTTTAGAAGCGATGTTTTAGATTAGTATTAGAAGTCCTGTCAGTGCCATATCAAATGAATGTTACCATGTGATTTTGTGTATGCCTGTTCTATCATAGACAGTGTCAGTGGAAGCCGAAAGATCCCACCTTTTCTGTTATGACTTATGAGTAGGTTTTGTGATGAGTAGGGCAGTTTTCTTCTCTTTTTTTTCTGCAAACGTGGAGACATTACAGTAGAATTTGGCCCCTATAATCAGCCCGTTTCTTTCGTGCCTGTAGTCCATACAGTCTAAAGTGTCCTCAAACCTGGGCGCGATTTGTTCAACGCCACTCGGCAGAGAGGTGGCCAGGGATTACTCTCCAAGCAGAGCATGGGTTTCGGCTGGTTTTTGACGTGTTTTCAGGCGTTTTTGTCGGGCTTTCTACTTGGTCATCTTTTTTTTTTTGTAAGCAGAGCATGGGTTTCGGCTGGTTTTGTGTTTGAAGGCGTTTTTGTCGGGCTTTCTACTTTGTCACTTTTTTTTTTATAAGCAGAGCATGGGTTTCGGCTGGTTTTTGACGTGTTTGAAGGCGTTTTTGTCGGGCTTTCTACTTTGTCATCTTTTTTTTGTAAGCAGAGCATGGGTTTCGGCTGGTTTTTAACGTGTTTTAAGGCGTTTTTGTCGGGCCTTCTACTTTGTCATATTTTTTTTTTGTAAGCAGAGCATGGGTTTCGGCTGGTTTTTAACGTGTTTTAAGGCGTTTTTGTCGGGCTTTCTACTTTGTCATATTTTTTTTGTATAGCCAACCCAACCCCGAATGTTGTAGAAAGATACAGCTGCTTGCAGAAGTAAATTCAATCCTCCAAAAGTGCGCGAAGTCCAAGAAATGGACAAGAAATACAACAAAACGTGTACTGACTGAACAAATGGTCTGCAGCAGTCAACGGTCAAATCAAAACTACCGCTCAATTTGCGCATGTGCGGGAGCTGAAAACGTGCTTTCCACACGTTGGAAATGACGACAGACGGAAGCGTTCGGTGAATAATTATTCTATAGCCCCGTCCGACGCTGTTTCTGACGTTTCCAGCGGTCAGGGAAGCCACCCGGCGTCCAAATAACAAACGGACTTGACGGCTTGGACGCGCGCGACGTGTCCGCCGCCGTTTCTGACAGGACAGACGGCCTGTGACGGGCTCCGATGCACTTAGACGCTCTTAGACGGCGTCCAAACATTTTAAGACGGTTTCTTTTTCACAGAGGTGACATGGACCTTAAAAGAAAACACTTTTGACCGACCGATGAATGAATTGGAGAGTTTCGTCGGATCTGTGATGGTGTAAACGACAAGACCACACCGGCGTAATTTTATAGATGACATCCGCGCCCGCATTCATTTTCGTCTGTTCTTAAAAAAACTCCTCCGAACTCCGGAACTTGCCAACTCATATTGACGCAAAATGCCAGTATTGGCCGACTAGACGGTCGTATGACTCGTTATGTACTACAAAAAAGTACTCTGCATCAGCTTCGTTATGTACTACAAAAAAACTCTGCATCAGAGTTCACAAGAAAACTGCGGCCGTAATTGTGGTATGCCATAACTTGTCGCTGGCGAGGGGGATGTGATTGCGTTTGTACAGTTGTACGAGAGACTCGCCGCGGCCAGCTAGTATCACCCAGACAACTCTCTGTTGGGTTAAGGCAGCCCAGGCTCGAATATTCGTTTTCGAGTTCGACCACGTGCCTGGCCAGGTGCTCGGCCGAACTCGAACCCTATTCGGACTGTTCCACTATGGGGCAGTTCGGGGGACACACTGTCTATTAGTACAGTAACCAATCATATACAAAACGGTATGTCGTCTCAGATGTACGTATAAGTACAACGTTGGTTTATAGGCCATGATTTGGGTTGTATTACATCCTGAATGTCTCAATCAAATGGTTTGGAAGTTGTCTCCTCCACGAATGCTGCATGAGCCGCGCCAAGTCTAGCCTCCGATGCAGACTCTCCCGGCTGTTTTCTTTTTCAAGTTACAGTTTTTATACTATAACATTTTTTTTTTCTTATTGCTGGCCTGGAAGCCAGCAATAAGAAAAAAAATGTAATAGTTTGACGGTGGTGTTCCAAATAGAACAGGGGGTTCTATATGTTCGAAATGGTGTTCGATGGGAACGGCCGTTACGTCACAGGTGTTGGACTTCGCGGGAGACAACGAGCTGCTTGCGTGGGATCGGGTTATGACTTTAACGGCATTACGCGCAGCTCAAACCAACAGGATTGATCTTTGGAGTAATCAAATATTACTTGTTATCGCTTCCTTATCAAAATTGTCCGAGGCTACTTTGCATAGATTTTGACTTTTTTTTAACTGGGGCGAATTTTTCACAAAATGTGACCCCAAAATAGCCGTTTCTGATATTTTTGGCCCAAGAAAACAATGGTATCGTCATTTTAAACAAAATAGCCTCGGACAAAAATAATCTTTATGGGGCTAGCTCTCTCCTTGTAAAATATCATCATAATAAAAGGTGGTGTTATCGCCTATGCGCGTAAACCCGTCAAATACACAGCTTGTTTAACTAAAATGTGTACTTCTAGCCCCAAATCAAGCAGTAGAAAACCTTAAGTGACCTTTGTATCAAGTAGTTCTAAAACTATGCCAAGTTTCATCGTGGTGCGACAAGGCTATCGATAGTAACAGGATATGTATGGAATAATACATCCTGGGGCGCCTTCAAGTAACCCAACCACGTGAGAGATGTCGGTCAGCCTTTTTCTTAACAATATACATATATGCTGTATGTCTAGATCGAGATTGTTGGCGTTCCAGATAAAGGAGTATTCGCTATTGTCAAGTACATCTTTCACATGTTGTAACCAGTTTTTCTTCTTGCTATTCACTTGGAAAGATTGCTGATACAATAGAGCATCTACTGGTTGAGGGTGTGTCAAAGGATTGAGTTGTCTGAGGCGCAACCAGCACTTAACTATGCGGACTGACACATCTAAATCTACCGGGAACACTCCAAGTTCTGCTTTACTTGCTATGTTACTGGAATTTCTGTGCACTCCAAGAATATTCTTTGCAGAAACGGTTCTGTCTAGTTTCAATCGGACACCTGTCATTCAAATGGTCCTTGCCCCAAACTTCACTGCCATATAACATGATAGATTTCATGCACACAAGTCAAATAATCTTAACAGAGCCTTTGGTGAGCGAAATAGAGGTTTGAGGCTGAAAAGGGCTTTACGTGCTTTTAAGGAAAACTTTTTTTTTTTGCTGTTGAGTTGATGAGGACATCAAAAGTCCCAGATAACAATGAAAATTTGTTATTTCGATACTATCTGAGCCGATAAAAAATTCCACATTTTTTACTGACCGTCCAGATTTGTTAAAAATTGCAGCTTAAGTTTTCTTCATGTTTACTCTTACCAATTCTCTGAAGTCATTTATGAATAGTTTGAAAAGTGTGGGAGAGAGATTACATCTCTTTCTTAAGCCTCTATCGGTAATGAATAATAGTGTAAGACCCGCAGAGGTTTGACGCAGGTCTTTGGATTAGAATACATTGATGTAAGCAAACTATAGAATTTAACGTTGGGTAACATAAATTCGCGGGGTACTTAAATTCGCGATTTTTCGAAAACTAGGTATTTGGGGGTATGTGCTAGATGCAACATCAGTAATACCGCTAGAAATGCAAACCTGACAGACTAACGTATTTAGAACACTGTCTGAAAAGCTTCGATAACCATGCATTAGAAGTTGGCTACGTCAAAAACTCTCCGTCCCTTATTGTCACAGTCTGAGGGCTTCGTGGGAGAATTATACTACATAGTTGTTCGCTGGTTTATAAGACAAATGTCACATCCGCTTCCTGCTCAACACAATTATTTACAATACAACTTATTAGAATCTCTTTTGCTAACCTACAACTGGACTCTAAGTGTGATTAATCATCAAAACGCCTCTTTGTTGTTACAACCAATGGCTACGGCACTGCAGTGTATTTTCCCGCCGCCATACTCGTTACCCAGAATCCTGCTATTCGGCAGACGACAAACGTTTGCGAGGAACACTTTTTTGTCTAAATGTTGCGTGTGATAGTGGACTGAAAACGATATTTTCCTCAATGTTTGCTCCTAACACAACAAGGAACACATGGACATAGTAGTATAACATATGCTAGGGCATCCAGCTAACTTTCCATGAATAATGTACACGTTGCCATGACGGTGGGGATCGACTTTGAGTGACGTTCTACCGACTCAACAAACGGGATGTTACCTAAGGCCTGATGTGTGCGGTACGGCCGTTTTTTCGTGTATTTTTTTTACTTGGACACGTCTATATCCATAGCACTCTCCTCAAGCCAAGGATGGAACGAATAGCTGCTGTATAAAATGTAATTAGCGGTAAGATATTCAAGACGAATCTTCTCTCCCGAAATAATGTTCACACCTGTCCGACAACACCGTCATTGTGCGTGCGGCGGACGGTAGTTTCAAGTTGAAATATTATGGTGTCAGCACGACTAGAGACAAAATCTACCATATATATGATTAGTGCAAAGATGGTACATGATACTGACAGAATAATAGAAAAAAAAGGATGGTTTATTGTTCTGCTAGATTGATTTCAGTCAACCATTATCGGAAAAATGGCGAATTTATGTTACCCAACGTTACAACAGTCTCTAAAAGATTCAACGATGTTCATTAACGATGGTAGTATTTTTAATCGACATACAAAAACGCATTGAGATACACACAGTAACGCACAGTCACAGTAAACATAGCAACCAGTTCGGAAACTAACAACGAGATTCGTAGAATTCATGTTTTCAGAAAACAGCTTAATCATCATTTTTATCTGAAATTTGCATGATATTACAATATTTTCTTTTGCGGTTATTCAAAGGTACGTTTCGTCTCGAGCAGCGATGCTGGGTTCCAAACTTGTTATGTTTTCAGCCTGGAACTCCCACAAGTGTGACGGGCTCTTTTACGTGCAGGGGTTTGACGACCAAGGAATAACTTAACGCCTGAAGATACGGGCCTTAACTTCACAATCCGAAATGGCGTGTGCAACCCCTCATTATACCACTCCCCAAGCGGGGTTCGCACTTGGATGTAAGGCGAGGCAGCGAGATAACTAACCACTTGCCCCCCCCCCCCATAAAGATAAGACTGTCATACAAAATTCGTCTTCTAAACTTCCTACCCGGCCCGATACTATTTGAAAAAAGGTAAAAAGAAAACGCTCTTTACACCAACTACGCAAGGCACTGGGTAATTTCAAATCTTATATTTATCCTTGCATTGATTTTTTAAAAACAAGCTTGAGCCCCTTGTCCACCGACATATCCAGTAATACACAGAATATATTTTCACTTACATATTTACCTGTGTCAGTTTGGGACTGCTGCTGCCCTCCCGGTATGGTGCGGCTTGTCAGGTTTCTGGACAGCGAAAAATACACGCCCTACACCAGGCGGGCTCCGGAAAACAATACCGTACAGAACAAAATATATTCAAGAACAAAAGCTCGTTTTCCAGTCGAGACAAATTATATGCAGACACGTAATCGTTTCCTTTTTGTTTGTAACATATTGATATAGAGGATTGAAAACAATTTTTGCAACCTTTGAAGACACTCTACTTTCTTATCATGTTTGGAAAATCATATTGATGGGATGGCAGACATCGCTTGTTTTCCAGGCCAGACAAATCATATGCAGACACGTGATCGTTTCCTCTTTTGTTTGTTACATATTGATATACAGGATTGAAAACAACCCTTAAAGATATTCTACTTTTTTCTGACTTTATTCTATACACTTGAAGAAGCTGACACGGCGAAACCGGTCTGACAGACTAAATAATAGTTCTAAACGGGAACTATGCGGCTCTAGATGTCTTACTGAGGGACGACTGTGGTGTGATAGATGTCGCTTAGCTGAGGAATGAGTCCAGTCTACTTATACATCCTACTTTTTGATCATGTTTGGAAAGCTACTATCTTAATTGCATTAATTTATACATGCACACATAGCAGAAAAAATCATTCTTTGCATTCTTCGTCTGATATTTTCCGTGTTCTTCACGAAATAGGTGGCCTTTTTTGCATCAATGCATATATCTATATATGTTCTACAAATGTAAAATATATCTTGATTTACTTAGATATAAAAGCAGGGGCAATATGGCACAGCACTCACGTAAGGAACTTATTTTCACAGTGTCACATGCAAAGAAAAACAGGATAGGATATAAAAACTCTCTCTCTCTCTCTCTTATATATATATGTATGTGTGTGTGTGTATGTGTGTGTGTGAGTGTGTGTGTATGTGTGTGTATGTGTGTGTGTGTATATATGTGCGTGTGCGTGTGCGTGTGTGTGTATATATGTATATGTGTGTGTGTGTGCGTGTGTGTGTGTGCGTGTGTGTGTGTGTGTGTGTGTGTGTGTAACAACACTTTACATGTTGAACCGCACCGGCTCTCCATTGTTGCTTAACAAGTGTATTAATCTAACAATGCTTCACGTCTGGGACTTCAATTTTAGCTATAACACCTAGCTTCAGTGCACTGTGAACAAGTACGACTTACCTTGAGTTGTGGACCAGTTACACATTGCTTCAATGAACAGTGAACCAGTCAGTATTGCCCTGATGAAGATGACAAACAGTCATCGCAACGTCGGCTTGTGTAAATACGTGGTTGCGAATGAAGAATCGCTATTCAGATTTCTGCACCTGCTTGACGGACGGGTGCATCAGTCAAACAGAGCTAGGAGCGCGTTGTGTCTCTGATGTGACTTTGTGTTATAGATTGCAGAATGAAGCGTTTCAGACTTCTATATCTGGATGATAGTTATTTTATTTAGGATCTGCACTCAAGCAGGACCCAAGTACTAAACGCATGATTAGTGCTGCAGTATTGTTACAAGTTGCCAGGTGGCGCCATTTACACGAGGCAGCTTTACACATGTCAGAAGGTCAAGGTTGACCGGGAGGTTATGAATTCATACATTATTAAACTCCTTAGAGTAGACTCATAGAAACGAATTCAATTCATTTATTGCTGTGGGGTATCTAACAGATTTTACTTTATAAGTGTAGAAACGTGTATTATGATATCAACTTTAGAATGCATTATTCCTGATCTTGTCATTTTGGTCTAATCCTGTATACCTGTAATGTAAGAAAATTATATCAAAGTATTTTTAGGTTTCTCTTGGTCCGGACATGCTGGTGTTGGTGGCAGATAACTTTTGACGTCAGGAGAAAGTGGGACAGGTTCGGGCCACCTAACTTTTGATTTCGGAACTGCAAGGGTGTTTTTGTCAAAATATTCCAAATAGGATAACTGATGAAAGGAACAACAGATTTCGATCAAGTCAAGCAGAGATATTCATAATTATATATGTATTATGCAAATAAGGAGCTTACTTGCAATTTACTAGGAAACTTTGTAATTCCATAGTTTTTCCATATTAAGTAGACTACACATATAACACATATAAATTCAAGGCAGGTGAAATATAGATAGATACATAACATGCAAGTGAGGAGTTGATTTGCATAATCAATACGAAACTGGCAAAACCGCCTAATTGTAGGAATTGTATGCTTGTGAAATGTATCAGTTAAAGGTGAACACCTTCCTTCCTTCCTTCCTACCTTCCTAGTTTAGAACTTGTATTAAGTCTGTTCTCAATTAGGGTAACAACTACTACTGCATTGTTGTCAAGAACACCCTTGTTACTTACTAGAGGAGAATAGATTATAACATTGACATCTTTAATATTGAAATTTGGGATATTAATTCTATGAAGCCTTTTTTCATATGGGCTGCCCTGGATTTGATGACATCTGACATTGTACAAGCTGAACTTTACTACAAGTTATGTGATGCAACAAGACTGTGCAAGCATTTAGTTTAATCTTAAATTGCGAATGCAAAATGCAAGTGCAGAGCAAATATTTATCTATTGCACATGTGTATCATGTGATTGTAAAGCCTGCACCGATTCCGCACACGAAAGCACAAAAACACATGGCACGTCTAATTTCTGTCCAAGAAAGGACATTATTATTATTATCGTTTGTAGGGTACAGAAGTCTCTTAGAATTGATTTTAGAATCATCAATTCAATGAATTCCGCTTGGAAACTACATGTATCAGGGTTCAGTTTGTAACTGAATTACCATGCCGTTCGCAAGTGGACTGCTGTTACTCTTCAATACATTTTAGAATATAGAAAAAAACGGATAACGAATTAAAGTGTGGTTGCACATAACATCATTACACCGGTAGAACATTATGTAATAACCAGATTGACCCACTGAACCGAGCCTGGTACGGATACATTGGCTGATGGTGACTTTGCAAGTAATTTTGTCTCTCAAATTGCAAAGAAGGCACCACTATTACAAGTTCTCCATATTCCTAGACCCACAACTGTTAATAGAAAGCTAAGTGAGCCGTGAGTGACCCTTTTACAATTTTCAAGTACAGCACAAAATGCAAAGTTCTCAAGTCTGGCTGGGCAAATCTTCGCTGTAAATGCCCTTAAAGGAGTCCTACACTCCAGAGGGCGGTGTTATTTTCCACTAGATTATGTATCAATAAATATATAATCAGACGACTTTGTACAGAATTCTGCTTGTGGTGAATTGCACAAGGTGTGTTTTTTAAAACAATATCATACTCACTAAACCCGTGCAGACCCTACCCATGCATTCCCTATGCGTAAACGTACATCTTTAATCGTAAATATTTTTTGGCATAAATGAGGGTGGTTAAGCACAATAAGAAGGCCAATTGTTGAGAAGATATAAAAGAACACATAGCAAGACGAGTTTTTCTTAACCCCCCTGACATTCTTTTTGTAAGCTAACTTTTGTCAGGCCTTGTCAGGCACATTGTATGAAGCCATAGGCTGAGGTTATCTAATTCAATTAATTAGAGAATAAAGGGTCACCTGGGGAATTTAGTAGAATACTGTATGCTTTTTGATGCGCACGGAAATAGTGGGTACTTTATCGTATACTGTAAAAAATATCAATTTTTACTTCCTAAAATTATCATCTATCGGAAAATAGCTCCCCCCTCTGGACTTTAGGACCCCTTTAATCTGTTTATGGCAAAAAAGCAATGACATTATCAAACCAGAAAACCGGTACTCAATTAGAAAATCTTAATAGAATAAGAAAACTGGTATCCAATGAAAAAACTGGTATGCATTTCTAAAAATGTTTATATAATCGGAGAATTGCTATACAATATAAAAAATGACATTCAATCACTTCTATACAGTCAGAAAACTGGTATACTATCAGAAAACTGCTACACAGTCAAAAAAACAGTATATAATAAGATAAAATGCACAATGAAAGTATACTTTCAGAATAACATAATACAATAAAAACTGGTACACATTTAGAAAATTGGTATAAGATCAGAAAATTGTACAATCAATAAACTGCCATGCAATCAGCAAAAGGGAAAAATGCAGCTTCATCTGAGTTCTAAACCTATTTTCTAGTAAACAAATTGGTGAAAATATTTACAAAAAACGCACTTATTTGGCCCGTTGAAGTCCAGTTTTCATGTTTTACTGGTTAGTTTTACTGCGGATGGTCGGAGAGCCGTTGTATGGCGGCGGCGAGAGCTCCGCCTGCTTGCAATGGACCTCCTGGAGAAAATGAGGAGAATTTAAAAGCAGGAATGAGATGTGGAATGGCGTGTTTATAACAGCAGCAATAATGGTCTAGCGTGCCTAGTGTGGTGGAAATGGTAGGACTATAAAAAGTACCAGGGCAGCCTGGCAAATGAAGGGATTTATAACAACAGCAATGATGGTCTAGCGTGCTCAGTGTGGTGGAAATGGTAGGGCTAGAAAAAGTACCTGGGATAGTCTGGCATATGAAGCGATACAGCCAGTCGCATGGTGCGTCGTCCCACTTGTCTTTAAAGGATGGTAGTGGCGAGTAAAGAACGCAATCTTGGTTGCCACGCAGGTTGTCCGGTTGTCCCGGAGCCCAGGAGTTGTACGTCCCAAGCGCAGAAAAATCCGCCCACTGAAAGCTTCCCTCTTCGCGGGAATCGTACAGGCCGAACCAGAAGGGAGAGTCGTCGCTCACAGACCTGTACAGGGAGATCAGGAAGGCGTTGGTCTCAGGGTCTCGGGGCATGGCGAGGGTGCCGCCGTATCCATGACAGGTCACGGCCGCTTCGCCGAAGGTCTTAATTGTGTTGAAGGCCTTGTAGCAGATTCCACGCCTCATTGTGTAACCTTCAGGACAAAATACTGGAAAAATGGTTGGGTCAACAACACACGTAAGGATAGACATTACTGATGTTGAACACGTTCCAGAATTCCATCACTGACGAATCGTTATATCTTCTTCATCGTGTTGTGTAGTTATATTTGATATCAGCGTAACTGATTACTAATACAAGACAGTAAAAGACTATGTGAAAACTTGACACCATGTTTCTGTACACATTTTAAGTACATTGCTGATGAGAGATGCAATTGTATTATAATCAATGCCGCAATATTTACTTTATCCATTAATGCAAATCGTCCTGCAGCCATATGAATTATTGATGAGGTAAATACAAAGACACCATTCTGGAAATACAACTACAAAATTCTTTAATGTTTTCTTTATTCAAACACATAAAGGGTCCTAGTTGAGTCCACATTTTCGTGACGCGGCGCGGAAATAAAAAGACTGAACCAGGCGTGGGCTGGCACGGCTCGGAGTTACGGCCGCTGTTGTAAACAAGGTATGCCGGCCGCGCCGCGATCGGGCTCAGACCACGCGCAGTGTTGGCGTTGCGGCCGCACCAAAAATCACCTTAGCGCGACCACATTGGACAGGTGACCGCTATAGACTAATTCTTAATGCTTATGTAAATGGAAGAAATCCAAGGGACCGACAAAAAATGACCACTATGGCCAGGCGGCTGCTATGTCCAGGTGACCGCTAATACAGGTTTGACTGTAATATCATGTAAGGAATAATGATAGTCAGTGCCACAAATGTTCATTTTTTATACTGATAACAATGACCCAAAACACCATCTAGAACAGTACATATAACGACCGAAAACCAACTTACATAACATCACACTGTTGTGAAGATGCTGCACCAAGGCGTCAACAGTGGTGGACAGTTGGCGCATGTCGTCTTGGTCGCGCTTCAAGGCGTCAACAGTGGTGGACATGTCGTCTTGGTCGCGCTTCAAGGCGTCAACAGTGGTGGACAGTTGGCGCATGTTGTCTCGGTCGCGCTTCAAGACGTCAACAGTGGTGGACATGTTGTCTCGGTCTCGCTTCAAGGCGTCAACAGTGGTGGACATGTCGTCTTGGTCGCGCTTCAAGGCGTCAACAGTGGTGGACAGTTGGCGCATGTTGTCTCGGTCGCGCTTCAAGGCGTCAACAGTGGTGGACATGTTGTCTCGGTCTCGCTTCAAGGCGTCAACAGCGGTGGACATGTCGTCTTGGTCGCGCTTCAAGGCGTCAACAGTGGTGGACATGTTGCCTCGGTCTCGCTTCAAGGCGTCAACAGCGGTGGAGATGTCGTCTTGGTCGCGCTTCAAGGCGTCAACAGTGGTGGACAGTTGGCGCATGTCGTCTTGATCGCGCTTCAAGGCGTCAACAGTGGCGGACATGTTATCTTGATCGCGCTTCAAGGCGTCAACAGTGGTGGACATGTTGTCTCGACCGCGCTTCAAGGCGTCAACAGTGGTGGACAGTTGGAGCATGTCATCTTGGTCGCGCTTCAAGGCGTCAACAGTGGTGGACAGTTGGCGCATGTCTTGTCGGTCACGCTTCAAGTCGTCAACAGTGGAGGACATGTCGTCTCGGTCGCGCTTCAAGGCGTCAACAGTGGTCGACAGTCGGGATATTTCCTAAAGACAAACGTCCGATTGTTAGGGAAAAAAGAGAGAAACAGCAGCAAGTTTGACCTCGACAGTGACTTAAAATGACGGTTTCAGGAAAAGAAAAGTTTCAAAACAGGATCTGAGATAGAAGATTGTTTACATCTTTCATGGTGAACGTCAGAGGGGCGAGTCCCACGGCGACCAGACTTATCAGCACCGCTATGCCGGGGGCCATGCAGCTGCGGTGTGAGCGGATAAAGCTACAGAGAGTGCTACGGCCGCTTGCTTCACCCGCATACGTGCGGTCTGTGTGAAAACAAGACATATCAAAATAGGAATTGCTATTTGAAAAAGCTAGAAACGTAACCATTAAATCATGAGGACGAGGAAATGGTGAAAGAAGCTAGTTACCCTCACCAAGAAGGTTATATTTTACCTAGCGTGATCTGTGTGTCTTTTAGTGAACACGCTAAGTCGAGAATGGCTAGATGGATCGTCTTCATATCTGGTATGTCTGTTGGTCTGTATTGAATCTCACAACGATTAGATTTAGGCCACCTGATTTGCACAATGATGAGAAAAAGTTAAACAAGACTGGCAATGATAAAAAGACATTGCCATGGCGACGGTGGTTGTTGTTTTAATTTCTACTGTACCCTGCTCAGGGCACAGTGATAGGTGGTGCTGTTCATACAGGATTTCTAACGAAAAGGGCTGACGGGTACCTGTTCTACTGGACAAATACACACAGACACGCACACACACACAGACACGCACACACACAGACAGCGACAGTTCCACTAGATTCTATCATACACACCCAACTGCCAGAACGAACATCGATTTCATCACAGCCTGATCATGACAACTGAAAACAGCCCACGGACCGGGTTCCCACCATACAAAATGACTATTCTACTCTGATAGGACTGCTGTTTACATGAGCCAAATCTACACAAATTTTAACATCATAGTCCACTTACCAACAGACACAGCATACACCATGCCACAGCTTGTACACTTATGTTTCCTGAACTATAGAACTAAGTCCTCTAGAGCGTGAATGGCCAGGGATGTTAGCTAAGGATGGAATGCCAGGATGGAATGCCAGGATGGAATCCCAGGATGGAATGCCAGGATGGAATCCCAGGATGGAATGCCAGGATGGAATCCCAGGATGGAATGCCAGGATGGAATGCCAGGATGGAATGCCAGGATGGAATGCCAGGATGGAATGCCAGGATGGAATTCGAGTCCCACTGGAATACCAGGCACACCAGTCAAAAAGGAATTTGCCAGTAATTCCTGGAGCTTAGGATATTTGGAGTTTCTTCTTACACAACCAGGTAATCTCACTTGCTGACGTTTCGGTGTCTGTCAGACACCTTCTTCAGAGCTTCTGACTGGAGTACTGCTTCTCACCGCTATAAGTAGCCGATGTAGGTGGCGCTTTTGCGGCGAGAACGTAATCCCAAATATGGCTGAGCTTGTATCCCCCCTCGTCTCGGTTCATCACTTGTGATGACTTCCTGATCCATACTGCCTCTTTAATCCAACGAATGCGTCTGTTGTCCTCTCTGTCTATTACTTTGGCCCCCTCCCAGTCAATGACGCAGTTGTTTCTAGCGATATGGTCCGTGACTGCAGATTTCTTCTCTTCTTGTTCTGCCTGTCTTTTCTGGGATCTGGTGTACTTGACCGCATCCATGTCGGTAGCTTCCTTTATGTGTTCCTTGAGCCTAGTTCCAAGGGTCCTGCCTGTTTCCCCAATGTATACTTCCTCGCAGCTTGCGCATGGTATCTTGTATACACAGTCTGTTTTGGCTAGGTCATCGACCTTGTCCTTGGGATGCACCAACAGACTCCTCAGAGTTGTTTTAGGCATGACCGCAGTGGCTACATTGTGTTTCCTGAACAACCTTTCCAGTGGCTCTGTGACTCCTTTGATGTAAGGGATGGTCACCATGCCTCTCGCCTTCTCCTCTTGCTGTTTTGAGTTCTTGGTCTTTTCTGTCTGTTTGCGTCTCCTCTGTTGTTCTACTTTCTGGAAAGTCCATTCCGGGTAGCCGCAACGCATGAGGGCCCTTTTTATGTGCTGTGTCTCTAGTTCTTTGTCCTGGTCCTCTGTGACTACTGCGTTACACCGGTCCATCAAGGTACGGATAACTCCCAGCTTTTGGTGCAGTGGGTGGTGGGACCGGAAGTTTAGATACTGGTCTGTATGTGTGCTCTTCCTGTACACCAGAAGTTTCACCGAGCCGTCCCCCTTGCATACTAGTAGGGTGTCGAGGAAAGGAAGTGTTCCTTTCTCCTCCTCTTCATAGGTGAACTGTATGTTCCCAGTGGGGTCAGTGCTGTTCAGGTGGTCTGTGAGCTCCTGCTGGGCTCCCCTCTTTACAACTTCCATAACATCGTCTACATACCTTTTCCACAGTTTTGGTCTGCATGTGACTGGTACCGTGGCCAATGTTTGTTGTTCCAGCCACTCCATAAACAGGTTGGCCAACACAGGGGACACCGGGCTACCCATTGCTGTACCAAACTTCTGCTGGTAGATGTTACCTCTGAAACTGAAGTATGTAGTTGTAACAATGAAAGACAGCAGTTCCAAAATGTCATCTACTTGTAAGTTGGTCCGGTTCTTTAAATCCTTGTCTTCCTGGAGCCTTCTTTTAATGATGTCAAGTGTTTCTGGGATAGGAGTGTTAGTGAAGAGTGACACCACATCATGTGACAGGAACATGTCATCTTCTTCTATCAGAATGGTTGACATTTCTTCTGCAAGATGTTTTGAGTTCTTGATGTGGTGTACCGACTTCCCAACCAGCGGCGCTAACAGGTCAGCTAGGGCTCTCGACGTGTTATATCCAATGGACCCCGTGTAATCGACTATGGGGCGCAAGGGATATCCTGGTTTGTGAATCTTCGGTGTGCAGTACATTCTTGGTACGTTTTCTGCAGTAGGATACAAGTAATTCTTTTGTTCCTCAGTGATTTTGCTATTCTTCATAAGTCGAGTCAAAATTGCCACTAACTTTCTCCTGTACTTTTGCGTGGGATCCGTAGGTAGTTTCTCATACGTTTTCACGTCTGCTAGCATGACACTCACCTTCTCTTCATAGTCTGTTCTGTCCATATGCACCGTAGCTTTCCCTTTGTCCGCTGGTAGTATCAGTACGTTCTTGTCTTTCCTAAGTTCCTTCAGGGCGTCTCTTTCTTGTTTGGTGATGTTGGATTTCGGGGGTTTCACTGTTCTGAGGATGCCTGCTACTTCGGATCTGAGCTGTTCGGCGCTGCTCAGGGGCAAGCACAAACACGCAGTTTCCGTGGCCACCACGAAATCTTCCACGGGGAACTTGTCCGGCGTGACCGCAAAGTTCAGTTCCTTCTGCAGCACACTGGTCTGGGGATCGGTCAGAGTCTTCTTGGAGATGTTCACTACCCATTTTTTTCAGTTGGGTACCGGATAAATCGATGTCCGATTCTTGTTGTTGTCGGAAACCTGCTTGTTTGAGGCGCTCGAATTTTCCTGGGGTTACGTTCTCGCCGCAAAAGCGCCACCTACATCGGCTACTTATAGCGGTGAGAAGCAGTACTCCAGTCAGAAGCTCTGAAGAATGTGTCTGACAGACACCGAAACGTCAGCAGGTGAGATTACCTGGTCGTGTAATAAGAAACTCCAAATACCCTATGTTCTACCAACCTGATGAAATTATTTTCGGAATTCCTGGAGCCCTAATGAAATGCCAGCCTGGGAATCTTAATCCACAGAAATGTTGTTGGGCAAAAATGTGTCCCATGTGTTCTTGGAAGTGTACAGGATTATATCAGCAAGAAAGTGGCATCTTATCAGCAGGATAATCATCTAGTACTAGTACAGCTGGCTTGCTAAATTTCCTCGCGACAGTTAAATTTTTCATTGATCGATCTGGCTTGGACATGTTCCCAATGTCATGAATGAGGTTAATGCCCTTTGATTAATCTGCTTGTATAGGTAACTGAAGCAACGTGTGCACAATCGTTATCAGTACAGAGTTGATGCAGTTATGACCTGTTCCCTGAAGAAAGACATTAAATATTACAGTTGTAAGGACCAGCATTAGGGCGTCTAAAAACATTGTAACAGACACACATTGTTTTAGAAAAGAGCAATATTACTGTAGAGCTGAGGTCTTAAATGGGGCATGTATACATAAGCCTGGCACATCTGGTAGACAGATGTAGCTTCCTGTCTAGGTTATCTAGGAGGAATGTCCCGAGGCAGGCTTTCTGTCTGACTAACATTCCTAACATTCTTATTGTCTTAATATGTCTATGGACACATGCCTGTACAATTCCTAGAATAGTTGCAAACTGCACACAATACTATATCATTTGGCTCGCCCCTGAGGCGTCGCCAAA
The DNA here is from genome assembly GCA_035149815.1 of Branchiostoma lanceolatum. Lineage (NCBI taxonomy): Eukaryota > Metazoa > Chordata > Leptocardii > Amphioxiformes > Branchiostomatidae > Branchiostoma > Branchiostoma lanceolatum. The sequence goes on along the minus strand of CM068875.1, from coordinate 16,149,184 downwards.
AATCTGCTATATTGCATGATAAAGACTCCCATACAGTCGGTACCACCTAACACGCGTCAGTTGCCAAGCTGGGGCAAATATTCACCAGGGGCCCATAGCTGGTGGTGTGGTCACAACACAAACAGATATAACGTTACAACACACCTGTACACAATTTGTTTTTGATATGTAGATAGTTTATTAAGCGATGCTTGATATTATGAAACGGTAATTTGAATAATTAATTGAGATATTTTATAGCCCCACTCCTTTCAATCATAAGACTGTTCGAAAATGTAATATATGTAACTGGCAAATTGAGGGACATTGATAGATAAAAGTTATGCAAGTGAAGACCTAATTCCATGATTAATGAGAAAATACTATAATTCCATATTGTCAAATAACTGGAATTTTATACTTGTGGCATTTGGAAGGTGTTTAGGTGAACATTGTTGAATATGAATTATGCGAATGAGGGCCTAATTTGCATAATTGATCAGAAATGCTAGCATAGCCTTCTTTGTTAAGATAGCAGTGTCATACTTGCGACAACTTCTGCTAATTGAGTGGAGAAGATGATCAACTGATACAATTTATGCAAATGATGACCTTATTTGCGTGATTAATTAGAAATGCTCATAATACATCAGTCGAAAATGTTATAATCATTTGGTGACCTCTAGTTTGTAATTGACTTTAAGTCTGCTCAGTGGGCTCACTAGGAACATGATAATACATAGACAGATCGGCACAGTTACAATAGGTTGAGTTCAAGTGCAGTTTTAAATGTAGTTTTATTACCTGTGCCAATAAGGTTATGTTTTCGGTAGCTTTTGTATACATGTGTGTTTGTATGTATGTATGTGTGTATGTATGTCTGTATGCTTGTGTGTATGTGTGCGTGTGTGTTTGCGTGTATGTATGTATGTATGTGTGTATATCTATTTGTGTATGTGTTGCTTTGTGTGTTTGCTTGTGTATGTATGTGTGTATGTGTTGTTTTGTGTGTGTGTATGTGTGCATGTTTGTATGTCTGCGTGTGTATGTGCGTACAAGTGTGTGTGTATGTATGTGTGTGTGTGTGTGTGTGTGTGTGTGTGTGTGTGTGTGTGTGTGTGTGTGTGCGTGCGTGCGTGCGTTCGTGCGTGCGTGAATAGCATACTAGTAACTCGAGAGGGCCTGGATGGATTATATTGATAGTTGTTGAGTTTTTGGCTACTCTGTGAAGTTTGATTCACAATAAAGTGTGTATGGGGTCCGAAGGTTGGGTATAATGTAAGGTTTCGTCTATATTACTAGTAATTTGACTAGTTGTGCTAACAACCAGAATGAACAGTATAAGTTATAACCGGTTTATACACTTATCCAAAGGAAACAAAATAGTAATTTCCTCATTTAGTAAGTTAGATGTCAAGTTTGAGAGTCTTACTTTCTCTGAACTGGAAGGACATCAAACCCATGCACAGACGCCAGAAGGCCTTACTAACACATAAACCCCAAAATTATTACCAGCTAACATGAGACAAATGTGTACGTACTAATGTCTACGTGTAGGGACAGGGCAGTGAGAAGAACACGGTAAAGCGAGGCTAACCTACTGTATTTACCAATGGTTCGAAGATAAAACCCCTACTCAGGCACAGTGACATCGAATGGTTTAACACTAAACTCTAATGTTAGTTGAAATCTAATGATGGCGTCGATGGATTGCTTAAAAAATCAGTTTTGTTCGTATATTGCAGTAGACGACAGGAGAGTTTTCTGGTTCGGCTAATAATCTTTTTCTGAATCCAAGAACGTTATCCACGAATTATATTGGTAAATTGACCTTGAATCTAGACTAGACAGAGGTTGCATTATACAGCATCAATATTCTGGTAACCCCCCTAGTACCCTTCAGATTAATTACAGTCAGGTGTAACATGTTATACATTTGTATCACGAACAAACATTGCGCAAACTTCAACTTGGTGGCTCTTAAGAAACCTTGGGTTGAGCTTGAAAATATGCAATGTGTTTCTCGATACTTGTTTGTCAACGTTTAGCCTTTAATAGTAACTGTATTTTCCATTTGCTTTGGGTAAAAAAATGACTTTGATCTTTGTCTATCATCCCATTGAAACTCATACTGAAGACTTGAAATAAAGGCCCTCACAAATGTTGGCATCTCTCAGGAATTCTGTTTGTAGCATGTTTGTGTGTGATTATCGCACGAATGCCCTCATTTTGTCATCTTAAATATCGGCAAGGTTTTACCTGCTCTGGAGACGTACAAAGTGTTGGGTATGTTCGCAGCGGCGTCTGCTATTGACCGCCAATCAGTCTGCGGCTGCTGCATGGGCGTGGTGCCTGGTGGAAAATCACAAAATCAAACTATGGTGCCGATGGTATGCACTTAGGAGAACAACAGTCCCTGAAAGATTCATGAAAAAAAAGGAACAAAGTGTTACCTCCACTGGAGCCGTACATAGGGTTGGGTACATTCGCAGCGGCATCGGCACGTGCCTGGAAATCAGTCTGCGGCTGCTGCATGGGTGTGGTGCCTGGACGAAAATTACAAAATTAAAATGGCGACGACGGTATACATTTAAGAGAACAACAGTCTATGAAATATTTTAACCAAAATGCAATATTTCATTGCAAATTTATATATTCTTCGACAAGGATAGTGTTAATAGGATTCTCTAAGCTTATAGACAAAGAACTTGAAGACTATTCTTCTTTTGACTACCAAAAACCCTCAAATTATAGAAAAGTTGGGACATTACGTCTTTCATTGCTTACATAAGAGAAGTCAAACCCTTCACTAGTTAAAGACAATTACGTTTGTATTATCTAATCTAGTCGCTTTTACACCTATTTTATACCCTGTCTTTTTATGTATCTTATTTGCAATTAGCCTACGGGCAGGAATTGGCAATAAAGTTATTATGAATTCATAGTAATACAAAAAAACGCGTTTGAGCTAAATTGACACCTTTCTCCTGTAATTGTACATCGCACTATAAAAAAAGTATTCTTCAGACCCAAGTTTTTGTCTTAAAGTAATCCAATAATGACTAATGATGGCGTCCTGAAATTTTGTGATATAACAATATTTTCTTTCGCGGCTTTTCAAAGGTACGTTTCGTCTCGGGCAGCGATGCTGGGTTACAAACTGGTCATGATGTCCTACCTGCAAACATACTGTCGAAGATGAATTCCACTTTCTGTTAAGATGTCCAACGTATATTGAAGAAAGACAGACACTTATGAATGTTATCACCCGCAATTCAAATATAACTTTACTATCTAAGACAAGCTCAGAAACGTTCAATTTACATAATATGTCATGTCCTGACGCAATTTTCTTGTACATAGGCCGATACATATCTACCTGTTTTCTAAAAAAAAATCGATTTATCTCTGACGCAAGCAATTGATGTTTCCTGTGTATCGTGTAATATACTTCATATATGTATTCTGTATTACTCTTATAGGATACTGTAGGTTAAGACTTAAGTTTTTGTAGAATTAATTAGTATTGTTGATAAGCAATGACATATATGTCTTGACATTTTGTACTACCTACGAACTTGCCATACATTGTACCCGTTACATTTGTTGTGCAATAAACTTTGTTTTAATTCAAGCAAACGCAAAAAAACTCTTCTCCACAAGTGTATCGAGTTATTTTACAACCGCCCCTCCCCCAAATACGGGGCTTCTCTTCACAATCCGAAATGGCGGTGCCGCCCCTCATTATACCGTGCCCCAAGCGGGGTTCGCACTTGGATATAAGGCGAGGCAGCGGATCACTTACCACTTGCCCAACACCCAGCCCCCCCCCCCCCCCCCCCCACCCCGACTAAAATAAGACCGTCATACAAAATTCGTCTTCTAAAATTCATACCCGGCCCGATGCTACTCGAAAAATACTTTTACACCAACTAAGCAAGGTGCTAGGTAATTTTAAATCTTATATTCATCATTGCATAGATGTTTTGTCTGCTGACATGTCCAGTAATAGAGAGAAGATATTTTCACAAACATATTTACCTGTGTCACCTGTCTGGGACTGCTGTTGCCCTCCCGGCATGGTGCGACTTGTCAGGTTTCTGGACAGCCAAAAATACACGCCCTACACCAGGCGGGGTCCGGAAAACAATGCCGTACAGAACAAAATATATTCAAGAACAAAAGATGAAAGAAAACCATAGCGATCGGATGGCAAACATGGCTCGTTTTCCAGTCGAGACAAATTATATGTAGACACGTGATCGTTTCCTTTTTGTTTGTTACATATTGATAGAGAGGATTGAAAACAACCTTTAAAGACATTCTACTATTTTTCTGTCTTTATTCTATACACTTGAAGAAGCCGACACGGCGAAACCGGTCTGACAGACTAAATAAAAGTTCCAAACGGGAACTATGCGGCTCTAGATGTCTTAGTAAGGGACGACTGTGGTGTGATAGATGTCGGTTAGCTGAATAATGAATCCAGTCTACTTATACATCCTATTTTTTATCATGTTTGCAAAGCTACTATCTTTATTGTATTGATTTATACATGCACACATAGCAGAAAAAAATCATTCTTTTCATTCTTCGTCTGATATTTTCTGTATGTGTGTGTGCGTGAGTGTGTGTGTATGTGTATGACTATGTGTGTATGTATGTGTATGTGAGAGTGTGTGTGTGTATGTGTGTGTGTCTGTATGTGTGTGTGTATATATATATGTGTGTGTGTGTGTGTGTGTGTGTGTGTGTGTGTGTGTGTGTGTGTGTAACAACACTTTACATGTCGAACCGCACCGGCTCTCCATTGTTGCTTAACATATGTATTACTTTAACAATACTTCGCGTTTGGGACTTCATTTGTAGCAGTAACCCCTATAGCTTCAGTGCACTGTGAACAAGTACGACCTATCTTGAGTTGTGAACCAGTTACACATTGCTTCAAAGCACAGTGAACCAGTCAGTATTGCCCTGATGAAGATGACAAACAGTCATCGAAACGTCGGCTCGTGTAAATACTTGGTTGCTAATTAAGAATCGCCATTCAGACTTCTACATCTGCTTAATGGACGGATGCAACAGTCAAACAGAGCTAGGAGCGCGTTGTGTCTCCGATGTGACTTTGTGTTATAGATTGCAGAATGAGACGTCATTGAACCAGAAAACTGGTATTCAATCAGAAAATTGGTATAGAATCAGAACACTGGTTATAATCGGAAAACTGCAATACAAAAAAATGATATTCAATCAGATAACTACTATACTGTTAGAAAGCTGGTATACAATCAGAAAACTGCTTTACAGTCAGATAACCGGCATATAATCATACAAATGGTATACAAAAAAGTATGCATTTATAATTTTTGACACAATTAAAAAACTGGTGCACATTTAGAAAACTGGTATAACATCAGATAAGTTCTATACAACCAGCCGCAGCTTCATTACCTAATCTACAACTAATCTACAACTAAACAAATTGCTAATATCTTTATCTTTATCTTTATTCGAAATTACAACAATACAATACACAGTGGAACGCCAGGCAGACAAGCTGATGTTGCGGACCACTAACATTACAATTACACTGAATACGACAACGAGGCACTTAGGCAATACATAGCATAATACAATATATACAATGCATCTTGTTCAGGGTGCTGTTGAGTTGGCTCCATCCCATACGCAATCTGGCAGTGTAGATGTTATCCTGCCTCGATCCGAGCCTACGGTACGTTTGTTGGTGCCTCGGAGTCAAGAGATGCTTTTTGCACTCTCTCTTGAAGACAGCAGGGCTACGGGCATCCTTGACTGCCTGGGGCAGTTGGTTCCAGAGTGACGAGGTATGCGGTATAAAACTGGTTTTGTAAGTCTGGGTCCTGCAGCGTGGAACATGAAGATGAGTGTTGTTGCGTAGTTGCAGTCTTGTGGATGACTGAGCGCCTCTTGTGGAGGGAATTAGTGGTTGAAGGTGAGGAGGAACTAGTCCATTTGTCATCTTGTACATTATCCCCAGAGAGTTGTATTGTCACCTGGTCGACAGGGTATCCCATTCGAGTTCTTGTAGAAGTGTAGGGCTGGGGGTCCCCTTCATGGCACCTGTGACGAGACAACCAGTGTGGTATTGGACCTGCTCCAGCATCCTGCTAGCTGTGCAGTTTAAATCTCCCAGGAGAACTGATGCGTACTCCAGCCTGGATCTTACTAAGGCGAAGTAGGCTGTCTCAAGGGCATGCCAGCCAAGTTTCCCCTTGACCTTACTTAGGACACCAAGGAGTTTCTTGCTTTTACTTGTGGTCGCCTGTACATGTTCAGTCCATCTAAGTGATCGATGGATGGTAACACCCAGATGACTGTATGAGGATACTTGCTCCACTATCTTTCCAAGTAGGAAGATAGGGGGCAGCTGGACGTTCTTTCGGTCGGACTTGATGCAGACGACCTTGCACTTGTCAGGGTGCAGCTGAAGACCCCAGTCCAGGAACCAAGTGGAGACTAGGTGCAGATCCCTGTTGGTGGTGGAAGCAACTTGCTGCGCTGTTTTGGCTGAGTTGTACAGAGATGTATCATCTGCAAAGCAATTGAGTGCTGATTTACACGGAAGATCCATCAGGTCGTTCAGGTATACCAGGAACAGGAGAGGTCCCAATATACTGCCTTGAGGTACTCCCGCTGTTGTTGTTCCCCAAGATGAGGCAACTCCGTTTATGACGACACGTTGACTCCTGCCGGTCAGGTAGCTGTCAAACCACCGAAGCACTGGACCTCCGACACCGTAACGGGTCAGCTTGTACGTGAGTCCTTGGTGCCAGACCGTGTCAAACGCACGTCTTACATCAAGGAAGACGGCGGCTGTGCAGGAGATGTCTGGATCGTCGATAGACCTGGCCCAGTCATCCACCAGCCGGATTAATTGCAGGACGGTTCCATCTCCCTTTTTGAAACCCGACTGATTTTTGTGTAGGAGGCTGTTCTCTTCAAGGTAGCTGTACAGATGGTTGTGCACGAGCCTTTCAAATACCTTGGCTACCGTTGGCAAAAGAGATATGGGTCTGTAATTAAGGGGGTCAGTACGATCACCCTTCTTGAACACAGGCGTCACATTACTCTGCTTCCATTCCATGGGGAATTTTCCAGTTGACAAGGAGTAGTTGAATAGCTGCTGTAGTGAGACACAGATTTCTAGCGCAGCCTCCCTGAGAAGCCTGGTTGTTATACCATCGGGCCCCGGTGCTTTGTCTATGCAGAGACTTTGCAGTACAGTTTGAACTTCCTCTGAGGTGAGTTCCAGAGATGTGAACTGTTTGGAGGTAAGTATTGAAAGTTTCCTGGTCCTGTCAGGATGGGTGCAGTCTTTGGTAATGTTCACAAATATTTCATTGAGAAGTTCAGCTTTGTTCTTGTCCTTGTCCACTAGAACACCGTTGTTAGAAAGTGTCGGGATACCTCTACTTCCTTTCCCAGTAAGCTTACTCAGTACAGACCAGAGTAGTTTTGAGGCCTCCAGACTTTTAAACTTGTCACTGATGGTGTCGTAGTAGTCCCTTTCAGCTTTGCGAATCTCCGAGGTGAGTCTGTTCTTGTACGTGGTGTAATTTGTCCAATTCTCCAGAGTCCGTGAGGATGTAGGCATGGTAGAGATCCGTCTTGTGCCGAATCATCTCTAGAATGTCAGGGGTAATCCATGGCTTGTGGGTTCTAGAGTTTGCTTTGACCATCTTGTTAGGGATGGTATTCTTTGCTATGTTCATGAATTTTTGCTTCCAGCTGTTCCACCTGTTATCTACTGAGCCTATCGTACAACTCTGCAAATCAAAGTTCGCCCTATTGTACAACCATATCTGACGCTTAACACATGTGATTGGTAGCACCAAGTTGAGTTTACATACAACTACAGAGTGGTCGGACGTACCAAGTGGCGCTAAGGTGTACATGTGATTAATTTTGGCAGGATCAGATAATATCATTAAGTCTAATACACCTGTGCTTGTCTGGGTTATTCTAGTCCCCTGGTGCTGGGACTGGTATAGCCCATATCTATCTACTATATCTGCTAGTAACAGTCCATTGTTGTCAGTGTGTGTTCCTCCCCATGTCGTGTTGTGGCAGTTGAAGTCACCGGTAGTTACAATCTGTCCCTTTTCTCCCACCGCTTTGGCCACACTATGTTCAAAGTCTTGGTAGAAGGTGTCGGGAGCTGTAGGTGGTCTGTACACACAAGCGATGAGAATCTTGTTACCGCCAACCCAGGTTTCGGCCCATATGTCCTGCCAAAGATTACTGTTCGTTTCAAGGTCGGTTCTTCGTTTGCACGGAAGTAGATCACTGGTAAGCAAGGCCACTCCTCCACCAACTTGGTCTTGGCGATCTTTCCTGTGCAACCCTGGTATACTGATGTCAGAGTCATCAACAGTGTCATTGAACCAGGTTTCGGTGAGGCCAAAAATGGAGATGTTTTCATTGTGTAAGTAGAGTTCAAGTTCACTGAGTTTTGCAGTTCCGTGGTCAGTGTTGGGGTTTAGACTTCTCACGTTAGATGTTGCCACAATCAGGTGCTGTGCAGGACCCGGGTTTGGGCAAATATCACCGGCAAGAAGCAACAGTTGACTTGCTAGGTGTTTTGTTCGAACATCGTGGTATTAAACGAGTTAGACAGAACAGACCAGTTGGACTGTGTTTACTAGTACATCCAGCTGCCCAAGATTCCTTCATTAATGGAGTTACACCTAAGATATCGTGGTACATAACCACTTTGGACTGAATAAATGCTGTGGTACAGTGTAGAAAGCAACAGCCAATAGTCATGACTAACAATAAGTCACCATTTTTGCTAGCGGCATTTTCAACTGGGTCTCAATCGGATACAATAAATATACAGCAAAGTATGAGCAGTTTGTGATTGATTAGCCTGATCTCTTTAAAGTTCCACCAGGTGATTAATCAATTAAGCACATTCCAACAGGTGATCTGAGTGGCTTGTCACATATTTGGTTGCAAGGCTAAATTACAATATACTGTTGACAATCAACAACACTAACAATAATAAAAGACAAATAGAACAACTATAACCAGTTTCTATGTGCACCAGTAAAAATATGTTATCACTACAAGTTATGTTATGGATATCAGAGAACAAATGAGTGAGAGAAGTCAGAGGGCCTCTTGGGCGGGTGCCCTCCCCAGTCAGGAGGTATATAAAAACATGTAGGTTAAAATCTCACACTTAGGCTAAAATTTCCATGTGGCTAACATTAAAATATGTTGGTAACTATCAGAAGTAATCCCTCCTTTGAGAAAGGAGCACAAATTTTGCAGGATTGGGAAGATATTACTTAGATAGAACCGTGACGTAAAGGAACGTCGAGTCCGGTCGGGCCCAATCACGGCAAATAGCCTGGGACCACCGGTTGCCGTAGGCATTACTTTTGATTTCTTGTCCGAGGCCGAAATACCAATTTTAATTTTTTTTCCAAAAGCATGCTATATGTACATTGGCCGTAGCATCTGTCGCCTACGGCCAATGTACTTATAGCATGCCTTTGGAAAAAAAAATCAAAATTGGTATTTCGGCCTCAGATAAGAAATCAAAAGCGATGCCTACGGCAACCAGTGGTCTCAGGCTTTTTGCCGTGATTGGGCCCGACCGGACTTGACGTTCCATCACGTCACGGTTCGAACGAGATAGAACGAGATTTGGCCGTACCGTAGTCCAAACAAGGACATTGTACGGCCAAATCACGTTGAATCTCGTTCGAACCGTGACGTAAAGGAACGTCGAGTCCGGTCGGGCCCAATCACGGCAAATAGCCTGGGACCACCGGTTGCCGTAGGCATCACTTTTGATTTCTTGTCCGAGGCCGAAATACCAATTTTAATTTTTTTCCAAAAGCATGCTATATGTACATTGGCCGTAGCATTTGTCGCCTACGGCCAATGTACTTATAGCATGCCTTTGGAAAAAAAATTAAAATTGGTATTTCGGCCTCAGATAAGAAATCAAAAGCGATGCCTACGGCAACCAGTGGTCTCAGGCTTTTTGCCGTGATTGGGCCCGACCGGACTTGACGTTCCATTACGTCACGGTTCGAACGAGATAGAACGAGATTTGGCCGTACCGTAGTCCAAACAAGGACATTGTACGGCCAAATCACGTTGAATCTCGTTCGAACCGTGACGTAAAGGAACGTCGAGTCCGGTCGGGCCCAATCACGGCAAATAGCCTGGGACCACCGGTTGCCGTAGGCATCACTTTTGATTTCTTGTCCGAGGCCGAAATACCAATTTTAATTTTTGGCCGTAGCATCTGTCGCCTACGGCCAAAGTACTTATAGCATGCCTTTGGAAAAAAAATTAAAATTGGTATTTCGGCCTCAGATAAGAAATCAAAAGCGATGCCTACGGCAACCAGTGGCCTCGGGCTATTTGCCGTGATTGGGCCCGACCGGACTTGACGTTCCAACGAGATAGAACGAGATTTGGCCGTACCGTAGTCCAAACAAGGACATTGTAAGGCCAAATCACGTTGAATTTCGTTCTATCTCGTTCGAACCGTGACGTAAAGGAACGTCGAGTCCGGTCGGGCCCAATCACGGCAAATAGCCTGGGACCACCGGTTGCCGTAGGCATCACTTTTGATTTCTTGTCCGAGGCCGAAATACCAATTCTAATTTTTTTTCCAAAAGCATGCTATATGTACATTGGCCGTAGCATCTGTCGCCTACGGCCAATGTACTTATAGCATGCCTTTGGAAAAAAAATTAAAATTGGTATTTCGGCCTCAGATAAGAAATCAAAAGCGATGCCGACGGCAACCATTGGTCTCAGGCTATTTGCCGTGATTGGGCCCGACCGGACTTGACGTTCCATTACGTCACGGTTCGAACGAGATAGAACGAGATTTAGCCGTACCGTAGTCCAAACAAAGACATTGTACGGCCAAATCACGTTGAATCTCGTTCTATCCCGTTCGAACCGTGACGTAAAGGAACGTCGAGTTCGGTCGGGCCCAATCACGGCAAATAGCCTGGGACCACCGGTTGCCGTAGGCATTACTTTTGATTTCTTGTCCGAGGCCGAAATACCAATTTTAATTTTTTTTTCCAAAAGCATGCTATATGTACATTGGCCGTAGCATCGGTCGCCTACGGCCAATGTACTTATAGCATGCCTTTGGAAAAAAAAATTAAAATTGGTATTTCGGCCTCAGATAAGAAATCAAAAGCGATGCCTACGGCAACCAGTGGTCTCAGGCTTTTTGCCGTGATTGGGCCCGACCGGACTTGACGTTCCATTACGTCACGGTTCGAACGAGATAGAACGAGATAGAACGAAATCATATTGAATCTCGTTCTATCTCGTTCGAACCGTGACGTAAAGGAACGTCGAGTCCGGTCGGGCCCAATCACGGCAAATAGCCCGGGACCACCGGTTGCCGAGGCATTACTTTTGATTTCTTGTCCGAGGCCGAAATACCAATTTTAATTTTTTTTCCAAAAGCATGCTATATGAACATTGGCCGTAGCATCTGTCGCCTACGGCCAATGTACTTATAGAATGCCTTTGAAAAAAAAATTAAAATTGGTATTTCGGCCTCAGATAAGAAATCAAAAGCGATGCCTACGGCAACCAATGGTCTCAGGCTATTTGCCGTGATTGGGCCCGACCGGACTTGACGTTCCATTACGTCACGGTTCGAACGAGATAGAACGAGATTTGGCCGTACCGTAGTCCAAACAAGGACATTGTACGGCCAAATCACGTTGAATCTCGTTCTATCTCGTTCGAACCGTGACGTAAAGGAACGTCGAGTCCGGTCGGGCCCAATCACGGCAAATAGCCTGGGACCACCGGTTGCCGTAGGCATTACTTTTGATTTCTTGTCCGAGGCCGAAATACCAATTTTAATTTTTTTTCCAAAAGCATGCTATATGTACATTGGCCGTAGCATCTGTCGCCTACGGCCAATGTACTTATAGCATGCCTTTGGAAACAAAAAATTAAAATTGGTATTTCGGCCTCAGATAAGAAATCAAAAGCGATGCCTACGGCAACCAGTGGTCTCAGGCTATTTGCCGTGATTGGGCCCGACCGGACTTGACGTTCCATTACGTCACGGTTCGAACGAGATAGAACGAGATTTGGCCGTACCGTAGTCCAAACAAGGACATTGTACGGCCAAATCACGTTGAATCTCGTTCTATCCCTTTCGAACCGTGACGTAAAGGAACGTCGAGTCCGGTCGGGCCCAATCACGGCAAATAGCCTGGGACCACCGGTTGCCATAGGCATTACTTTTGATTTCTTGTCCGAGGCCGAAATACCAATTTTAATTTTTTTTCCAAAAGCATGCTATATGTACATTGGCCGTAGCATCTGTCGCCTACGGCCAATGTACTTATAGCATGCCTTTGGAAAAAAAATTAAAATTGGTATTTCGGCCTCAGATAAGAAATCAAAAGCGATGCCTACGGCAACCAGTGGTCTCAGGCTATTTGCCGTGATTGGGCCCGACCGGACTTGACGTTCCATTACGTCACGGTTCGAACGAGATAGAACGAGATTTGGCCGTACCGTAGTCCAAACAAGGACATTGTACGGCCAAATCACGTTGAATCTCGTTCTATCTCGTTCGAACCGTGACGTAAAGAAACGTCGAGTCCGGTCGGGCCCAATCACGGCAAAAAGCCTGGGACCACCGGTTGCCATAGGCATTACTTTTGATTTCTTGTCCGAGGCCGAAATACCAATTTTAATTTTTTTTCCAAAAGCATGCTATATGAACATTGGCCGTAGCCTCTGTCGCCTACGGCCAATGTACTTATAGCATGCCTTTGGAAAAAAAATTAAGATTGGTATTTCGGCCTCAGATAAGAAATCAAAAGCGATGCCTACGGCAACCAATGGTCTCAGGCTATTTGCCGTGATTGGGCCCGACCGTACTTGACGTTCCATTACGTCACGGTTCGAACGAGATAGAACGAGATTTGGCCGTACCGTAGTCCAAACAAGGACATTGTACGGCCAAATCACGTTGAATCTCGTAGTATCTCGTTCGAACCGTGATGTAAAGGAACGTCGAGTCCGGTCGGGCCCAATCACGGCAAATAGCCTGGGACCACCGGTTGCTGTAGGCATTACTTTTGATTTCTTGTCCGAGGCCGAAATACCAATTTTAATTTTTTTTCCAAAAGCATGCTATATGTACATTGGCCGTAGCATCTGTCGCCTACGGCCAATGTACTTATAGCATGCCTTTGGAAAAAAAATTAAAATTGGTATTTCGGCCTCAGATAAGAAATCAAAAGCGATGCCTACGGCAACCAGTGGTCTCAGGCTATTTGCCGTGATTGGGCCCGACCGGTATTGACGTTCCATTACGTCACGGATCGAACGAGATAGAACGAGATTTGGCCGTACCGTAGTCCAAACAAGGACATTGTACGGCCAAATCACGTTGAATCTCGTTCTATCTCGTTCGAACCGTGACGTTAAGGAACGTCGAGTCCGGTCGGGCCCAATCACGGCAAATAGCCTAGGAACACCGGTTGCCGTAGGCATTACTTTTGATTTCTTGTCCGAGGCCGAAATACCAATTTTAATTTTTGGCCGTAGCATCTGTCGCCTACGGCCAAAGTACTTATAGCATGCCTTTGGAAAAAAAATTAAAATTGGTATTTCGGCCTCAGATAAGAAATCAAAAGCGATGCCTACGGCAACCAGTGGCCTCGGGCTATTTGCCGTGATTGGGCCTGACCGGACTTGACGTTCCAACGAGATAGAAGGAGATTTGGCCGTACCGCAGTCCAAACAAGGACATTGTACGGCCAAATCACGTTGAATCTCGTTCTATCTCGTTCGAACCGTGACGTAAAGGAACGTCGAGTCCGGTCGGGCCCAATCACGGCAAATAGCCTGGGACCACCGGTTGCCGTAGGCATTACTTTTGATTTCTTGTCCGAGGCCGAAATACCAATTTTAATTTTTTTTCCAAAAGCATGCTATATGTACATTGGCCGTAGCATCTGTCGCCTACGGCCAATGTACTTATAGCATGCCTTTGGAAACAAAAAATTAAAATTGGTATTTCGGCCTCAGATAAGAAATCAAAAGCGATGCCTACGGCAACCAGTGGTCTCAGGCTTTTTGCCGTGATTGGGCCCGACCGGACTTGACGTTCCATTACGTCACGGTTCGAACGAGATAGAACGAGATTTGGCCGTACCGTAGTCCAAACAAGGACATTGTACGGCCAAATAAAGTTGAATCTCGTTCTATCCCTTTCGAACCGTGACGTAAAGGAACGTCGAGTCCGGTCGGGCCCAATCACGGCAAATAGCCTGGGACCACCGGTTGCCATAGGCATTACTTTTGATTTCTTGTCCGAGGCCGAAATACCAATTTTAATTTTTTTTCCAAAAGCATGCTATATGTTCTTAGGCCGTAGCCTCTGTCGCCTACGGCCAATGTACTTATAGCATGCCTTTGGAAACAAAATTAAGATTGGTATTTCGGCCTCAGATAAGAAATCAAAAGCGATGCCTACGGCAACCAATGGTCTCAGGCTATTTGCCGTGATTGGGCCCGACCGGACTTGACGTTCCATTACGTCACGGTTCGAACGAGATAGAACGAGATTTGGCCGTACCGTAGTCCAAACAAGGACATTGTACGGCCAAATCACGTTGAATCTCGTTCTATCTCGTTCGAACCGTGACGTAAAGAAACGTCAAGTCCGGTCGGGCCCAATCACGGCAAATAGCCTGGGAACACCGGTTGCCATAGGCATTACTTTTGATTTCTTGTCCGAGGCCGAAATACCAATTTTAATTTTTTTTCCAAAAGCATGCTATATGTACATTGGCCGTAGCCTCTGTCGCCTACGGCCAATGTACTTATAGCATGCCTTTGGAAACAAAATTAAGATTGGTATTTCGGCCTCAGATAAGAAATCAAAAGCGATGCCTACGGCAACCAATGGTCTCAGGCTATTTGCCGTGATTGGGCCCGACCGGACTTGACGTTCCATTACGTCACGGTTCGAACGAGATAGAACGAGATTTGGCCGTACCGTAGTCCAAACAAGGACATTGCACGGCCAAATCACGTTGAATCTCGTAGTATCTCGTTCGAACCGTGATGTAAAGGAACGTCGAGTCCGGTCGGGCCCAATCACGGCAAATAGCCTGGGACCACCGGTTGCCGTAGGCATTACTTTTGATTTCTTGTCCGAGGCCGAAATACCAATTTTAATTTTTTTTCCAAAAGCATGCTATATGTACATTAGCCGTAGCATCTGTCGCCTACGGCCAATGTACTTATAGCATGCCTTTGGAAAAAAAATTAAAATTGGTATTTCGGCCTCAGATAAGAAATCAAAAGCGATGCCTACGGCAACCAATGGTCTCAGGCTATTTGCCGTGATTGGGCCCGACCGGACTTGACGTTCCATTACGTCACGGTTCGAACGAGATAGAACGAGATTTGGCCGTACCGTAGTCCAAACAAGGACATTGTACGGCCAAATCACGTTGAATCTCGTTCTATCTCGTTCGAACCGTGACGTAAAGGAACGTCGAGTCCGGTCGGGCCCAATCACGGCAAATAGCCTAGGAACACCGGTTGCCGTAGGCATTACTTTTGATTTCTTGTCCGAGGCCGAAATACCAATTTTAATTTTTGGCCGTAGCATCTGTCGCCTACGGCCAATGTACTTATAGCATGCCTTTGGAAAAAAAATTAAAATTGGTATTTCGGCCTCAGATAAGAAATCAAAAGCGATGCCTACGGCAACCAGTGGCCTCGGGCTATTTGCCGTGATTGGGCCTGACCGGACTTGACGTTCCAACGAGATAGAACGAGATTTGGCCGTACCGTAGTCCAAACAAGGACATTGTAAGGCCAAATCACGTTGAATTTCGTTCTATCTCGTTCGAACCGTGACGTAAAGGAACGTCGAGTCCGGTCGGGCCCAATCACGGCAAATAGCCTGGGACCACCGGTTGCCGTAGGCATCACTTTTGATTTCTTGTCCGAGGCCGAAATACCAATTTTAATTTTTTTTCCAAAAGCATGCTATATGTACATTGGCCGTAGCATCTGTCGCCTACGGCCAATGTACTTATAGCATGCCTTTGGAAAAAAAATTAAAATTGGTATTTCGGCCTCAGATAAGAAATCAAAAGCGATGCCGACGGCAACCATTGGTCTCAGGCTATTTGCCGTGATTGGGCCCGACCGGAATTGACGTTCCATTACGTCACGGTTCGAACGAGATAGAACGAGATTTAGCCGTACCGTAGTCCAAACAAAGACATTGTACGGACAAGTCACGTTGAATCTCGTTCTATCCCGTTCGAACCGTGACGTAAAGGAACGTCGAGTCCGGTCGGGCCCAATCACGGCAAATAGCCTGGGACCACCGGTTGCCGTAGGCATTACTTTTGATTTCTTGTCCGAGGCCGAAATACCAATTTTAATTTTTTTTTCCAAAAGCATGCTATATGTACATTGGCCGTAGCATCGGTCGCCTACGGCCAATGTACTTATAGCATGCCTTTGGAAAAAAAATTAAAATTGGTATTTCGGCCTCAGATAAGAAATCAAAAGCGATGCCTACGGCAACCAGTGGTCTCAGGCTTTTTGCCGTGATTGGGCCCGACCGGACTTGACGTTCCATTACGTCACGGTTCGAACGAGATAGAACGAGATAGAACGAAATCATGTTGAATCTCGTTCTATCTCGTTCGAACCGTGACGTAAAGGAACGTCGAGTCCGGTCGGGCCCAATCACGGCAAATAGCCCGGGACCACCGGTTGCCGAGGCATTACTTTTGATTTCTTGTCCGAGGCCGAAATACCAATTTTAATTTTTTTTCCAAAAGCATGCTATATGAACATTGGCCGTAGCATCTGTCGCCTACGGCCAATGTACTTATAGCATGCCTTTGGAAAAAAAAATTAAAATTGGTATTTCGGCCTCAGATAAGAAATCAAAAGCGATGCCTACGGCAACCAATGGTCTCAGGCTATTTGCCGTGATTGGGCCCGACCGGACTTGACGTTCCATTACGTCACGGTTTGAACGAGATAGAACGAGATTTGGCCGTACCGTAGTCCAAACAAGGACATTGTACGGCCAAATCACGTTGAATCTCGTTCTATCTCGTTCGAACCGTGACGTAAAGGAACGTCGAGTCCGGTCGGGCCCAATCACGGCAAATAGCCTGGGACCACCGGTTGCCGTAGGCATTACTTTTGATTTCTTGTCCGAGGCCGAAATACCAATTTTAATTTTTTTTCCAAAAGCATGCTATATGTACATTGGCCGTAGCATCTGTCGCCTACGGCCAATGTACTTATAGCATGCCTTTGGAAACAAAAAATTAAAATTGGTATTTCGGCCTCAGATAAGAAATCAAAAGCGATGCCTACGGCAACCAGTGGTCTCAGGCTATTTGCCGTGATTGGGCCCGACCGGACTTGACGTTCCATTACGTCACGGTTCGAACGAGATAGAACGAGATTTGGCCGTACCGTAGTCCAAACAAGGACATTGTACGGCCAAATCACGTTGAATCTCGTTCTATCTCGTTCGAACCGTGACGTAAAGAAACGTCGAGTCCGGTCGGGCCCAATCACGGCAAATAGCCTGGGACCACCGGTTGCCGTAGGCATTACTTTTGATTTCTTGTCCGAGGCCGAAATACCAATTTTAATTTTTTTTCCAAAAGCATGCTCTATGTACATTGGCCGTAGCCTCTGTCGCCTACGGCCAATGTACTTATAGCATGCCTTTGGAAACAAAATTAAGATTGGTATTTCGGCCTCAGATAAGAAATCAAAAGCGATGCCTACAGCAACCAATGGTCTCAGGCTATTTGCCGTGATTGGGCCCGACCGGACTTGACGTTCCATTACGTCACGGTTCGAACGAGATAGAACGAGATTTGGCCGTACCGTAGTCCAAACAAGGACATTGTACGGCCAAATCACGTTGAATCTCGTAGTATCTCGTTCGAACCGTGATGTAAAGGAACGTCGAGTCCGGTCGGGCCCAATCACGGCAAATAGCCTGGGACCACCGGTTGCCGTAGGCATTACTTTTGATTTCTTGTCCGAGGCCGAAATACCAATTTTAATTTTTTTTCCAAAAGCATGCTATATGTACATTGGCCGTAGCATCTGTCGCCTACGGCCAATGTACTTATAGCATGCCTTTGGAAAAAAAAATTAAAATTGGTATTTCGGCCTCAGATAAGAAATCAAAAGCGATGCCTACGGCAACCAGTGGTCTCAGGCTATTTGCCGTGATTGGGCCCGACCGGACTTGACGTTCCATTACGTCACGGTTCAAACGAGATAGAACGAGATTTGGCCGTACAGTAGTCCAAACAAGGATATGTACGGCCAAATCACGTTGAATCTTGTTCTATCCCTTTCGAACCGTGACGTAAAGGAACGTCGAGTCCGGTCGGGCCCAATTACGGCAAATAGCCTGGGACCACCGGTTGCCGTAGGCATTACTTTTGATTTCTTGTCCGAGGCCGAAATACCAATTTTAATTTTTTTTTTCCAAAAGAATGCTATATGAACATTGGCCGTAGCATCTGTCGCCTACGGCCAATGTACTTATAGCATGCCTTTGGAAAAAAAATTAAAATTGGTATTTCGGCCTCAGATAAGAAATCAAAAGCGATGCCTACGGCAACCAGTGGTCTCAGGCTATTTGCCATGATTGGGCCCGACCGGACTTGACGTTCCATTACGTCACGGTTCGAACAAGATAGAACGAGATTTGGCCGTACCGTAGTCCAAACAAGGACATTGCACGGCCAAATCACGTTGAATCTCGTTCTATCTCGTTCGAACCGTGACGTAAAGGAATGTCGAGTCCGGTCGGGCCCAATTACGGCAAATAGCCTGGGACCACCGGTTGCCGTAGGCATTACTTTTGATTTCTTGTCCGAGGCCGAAATACCAATTTTAATTTTTTTTCCAAAAGCATGCTATATGTACATTGGCCGTAGCATCTGTCGCCTACGGCCAATGTACTTATAGCATGCCTTTGGAAACAAAAAATTAAAATTGGTATTTCGGCCTCAGATAAGAAATCAAAAGCGATGCCTACGGCAACCAGTGGTCTCAGGCTTTTTGCCGTGATTGGGCCCGACCGGACTTGACGCTCCATTACGTCACGGTTCGAACGAGATAGAACGAGATTTGGCCGTACCGTAGTCCAAAAAAGGACATTGTACGGCCAAATCACGTTGAATGTCGTTCTATCCCTTTCGAACCTTGACGTTAAGGAACGTCGAGTCCGGTCGGGCCCAATCACGGCAAATAGCCTGGGACCACCGGTTGCCATAGGCATTACTTTTGATTTCTTGTCCGAGGCCGAAATACCAATTTTAATTTTTTTTCCAAAAGCATGCTATATGTACATTGGCCGTAGCATCTGTCGCCTACGGCCAATGTACTTATAGCATGCCTTTGGAAAAAAAATTAAAATTGGTATTTCGGCCTCAGATAAGAAATGAAAAGCGATGCCTACGGCAACCAGTGGTCTCAGGCTATTTGCCGTGATTGGGCCCGACCGGACTTGACGTTCCATTACGTCACGGTTCGAACGAGATAGAACGAGATTTGGCCGTACCGTAGTCCAAACAAGGACATTGTACGGCCAAATCACGTTGAATCTCGTTCTATCTCGTTCGAACCGTGACGTAAAGGAACGTCGAGTCCGGTCGGGCCCAATCACGGCAAATAGCCCGGGACCACCGGTTGCCGAGGCATTACTTTTGATTTCTTGTCCGAGGCCGAAATACCAATTTTAATTTTTTTTCCAAAAGCATGCTATATGTACATTGGCCGTAGCATCTGTCGCCTACGGCCAATGTACTTATAGCATGCCTTTGGAAAAAAAATTAAAATTGGTATTTCGGCCTCAGATAAGAAATCAAAAGCGATGCCTACGGCAACCAGTGGTCTCAGGCTATTTGCCGTGATTGGGCCCGACCGGACTTGACGTTCCATTACGTCACGGTTCAAACGAGATAGAACGAGATTTGGCCGTACAGTAGTCCAAACAAGGACATGTACGGCCAAATCACGTTGAATCTTGTTCTATCCCTTTCGAACCGTGACGTAAAGGAACGTCGAGTCCGGTCGGGCCCAATTACGGCAAATAGCCTGGGACCACCGGTTGCCGTAGGCATTACTTTTGATTTCTTGTCCGAGGCCGAAATACCAATTTTAATTTTTTTTCCAAAAGAATGCTATATGAACATTGGCCGTAGCATCTGTCGCCTACGGCCAATGTACTTATAGCATGCCTTTGGAAAAAAAATTAAAATTGGTATTTCGGCCTCAGATAAGAAATCAAAAGCGATGCCTACGGCAACCAGTGGTCTCAGGCTATTTGCCATGATTGGGCCCGACCGGACTTGACGTTCCATTACGTCACGGTTCGAACAAGATAGAACGAGATTTGGCCGTACCGTAGTCCAAACAAGGACATTGCACGGCCAAATCACGTTGAATCTCGTTCTATCTCGTTCGAACCGTGACGTAAAGGAATGTCGAGTCCGGTCGGGCCCAATTACGGCAAATAGCCTGGGACCACCGGTTGCCGTAGGCATTACTTTTGATTTCTTGTCCGAGGCCGAAATACCAATTTTAATTTTTTTTCCAAAATAATGCTATATGAACATTGTCCGTAGCATCTGTCGCCTACGGCCAATGTACTTATAGCATGCCTTTGGAAAAAAAATTAAAATTGGTATTTCGGCCTCAGATAAGAAATCAAAAGCGATGCCTACGGCAACCAGTGGTCTCAGGCTATTTGCCATGATTGGGCCCGACCGGACTTGACGTTCCATTACGTCACGGTTCGAACAAGATAGAACGAGATTTGGCCGTACCGTAGTCCAAACAAGGACATTGCACGGCCAAATCACGTTGAATCTCGTTCTATCTCGTTCGAACCGTGACGTAAAGGAATGTCGAGTCCGGTCGGGCCCAATTACGGCAAATAGCCTGGGACCACCGGTTGCCGTAGGCATTACTTTTGATTTCTTGTCCGAGGCCGAAATACCAATTCTAATTTTTTTTCCAAAAGCATGCTATATGTACATTGGCCGTAGCATCTGTCGCCTACGGCCAATGTACTTATAGCATGCCTTTGGAAACAAAAAATTAAAATTGGTATTTCGGCCTCAGATAAGAAATCAAAAGCGATGCCTACGGCAACCAGTGGTCTCAGGCTTTTTGCCGTGATTGGGCCCGACCGGACTTGACGCTCCATTACGTCACGGTTCGAACGAGATAGAACGAGATTTGGCCGTACTGTAGTCCAAAAAAGGACATTGTACGGCCAAATCACGTTGAATGTCGTTCTATCCCTTTCGAACCTTGACGTTAAGGAACGTCGAGTCCGGTCGGGCCCAATCACGGCAAATAGCCTGGGACCACCGGTTGCCATAGGCATTACTTTTGATTTCTTGTCCGAGGCCGAAATACCAATTTTAATTTTTTTTCCAAAAGCATGCTATATGTACATTGGCCGTAGCATCTGTCGCCTACGGCCAATGTACTTATAGCATGCCTTTGGAAAAAAAATTAAAATTGGTATTTCGGCCTCAGATAAGAAATCAAAAGCGATGCCTACAGCAACCAGTGGTCTCAGGCTATTTGCCGTGATTGGGCCCGACCGGACTTGACGTTCCATTACGTCACGGTTCGAACGAGATAGAACGAGATTTGGCCGTACCGTAGTCCAAACAAGGACATTGTACGGCCAAATCACGTTGAATCTCGTTCTATCTCGTTCGAACCGTGACGTAAAGAAACGTCGAGTCCGGTCGGGCCCAATCACGGCAAATAGCCTGGGACCACCGGTTGCCGTAGGCATTACTTTTGATTTCTTGTCCGAGGCCGAAATACCAATTTTAATTTTTTTTCCAAAAGCATGCTATATGTACATTGGCCGTAGCCTCTGTCGCCTACGGCCAATGTACTTATAGCATGCCTTTGGAAACAAAATTAAGATTGGTATTTCGGCCTCAGATAAGAAATCAAAAGCGATGCCTACGGCAACCAATGGTCTCAGGCTATTTGCCGTGATTGGGCCCGACCGGACTTGACGTTCCATTACGTCACGGTTCGAACGAGATAGAACGAGATTTGGCCGTACCGTAGTCCAAACAAGGACATTGTACGGCCAAATCACGTTGAATCTCGTAGTATATCGTTCGAACCGTGATGTAAAGGAACGTCGAGTCCGGTCGGGCCCAATCACGGCAAATAGCCTGGGACCACCGGTTGCCGTAGGCATTACTTTTGATTTCTTGTCCGAGGCCGAAATACCAATTTTAATTTTTTTTCCAAAAGCATGCTATATGTACATTGGCCGTAGCATCTGTCGCCTACGGCCAATGTACTTATAGCATGCCTTTGGAAAAAAAAAATTAAAATTGGTATTTCGGCCTCAGATAAGAAATCAAAAGCGATGCCTACGGCAACCAGTGGTCTCAGGCTATTTGCCGTGATTGGGCCCGACCGGACTTGACGTTCCATTACGTCACGGTTCGAACGAGATAGAACGAGATTTGGCCGTACCGTAGTCCAAACAAGGACATTGTACGGCCAAATCACGTTGAATCTCGTTCTATCTCGTTCGAACCGTGACGTAAAGGAACGTCGAGTCCGGTCGGGCCCAATCACGGCAAATAGCCTGGGAACACCGGTTGCCGTAGGCATTACTTTTGATTTCTTGTCCGAGGCCGAAATACCAATTTTAATTTTTTTTCCAAAAGCATGCTATATGTACATTGGCCGTAGCATCTGTCGCCTACGGCCAATGTACTTATAGCATGCCTTTGGTAACAAAAAATTAAAATTGGTATTTCGGCCTCAGATAAGAAATCAAAAGCGATGCCTACGGCAACCAGTGGTCTCAGGCTTTTTGCCGTGATTGGGCCCGACCGGACTTGACGTTCCAATACGTCACGGTTCGAACGAGATAGAACGAGATTTGGCCGTACCGTAGTCCAAACAAGGACATTGTACGGCCAAATCACGTTGAATCTCGTTCTATCCCTTTCGAACCGTGACGTAAAGGAACGTCGAGTCCGGTCGGGCCCAATCACGGCAAATAGCCTGGGACCACCGGTTGCCATAGGCATTACTTTTGATTTCTTGTCCGAGGCCGAAATACCAATTTTAATTTTTTTTCCAAAAGCATGCTATATGTACATTGGCCGTAGCATCTGTCGCCTACGGCCAATGTACTTATAGCATGCCTTTGAAAAAAAATCAAAATTGGTATTTCGGCCTCAGATAAGAAATCAAAAGCGATGCCTACGGCAACCAGTGGTCTCAGGCTATTTGCCGTGATTGGGCCCGACCGGACTTGACGTTCCATTACGTCACGGTTTGAACGAGATAGAACGAGATTTGGCCGTACCGTAGTCCAAACAAGGACATTGCACGGCCAAATCACGTTGAATCTCGTTCTATCTCGTTCGAACCGTGACGTAAAGGAATGTCGAGTCCGGTCGGGCCCAATCACGGCAAATAGCCTGGGACCACCGGTTGCCGTAGGCATTACATTTGATTTCTTGTCCGAGGCCGAAATACCAATTTTAATTTTTTTTCCAAAAGCATGCTATATGTACATTGGCCGTAGCATCTGTCGCCTACGGCCAATGTACTTATAGCATGCCTTTTGAAACAAAATTAAGATTGGTATTTCGGCCTCAGATAAGAAATCAAAAGCGATGCCTACGGCAACCAATGGTCTCAGGCTATTTGCCGTGATTGGGCCCGACCGGACTTGACGTTCCATTACGTCACGGTTCGAACGAGATAGAACGAGATTTGGCCGTACCGTAGTCCAAACAAGGACATTGTACGGCCAAATCACGTTGAATCTCGTTCTATCCCTTTCGAACCGTGACGTAAAGGAACGTCGAGTCCGGTCGGGCCCAATCACGGCAAATAGCCAGGGACCACCGGTTGCCATAGGCATTACTTTTGATTTCTTGTCCGAGGCCGAAATACCAATTTTAATTTTTTTTCCAAAAGCATGCTATATGTACATTGGCCGTAGCATCTGTCGCCTACGGCCAATGTACTTATAGCATGCCTTTGGAAAAAAAAATCAAAATTGGTATTTCGGCCTCAGATAAGAAATCAAAAGCGATGCCTACGGCAACCAGTGGTCTCAGGCTATTTGCCGTGATTGGGCCCGACCGGACTTGACGTTCCATTACGTCACGGTTTGAACGAGATAGAACGAGATTTGGCCGTACCGTAGTCCAAACAAGGACATTGTACGGCCAAATCACGTTGAATCTCGTTCTATCCCTTTCGAACCGTGACGTAAAGGAACGTCGAGTCCGGTCGGGCCCAATTACGGCAAATAGCCTGGGACCACCGGTTGCCGTAGGCATTACTTTTGATTTCTTGTCCGAGGCCGAAATACCAATTTTAATTTTTTTTCCAAAAGAATGCTATATGAACATTGGCCGTAGCATCTGTCGCCTACGGCCAATGTACTTATAGCATGCCTTTGGAAAAAAAATCAAAATTGGTATTTCGGCCTCAGATAAGAAATCAAAAGCGATGCCTACGGCAACCAGTGGTCTCAGGCTATTTGCCGTGATTGGGCCCGACCGGACTTGACGTTCCATTACGTCACGGTTCGAACGAGATAGAACGAGATTTGGCCGTACAGTAGTCCAAACAAGGACATTGTACGGCCAAATCACGTTGAATCTCGTTCTATCTCGTTCGAACCGTGACGTAAAGAAACGTCGAGTCCGGTCGGGCCCAATCACGGCAAATAGCCTGGGACCACCGGTTGCCGTAGGCATTACTTTTGATTTCTTGTCCGAGGCCGAAATACCAATTTTAATTTTTTTTCCAAAAGCATGCTATATGTACATTGGCCGTAGCCTCTGTCGCCTACGGCCAATGTACTTATAGCATGCCTTTGGAAACAAAATTAAGATTGGTATTTCGGCCTCAGATAAGAAATCAAAAGCGATGCCTACGGCAACCAATGGTCTCAGGCTATTTGCCGTGATTGGGCCCGACCGGACTTGACGTTCCATTACGTCACGGTTCGAACGAGATAGAACGAGATTTGGCCGTACCGTAGTCCAAACAAGGACATTGTACGGCCAAATCACGTTGAATCTCGTATTATCTCGTTCGAACCGTGATGTAAAGGAACGTCGAGTCCGGTCGGGCCCAATCACGGCAAATAGCCTGGGACCACCGGTTGCCGTAGGCATTACTTTTGATATCTTGTCCGAGGCCGAAATACCAATTTTAATTTTTTTTCCAAAAGCATGCTATATGTACATTGGCCGTAGCATCTGTCGCCTATGGCCAATGTACTTATAGCATGCCTTTGGAAAAAAAATTAAAATTGGTATTTCGGCCTCAGATAAGAAATCAAAAGCGATGCCTACGGCAACCAGTGGTCTCAGGCTATTTGCCGTGATTGGGCCCGACCGGACTTGACGTTCCATTACGTCACGGTTCAAACGAGATAGAACGAGATTTGGCCGTACAGTAGTCCAAACAAGGACATGTACGGCCAAATCACGTTGAATCTTGTTCTATCCCTTTCGAACCGTGACGTAAAGGAACGTCGAGTCCGGTCGGGCCCAATTACGGCAAATAGCCTGGGACCACCGGTTGCCGTAGGCATGACTTTTGATTTCTTGTCCGAGGCCGAAATACCAATTTTAATTTTTTTTCCAAAAGAATGCTATATGAACATTGGCCGTAGCATCTGTCGCCTACGGCCAATGTACTTATAGCATGCCTTTGGAAAAAAAATCAAAATTGGTATTTCGGCCTCGGACAAGAAATCAAAAGCAATGCCTACGGCAACCGGTGGTCCCAGGCTATTTGCCGTGATTGGGCCCGACCGGACTTGACGTTCCATTACGTCACGGTTCGAACGAGATAGAACGAGATTTGGCCGTACCGTAGTCCAAAACAAGGACATTGTACGGCCAAATCACGTTGAATCTCGTTCTATCTTGTTCGAACCGTGACGTAAAGGAACGTCGAGTCCGGTCGGGCCCAATCACGGCAAATAGCCTGGGACCACCGGTTGCCGTAGGCATTACTTTTGATTTCTTGTCCGAGGCCGAAATACCAATTTTAATTTTTTTTCCAAAAGCATGCTATATGTACATTGGCCGTAGCATCTGTCGCCTACGGCCAATGTACTTATAGCATGCCTTTGGAAAAAAAATTAAAATTGGTATTTCGGCCTCAGATAAGAAATCAAAAGCGATGCCTACGGCAACCAGTGGTCTCAGGCTATTTGCCGTGATTGGGCCCGACCGGACTTGACGTTCCAACACGTCACGGTTCGAACGAGATAGAACGAGATTTGGCCGTACCGTAGTCCAAACAAGGACATTGTACGGCCAAATCACGTTGAATCTCGTTCTATCTTGTTCGAACCGTGACGTAAAGGAACGTCGAGTCCGGTCGGGCCCAATCACGGCAAATAGCCTGGGACCACCGGTTGCCGTAGGCATTACTTTTGATTTCTTGTCCGAGGCCGAAATACCAATTTTAATTTTTTTTCCAAAAGCATGCTATATGTACATTGGCCGTAGCATCTGTCGCCTACGGCCAATGTACTTATAGCATGCCTTTGGAAAAAAAAATCAAAATTGGTATTTCGGCCTCAGATAAGAAATCAAAAGCGATGCCTACGGCAACCAGTGGTCTCAGGCTATTCGCCGTGATTGGGCCCGACCGGACTTGACGTTCCATTACGTCACGGTTCGAACGAGATAGAACGAGATTTGGCCGTACCGTAGTCCAAACAAGGACATTGTACGGCCAAATCACGTTAATCTCGTTCTATCTCGTTCGAACCGTGACGTAAAGGAACGTCGAGTCCGGTCGGGCCCAATCACGGCAAATAGCCTGGGACCACCGGTTGCCGTAGGCATTACTTTTGATTTCTTGTCCGAGGCCGAAATACCAATTTTAATTTTTTTTCCAAAAGCATGCTATATGTACATTGGCCGTAGCATCTGTCGCCTACGGCCAATGTACTTATAGTATGCCTTTGGAAAAAAAATTAAAATTGGTATTTCGGCCTCAGATAAGAAATCAAAAGCGATGCCTACGGCAACCAGTGGTCTCAGGCTATTTGCCGTGATTGGGCCCGACCGGACTTGACGTTCCATTACGTCACGGTTCGAACGAGATAGAACGAGATTTGGCCGTACCGTAGTCCAAAAAAGGACATTATACGGCCAAATCACGTTGAATCTCGTTCTATCTCGTTCGAACCGTGACGTAAAGGAACGTCGAGTCCGGTCGGGCCCAATCACGGCAAATAGCCTGGGACCACCGGTTGCCGTAGGCATTACTTTTGATTTCTTGTCCGAGGCCGAAATACCAATTTTAATTTTTTTCCCAAAAGCATGCTATATGTACATTGGCCGTAGCATCTGTCGCCTACGGCCAATGTACTTATAGCATGCCTTTGGAAAAAAAATTAAAATTGGTATTTCGGCCTCAGATAAGAAATCAAAAGCGATGCCTACGGCAACCAGTGGTCTCAGGCTATTTGCCGTGATTGGGCCCGACCGGACTTGACGTTCCATTACGTCACGGTTCGAACGAGATAGAACGAGATTTGGCCGTACCGTAGTCCAAACAAGGACATTGTACGGCCAAATCACGTTGAATCTCGTTCTATCCCTTTCGAACCGTGACGTAAAGGAATGTCGAGTCCTGTCGGGCCCAATCACGGAAAATAGCCTGGGACCACCGGTTGCCATAGGCATTACTTTTGATTTCTTGTCCGAGGCCGAAATACCAATTTTAATTTTTTTTCCAAAAGCATGCTATATGTACATTGGCCGTAGCATCTGTCGCCTACGGCCAATGTACTTATAGCATGCCTTTGGAAAAAAAATCAAAATTGGTATTTCGGCCTCAGATAAGAAATCAAAAGCGATGCCTACGGCAACCAGTGGTCTCAGGCTATTTGCCGTGATTGGGCCCGACCGGACTTGACGTTCCATTACGTCACGGTTCGAACGAGATAGAAGGAGATTTGGCCGTACCGTAGTCCAAAACAAGGACATTGTACGGCCAAATCACGTTGAATCTCGTTCTATCTTGTTCGAACCGTGACGTAAAGGAACGTCGAGTCCGGTCGGGCCCAATCACGGCAAATAGCCTGGGACCACCGGTTGCCGTAGGCATTACTTTTGATTTCTTGTCCGAGGCCGAAATACCAATTTTAATTTTTTTGTCCAAAAGCATGCTATATGTACATTGGCCGTAGCATCTGTCGCCTACGGCCAATGTACTTATAGCATGCCTTTGGAAAAAAAAAAAAATTGGTATTTCGGACTCAGATAAGATATCCAAAGCGATGCCTACGGCAACCAGTGGTCTCAGGCTATTTGCCGTGATTGGGCCCGACCGGACTTGACGTTCCATTACGTCACGGTTCGAACGAGATAGAAGGAGATTTGGCCGTACCGTAGTCCAAACAAGGACATTGTACGGCCAAATCACGTTGAATCTCGTTCTATCTCGTTCGAACCGTGACGTAAAGGAACGTCGAGTCCGGTCGGGCCCAATCACGGCAAATAGCCTGGGACCACCGGTTGCCGTAGGCATTACTTTTGATTTCTTGTCCGAGGCCGAAATACCAATTTTAATTTTTTTTCCAAAAGCATGCTATATGTACATTGGCCGTAGCATCTGTCGCCTACGGCCAATGTACTTATAGCATGCCTTTGGAAAAAAAATTAAAATTGGTATTTCGGCCTCAGATAAGAAATCAAAAGCGATGCCTACGGCAACCAGTGGTCTCAGGCTATTTGCCGTGATTGGGCCCGACCGGACTTGACGTTCCATTACGTCACGGTTCGAACGAGATAGAACGAGATTTGGCCGTACCGTAGTCCAAACAAGGACATTGCACGGCCAAATCACGTTGAATCTCGTTCTATCCCTTTCGAACCGTGACGTAAAGGAACGTCGAGTCCTGTCGGGCCCAATCACGGAAAATAGCCTGGGACCACCGGTTGCCATAGGCATTACTTTTGATTTCTTGTCCGAGGCCGAAATACCAATTTTATTTTTTTTTCCAAAAGCATGCTATATGTACATTGGCCGTAGCATCTGTCGCCTACGGCCAATGTACTTATAGCATGCCTTTGGAAAAAAAATTAAAATTGGTATTTCGGCCTCAGATATGAAATCAAAAGCGATGCCTACGGCAACCAGTGGTCTCAGGCTATTTGCCGTGATTGCGCCCGACCGGACTTGACGTTCCATTACGTCACGGTTCGAACGAGATAGAACGAGATTTGGCCGTACCGTAGTCCAAACAAGGACATTGTACGGCCAAATCACGTTGAATCTCGTTCTATCTCGTTCGAACCGTGACGTAAAGGAACGTCGAGTCCGGTCGGGCCCAATCACGGCAAATAGCCTGGGACCACCGGTTGCCGTAGGCATTACTTTTGATTTCTTGTCCGAGGCCGAAATACCAATTTTAATTTTTTTTCCAAAAGCATGCTATATGTACATTGGCCGTAGCATCTGTCGCCTACGGCCAATGTACTTATAGCATGCCTTTGGAAAAAAAATTAAAATAGGTATTTCGGCCTCAGATAAGAAATCAAAAGCGATGCCTACGGCAACCAGTGGTCTCAGGCTATTTGCCGTGATTGGGCCCGACCGGACTTGACGTTCCATTACGTCACGGTTCGAACGAGATAGAAGGAGATTTGGCCGTACCGTAGTCCAAACAAGGACATTGTACGGCCAAATCACGTTGAATCTCATTCGAACCGTGACGTAAAGGAACGTCGAGTCCGGTCGGGCCCAATCACGGCAAATAGCCTGGGACCACCGGTTGCCGTAGGCATTACTTTTGATTTTTTGTCCGAGGCCGAAATACCAATTTTAATTTTTTTTCCAAAAGCATGCTATATGTACTTTGGCCGTAGCATCTGTCGCCTACGGCCAATGTACTTATAGCATGCCTTTGGAAAAAAAATTAAAATTGGTATTTCGGCCTCAGATAAGAAATCAAAAGCGATGCCTACGGCAACCAGTGGTCTCAGGCTATTTGCCGTGATTGGGCCCGACCGGACTTGACGTTCCATTACGTCACGGTTCGAACGAGATAGAACGAGATTTGGCCGTACCGTAGTCCAAACAAGGACATTGTACGGCCAAATCACGTTGAATCTCGTTCTATCTCGTTCGAACCGTGATGTAAAGGAACATCGAGTCCGGTCGGGCCCAATCACGGCAAATAGCCTGGGACCACCGGTTGCCGTAGGCATTACTTTTGATTTCATGTCCGAGGCCGAAATACCAATTTTAATTTTTTTTCCAAAAGCATGTTATATGTACATTGGCCGTAGCATCTGTCGCCTACGGCCAATGTACTTATAGCATGCCTTTGGAAAAAAAAATAAAATTGGTATTTCGGCCTCAGATAAGAAATCAAAAGCGATACCTACGGCAACCAGTGGTCTCAGGCTATTTGCCGTGATTGGGCCCGACCGGACTTGACGTTCCATTACGTCACAGTTCGAACGAGATAGAACGAGATTTGGCCGTACCGTAGTCCAAACAAGGACATTGTACGGCCAAATCACGTTGAATCTCGTTCTATCTCGTTCGAACCGTGACGTAAAGGAACGTCGAGTCCGGTCGGGCCCAATCACGGCAAATAGCCTGGGACCACCGGTTGCCGTAGGCATTACTTTTGATTTCTTGTCCGAGGCCGAAATACCAATTTTAATTTTTTTTCCAAAAGCAAGCTATATGTACATTGGCCGTAGCATCTGTCGCCTACGGCCAATGTACTTATAGCATGCCTTTGGAAAAAAAATTAAAATTGGTATTTCGGCCTCAGATACAAAATCAAAAGCGATGCCTACGGCAACCAGTGGTCTCAGGCTATTTGCCATGATTCGGCCCGACCGGACTTGACGTTCCATTACGTCACGGTTCGAACGAGATAGAAGGAGATTTGGCCGTACCGTAGTCCAAACAAGGACATTGTACGGCCAAATCACGTTGAATCTCGTTCTATCCCTTTCGAACCGTGACGTAAAGGAACGTCGAGTCCTGTCGGGCCCAATCACGGAAAATAGCCTGGGACCACCGGTTGCCATAGGCATTACTTTTGATTTCTTGTCCGAGGCCGAAATACCAATTTTAATTTTTTTTCCGAAAGCATGCTATATGTACATTGGCCGTAGCATCTGTCGCCTACGGCCAATGTACTTATAGCTTGCCTTTGGAAAAAAAATCAAAATTGGTATTTCGGCCTCAGATAAGAAATCAAAAGCGATGCCTACGGCAACCAGTGGTCTCAGGCTATTTGCCGTGATTGGGCCCGACCGGACTTGACGTTCCATTACGTCACGGTTCGAACGAGATAGAACGAGATTTGGCCGTACCGTAGTCCAAAACAAGGACATTGTACGGCCAAATCACGTTGAATCTCGTTCTATCTTGTTCGAACCGTGACGTAAAGGAACGTCGAGTCCGGTCGGGCCCAATCACGGCAAATAGCCTGGGACCACCGGTTGCCGTAGGCATTACTTTTGATTTCTTGTCCGAGGCCGAAATACCAATTTTAATTTTTTTTCCAAAAGCATGCTATATGTACATTGGCCGTAGCATCTGTCGCCTACGGCCAATGTACTTATAGCATGCCTTTGGAAAAAAAATCAAAATTGGTATTTCGGCCTCAGATAAGAAATCAAAAGCGATGCCTACGGCAACCAGTGGTCTCAGGCTATTTGCCGTGATTGGGCCCGACCGGACT
Organism: Branchiostoma lanceolatum; assembly: GCA_035149815.1. NCBI lineage: Eukaryota > Metazoa > Chordata > Leptocardii > Amphioxiformes > Branchiostomatidae > Branchiostoma > Branchiostoma lanceolatum. Next base: position 16,117,341 of record CM068875.1, on the reverse strand, counting down.
TGACGTTCCATTACGTCACGGTTCGAACGAGATAGAAGGAGATTTGGCCGTACCGTAGTCCAAAACAAGGACATTGTACGGCCAAATCACGTTGAATCTCGTTCTATCTCGTTCGAACCGTGACGTAAAGGAACGTCGAGTCCGGTCGGGCCCAATCACGGCAAATAGCCTGGGACCACCGGTTGCCGTAGGCATTACTTTTGATTTCTTGTCCGAGGCCGAAATACCAATTTTAATTTTTTTCCCAAAAGCATGCTATATGTACATTGGCCGTAGCATCTGTCGCCTACGGCCAATGTACTTATAGCATGCCTTTGGAAACAAAATTAAGATTGGTATTTCGGCCTCAGATAAGAAGTCAAAAGCGATGCCTACGGCAACCAGTGGTCTCAGGCTATTTGCCGTGATTGGGCCCGACCGGACTTGACGTTCCAACACGTCACGGTTCGAACGAGATAGAACGAGATTTGGCCGTACCGTAGTCCAAACAAGGACATTGTACGTTCAAATCACGTTGAATCTCGTTCTATCTCGTTCGAACCGTGACGTAAAGGAACGTCGAGTCCGGTCGGGCCCAATCACGGCAAATAGCCTGGGACCACCGGTTGCCGTAGGCATTACTTTTGATTTCTTGTCCGAGGCCGAAATACCAATTTTAATTTTTTTTCCAAAAGCATGCTATATGTACATTGGCCGTAGCATCTGTCGCCTACGGCCAATGTACTTATAGCATGCCTTTGGAAACAAAATTAAGATTGGTATTTCGGCCTCAGATAAGAAATCAAAAGCGATGCCTACGGCAACCAATGGTCTCAGGCTATTTGCCGTGATTGGGCCCGACCGGACTTGACGTTCCATTACGTCACTGTTCGAACGAGATAGAACGAGATTTGGCCGTACCGTAGTCCAAACAAGGACATTGTACGGCCAAATCACGTTGAATCTCGTACTATCTCGTTCGAACCGTGACGTAAAGGAACGTCGAGTCCGGTCGGGCCCAATCACGGCAAATAGCCTGGGACCACCGGTTGCCGTAGGCATTACTTTTGATTTCTTGTCCGAGGCCGAAATACCAATTTTAATTTTTTTTCCAAAAGCATGCTATATGTACATTGGCCGTAGCATCTGTCGCCTACGGCCAATGTACTTATAGCATGCCTTTGGAAAAAAAATCAAAATTGGTATTTCGGCCTCAGATAAGAAATCAAAAGCGATGCCTACGGCAACCAGTGGTCTCAGGCTATTTGCCGTGATTGGGCCCGACCGGACTTGACGTTCCAATACGTCACGGTTCGAACGAGATAGAACGAGATTTGGCCGTACCGTAGTCCAAAACAAGGACATTGTACGGCCAAATCATGTTGAATCTCGTTCTATCTCGTTCGAACCGTGACGTAAAGGAACGTCGAGTCCGGTCGGGCCCAATCACGGCAAATAGCCTGGGACCACCGGTTGCCGTAGGCATTACTTTTGATTTCTTGTCCGAGGCCGAAATACCAATTTTAATTTTTTTTCCAAAAGCATGCTATATGTACATTGGCCGTAGCATCTGTCGCCTACGGCCAATGTACTTATAGCATGCCTTTGGAAAAAAAAATCAAAATTGGTATTTCGGCCTCAGATAAGAAATCAAAAGCGATGCCTACGGCAACCAGTGGTCTCAGGCTATTCGCCGTGATTGGGCCCGACCGGACTTGACGTTCCATTACGTCACGGTTCGAACGAGATAGAACGAGATTTGGCCGTACCGTAGTCCAAACAAGGACATTGTACGGCCAAATCACGTTAATCTCGTTCTATCTCGTTCGAACCGTGACGTAAAGGAACGTCGAGTCCGGTCGGGCCCAATCACGGCAAATAGCCTGGGACCACCGGTTGCCGTAGGCATTACTTTTGATTTCTTGTCCGAGGCCGAAATACCAATTTTAATTTTTTTCCAAAAGCATGCTATATGTACATTGGCCGTAGCATCTGTCGCCTACGGCCAATGTACTTATAGTATGCCTTTGGAAAAAAAATTAAAATTGGTATTTCGGCCTCAGATAAGAAATCAAAAGCGATGCCTACGGCAACCAGTGGTCTCAGGCTATTTGCCGTGATTGGGCCCGACCGGACTTGACGTTCCATTACGTCACGGTTCGAACAAGATAGAACGAGATTTGGCCGTACCGTAGTCCAAACAAGGACATTGTACGGCCAAATCACGTTGAATCTCGTTCTATCTCGTTCGAACCGTGACGTAAAGGAACGTCGAGTCCGGTCGGGCCCAATCACGGCAAATAGCCTGGGACCACCGGTTGCCGTAGGCATTACTTTTGATTTCTTGTCCGAGGCCGAAATACCAATTTTAATTTTTTTTCCAAAAGCATGCTATATGTACATTGGCCGTAGCATCTGTCGCCTACGGCCAATGTACTTATAGCATGCCTTTGGAAACAAAATTAAGATTGGTATTTCGGCCTCAGGTAAGAAATCAAAAGCGATGCCTACGGCAACCAATGGTCTCAGGCTATTTGCCGTGATTGGGCCCGACCGGACTTGACGTTCCATTACGTCACGGTTCGAACGAGATAGAACGAGATTTGGCCGTACCGTAGTCCAAACAAGGACATTGTACGGCCAAATCACGTTGAATCTCGTACTATCTCTTTCGAACCGTGACGTAAAGGAACGTCGAGTCCGGTCGGGCCCAATCACGGCAAATAGCCTGGGACCACCGGTTGCCGTAGGCATTACTTTTGATTTCTTGTCCGAGGCCGAAATACCAATTTTAATTTTTTTTCCAAAAGCATGCTATATGTACATTGGCCGTAGCATCTGTCGCCTACGGCCAATGTACTTATAGCATGCCTTTGGAAAAAAAAATCAAAATTGGTATTTCGGCCTCAGATAAGAAATCAAAAGCGATGCCTACGGCAACCAGTGGTCTCAGGCTATTTGCCGTGATTGGGCCCGACCGGACTTGACGTTCCAATACGTCACGGTTCGAACGAGATAGAACGAGATTTGGCCGTACCGTAGTCCAAAACAAGGACATTGTACGGCCAAATCATGTTGAATCTCGTTCTATCTCGTTCGAACCGTGACGTAAAGGAACGTCGAGTCCGGTCGGGCCCAATCACGGCAAATAGCCTGGGACCACCGGTTGCCGTAGGCATTACTTTTGATTTCTTGTCCGAGGCCGAAATACCAATTTTAATTTTTTTTCCAAAAGCATGCTATATGTACATTGGCCGTAGCATCTGTCGCCTACGGCCAATGTACTTATAGTATGCCTTTGGAAAAAAAATTAAAATTGGTATTTCGGCCTCAGATAAGAAATCAAAAGCGATGCCTACGGCAACCAGTGGTCTCAGGCTATTTGCCGTGATTGGGCCCGACCGGACTTGACGTTCCATTACGTCACGGTTCGAACAAGATAGAACGAGATTTGGCCGTACCGTAGTCCAAACAAGGACATTGTACGGCCAAATCACGTTGAATCACGTTGAATCTCGTTCGAACCGTGACGTAAAGGAACGTCCAGTCCGGTCGGGCCCAATCACGGCAAATAGCCTGGGACCACCGGTTGCCGTAGGCATTACTTTTGATTTCTTGTCCGAGGCCGAAATACCAATTTTAATTTTTTTTCCAAAAGCATGCTATATGTACATTGGCCGTAGCATCTGTCGCCTACGGCCAATGTACTTATAGCATGCCTTTGGAAACAAAATTAAGATTGGTATTTCGGCCTCAGGTAAGAAATCAAAAGCGATGCCTACGGCAACCAATGGTCTCAGGCTATTTGCCGTGATTGGGCCCGACCGGACTTGACGTTCCATTACGTCACGGTTCGAACGAGATAGAACGAGATTTGGCCGTACCGTAGTCCAAACAAGGACATTGTACGGCCAAATCACGTTGAATCTCGTACTATCTCTTTCGAACCGTGACGTAAAGGAACGTCGAGTCCGGTCGGGCCCAATCACGGCAAATAGCCTGGGACCACCGGTTGCCGTAGGCATTACTTTTGATTTCTTGTCCGAGGCCGAAATACCAATTTTAATTTTTTTTCCAAAAGCATGCTATATGTACATTGGCCGTAGCATCTGTCGCCTACGGCCAATGTACTTATAGCATGCCTTTGGAAAAAAAATCAAAATTGGTATTTCGGCCTCAGATAAGAAATCAAAAGCGATGCCTACGGCAACCAGTGGTCTCAGGCTTTTTGCCGTGATTGGGCCCGACCGGACTTGACGTTCCAATACGTCACGGTTCGAACGAGATAGAAGGAGATTTGGCCGTACCGTAGTCCAAAACAAGGACATTGTACGGCCAAATCATGTTGAATCTCGTTCTATCTCGTTCGAACCGTGACGTAAAGGAACGTCGAGTCCGGTCGGGCCCAATCACGGCAAATAGCCTGGGACCACCGGTTGCCGTAGGCATTACTTTTGATTTCTTGTCCGAGGCCGAAATACCAATTTTAATTTTTTTTCCAAAAGCATGCTATATGTACATTGGCCGTAGCATCTGTCGCCTACGGCCAATGTACTTATAGCATGCCTTTGGAAAAAAAAATCAAAATTGGTATTTCGGCCTCAGATAAGAAATCAAAAGCGATGCCTACGGCAACCAGTGGTCTCAGGCTATTCGCAGTGATTGGGCCCGACCGGACTTGACGTTCCATTACGTCACGGTTCGAACGAGATAGAACGAGATTTGGCCGTACCGTAGTCCAAACAAGGACATTGTACGGCCAAATCACGTTAATCTCGTTCTATCTCGTTCGAACCGTGACGTAAAGGAACGTCGAGTCCGGTCGGGCCCAATCACGGCAAATAGCCTGGGACCACCGGTTGCCGTAGGCATTACTTTTGATTTCTTGTCCGAGGCCGAAATACCAATTTTAATTTTTTTCCAAAAGCATGCTATATGTACATTGGCCGTAGCATCTGTCGCCTACGGCCAATGTACTTATAGTATGCCTTTGGAAAAAAAATTAAAATTGGTATTTCGGCCTCAGATAAGAAATCGAAAGTGATGCCTACGGCAACCAGTGGTCTCAGGCTATTTGCCGTGATTGGGCCCGACCGGACTTGACGTTCCATTACGTCACGGTTCGAACGAGATAGAACGAGATTTGGCCGTACCGTAGTCCAAACAAGGACATTGTACGGCCAAATCACGTTGAATCTCGTTCTATCCCTTTCGAACCGTGACGTAAAGGAACGTCGAGTCCTGTCGGGCCCAATCACGGAAAATAGCCTGGGACCACCGGTTGCCATAGGCATTACTTTTGATTTCTTGTCCGAGGCCGAAATACCAATTTTAATTTTTTTTCCAAAAGCATGCTATATGTACATTGGCCGTAGCATCTGTCGCCTACGGCCAATGTACTTATAGCATGCCTTTGGAAAAAAAATCAAAATTGGTATTTCGGCCTCAGATAAGAAATCAAAAGCGATGCCTACGGCAACCAGTGGTCTCAGGCTATTTGCCGTGATTGGGCCCGACCGGACTTGACGTTCCATTACGTCACGGTTCGAACGAGATAGAACGAGATTTGGCCGTACCGTAGTCCAAAACAAGGACATTGTACGGCCAAATCACGTTGAATCTCGTTCTATCTCGTTCGAACCGTGACGTAAAGGAACGTCGAGTCCGGTCGGGCCCAATCACGGCAAATAGCCTGGGACCACCGGTTGCCGTAGGCATTACTTTTGATTTCTTGTCCGAGGCCGAAATACCAATTTTAATTTTTTTTCCAAAAGCATGCTATATGTACATTGGCCGTAGCATCTGTCGCCTACGGCCAATGTACTTATAGCATGCCTTTGGAAAAAAAATTAAAATTGGTATTTCGGCCTCAGATAAGAAATCAAAAGCGATGCCTACGGCAACCAGTGGTCTCAGGCTATTTGCCGTGATTGGGCCCGACCGGACTTGACGTTCCATTACGTCACGGTTCGAACGAGATAGAACGAGATTTGGCCGTACCGTAGTCCAAAACAAGGACATTGTACGGCCAAATCATGTTGAATCTCGTTCTATCTCGTTCGAACCGTGACGTAAAGGAACGTCGAGTCCGGTCGGGCCCAATCACGGCAAATAGCCTGGGACCACCGGTTGCCGTAGGCATTACTTTTGATTTCTTGTCCGAGGCCGAAATACCAATTTTAATTTTTTTTCCAAAAGCATGCTATATGTACATTGGCCGTAGCATCTGTCGCCTACGGCCAATGTACTTATAGTATGCCTTTGGAAAAAAAATTAAAATTGGTATTTCGGCCTCAGATAAGAAATCAAAAGCGATGCCTACGGCAACCAGTGGTCTCAGGCTATTTGCCGTGATTGGGCCCGACCGGACTTGACGTTCCATTACTTCACGGTTCGAACAAGATAGAACGAGATTTGGCCGTACCGTAGTCCAAACAAGGACATTGTACGGCCAAATCACGTTGAATCACGTTGAATCTCGTTCGAACCGTGACGTAAAGGAACGTCCAGTCCGGTCGGGCCCAATCACGGCAAATAGCCTGGGACCACCGGTTGCCGTAGGCATTACTTTTGATTTCTTGTCCGAGGCCGAAATACCAATTTTAATTTTTTTTCCAAAAGCATGCTATATGTACATTGGCCGTAGCATCTGTCGCCTACGGCCAATGTACTTATAGCATGCCTTTGGAAACAAAATTAAGATTGGTATTTCGGCCTCAGGTAAGAAATCAAAAGCGATGCCTACGGCAACCAATGGTCTCAGGCTATTTGCCGTGATTGGGCCCGACCGGACTTGACGTTCCATTACGTCACGGTTCGAACGAGATAGAACGAGATTTGGCCGTACCGTAGTCCAAACAAGGACATTGTACGGCCAAATCACGTTGAATCTCGTACTATCTCTTTCGAACCGTGACGTAAAGGAACGTCGAGTCCGGTCGGGCCCAATCACGGCAAATAGCCTGGGACCACCGGTTGCCGTAGGCATTACTTTTGATTTCTTGTCCGAGGCCGAAATACCAATTTTAATTTTTTTTCCAAAAGCATGCTATATGTACATTGGCCGTAGCATCTGTCGCCTACGGCCAATGTACTTATAGCATGCCTTTGGAAAAAAAATCAAAATTGGTATTTCGGCCTCAGATAAGAAATCAAAAGCGATGCCTACGGCAACCAGTGGTCTCAGGCTATTTGCCGTGATTGGGCCCGACCGGACTTGACGTTCCAATACGTCACGGTTCGAACGAGATAGAAGGAGATTTGGCCGTACCGTAGTCCAAAACAAGGACATTGTACGGCCAAATCATGTTGAATCTCGTTCTATCTCGTTCGAACCGTGACGTAAAGGAACGTCGAGTCCGGTCGGGCCCAATCACGGCAAATAGCCTGGGACCACCGGTTGCCGTAGGCATTACTTTTGATTTCTTGTCCGAGGCCGAAATACCAATTTTAATTTTTTTTCCAAAAGCATGCTATATGTACATTGGCCGTAGCATCTGTCGCCTACGGCCAATGTACTTATAGCATGCCTTTGGAAAAAAAAATCAAAATTGGTATTTCGGCCTCAGATAAGAAATCAAAAGCGATGCCTACGGCAACCAGTGGTCTCAGGCTATTCGCAGTGATTGGGCCCGACCGGACTTGACGTTCCATTACGTCACGGTTCGAACGAGATAGAACGAGATTTGGCCGTACCGTAGTCCAAACAAGGACATTGTACGGCCAAATCACGTTAATCTCGTTCTATCTCGTTCGAACCGTGACGTAAAGGAACGTCGAGTCCGGTCGGGCCCAATCACGGCAAATAGCCTGGGACCACCGGTTGCCGTAGGCATTACTTTTGATTTCTTGTCCGAGGCCGAAATACCAATTTTAATTTTTTTCCAAAAGCATGCTATATGTACATTGGCCGTAGCATCTGTCGCCTACGGCCAATGTACTTATAGTATGCCTTTGGAAAAAAAATTAAAATTGGTATTTCGGCCTCAGATAAGAAATCGAAAGTGATGCCTACGGCAACCAGTGGTCTCAGGCTATTTGCCGTGATTGGGCCCGACCGGACTTGACGTTCCATTACGTCACGGTTCGAACGAGATAGAACGAGATTTGGCCGTACCGTAGTCCAAACAAGGACATTGTACGGCCAAATCACGTTGAATCTCGTTCTATCCCTTTCGAACCGTGACGTAAAGGAACGTCGAGTCCTGTCGGGCCCAATCACGGAAAATAGCCTGGGACCACCGGTTGCCATAGGCATTACTTTTGATTTCTTGTCCGAGGCCGAAATACCAATTTTAATTTTTTTTCCAAAAGCATGCTATATGTACATTGGCCGTAGCATCTGTCGCCTACGGCCAATGTACTTATAGCATGCCTTTGGAAAAAAAATCAAAATTGGTATTTCGGCCTCAGATAAGAAATCAAAAGCGATGCCTACGGCAACCAGTGGTCTCAGGCTATTTGCCGTGATTGGGCCCGACCGGACTTGACGTTCCATTACGTCACGGTTCGAACGAGATAGAACGAGATTTGGCCGTACCGTAGTCCAAAACAAGGACATTGTACGGCCAAATCACGTTGAATCTCGTTCTATCTCGTTCGAACCGTGACGTAAAGGAACGTCGAGTCCGGTCGGGCCCAATCACGGCAAATAGCCTGGGACCACCGGTTGCCGTAGGCATTACTTTTGATTTCTTGTCCGAGGCCGAAATACCAATTTTAATTTTTTTTCCAAAAGCATGCTATATGTACATTGGCCGTAGCTTCTGTCGCCTACGGCCAATGTACTTATAGCATGCCTTTGGAAAAAAAATTAAAATTGGTATTTCGGCCTCAGATAAGAAATCAAAAGCGATGCCTACGGCAACCAGTGGTCTCAGGCTATTTGCCGTGATTGGGCCCGACCGGACTTGACGTTCCAACACGTCACGGTTCGAACGAGATAGAACGAGATTTGGCCGTACCGTAGTCCAAACAAGGACATTGTACGGCCAAATCACGTTGAATCTCGTTCTATCTCGTTCGAACCGTGACGTAAAGGAACGTCCAGTCCGGTCGGGCCCAATCACGGCAAATAGCCTGGGACCACCGGTTGCCGTAGGCATTACTTTTGATTTCTTGTCCGAGGCCGAAATACCAATTTTAATTTTTTTTCCAAAAGCATGCTATATGTACATTGGCCGTAGCATCTGTCGCCTACGGCCAATGTACTTATAGCATGCCTTTGGAAAAAAAATTAAAATTGGTATTTCGGCCTCAGATAAGAAATCAAAAGCGATGCCTACGGCAACCAGTGGTCTCAGGCTATTTGCCGTGATTGGGCCCGACCGGACTTGACGTTCCATTACGTCACGGTTCGAACGAGATAGAACGAGATTTGGCTGTACCGTAGTCCAAACAAGGACATTGCACGGCCAAATCACGTTGAATCTCGTTCTATCCCTTTCGAACCGTGACGTAAAGGAACGTCGAGTCCTGTCGGGCCCAATCACGGAAAATAGCCTGGGACCACCGGTTGCCATAGGCATTACTTTTGATTTCTTGTCCGAGGCCGAAATACCAATTTTAATTTTTTTTCCAAAAGCATGCTATATGTACATTGGCCGTAGCATCTGTCGCCTACGGCCAATGTACTTATAGCATGCCTTTGGAAAAAAAATCAAAATTGGTATTTCGGCCTCAGATAAGAAATCAAAAGCGATGCCTACGGCAACCAGTGGTCTCAGGCTATTTGCCGTGATTGGGCCCGACCGGACTTGACGTTCCATTACGTCACGGTTCGAACGAGATAGAACGAGATTTGGCCGTACCGTAGTCCAAAACAAGGACATTGTACGGCCAAATCACGTTGAATCTCGTTCTATCTTGTTCGAACCGTGACGTAAAGGAACGTCGAGTCCGGTCGGGCCCAATCACGGCAAATAGCCTGGGACCACCGGTTGCCGTAGTCATTACTTTTGATTTCTTGTCCGAGGCCGAAATACCAATTTTAATTTTTTTTCCAAAAGCATGCTATATGTACATTGGCCGTAGCATCTGTCGCCTACGGCCAATGTACTTATAGTATGCCTTTGGAAAAAAAATTAAAATTGGTATTTCGGCCTCAGATAAGAAATCGAAAGTGATGCCTACGGCAACCAGTGGTCTCAGGCTATTTGCCGTGATTGGGCCCGACCGGACTTGACGTTCCATTACGTCACGGTTCGAACGAGATAGAACGAGATTTGGCCGTACCGTAGTCCAAACAAGGACATTGTACGGCCAAATCACGTTGAATCTCGTTCTATCCCTTTCGAACCGTGACGTAAAGGAACGTCGAGTCCTGTCGGGCCCAATCACGGAAAATAGCCTGGGACCACCGGTTGCCATAGGCATTACTTTTGATTTCTTGTCCGAGGCCGAAATACCAATTTTAATTTTTTTTCCAAAAGCATGCTATATGTACATTGGCCGTAGCATCTGTCGCCTACGGCCAATGTACTTATAGCATGCCTTTGGAAAAAAAATCAAAATTGGTATTTCGGCCTCAGATAAGAAATCAAAAGCGATGCCTACGGCAACCAGTGGTCTCAGGCTATTTGCCGTGATTGGGCCCGACCGGACTTGACGTTCCATTACGTCACGGTTCGAACGAGATAGAACGAGATTTGGCCGTACCGTAGTCCAAAACAAGGACATTGTACGGCCAAATCACGTTGAATCTCGTTCTATCTCGTTCGAACCGTGACGTAAAGGAACGTCGAGTCCGGTCGGGCCCAATCACGGCAAATAGCCTGGGACCACCGGTTGCCGTAGGCATTACTTTTGATTTCTTGTCCGAGGCCGAAATACCAATTTTAATTTTTTTTCCAAAAGCATGCTATATGTACATTGGCCGTAGCTTCTGTCGCCTACGGCCAATGTACTTATAGCATGCCTTTGGAAAAAAAATTAAAATTGGTATTTCGGCCTCAGATAAGAAATCAAAAGCGATGCCTACGGCAACCAGTGGTCTCAGGCTATTTGCCGTGATTGGGCCCGACCGGACTTGACGTTCCAACACGTCACGGTTCGAACGAGATAGAACGAGATTTGGCCGTACCGTAGTCCAAACAAGGACATTGTACGGCCAAATCACGTTGAATCTCGTTCTATCTCGTTCGAACCGTGACGTAAAGGAACGTCGAGTCCGGTCGGGCCCAATCACGGCAAATAGCCTGGGACCACCGGTTGCCGTAGGCATTACTTTTGATTTCTTGTCCGAGGCCGAAATACCAATTTTAATTTTTTTTCCAAAAGCATGCTATATGTACATTGGCCGTAGCATCTGTCGCCTACGGCCAATGTACTTATAGCATGCCTTTGGAAAAAAAATTAAAATTGGTATTTCGGCCTCAGATAAGAAATCAAAAGCGATGCCTACGGCAACCAGTGGTCTCAGGCTATTTGCCGTGATTGGGCCCGACCGGACTTGACGTTCCATTACGTCACGGTTCGAACGAGATAGAACGAGATTTGGCTGTACCGTAGTCCAAACAAGGACATTGCACGGCCAAATCACGTTGAATCTCGTTCTATCCCTTTCGAACCGTGACGTAAAGGAACGTCGAGTCCTGTCGGGCCCAATCACGGCAAATAGCCTGGGACCACCGGTTGCCGTAGTCATTACTTTTGATTTCTTGTCCGAGGCCGAAATACCAATTTTAATTTTTTTTCCAAAAGCATGCTATATGTACATTGGCCGTAGCATCTGTCGCCTACGGCCAATGTACTTATAGCATGCCTTTGGAAAAAAAATTAAAATTGGTATTTTGGACTCAGATAAGATATCCAAAGCGATGCCTACGGCAACCAGTGGTCTCAGGCTATTTGCCGTGATTGGGCCCGACCGGACTTGACGTTCCATTACGTCACGGTTCGAACGAGATAGAACGAGATTTGGCCGTACCGTAGTCCAAACAAGGACATTGTACGGCCAAATCACGTTGAATCTCGTTCTATCTCGTTCGAACCGTGACGTAAAGGAACGTCGAGTCCGGTCGGGCCCAATCACGGCAAATAGCCTGGGACCACCGGTTGCCGTAGGCATTACTTTTGATTTCTTGTCCGAGGCCGAAATACCAATTTTAATTTTTTTCCAAAAGCATGCTATATGCACATTGGCCGTAGCATCTGTCGCCTACGGCCAATGTACTTATAGCATGCCTTTGGAAAAAAAAAAAAAATTGGTATTTCGGCCTCAGATATGAAATCAAAAGCGATGCCTACGGCAACCAGTGGTCTCAGGCTATTTGCCGTGATTGGGCCCGACCGGACTTGACGTTCCATTACGTCACGGTTCGAACGAGATAGAAGGAGATTTGGCCGTACCGTAGTCCAAACAAGGACATTGTACGGCCAAATCACGTTGAATCTCGTTCTATCTCGTTCGAACCGTGACGTAAAGGAACGTCGAGTCCGGTCGGGCCCAATCACGGCAAATAGCCTGGGACCACCGGTTGCCGTAGGCATTACTTTTGATTTCTTGTCCGAGGCCGAAATACCAATTTTAATTTTTTTTCCAAAAGCATGCTATATGTACATTGGCCGTAGCATCTGTCGCCTACGGCCAATGTACTTATAGCATGCCTTTGGAAAAAAATTAAAATTGGTATTTCGGCCTCAGATAAGAGTTCAAAAGCGATGCCTACGGCAACCAGTGGTCTCAGGCTATTTGCCGTGATTGGGCCCGACCGGACTTGACGTTCCATTACGTCACGGTTCGAACGAGAAAGAACGAGATTTGGCTGTACCGTAGTCCAAACAAGGACATTGCACGGCCAAATCACGTTGAATCTCGTTCTATCCCTTTCGAACCGTGACGTAAAGGAACGTCGAGTCCTGTCGGGCCCAATCACGGAAAATAGCCTGGGACCACCGGTTGCCATAGGCATTACTTTTGATTTCTTGTCCGAGGCCGAAATACCAATTTTATTTTTTTTTCCAAAAGCATGCTATATGTACATTGGCCGTAGCATCTGTCGCCTACGGCCAATGTACTTATAGCATGCCTTTGGAAAAAAAATCAAAATTGGTATTTCGGCCTCAGATAAGAAATCAAAAGCGATGCCTACGGCAACCAGTGGTCTCAGGCTATTTGCCGTGATTGGGCCCGACCGGACTTGACGTTCCATTACGTCACGGTTCGAACGAGATAGAACGAGATTTGGCCGTACCGTAGTCCAAAACAAGGACATTGTACGGCCAAATCACGTTGAATCTCGTTCTATCTTGTTCGAACCGTGACGTAAAGGAACGTCGAGTCCGGTCGGGCCCAATCACGTCAAATAGCCTGGGACCACCGGTTGCCGTAGGCATTACTTTTGATTTCTTGTCCGAGGCCGAAATACCAATTTTAATTTTTTTTCCAAAAGCATGCTATATGTACATTGGCCGTAGCATCTGTCGCCTACGGCCAATGTACTTATAGCATGCCTTTGGAAAAAAAATTAAAATTGGTATTTTGGACTCAGATAAGATATCCAAAGCGATGCCTACGGCAACCAGTGGTCTCAGGCTATTTGCCGTGATTGGGCCCGACCGGACTTGACGTTCCATTACGTCACGGTTCGAACGAGATAGAAGGAGATTTTGCCGTACCGTAGTCCAAACAAGGACATTGTACGGCCAAATCACGTTGAATCTCGTTCTATCTCGTTCGAACCGTGACGTAAAGGAACGTCGAGTCCGGTCGGGCCCAATCACGGCAAATAGCCTGGGACCACCGGTTGCCGTAGGCATTACTTTTGATTTCTTGTCCGAGGCCGAAATACCAATTTTAATTTTTTTTCCAAAAGCATGCTATATGTACATTGGCCGTAGCATCTGTCGCCTACGGCCAATGTACTTATAGCATGCTTTTGGAAAAAAATTAAAATTGGTATTTCGGCCTCAGATAAGAGTTCAAAAGCGATGCCTACGGCAACCAGTGGTCTCAGGCTATTTGCCGTGATTGGGCCCGACCGGACTTGACGTTCCATTACGTCACGGTTCGAACGAGAAAGAACGAGATTTGGCTGTACCGTAGTCCAAACAAGGACATTGCACGGCCAAATCACGTTGAATCTCGTTCTATCCCTTTCGAACCGTGACGTAAAGGAACGTCGAGTCCTGTCGGGCCCAATCACGGAAAATAGCCTGGGACCACCGGTTGCCATAGGCATTACTTTTGATTTCTTGTCCGAGGCCGAAATACCAATTTTAATTTTTTTTCCAAAAGCATGCTATATGTACATTGGCCGTAGCATCTGTCGCCTACGGCCAATGTACTTATAGCATGCCTTTGGAAAAAAAATCAAAATTGGTATTTCGGCCTCAGATAAGAAATCAAAAGCGATGCCTACGGCAACCAGTGGTCTCAGGCTATTTGCCGTGATTGGGCCCGACCGGACTTGACGTTCCATTACGTCACGGTTCGAACGAGATAGAACGAGATTTGGCCGTACCGTAGTCCAAAACAAGGACATTGTACGGCCAAATCACGTTGAATCTCGTTCTATCTTGTTCGAACCGTGACGTAAAGGAACGTCGAGTCCGGTCGGGCCCAATCACGTCAAATAGCCTGGGACCACCGGTTGCCGTAGGCATTACTTTTGATTTCTTGTCCGAGGCCGAAATACCAATTTTAATTTTTTTTCCAAAAGCATGCTATATGCACATTGGCCGTAGCATCTGTCGCCTACGGCCAATGTACTTATAGCATGCCTTTGGAAAAAAAATAAAATTGGTATTTCGGCCTCAGATATGAAATCAAAAGCGATGCCTACGGCAACCAGTGGTCTCAGGCTATTTGCCGTGATTGGGCCCGACCGGACTTGACGTTCCATTACGTCACGGTTCGAACGAGATAGAACGAGATTTGGCTGTACCGTAGTCCAAACAAGGACATTGTACGGCCAAATCACGTTGAATCTCGTTCTATCTCGTTCGAACCGTGACGTAAAGGAACGTCGAGTCCGGTCGGGCCCAATCACGGCAAATAGCCTGGGACCACCGGTTGCCGTAGGCATTACTTTTGATTTCTTGTCCGAGGCCGAAATACCAATTTTAATTTTTTTTTCCAAAAGCATGCTATATGTACATTGGCCGTAGCATCTGTCGCCTACGGCCAATGTACTTATAGCATGCCTTTGGAAAAAAAATTAAAATTGGTATTTTGGACTCAGATAAGATATCCAAAGCGATGCCTACGGCAACCAGTGGTCTCAGGCTATTTGCCGTGATTGGGCCCGACCGGACTTGACGTTCCATTACGTCACGGTTCGAACGAGATAGAACGAGATTTGGCCGTACCGTAGTCCAAACAAGGACATTGTACGGCCAAATCACGTTGAATCTCGTTCTATCTCGTTCGAACCGTGACGTAAAGGAACGTCGAGTCCGGTCGGGCCCAATCACGGCAAATAGCCTGGGACCACCGGTTGCCGTAGGCATTACTTTTGATTTCTTGTCCGAGGCCGAAATACCAATTTTAATTTTTTTCCAAAAGCATGCTATATGCACATTGGCCGTAGCATCTGTCGCCTACGGCCAATGTACTTATAGCATGCCTTTGGAAAAAAAAATAAAATTGGTATTTCGGCCTCAGATATGAAATCAAAAGAGATGCCTACGGCAACCAGTGGTCTCAGGCTATTTGCCGTGATTGGGCCCGACCGGACTTGACGTTCCATTACGTCACGGTTCGA
The DNA here is from genome assembly GCA_035149815.1 of Branchiostoma lanceolatum. Lineage (NCBI taxonomy): Eukaryota > Metazoa > Chordata > Leptocardii > Amphioxiformes > Branchiostomatidae > Branchiostoma > Branchiostoma lanceolatum. Next base: position 16,101,658 of record CM068875.1, on the reverse strand, counting down.
ACGAGATAGAAGGAGATTTGGCCGTACCGTAGTCCAAACAAGGACATTGTACGGCCAAATCACGTTGAATCTCGTTCTATCTCGTTCGAACCGTGACGTAAAGGAACGTCGAGTCCGGTCGGGCCCAATCACGGCAAATAGCCTGGGACCACCGGTTGCCGTAGGCATTACTTTTGATTTCTTGTCCGAGGCCGAAATACCAATTTTAATTTTTTTTCCAAAAGCATGCTATATGTACATTGGCCGTAGCATCTGTCGCCTACGGCCAATGTACTTATAGCATGCCTTTGGAAAAAAATTAAAATTGGTATTTCGGCCTCAGATAAGAGTTCAAAAGCGATGCCTACGGCAACCAGTGGTCTCAGGCTATTTGCCGTGATTGGGCCCGACCGGACTTGACGTTCCATTACGTCACGGTTCGAACGAGAAAGAACGAGATTTGGCTGTACCGTAGTCCAAACAAGGACATTGCACGGCCAAATCACGTTGAATCTCGTTCTATCCCTTTCGAACCGTGACGTAAAGGAACGTCGAGTCCTGTCGGGCCCAATCACGGAAAATAGCCTGGGACCACCGGTTGCCATAGGCATTACTTTTGATTTCTTGTCCGAGGCCGAAATACCAATTTTATTTTTTTTTCCAAAAGCATGCTATATGTACATTGGCCGTAGCATCTGTCGCCTACGGCCAATGTACTTATAGCATGCCTTTGGAAAAAAAATCAAAATTGGTATTTCGGCCTCAGATAAGAAATCAAAAGCGATGCCTACGGCAACCAGTGGTCTCAGGCTATTTGCCGTGATTGGGCCCGACCGGACTTGACGTTCCATTACGTCACGGTTCGAACGAGATAGAACGAGATTTGGCCGTACCGTAGTCCAAAACAAGGACATTGTACGGCCAAATCACGTTGAATCTCGTTCTATCTTGTTCGAACCGTGACGTAAAGGAACGTCGAGTCCGGTCGGGCCCAATCACGTCAAATAGCCTGGGACCACCGGTTGCCGTAGGCATTACTTTTGATTTCTTGTCCGAGGCCGAAATACCAATTTTAATTTTTTTTCCAAAAGCATGCTATATGTACATTGGCCGTAGCATCTGTCGCCTACGGCCAATGTACTTATAGCATGCCTTTGGAAAAAAAATTAAAATTGGTATTTTGGACTCAGATAAGATATCCAAAGCGATGCCTACGGCAACCAGTGGTCTCAGGCTATTTGCCGTGATTGGGCCCGACCGGACTTGACGTTCCATTACGTCACGGTTCGAACGAGATAGAAGGAGATTTTGCCGTACCGTAGTCCAAACAAGGACATTGTACGGCCAAATCACGTTGAATCTCGTTCTATCTCGTTCGAACCGTGACGTAAAGGAACGTCGAGTCCGGTCGGGCCCAATCACGGCAAATAGCCTGGGACCACCGGTTGCCGTAGGCATTACTTTTGATTTCTTGTCCGAGGCCGAAATACCAATTTTAATTTTTTTTCCAAAAGCATGCTATATGTACATTGGCCGTAGCATCTGTCGCCTACGGCCAATGTACTTATAGCATGCTTTTGGAAAAAAATTAAAATTGGTATTTCGGCCTCAGATAAGAGTTCAAAAGCGATGCCTACGGCAACCAGTGGTCTCAGGCTATTTGCCGTGATTGGGCCCGACCGGACTTGACGTTCCATTACGTCACGGTTCGAACGAGAAAGAACGAGATTTGGCTGTACCGTAGTCCAAACAAGGACATTGCACGGCCAAATCACGTTGAATCTCGTTCTATCCCTTTCGAACCGTGACGTAAAGGAACGTCGAGTCCTGTCGGGCCCAATCACGGAAAATAGCCTGGGACCACCGGTTGCCATAGGCATTACTTTTGATTTCTTGTCCGAGGCCGAAATACCAATTTTATTTTTTTTTCCAAAAGCATGCTATATGTACATTGGCCGTAGCATCTGTCGCCTACGGCCAATGTACTTATAGCATGCCTTTGGAAAAAAAATCAAAATTGGTATTTCGGCCTCAGATAAGAAATCAAAAGCGATGCCTACGGCAACCAGTGGTCTCAGGCTATTTGCCGTGATTGGGCCCGACCGGACTTGACGTTCCATTACGTCACGGTTCGAACGAGATAGAACGAGATTTGGCCGTACCGTAGTCCAAAACAAGGACATTGTACGGCCAAATCACGTTGAATCTCGTTCTATCTTGTTCGAACCGTGACGTAAAGGAACGTCGAGTCCGGTCGGGCCCAATCACGTCAAATAGCCTGGGACCACCGGTTGCCGTAGGCATTACTTTTGATTTCTTGTCCGAGGCCGAAATACCAATTTTAATTTTTTTTCCAAAAGCATGCTATATGCACATTGGCCGTAGCATCTGTCGCCTACGGCCAATGTACTTATAGCATGCCTTTGGAAAAAAAATAAAATTGGTATTTCGGCCTCAGATATGAAATCAAAAGCGATGCCTACGGCAACCAGTGGTCTCAGGCTATTTGCCGTGATTGGGCCCGACCGGACTTGACGTTCCATTACGTCACGGTTCGAACGAGATAGAACGAGATTTGGCTGTACCGTAGTCCAAACAAGGACATTGTACGGCCAAATCACGTTGAATCTCGTTCTATCTCGTTCGAACCGTGACGTAAAGGAACGTCGAGTCCGGTCGGGCCCAATCACGGCAAATAGCCTGGGACCACCGGTTGCCGTAGGCATTACTTTTGATTTCTTGTCCGAGGCCGAAATACCAATTTTAATTTTTTTTTCCAAAAGCATGCTATATGTACATTGGCCGTAGCATCTGTCGCCTACGGCCAATGTACTTATAGCATGCCTTTGGAAAAAAATTAAAATTGGTATTTCGGCCTCAGATAAGAGTTCAAAAGCGATGCCTACGGCAACCAGTGGTCTCAGGCTATTTGCCGTGATTGGGCCCGACCGGACTTGACGTTCCATTACGTCACGGTTCGAACGAGATAGAACGAGATTTGGCCGTACCGTAGTCCAAACAAGGACATTGTACGGCCAAATCACGTTGAATCTCGTTCTATCTCGTTCGAACCGTGACGTAAAGGAACGTCGAGTCCGGTCGGGCCCAATCACGGCAAATAGCCTGGGACCACCGGTTGCCGTAGGCATTACTTTTGATTTCTTGTCCGAGGCCGAAATACCAATTTTAATTTTTTTTCCAAAAGCATGCTATATGTACATTGGCCGTAGCATCTGTCGCCTCCGGCCAATGTACTTATAGCATGCCTTTGGAAAAAAAATTAAAATTGGTATTTCGGCCTCAGATAAGAAATCAAAAGCGATGCCTACGGCAACCAGTGGTCTCAGGCTATTTGCCGTGATTGCGCCCGACCGGACTTGACGTTCCATTACGTCACGGTTCGAACGAGATAGAAGGAGATTTGGCCGTACCGTAGTCCAAACAAGGACATTGTACGGCCAAATCACGTTGAATCTCATTCGAACCGTGACGTAAAGGAACGTCGAGTCCGGTCGGGCCCAATCACGGCAAATAGCCTGGGACCACCGGTTGCCGTAGGCATTACTTTTGATTTCTTGTCCGAGGCCGAAATACCAATTTTAATTTTTTTTCCAAAAGCATGCTATATGTACATTGGCCGTAGCATCTGTCGCCTACGGCCAATGTACTTATAGCATGCCTTTGGAAAAAAATTTAAAATTGGTATTTCGGCCTCAGATAAGAAATCAAAAGCGATGCCTACGGCAACCAGTGGTCTCAGGCTTTTTGCCGTGATTGGGCCCGACCGGACTTGACGCTCCATTACGTCACGGTTCGAACGAGATAGAACGAGATTTGGCCGTACCGTAGTCCAAAAAAGGACATTGTACGGCCAAATCACGTTGAATGTCGTTCTATCCCTTTCGAACCTTGACGTTAAGGAACGTCGAGTCCGGTCGGGCCCAATCACGGCAAATAGCCTGGGACCACCGGTTGCCATAGGCATTACTTTTGATTTCTTGTCCGAGGCCGAAATACCAATTTTAATTTTTTTTCCAAAAGCATGCTATATGTACATTGGCCGTAGCATCTGTCGCCTACGGCCAATGTACTTATAGCATGCCTTTGGAAAAAAAATTAAAATTGGTATTTCGGCCTCAGATAAGAAATCAAAAGCGATGCCTACGGCAACCAGTGGTCTCAGGCTATTTGCCGTGATTGGGCCCGACCGGACTTGACGTTCCATTACGTCACGGTTCGAACGAGATAGAACGAGATTTGGCCGTACCGTAGTCCAAACAAGGACATTGTACGGCCAAATCACGTTGAATCTCGTTCGAACCGTGACGTAAAGGAACGTCGAGTCCGGTCGGGCCCAATCACGGCAAATAGCCTGGGACCACCGGTTGCCGTAGGCATTACTTTTGATTTTTTGTCCGAGGCCGAAATACCAATTTTAATTTTTTTTCCAAAAGCATGCTATATGTACTTTGGCCGTAGCATCTGTCGCCTACGGCCAATGTACTTATAGCATGCCTTTGGAAAAAAAATTAAAATTGGTATTTCGGCCTCAGATAAGAAATCAAAAGCGATGCCTACGGCAACCAGTGGTCTCAGGCTATTTGCCGTGATTGGGCCCGACCGGACTTGACGTTCCATTACGTCACGGTTCGAACGAGATAGAACGAGATTTGGCCGTACCGTAGTCCAAACAAGGACATTGTACGGCCAAATCACGTTGAATCTCGTTCGAACCGTGACGTAAAGGAACGTCGAGTCCGGTCGGGCCCAATCACGGCAAATAGCCTGGGACCAACGGTTGCCGTAGGCATTACTTTTGATTTCTTGTCCGAGCCCGAAATACCAATTTTAATTTTTTTTCCAAAAGCATGCTATATGTACATTGGCCGTAGCATCTGTCGCCTACGGCCAATGTACTTATAGCATGCCTTTGGAAAAAAAATTAAAATTGGTATTTCGGCCTCAGATAAGAAATCAAAAGCGATGCCTACGGCAACCAGTGGTCTCAGGCTATTTGCCGTGATTGGGCCCGACCGGACTTGACGTTCCATTACGTCACGGTTCGAACGAGATAGAACGAGATTTGGCCGTACCGTAGTCCAAACAAGGACATTGTACGGCCAAATCACGTTGAATCTCGTTCGAACCGTGACGTAAAGGAACGTCGAGTCCGGTCGGGCCCAATCACGGCAAATAGCCTGGGACCAACGGTTGCCGTAGGCATTACTTTTGATTTCTTGTCCGAGCCCGAAATACCAATTTTAATTTTTTTTCCAAAAGCATGCTATATGTACATTGGCCGTAGCATCTGTCGCCTACGGCCAATGTACTTATAGCATGCCTTTGGAAAAAAAATTAAAATTGGTATTTCGGCCTCAGATAAGAAATCAAAAGCGATGCCTACGGCAACCAGTGGTCTCAGGCTATTTGCCGTGATTGGGCCCGACCGGACTTGACGTTCCATTACGTCACGGTTCGAACGAGATAGAACGAGATTTGGCCGTACCGTAGTCCAAACAAGGACATTGTACGGCCAAATCACGTTGAATCTCGTTCTATCTCGTTCGAACCGTGACGTAAAGGAACGTCGAGTCCGGTCGGGCCCAATCACGGCAAATAGCCTGGGACCACCGGTTGCCGTAGGCATTACTTTTGATTTCTTGTCCGAGGCCGAAATACCAATTTTAATTTTTTTGTCCAAAAGCATGCTATATGTACATTGGCCGTAGCATCTGTCGCCTACGGCCAATGTACTTATAGCATGCCTTTGGAAAAAAAAATTAAAATTGGTATTTCGGCCTCAGTTAAGAAATCAAAAGCGATGCCTACGGCAACCAGTGGTCTCAGGCTATTTGCCGTGATTGGGCCCGACCGGACTTGACGTTCCATTACGTCACGGTTCGAACGAGATAGAACGAGATTTGGCCGTACCGTAGTCCAAACAAGGACATTGTACGGCCAAATCACGTTGAATCTCGTTCTATCTCGTTCGAACCGTGACGTAAAGGAACGTCGAGTCCGGTCGGGCCCAATCACGGCAAATAGCCTGGGACCACCGGTTGCCGTAGGCATTACTTTTGATTTCTTGTCCGAGGCCGAAATACCAATTTTAATTTTTTTTCCAAAAGCAAGCTATATGTACATTGGCCGTAGCATCTGTCGCCTACGGCCAATGTACTTATAGCATGCCTTTGGAAAAAAAATTAAAATTGGTATTTCGGCCTCAGATACGAAATCAAAAGCGATGCCTACGGCAACCAGTGGTCTCAGGCTATTTGCCATGATTCGGCCCGACCGGACTTGACGTTCCATTACGTCACGGTTCGAACGAGATAGAACGAGATTTGGCCGTAACGTAGTCCAAACAAGGACATTGTACGGCCAAATCACGTTGAATCTCGTTCTATCTCGTTCGAACCGTGACGTAAAGGAACGTCGAGTCCGGTCGGGCCCAATCACGGCAAAAAGCCTGGGACCACCGGTTGCCGTAGGCATTACTTTTGATTTCTTGTCCGAGGCCGAAATACCAATTTTAATTTTTTTTCCAAAAGCATGTTATATGTACATTGGCCGTAGCATCTGTCGCCTACGGCCAATGTACTTATAGCATGCCTTTGGAAAAAAAATTAAAATTGGTATTTCGGCCTCAGATAAGAAATCAAAAGTGATGCCTTCGGCAACCAGTGGTCTCAGGCTATTTGCCGTGATTGGGCCCGACCGGACTTGACGTTCCATTACGTCACGGTTCAAACGAGATAGAACGAGATTTGGCCGTACCGTAGTCCAAACAAGGACATTGTACGGCCAAATCACGTTGAATCTCGTTCGAACCGTGACGTAAAGGAACGTCTAGTCCGGTCGGGCCCAATCACGGCAAAAAGCCTGGGACCACCGGTTGCCGTAGGCATTACTTTTGATTTCTTGTCCGAGGCCGAAATACCAATTTTAATTTTTTTTCCAAAAGCATGTTATATGTACATTGGCCGTAGCATCTGTCGCCTACGGCCAATGTACTTATAGCATGCCTTTGGAAAAAAATTAAAATTGGTATTTCGGCCTCAGATAAGAAATCAAAAGCGATGCCTACGGCAACCAGTGGTCTCAGGCTATATGCCGTGATTGGGCCCGACCGGACTTGACGTTCCATTACGTCACGGTTCGAACGAGATAGAACGAGATTTGGCCGTACCGTAGTCCAAACAAGGACATTGTATGGCCAAATCACGTTGAATCTCGTTCTATCTCGTTCGAACCGTGACGTAAAGGAACGTCCAGTCCGGTCGGGCCCAATCACGGCAAATAGCCTGGGACCACCGGTTGCCGTAGGCATTACTTTTGATTTCTTGTCCGCGGCCGAAATACCAATTCTAATTTTTTTTCCAAAAGCAAGCTATATGTACATTGGCCGTAGCATCTGTCGCCTACGGCCAATGTACTTATAGCATGCCTTTGGAAAAAAAATTAAAATTGGTATTTCGGCCTCAGATAAGAAATCAAAAGTGATGCCTTCGGCAACCAGTGGTCTCAGGCTATTTGCCGTGATTGGGCCCGACCGGACTTGACGTTCCATTACGTCACGGTTCGAACGAGATAGAACGAGATTTGGCCGTACCGTAGTCCAAACAAGGACATTGTACGGCCAAATCACGTTGAATCTCGTTCGAACCGTGACGTAAAGGAACGTCTAGTCCGGTCGGGCCCAATCACGGCAAAAAGCCTGGGACCACCGGTTGCCGTAGGCATTACTTTTGATTTCTTGTCCGAGGCCGAAATACCAATTTTAAATTTTTTTCCAAAAGCATGTTATATGTACATTGGCCGTAGCATCTGTCGCCTACGGCCAATGTACTTATAGCATGCCTTTGGAAAAAAAAATTAAAATTGGTATTTCGGCCTCAGATAAGAAATCAAAAGCGATGCCTACGGCAACCAGTGGTCTCAGGCTATATGCCGTGATTGGGCCCGACCGGACTTGACGTTCCATTACGTCACGGTTCGAACGAGATAGAAGGAGATTTGGCCGTACCGTAGTCCAAACAAGGACATTGTACGGCCAAATCACGTTGAATCTCGTTCTATCTCGTTCGAACCGTGACGTAAAGGAACGTCCAGTCCGGTCGGGCCCAATCACGGCAAATAGCCTGGGACCACCGGTTGCCGTAGGCATTACTTTTGATTTCTTGTCCGAGGCCGAAATACCAATTCTAATTTTTTTTCCAAAAGCAAGCTATATGTACATTGGCCGTAGCATCTGTCGCCTACGGCCAATGTACTTCTAGCATGCCTTTGGAAAAAAAATTAAAATTGGTATTTCGGCCTCAGATAAGAAATCAAAAGCGATGCCTACGGCAACCAGTGGTCTCAGGCTATTTGCCGTGATTGGGCCCGACCGGACTTGACGTTCCATTACGTCACGGTTCGAACGAGATAGAACGAGATTTGGCCGTACCGTAGTCCAAACAAGGACATTGTACGGCCAAAGCACGTTGAATCTCGTTCGAACCGTGACGTAAAGGAACGTCGAGTCCGGTCGGGCCCAATCACGGTAAAAAGCCTGGGACCACCGGTGCCGTAGGCATTACTTTTGATTTCTTGTCCGAGGCCGAAATACCAATTTTAATTTTTTTTCCAAAAGCATGCTATATGTACATTGGCCGTAGCATCTGTCGCCTACGGCCAATGTACTTATAGCATGCCTTTGGAAAAAAAATTAAAATTGGTATTTCGGCCTCAGATAAGAAATCAAAAGTGATGCCTTCGGCAACCAGTGGTCTCAGGCTATTTGCCGTGATTGGGCCCGACCGGACTTGACGTTCCATTACGTCACGGTTCGAACGAGATAGAACGAGATTTGGCCGTACCGTAGTCCAAACAAGGACATTGTACGGCCAAATCACGTTGAATCTCGTTCGAACCGTGACGTAAAGGAACGTCTAGTCCGGTCGGGCCCAATCACGGCAAAAAGCCTGGGACCACCGGTTGCCGTAGGCATTACTTTTGATTTCTTGTCCGAGGCCGAAATACCAATTTTAATTTTTTTTCCAAAAGCATGTTATATGTACATTGGCCGTAGCATCTGTCGCCTACGGCCAATGTACTTATAGCATGCCTTTGGAAAAAAAAATTAAAATTGGTATTTCGGCCTCAGATAAGAAATCAAAAGCGATGCCTACGGCAACCAGTGGTCTCAGGCTATATGCCGTGATTGGGCCCGACCGGACTTGACGTTCCATTACGTCACGGTTCGAACGAGATAGAACGAGATTTGGCCGTACCGTAGTCCAAACAAGGACATTGTACGGCCAAATCACGTTGAATCTCGTTCTATCTCGTTCGAACCGTGACGTAAAGGAACGTCGAGTCCGGTCGGGCCCAATCACGGCAAATAGCCTGGGACCACCGGTTGCCATAGGCATTACTTTTGATTTCTTGTCAGCGGCCGAAATACCAATTCTAATTTTTTTTCCAAAAGCAAGCTATATGTACATTGGCCGTAGCATCTGTCGCCTACGGCCAATGTACTTATAGCATGCCTTTGGAAAAAAAAATTAAAATTGGTATTTCGGCCTCAGATAAGAAATCAAAAGCGATGCCTACGGCAACCAGTGGTCTCAGGCTATATGCCGTGATTGGGCCCGACCGGACTTGACGTTCCATTACGTCACGGTTCGAACGAGATAGAACGAGATTTGGCCGTACCGTAGTCCAAACAAGGACATTGTACGGCCAAATCACGTTGAATCTCGTTCTATCTCGTTCGAACCGTGACGTAAAGGAACGTCGAGTCCGGTCGGGCCCAATCACGGCAAATAGCCTGGGACCACCGGTTGCCATAGGCATTACTTTTGATTTCTTGTCAGCGGCCGAAATACCAATTCTAATTTTTTTTCCAAAAGCAAGCTATATGTACATTGGCCGTAGCATCTGTCGCCTACGGCCAATGTACTTATAGCATGCCTTTGGAAAAAAAATTAAAATTGGTATTTCGGCCTCAGATAAGAAATCAAAAGCGATGCCTACGGCAACCAGTGGTCTCAGGCTATTTGCCGTGATTGGGCCCGACCGGACTTGACGTTCCATTACGTCACGGTTCGAACGAGATAGAACGAGATTTGGCCGTACCGTAGTCCAAACAAGGACATTGTACGGCCAAATCACGTTGAATCTCGTTCGAACCGTGACGTAAAGGAACGTCGAGTCCGGTCGGGCCCAATCACGGCAAAAAGCCTGGGACCACCGGTGCCGTAGGCATTACTTTTGATTTCTTGTCCGAGGCCGAAATACCAATTTGAAATTTTTTTCCAAAAGCATGTTATATGTACATTGGCCGTAGCATCTGTCGCCTACGGCCAATGTACTTATAGCATGCCTTTGGAAAAAAAATTAAAATTGGTATTTCGGCCTCAGATAAGAAATCAAAAGCGATGCCTACGGCAACCAGTGGTCTCAGGCTATTTGCCGTGATTGGGCCCGACCGGACTTGACGTTCCATTGCGTCACGGTTCGAACGAGATAGAACGAGATTTGGCCGTACCGTAGTCCAAACAAGGACATTGTACGGCCAAATCACGTTGAATCTCGTTCTATCTCGTTCGAACCGTGACGTAAAGGAACGTCGAGTCCGGTCGGGCCCAATCACGGCAAATAGCCTGGGACCACCGGTTGCCGTAGGCATTACTTTTGATTTCTTGTCCGAGGCCGAAATACCAATTTTAATTTTTTTTCCAAAAGCAAGCTATATGTACATTGGCCGTAGCATCTGTCGCCTACGGCCAATGTACTTATAGCATGCCTTTGGAAAAAAAATTAAAATTGGTATTTCGGCCTCAGATAAGAAATCAAAAGCGATGCCTACGGCAACCAGTGGTCTCAGGCTATTTGCCGTGATTGGGCCCGACCGGACTTGACGTTCCATTACGTCACGGTTCGAACGAGATAGAACGAGATTTGGCCGTACCGTAGTCCAAACAAGGACATTGTACGGCCAAATCACGTTGAATCTCGTTCTATCTCGTTCGAACCGTGACGTAAAGGAACGTCCAGTCCGGTCGGGCCCAATCACGGCAAATAGCCTGGGACCACCGGTTGCCGTAGGCATTACTTTTGATTTCTTGTCCGAGGCCGAAATACCAATTTTAATTTTTTTTCCAAAAGCAAGCTATATGTACATTGGCCGTAGCATCTGTCGCCTACGGCCAATGTACTTATAGCATGCCGTTGGAAAAAAAATTAAAATTGGTATTTCGGCCTCAGATAAGAAATCAAAAGCGATGCCTACGGCAACCAGTGGTCTCAGGCTATTTGCCGTGATTGGGCCCGACCGGACTTGACGTTCCATTACGTCACGGTTCGAACGAGATAGAACGAGATTTGGCCGTACCGTAGTCCAAACAAGGACATTGTACGGCCAAATCACGTTGAATCTCGTTCGAACCGTGACGTAAAGGAACGTCTAGTCCGGTCGGGCCCAATCACGGCAAAAAGCACGGGACCACCGGTTGCCGTAGGCATTACTTTTGATTTCTTGTCCGAGGCCGAAATACCAATTTTAATTTTTTTTCCAAAAGCATGCTATATGTACATTGGCCGTAGCATCTGTCGCCTACGGCCAATGTACTTATAGCATGCCTTTGGAAAAAAAATTCAAATTGGTATTTCGGCCTCAGATAAGAAATCAAAAGCGATGCCTACGGCAACCAGTGGTCTCAGGCTATTTGCCGTGATTGGGCCCGACCGGACTTGACGTTCCATTACGTCACGGTTCGAACGAGATAGAACGAGATTTGGCCGTACCGTAGTCCAAACAAGGACATTGTACGGCCAAATCACGTTGAATCTCGTTCTATCTCGTTCGAACCGTGACGTAAAGGAACGTCCAGTCCGGTCGGGCCCAATCACGGCACATAGCCTGGGACCACCGGTTGCCGTAGGCATTACTTTTGATTTCTTGTCCGAGGCCGAAATACCAATTTTAATTTTTTTTCCAAAAGCAAGCTATATGTACATTGGCCGTAGCATCTGTCGCCTACGGCCAATGTACTTATAGCATGCCTTTGGAAAAAAAATTAAAATTGGTATTTCGGCCTCAGATAAGTAATCAAAAGCGATGCCTACGGCAACCAGTGGTCTCAGGCTATTTGCCGTGATTGGGCCCGACCGGACTTGACGTTCCATTACGTCACGGTTCGAACGAGATAGAACGAGATTTGGCCGTACCGTAGTCCAAACAAGGACATTGTACGGCCAAATCACGTTGAATCTCGTTCGAACCGTGACGTAAAGGAACGTCGAGTCCGGTCGGGCCCAATCACGGCAAAAAGCCTGGGACCACCGGTGCCGTAGGCATTACTTTTGATTTCTTGTCCGAGGCCGAAATACCAATTTTAATTTTTTTTCCAAAAGCATGTTATATGTACATTGGCCGTAGCATCTGACGCCTACGGCCAATGTACCTATAGCATGCCTTTGGAAAAAAATTAAAATTGGTATTTCGGCCTCAGATAAGAAATCAAGAGCGATGCCTACGGCAACGAGTGGTCTCAGGGCTATTTTCCGTGATTGGTCCCGACCGGACTTGACGTTCCATTACGTCACGGTTCGAACGAGATAGAACGAGATTTGGCCATACCGTAGTCCAAACAAGGACATTGTACGGCCAAATCACGTTGAATCTCGTTCTATCTCGTTCGAACCGTGACGTAAAGGAACGTCCAGTCCGGTCGGGCCCAATCACGGCAAATAGCCTGGGACCACCGGTTGCCGTAGGCATTACTTTTGATTTCTTGTCCGAGGCCGAAATACCAATTTTAATTTTTTTTCCAAAAGCAAGCTATATGTACATTGGCCGTAGCATCTGTCGCCTACGGCCAATGTACTTATAGCATGCCTTTGGAAAAAAAATTAAAATTGGTATTTCGGCCTCAGATAAGAAATCAAAAGCGATGCCTACGGCAACCAGTGGTCTCAGGCTATTTGCCGTGATTCGGCCCGACCGGACTTGACGTTCCATTACGTCACGGTTCGAACGAGATAGAACGAGATTTGGCCGTACCGTAGTCCAAACAAGGACATTGTACGGCCAAATCACGTTGAATCTCGTTCTATCTCGTTCGAACCGTGACGTAAAGGAACGTCGAGTCCGGTCGGGCCCAATCACGGCAAATAGCCTGGGACCACCGGTTGCCGTAGGCATTACTTTTGATTTCTTGTCCGAGGCCGAAATACCAATTTTAATTTTTTTTCCAAAAGCATGCTATATGTACATTGGCCGTAGCATCTGTCGCCTACGGCAAATGTACTTATAGCATGCCTTTGGAAAAAAAATTAAAATTGGTATTTCGGCCTCAGATAAGTAATCAAAAGCGATGCCTACGGCAACCAGTGGTCTCAGGCTATTTGCCGTGATTGGGCCCGACCGGACTTGACGTTCCATTACGTCACGGTTCGAACGAGATAGAACGAGATTTGGCCGTACCGTAGTCCAAACAAGGACATTGTACGGCCAAATCACGTTGAATCTCGTTCGAACCGTGACGTAAAGGAACGTCGAGTCCGGTCGGGCCCAATCACGGCAAAAAGCCTGGGACCACCGGTGCCGTAGGCATTACTTTTGATTTCTTGTCCGAGGCCGAAATACCAATTTTAATTTTTTTTCCAAAAGCATGTTATATGTACATTGGCCGTAGCATCTGACGCCTACGGCCAATGTACCTATAGCATGCCTTTGGAAAAAAATTAAAATTGATATTTCGGCCTCAGATAAGAAATCAAAAGCGATGCCTACGGCAACGAGTGGTCTCAGGCTATTTTCCGTGATTGGGCCCGACCGGACTTGACGTTCCATTACGTCACGGTTCGAACGAGATAGAACGAGATTTGGCCGTACCGTAGTCCAAACAAGGACATTGTACGGCCAAATCACGTTGAATCTCGTTCTATCTCGTTCGAACCGTGACGTAAAGGAACGTCGAGTCCGGTCGGGCCCAATCACGGCAAATAGCCTGGGACCACCGGTTGCCGTAGGCATTACTTTTGATTTCTTGTCCGAGGCCGAAATACCAATTTTAATTTTTTTTCCAAAAGCATGCTATATGTACATTGGCCGTAGCATCTGTCGCCTACGGCAAATGTACTTATAGCATGCCTTTGGAAAAAAAATTAAAATTGGTATTTCGGCCTCAGATAAGAAATCAAAAGCGATGCCTACGGCAACCAGTGGTCTCAGGCTATTTGCCGTGATTGGGCCCGACCGGACTTGACGTTCCATTACGTCACGGTTCGAACGAGATAGAACGAGATTTGGCCGTACCGTAGTCCAAACAAGGACATTGTACGGCCAAATCACGTTGAATCTCGTTCTCTCTCGTTCGAACCGTGACGTAAAGGAACGTCCAGTCCGGTCGGGCCCGATCACGGCAAATAGCCCTGGACCACCGGTTGCCGTAGGCATTACTTTTGATTTCTTGTCCGAGGCCGAAATACCAATTTTAATTTTTTTTCCAAAAGCATGCTATATGTACATTGGCCGTAGCATCTGTCGCCTACGGCCAATGTACTTATAGCATGCCTTTGGAAAAAAAATTAAAATTGGTATTTCGGCCTCAGATAAGAAATTAAAAGCGATGCCTACGGCAACGAGTGGTCTCAGGCTATTTGCCGTGATTCGGCCCGACCGGACTTGACGTTCCATTACGTCACGGTTCGAACGAGATAGAACGAGATTTGGCCGTACCGTAGTCCAAACAAGGACATTGTACGGCCAAATCACGTTGAATCTCGTTCGAACCGTGACGTAAAGGAACGTCGAGTCCGGTCGGGCCCAATCACGGCAAAAAGCCTGGGACCACCGGTTGCCGTAGGCATTACTTTTGATTTCTTGTCCGAGGCCGAAATACCAATTTTAATTTTTTTTCCAAAAGCAAGCTATATATACATTGGCCGTAGCATCTGTCGCCTACGGCCAATGTACTTATAGCATGCCTTTGGAAAAAAAATTAAAATTGGTATTTCGGCCTCAGATAAGAAATCAAAAGCGATGCCTACGGCAACCAGTGGTCTCAGGCTATTTGCCGTGATTGGGCCCGACCGGACTTGACGTTCCATTACGTCACGGTTCGAACAAGATAGAACGAGATTTGGCCGTACCGTAGTCCAAACAAGGACATTGTACGGCCAAATCACGTTGAATCTCGTTCTATCTCGTTCGAACCGTGACGTAAAGGAACGTCCAGTCCGGTCGGGCCCAATCACGGCAAATAGCCTGGGACCACCGGTTGCCGTACGCATTACTTTTGATTTCTTGTCCGAGGCCGAAATACCAATTTTAATTTTTTTTCCAAAAGCATGCTATATGTACATTGGCCGTAGCATCTGTCGCCTACGGCCAATGTACTTATAGCATGCCTTTGGAAAAAAAAATTAAAATTGGTATTTCGGCCTCAGTTAAGAAATCAAAAGCGATGCCTACGGCAACCAGTGGTCTCAGGCTATTTGCCGTGATTGGGCCCGACCGGACTTGACGTTCCATTACGTCACGGTTCGAACGAGATAGAACGAGATTTGGCCGTACCGTAGTCCAAACAAGGACATTGTACGGCCAAATCACGTTGAATCTCGTTCTATCTCGTTCGAACCGTGACGTAAAGGAACGTCCAGTCCGGTCGGGCACAATCACGGCAAATAGCCTGGGACCACCGGTTGCCGTAGGCATTACTTTTGATTTCATGTCCGAGGCCGAAATACCAATTTTAATTTTTTTTACAAAAGCATGTTATATGTACATTGGCCGTAGCATCTGTCGCCTACGGCCAATGTACTTATAGCGTGCCTTTGGAAAAAAAATTAAAATTGGTTTTTTCGGCCTCAGATAAGAAATCAAAAGCGATACCTACGGCAACCAGTGGTCTCAGGCTATTTGCCGTGATTGGGCCCGACCGGACTTGACGTTCCATTACGTCACAGTTCGAACGAGATAGAACGAGATTTGGCCGTACCGTAGTCCAAACAAGGACATTGTACGGCCAAATCACGTTGAATCTCGTTCTATCTCGTTCGAACCGTGACGTAAAGGAACGTCGAGTCCGGTCGGGCCCAATCACGTCAAATAGCCTGGGACCACCGGTTGCCGTAGGCATTAATTTTGATTTCTTGTCCGAGGCCGAAATACCAATTTTAATTTTTTTTCCAAAAGCAAGCTATATGTACATTGGCCGTAGCATCTGTCGCCTACGGCCAATGTACTTCTAGCATGCCTTTGGAAAAAAAATTAAAATTGGTATTTCGGCCTCAGATAAGAAATCAAAAGCGATGCCTACGGCAACCAGTGGTCTCAGGCTATTTGCCGTGATTGGGCCCGACCGGACTTGACGTTCCATTACGTCACGGTTCGAACGAGATAGAACGAGATTTGGCCGTACCGTAGTCCAAACAAGGACATTGTACGGCCAAATCACGTTGAATCTCGTTCTATCTCGTTCGAACCGTGACGTAAAGGAACGTCGAGTCCGGTCGGGCCCAATCACGGCAAATAGCCTGGGACCACCGGTTGCCGTAGGCATTAATTTTGATTTCTTGTCCGAGGCCGAAATACCAATTTTAATTTTTTTTCCAAAAGCAAGCTATATGTACATTGGCCGTAGCATCTGTCGCCTACGGCCAATGTACTTCTAGCATGCCTTTGGAAAAAAAATTAAAATTGGTATTTCGGCCTCAGATAAGAAATCAAAAGCGATGCCTACGGCAACCAGTGGTCTCAGGCTATTTGCCGTGATTGGGCCCGACCGGACTTGACGTTCCATTACGTCACGGTTCGAACGAGATAGAACGAGATTTGGCCGTACCGTAGTCCAAACAAGGACATTGTACGGCCAAATCACGTTGAATCTCGTTCGAACCGTGACGTAAAGGAACGTCGAGTCCGGTCGGGCCCAATCACAGCAAATAGCCTGGGACCAACGGTTGCCGTAGGCATTACTTTTGATTTCTTGTCCGAGGGAGAAATACCAATTGTAATTTTTTTTCCAAAAGCATGCTATATGTACATTGGCCGTAGCATCTGTCGCCTACGGCCAATGTACTTATAGCATGCCTTTGGAAAAAAAATTAAAATTGGTATTTCGGCCTCAGATAAGAAATCAAAAGCGATGCCTACGGCAACCAGTGGTCTCAGGCTATTTGCCGTGATTGGGCCCGACCGGACTTGACGTTCCATTACGTCACGGTTCGAACGAGATAGAACGAGATTTGGCCGTACCGTAGTCCAAACAAGGACATTGTACGGCCAAATCACGTTGAATCTCGTTCTATCTCGTTCGAACCGTGACGTAAAGGAACGTCGAGTCCGGTCGGGCCCAATCACGTCAAATAGCCTGGGACCACCGGTTGCCGTAGGCATTAATTTTGATTTCTTGTCCGAGGCCGAAATACCAATTTTAATTTTTTTTCCAAAAGCAAGCTATATGTACATTGGCCGTAGCATCTGTCGCCTACGGCCAATGTACTTCTAGCATGCCTTTGGAAAAAAAATTAAAATTGGTATTTCGGCCTCAGATAAGAAATCAAAAGCGATGCCTACGGCAACCAGTGGTCTCAGGCTATTTGCCGTGATTGGGCCCGACCGGACTTGACGTTCCATTACGTCACGGTTCGAACGAGATAGAACGAGATTTGGCCGTACCGTAGTCCAAACAAGGACATTGTACGGCCAAATCACGTTGAATCTCGTTCTATCTCGTTCGAACCGTGACGTAAAGGAACGTCCAGTCCGGTCGGGCCCAATCACGGCAAATAGCCTGGGACCACCGGTTGCCGTACGCATTACTTTTGATTTCTTGTCCGAGGCCGAAATACCAATTTTAATTTTTTTTCCAAAAGCATGCTATATGTACATTGGCCGTAGCATCTGTCGCCTACGGCCAATGTACTTATAGCATGCCTTTGGAAAAAAAAATTAAAATTGGTATTTCGGCCTCAGTTAAGAAATCAAAAGCGATGCCTACGGCAACCAGTGGTCTCAGGCTATTTGCCGTGATTGGGCCCGACCGGACTTGACGTTCCATTACGTCACGGTTCGAACGAGATAGAACGAGATTTGGCCGTACCGTAGTCCAAACAAGGACATTGTACGGCCAAATCACGTTGAATCTCGTTCTATCTCGTTCGAACCGTGACGTAAAGGAACGTCCAGTCCGGTCGGGCACAATCACGGCAAATAGCCTGGGACCACCGGTTGCCGTAGGCATTACTTTTGATTTCATGTCCGAGGCCGAAATACCAATTTTAATTTTTTTTACAAAAGCATGTTATATGTACATTGGCCGTAGCATCTGTCGCCTACGGCCAATGTACTTATAGCGTGCCTTTGGAAAAAAAATTAAAATTGGTATTTCGGCCTCAGATAAGAAATCAAAAGCGATACCTACGGCAACCAGTGGTCTCAGGCTATTTGCCGTGATTGGGCCCGACCGGACTTGACGTTCCATTACGTCACAGTTCGAACGAGATAGAACGAGATTTGGCCGTACCGTAGTCCAAACAAGGACATTGTACGGCCAAATCACGTTGAATCTCGTTCTATCTCGTTCGAACCGTGACGTAAAGGAACGTCGAGTCCGGTCGGGCCCAATCACGTCAAATAGCCTGGGACCACCGGTTGCCGTAGGCATTAATTTTGATTTCTTGTCCGAGGCCGAAATACCAATTTTAATTTTTTTTCCAAAAGCAAGCTATATGTACATTGGCCGTAGCATCTGTCGCCTACGGCCAATGTACTTCTAGCATGCCTTTGGAAAAAAAATTAAAATTGGTATTTCGGCCTCAGATAAGAAATCAAAAGCGATGCCTACGGCAACCAGTGGTCTCAGGCTATTTGCCGTGATTGGGCCCGACCGGACTTGACGTTCCATTACGTCACGGTTCGAACGAGATAGAACGAGATTTGGCCGTACCGTAGTCCAAACAAGGACATTGTACGGCCAAATCACGTTGAATCTCGTTCTATCTCGTTCGAACCGTGACGTAAAGGAACGTCGAGTCCGGTCGGGCCCAATCACGGCAAATAGCCTGGGACCAACGGTTGCCGTAGGCATTACTTTTGATTTCTTGTCCGAGGCCGAAATACCAATTTTAATTTTTTTTCCAAAAGCATGCTATATGTACATTGGCCGTAGCATCTGTCGCCTACGGCCAATGTACTTCTAGCATGCCTTTGGAAAAAAAATTAAAATTGGTATTTCGGCCTCAGATAAGAAATCAAAAGCGATGCCTACGGCAACCAGTGGTCTCAGGCTATTTGCCGTGATTCGGCCCGACCGGACTTGACGTTCCATTACGTCACAGTTCGAACGAGATAGAACGAGATTTGGCCGTACCGTAGTCCAAACAAGGACATTGTACGGCCAAATCACGTTGAATCTCGTTCTATCTCGTTCGAACCGTGACGTAAAGGAACGTCCAGTCCGGTCGGGCCCAATCACGGCAAATAGCCTGGGACCACCGGTTGCCGTAGGCATTACTTTTGATTTCTTGTCCGAGGCCGAAATACCAATTTTAATTTTTTTTCCAAAAGCAAGCTATATGTACATTGGCCGTAGCATCTGTCGCCTACGGCCAATGTACTTATAGCATGCCTTTGGAAAAAAAATTAAAATTGGTATTTCGGCCTCAGATAAGAAATCAAAAGCGATGCCTACGGCAACCAGTGGTCTCAGGCTATTTGCCATGATTCGGCCCGACCGGACTTGACGTTCCATTACGTCACAGTTCGAACGAGATAGAACGAGATTTGGCCGTACCGTAGTCCAAACAAGGACATTGTACGGCCAAATCACGTTGAATCTCGTTCTATCTCGTTCGAACCGTGACGTAAAGGAACGTCGAGTCCGGTCGGGCCCAATCACGGCAAATAGCCTGGGACCACCGGTTGCCGTAGG
Source organism: Branchiostoma lanceolatum (assembly GCA_035149815.1). Taxonomy (NCBI): domain Eukaryota; kingdom Metazoa; phylum Chordata; class Leptocardii; order Amphioxiformes; family Branchiostomatidae; genus Branchiostoma; species Branchiostoma lanceolatum. The sequence continues at coordinate 16,081,751 of CM068875.1, read as the reverse complement.
CATTACTTTTGATTTCTTGTCCGAGGCCGAAATACCAATTTTAATTTTTTTTCCAAAAGCATGCTATATGTACATTGGCCGTAGCATCTGTCGCCTACGGCCAATGTACTTCTAGCATGCCTTTGGAAAAAAAATTAAAATTGGTATTTCGGCCTCAGATAAGAAATCAAAAGCGATGCCTACGGCAACCAGTGGTCTCAGGCTATTTGCCGTGATTCGGCCCGACCGGACTTGACGTTCCATTACGTCATGGTTCGAACGAGATAGAACGAGATTTGGCCGTACCGTAGTCCAAACAAGGACATTGTACGGCCAAATCACGTTGAATCTCGTTCTATCTCGTTCGAACCGTGACGTAAAGGAACGTCCAGTCCGGTCGGGCCCAATCACGGCAAATAGCCTGGGACCACCGGTTGCCGTAGGCATTACTTTTGATTTCTTGTCCGAGGCCGAAATACCAATTTTAATTTTTTTTCCAAAAGCATGCTATATGTACATTGGCCGTAGCATCTGTCGCCTACGGCCAATGTACTTCTAGCATGCCTTTGGAAAAAAAATTAAAATTGGTATTTCGGCCTCAGATAAGAAATCAAAAGCGATGCCTACGGCAACCAGTGGTCTCAGGCTATTTGCCGTGATTGGGCCCGACCGGACTTGACGTTCCATTACGTCACGGTTCGAACGAGATAGAACGAGATTTGGCCGTACCGTAGTCCAAACAAGGACATTGTACGGCCAAATCACGTTGAATCTCGTTCTATCTCGTTCGAACCGTGACGTAAAGGAACGTCGAGTCCGGTCGGGCCCAATCACGTCAAATAGCCTGGGACCACCGGTTGCCGTAGGCATTAATTTTGATTTCTTGTCCGAGGCCGAAATACCAATTTTAATTTTTTTTCCAAAAGCAAGCTATATGTACATTGGCCGTAGCATCTGTCGCCTACGGCCAATGTACTTCTAGCATGCCTTTGGAAAAAAAATTAAAATTGGTATTTCGGCCTCAGATATGAAATCAAAAGCGATGCCTACGGCAACCAGTGGTCTCAGGCTATTTGCCGTGATTGGGCCCGACCGGACTTGACGTTCCATTACGTCACGGTTCGAACGAGATAGAACGAGATTTGGCCGTACCGTAGTCCAAACAAGGACATTGTACGGCCAAATCACGTTGAATCTCGTTCTATCTCGTTCGAACCGTGACGTAAAGGAACGTCCAGTCCGGTCGGGCCCAATCACGGCAAATAGCCTGGGACCACCGGTTGCCGTACGCATTACTTTTGATTTCTTGTCCGAGGCCGAAATACCAATTTTAATTTTTTTTCCAAAAGCATGCTATATGTACATTGGCCGTAGCATCTGTCGCCTACGGCCAATGTACTTATAGCATGCCTTTGGAAAAAAAAATTAAAATTGGTATTTCGGCCTCAGTTAAGAAATCAAAAGCGATGCCTACGGCAACCAGTGGTCTCAGGCTATTTGCCGTGATTGGGCCCGACCGGACTTGACGTTCCATTACGTCACGGTTCGAACGAGATAGAACGAGATTTGGCCGTACCGTAGTCCAAACAAGGACATTGTACGGCCAAATCACGTTGAATCTCGTTCTATCTCGTTCGAACCGTGACGTAAAGGAACGTCCAGTCCGGTCGGGCACAATCACGGCAAATAGCCTGGGACCACCGGTTGCCGTAGGCATTACTTTTGATTTCATGTCCGAGGCCGAAATACCAATTTTAATTTTTTTTACAAAAGCATGTTATATGTACATTGGCCGTAGCATCTGTCGCCTACGGCCAATGTACTTATAGCGTGCCTTTGGAAAAAAAATTAAAATTGGTATTTCGGCCTCAGATAAGAAATCAAAAGCGATACCTACGGCAACCAGTGGTCTTAGGCTATTTGCCGTGATTGGGCCCGACCGGACTTGACGTTCCATTACGTCACAGTTCGAACGAGATAGAACGAGATTTGGCCGTACCGTAGTCCAAACAAGGACATTGTACGGCCAAATCACGTTGAATCTCGTTCTATCTCGTTCGAACCGTGACGTAAAGGAACGTCGAGTCCGGTCGGGCCCAATCACGTCAAATAGCCTGGGACCACCGGTTGCCGTAGGCATTAATTTTGATTTCTTGTCCGAGGCCGAAATACCAATTTTAATTTTTTTTCCAAAAGCAAGCTATATGTACATTGGCCGTAGCATCTGTCGCCTACGGCCAATGTACTTCTAGCATGCCTTTGGAAAAAAAATTAAAATTGGTATTTCGGCCTCAGATAAGAAATCAAAAGCGATGCCTACGGCAACCAGTGGTCTCAGGCTATTTGCCGTGATTGGGCCCGACCGGACTTGACGTTCCATTACGTCACGGTTCGAACGAGATAGAACGAGATTTGGCCGTACCGTAGTCCAAACAAGGACATTGTACGGCCAAATCACGTTGAATCTCGTTCTATCTTGTTCGAACCGTGACGTAAAGGAACGTCGAGTCCGGTCGGGCCCAATCACGGCAAATAGCCTGGGACCAACGGTTGCCGTAGGCATTACTTTTGATTTCTTGTCCGAGGCCGAAATACCAATTTTAATTTTTTTTCCAAAAGCATGCTATATGTACATTGGCCGTAGCATCTGTCGCCTACGGCCAATGTACTTCTAGCATGCCTTTGGAAAAAAAATTAAAATTGGTATTTCGGCCTCAGATAAGAAATCAAAAGCGATGCCTACGGCAACCAGTGGTCTCAGGCTATTTGCCGTGATTCGGCCCGACCGGACTTGACGTTCCATTACGTCACAGTTCGAACGAGATAGAACGAGATTTGGCCGTACCGTAGTCCAAACAAGGACATTGTACGGCCAAATCACGTTGAATCTCGTTCTATCTCGTTCGAACCGTGACGTAAAGGAACGTCCAGTCCGGTCGGGCCCAATCACGGCAAATAGCCTGGGACCACCGGTTGCCGTAGGCATTACTTTTGATTTCTTGTCCGAGGCCGAAATACCAATTTTAATTTTTTTTCCAAAAGCAAGCTATATGTACATTGGCCGTAGCATCTGTCGCCTACGGCCAATGTACTTATAGCATGCCTTTGGAAAAAAAATTAAAATTGGTATTTCGGCCTCAGATAAGAAATCAAAAGCGATGCCTACGGCAACCAGTGGTCTCAGGCTATTTGCCATGATTCGGCCCGACCGGACTTGACGTTCCATTACGTCACAGTTCGAACGAGATAGAACGAGATTTGGCCGTACCGTAGTCCAAACAAGGACATTGTACGGCCAAATCACGTTGAATCTCGTTCTATCTCGTTCGAACCGTGACGTAAAGGAACGTCGAGTCCGGTCGGGCCCAATCACGGCAAATAGCCTGGGACCACCGGTTGCCGTAGGCATTACTTTTGATTTCTTGTCCGAGGCCGAAATACCAATTTTAATTTTTTTTCCAAAAGCATGCTATATGTACATTGGCCGTAGCATCTGTCGCCTACGGCCAATGTACTTCTAGCATGCCTTTGGAAAAAAAATTAAAATTGGTATTTCGGCCTCAGATAAGAAATCAAAAGCGATGCCTACGGCAACCAGTGGTCTCAGGCTATTTGCCGTGATTCGGCCCGACCGGACTTGACGTTCCATTACGTCATGGTTCGAACGAGATAGAACGAGATTTGGCCGTACCGTAGTCCAAACAAGGACATTGTACGGCCAAATCACGTTGAATCTCGTTCTATCTCGTTCGAACCGTGACGTAAAGGAACGTCCAGTCCGGTCGGGCCCAATCACGGCAAATAGCCTGGGACCACCGGTTGCCGTAGGCATTACTTTTGATTTCTTGTCCGAGGCCGAAATACCAATTTTAATTTTTTTTCCAAAAGCATGCTATATGTACATTGGCCGTAGCATCTGTCGCCTACGGCCAATGTACTTCTAGCATGCCTTTGGAAAAAAAATTAAAATTGGTATTTCGGCCTCAGATAAGAAATCAAAAGCGATGCCTACGGCAACCAGTGGTCTCAGGCTATTTGCCGTGATTGGGCCCGACCGGACTTGACGTTCCATTACGTCACGGTTCGAACGAGATAGAACGAGATTTGGCCGTACCGTAGTCCAAACAAGGACATTGTACGGCCAAATCACGTTGAATCTCGTTCTATCTCGTTCGAACCGTGACGTAAAGGAACGTCGAGTCCGGTCGGGCCCAATCACGGCAAATAGCCTGGGACCACCGGTTGCCGTAGGCATTACTTTTGATTTCTTGTCCCAGGCCGAAATACCAATTTTAATTTTTTTTCCAAAAGCATGCTATATGTACATTGGCCGTAGCATCTGTCGCCTACGGCCAATGTACTTATAGCATGCCTTTGGAAAAAAAATTAAAATTGGTATTTCGGCCTCAGATAAGAAATCAAAAGCGATGCCTACGGCAACCAGTGGTCTCAGGCTATTTGCCGTGATTGGGCCCGACCGGACTTGACGTTCCATTACGTCACGGTTCGAACGAGATAGAACGAGATTTGGCCGTACCGTAGTCCAAACAAGGACATTGTACGGCCAAATCACGTTGAATCTCGTTCTATCTCGTTCGAACCGTGACGTAAAGGAACGTCGAGTCCGGTCGGGCCCAATCACGGCAAATAGCCTGGGACCACCGGTTGCCGTAGGCATTACTTTTGATTTCTTGTCCGAGGCCGAAATACCAATTTTAATTTTTTTTCCAAAAGCAAGCTATATGTACATTGGCCGTAGCATCTGTCGCCTACGGCCAATGTACTTATAGCATGCCTTTGGAAAAAAAATTAAAATTGGTATTTCGGCCTCAGATAAGAAATCAAAAGCGATGCCTACGGCAACCAGTGGTCTCAGGCTATTTGCCATGATTCGGCCCGACCGGACTTGACGTTCCATTACGTCACGGTTCGAACGAGATAGAACGAGATTTGGCCGTACCGTAGTCCAAACAAGGACATTGTACGGCCAAATCACGTTGAATCTCGTTCTATCTCGTTCGAACCGTGACGTAAAGGAACGTCGAGTCCGGTCGGGCCCAATCACGGCAAATAGCCTGGGACCACCGGTTGCCGTAGGCATTACTTTTGATTTCTTGTCCGAGGCCGAAATACCAATTTTAATTTTTTTTCCAAAAGCATGCTATATGTACATTGGCCGTAGCATCTGTCGCCTACGGCCAATGTACTTATAGCATGCCTTTGGAAAAAAAATTAAAATTGGTATTTCGGCCTCAGATAAGAAATCAAAAGCGATGCCTACGGCAACCAGTGGTCTCAGGCTATTTGCCGTGATTGGGCCCGACCGGACTTGACGTTCCATTACGTCACGGTTCGAACGAGATAGAACGAGATTTGGCCGTACCGTAGTCCAAACAAGGACATTGTACGGCCAAATCACGTTGAATCTCGTTCTATCTCGTTCGAACCGTGACGTAAAGGAACGTCGAGTCCGGTCGGGCCCAATCACGGCAAATAGCCTGGGACCACCGGTTGCCGTAGGCATTACTTTTGATTTCTTGTCCGAGGCCGAAATACCAATTTTAATTTTTTTTCCAAAAGCATGCTATATGTACATTGGCCGTAGCATCTGTCGCCTACGGCCAATGTACTTCTAGCATGCCTTTGGAAAAAAAATTAAAATTGGTATTTCGGCCTCAGATAAGAAACCAAAAGCGATGCCTACGGCAACCAGTGGTCTCAGGCTATTTGCCGTGATTGGGCCCGACCGGACTTGACGTTCCATTACGTCACAGTTCGAACGAGATAGAACGAGATTTGGCCGTACCGTAGTCCAAACAAGGACATTGTACGGCCAAATCACGTTGAATCTCGTTCTATCTCGTTCGAACCGTGACGTAAAGGAACGTCGAGTCCGGTCGGGCCCAATCACGGCAAATAGCCTGGGACCACCGGTTGCCGTAGGCATTACTTTTGATTTCTTGTCCGAGGCCGAAATACCAATTTTAATTTTTTTTCCAAAAGCATGCTATATGTACATTGGCCGTAGCATCTGTCGCCTACGGCCAATGTACTTATAGCATGCCTTTGGAAAAAAAATTAAAATTGGTATTTCGGCCTCAGATAAGAAATCAAAAGCGATGCCTACGGCAACCAGTGGTCTCAGGCTATTTGCCGTGATTCGGCCCGACCGGACTTGACGTTCCATTACGTCACGGTTCGAACGAGATAGAACGAGATTTGGCCGTACCGTAGTCCAAACAAGGACATTGTACGGCCAAATCACGTTGAATCTCGTTCTATCTTGTTCGAACCGTGACGTAAAGGAACGTCGAGTCCGGTCGGGCCCAATCACGGCAAATAACCTGGGACCACCGGTTGCCGTAGGCATTACTTTTGATTTCTTGTCCGAGGCCGAAATACCAATTTTAATTTTTTTTCCAAAAGCATGCTATATGTACATTGGCCGTAGCATCTGTCGCCTACGGCCAATGTACTTCTAGCATGCCTTTGGAAAAAAAATTAAAATTGGTATTTCGGCCTCAGATAAGAAACCAAAAGCGATGCCTACGGCAACCAGTGGTCTCAGGCTATTTGCCGTGATTGGGCCCGACCGGACTTGACGTTCCATTACGTCACAGTTCGAACGAGATAGAACGAGATTTGGCCGTACCGTAGTCCAAACAAGGACATTGTACGGCCAAATCACGTTGAATCTCGTTCTATCTCGTTCGAACCGTGACGTAAAGGAACGTCCAGTCCGGTCGGGCCCAATCACGGCAAATAGCCTGGGACCACCGGTTGCCGTAGGCATTACTTTTGATTTCTTGTCCGAGGCCGAAATACCAATTTTAATTTTTTTTCCAAAAGCATGCTATATGTACATTGGCCGTAGCATCTGTCGCCTACGGCCAATGTACTTCTAGCATGCCTTTGGAAAAAAAATTAAAATTGGTATTTCGGCCTCAGATAAGAAATCAAAAGCGATGCCTACGGCAACCAGTGGTCTCAGGCTATTTGCCGTGATTGGGCCCGACCGGACTTGACGTTCCATTACGTCACAGTTCGAACGAGATAGAACGAGATTTGGCCGTACCGTAGTCCAAACAAGGACATTGTACGGCCAAATCACGTTGAATCTCGTTCTATCTCGTTCGAACCGTGACGTAAAGGAACGTCGAGTCCGGTCGGGCCCAATCACGGCAAATAGCCTGGGACCACCGGTTGCCGTAGGCATTACTTTTGATTTCTTGTCCGAGGCCGAAATACCAATTTTAATTTTTTTTCCAAAAGCATGCTATATGTACATTGGCCGTAGCATCTGTCGCCTACGGCCAATGTACTTCTAGCATGCCTTTGGAAAAAAAATTAAAATTGGTATTTCGGCCTCAGATAAGAAATCAAAAGCGATGCCTACGGCAACCAGTGGTCTCAGGCTATTTGCCGTGATTCGGCCCGACCGGACTTGACGTTCCATTACGTCACGGTTCGAACGAGATAGAAGGAGATTTGGCCGTACCGTAGTCCAAACAAGGACATTGTACGGCCAAATCACGTTGAATCTCGTTCTATCTCGTTCGAACCGTGACGTAAAGGAACGTCGAGTCCGGTCGGGCCTAATCACGGCAAATAACCTGGGACCACCGGTTGCCGTAGGCATTACTTTTGATTTCTTGTCCCAGGCCGAAATACCAATTTTAATTTTTTTCCAAAAGCATGCTATATGTACATTGGCCGTAGCATCTGTCGCCTACGGCCAATGTACTTATAGCATGCCTTTGGAAAAAAAATTAGAATTGGTATTTCGGCCTCAGATAAGAAATCAAAAGCGATGCCTACGCCAACCAGTGGTCTCAGGCTATTTGCCGTGATTGGGCCCGACCGGACTTGACGTTCCATTACGTCACGGTTCGAACGAGATAGAAGGAGATTTGGCCGTACCGTAGTCCAAACAAGGACATTGTACGGCCAAATCACGTTGAATCTCGTTCTATCTCGTTCGAACCGTGACGTAAAGGAACGTCGAGTCCGGTCGGGCCCAATCACGGCAAATAGCCTGGGACCACCGGTTGCCGTAGGCATTACTTTTGATTTCTTGTCCGAGGCCGAAATACCAATTTTAATTTTTTTTCCAAAAGCATGCTATATGTACATTGGCCGTAGCATCTGTCGCCTACGGCCAATGTACTTATAGCATGCCTTTGGAAAAAATATAAAATTGGTATTTCGGCCTCAGATAAGAAATAAAAAGCGATGCCTACGGCAACCAGTGGTCTTAGGCTATTTGCCGTGATTGGGCCCGACCGGACTTGACGTTCCATTACGTCACGGTTCGAACGAGATAGAACGAGATTTGGCCGTACCGTAGTCCAAACAAGGACATTGTACGTCCAAATCACGTTGAATCTCGTTCTATCTCGTTCGAACCGTGACGTAAAGGAACGTCGAGTCCGGTCGGGCCAAATCACGGCAAATAGCCTGGGACCACCGGTTGCCGTAGGCATTACCTTTGATTTCTTGTCCGAGGCCGAAATACCAATTTTAATTTTTTTTTCAAAAGCATGCTATATGTACATTGGCCGTAGCATCTGTCGCCTACGACCAATGCACTTATAGCATGCCTTTGGAAAAAAAATTAAAATTGGTATTTCGGCCTGAGATAAGAAATCAAAAGCGATGCCTACGGCAACCAGTGGTCTCAGGCTATTTGCCGTGATTGGGCCCGACCGGACTTGACGTTCCATTACGTCACGGTTCGAACGAGATAGAAGGAGATTTGGCCGTACCGTAGTCCAAACAAGGACATTGTACGGCCAAATCACGTTGAATCTCGTTCTATCTCGTTCGAACCGTGACGTAAAGGAACGTCGAGTCCGGTCGGGCCCAATCACGGCAAATAACCTGGGACCACCGGTTGCCGTAGGCATTACTTTTGATTTCTTGTCCCAGGCCGAAATACCAATTTTAATTTTTTTCCAAAAGCATGCTATATGTACATTGGCCGTAGCATCTGTCGCCTACGGCCAATGTACTTATAGCATGCCTTTGGAAAAAAAATTAGAATTGGTATTTCGGCCTCAGATAAGAAATCAAAAGCGATGCCTACGCCAACCAGTGGTCTCAGGCTATTTGCCGTGATTGGGCCCGACCGGACTTGACGTTCCATTACGTCACGGTTCGAACGAGATAGAAGGAGATTTGGCCGTACCGTAGTCCAAACAAGCACATTGTACGGCCAAATCACGTTGAATCTCGTTCTATCTCGTTCGAACCGTGACGTAAAGGAACGTCGAGTCCGGTCGGGCCCAATCACGGCAAATAGCCTGGGACCACCGGTTGCCGTAGGCATTACTTTTGATTTCTTGTCCGCGGCCGAAATACCAATTTTAATTTTTTTTCCAAAAGCATGCTATATGTACATTGGCCGTAGCATCTGTCGCCTACGGCCAATGTACTTATAGCATGCCTTTGGAAAAAATATAAAATTGGTATTTCGGCCTCAGATAAGAAATAAAAAGCGATGCCTACGGCAACCAGTGGTCTTAGGCTATTTGCCGTGATTGGGCCCGACCGGACTTGACGTTCCATTACGTCACGGTTCGAACGAGATAGAACGAGATTTGGCCGTACCGTAGTCCAAACAAGGACATTGTACGTCCAAATCACGTTGAATCTCGTTCTATCTCGTTCGAACCGTGACGTAAAGGAACGTCGAGTCCGGTCGGGCCAAATCACGGCAAATAGCCTGGGACCACCGGTTGCCGTAGGCATTACCTTTGATTTCTTGTCCGAGGCCGAAATACCAATTTTAATTTTTTTTTCAAAAGCATGCTATATGTACATTGGCCGTAGCATCTGTCGCCTACGACCAATGCACTTATAGCATGCCTTTGGAAAAAAAATTAAAATTGGTATTTCGGCCTGAGATAAGAAATCAAAAGCGATGCCTACGGCAACCAGTGGTCTCAGGCTATTTGCCGTGATTGGGCCCGACCGGACTTGACGTTCCATTACGTCACGGTTCGAACGAGATAGAAGGAGATTTGGCCGTACCGTAGTCCAAACAAGGACATTGTACGGCCAAATCACGTTGAATCTCGTTCTATCTCGTTCGAACCGTGACGTAAAGGAACGTCGAGTCCGGTCGGGCCCAATCACGGCAAATAACCTGGGACCACCGGTTGCCGTAGGCATTACTTTTGATTTCTTGTCCCAGGCCGAAATACCAATTTTAATTTTTTTCCAAAAGCATGCTATATGTACATTGGCCGTAGCATCTGTCGCCTACGGCCAATGTACTTATAGCATGCCTTTGGAAAAAAAATTAGAATTGGTATTTCGGCCTCAGATAAGAAATCAAAAGCGATGCCTACGCCAACCAGTGGTCTCAGGCTATTTGCCGTGATTGGGCCCGACCGGACTTGACGTTCCATTACGTCACGGTTCGAACGAGATAGAACGAGATTTGGCCGTACCGTAGTCCAAACAAGGACATTGTACGGCCAAATCACGTTGAATCTCGTTCTATCTCGTTCGAACCGTGACGTAAAGGAACGTCGAGTCCGGTCGGGCCCAATCACGGCAAATAGCCTGGGACCACCGGTTGCCGTAGGCATTACTTTTGATTTCTTGTCCGAGGCCGAAATACCAATTTTAATTTTTTTTCCAAAAGCATGCTATATGTACATTGGCCGTAGCATCTGTCGCCTACGGCCAATGTACTTATAGCATGCCTTTGGAAAAAATATAAAATTGGTATTTCGGCCTCAGATAAGAAATAAAAAGCGATGCCTACGCCAACCAGTGGTCTCAGGCTATTTGCCGTGATTGGGCCCGACCGGACTTGACGTTCCATTACGTCACGGTTCGAACGAGATTTGGCCGTACCGTAGTCCAAACAAGGACATTGTACGTCCAAATCACGTTGAATCTTGTTCTATCTCGTTCGAACCGTGACGTAAAGGAACGTCGAGTCCGGTCGGGCCCAATCACGGCAAATAGCCTGGGACCACCGGTTGCCGTAGGCATTACTTTTGATTTCTTGTCCGAGGCCGAAATACCAATTTTAATTTTTTTTCCAAAAGCATGCTATATGTACATTGGCCGTAGCATCTGTCGCCTACGGCCAATGTACTTATAGCATGCCTTTGGAAAAAATATAAAATTGGTATTTCGGCCTCAGATAAGAAATCAAAAGCGATGCCTACGGCAACCAGTGGTCTTAGGCTATTTGCCGTGATTGGGCCCGACCGGACTTGACGTTCCATTACGTCACGGTTCGAACGAGATTTGGCCGTACCGTAGTCCAAACAAGGACATTGTACGTCCAAATCACGTTGAATCTTGTTCTATCTCGTTCGAACCGTGACGTAAAGGAACGTCGAGTCCGGTCGGGCCCAATCACGGCAAATAGCCTGGGACCACCGGTTGCCGTAGGCATTACTTTTGATTTCTTGTCCGAAGCCGAAATACCAATTTTGATTTTTTTTCCAAAAGCATGCCATATGTACATTGGCCGTAGCATCTGTCGCCTACGGCCAATGTACTTATAGCATGCCTTTGGAAAAAAAATTAAAATTGGTATTTCGGCCTCAGATAAGAAATCAAAAGCGATGCCTACGGCAACCAGTGGTCTCAGGCTATTTGCCGTGATTGGGCCCGACCGGACTTGACGTTCCATTACGTCACGGTTCGAACGAGATTTGGCCGTACCGTAGTCCGAACAAGGACATTGTACGGCCAAATCACGTTGAATCTCGTTCTATCTCGTTCGAACCGTGACGTAAAGGAACGTCGAGTCCGGTCGGGCCCAATCACGGCAAATAGCCTGGGACCACCGGTTGCCGTAGGCATTACTTTTGATTTCTTGTCCGAGGCCGAAATACCAATTTTAATTTTTTTTCCAAAAGCATGCTATATGTACATTGGCCGTAGCATCTGTCGCCTACGGCCAATGTACTTATAGCATGCCTTTGGAAAAAAAATTAAAATTGGTATTTCGGCCTCAGATAAGAAATCAAAAGCGATGCCTACGGCAACCAGTGGTCTCAGGCTATTTGCCGTGATTCGGCCCGACCGGACTTGACGTTCCATTACGTCACGGTTCGAACGAGATAGAACGAGATTTGGCCGTACCGTAGTCCAAACAAGGACATTGTACGGCCAAATCACGTTGAATCTCGTTCTATCTTGTTCGAACCGTGACGTAAAGGAACGTCGAGTCCGGTCGGGCCCAATCACGGCAAATAACCTGGGACCACCGGTTGCCGTAGGCATTACTTTTGATTTCTTGTCCGAGGCCGAAATACCAATTTTAATTTTTTTTCCAAAAGCATGCTATATGTACATTGGCCGTAGCATCTGTCGCCTACGGCCAATGTACTTCTAGCATGCCTTTGGAAAAAAAATTAAAATTGGTATTTCGGCCTCAGATAAGAAACCAAAAGCGATGCCTACGGCAACCAGTGGTCTCAGGCTATTTGCCGTGATTGGGCCCGACCGGACTTGACGTTCCATTACGTCACAGTTCGAACGAGATAGAACGAGATTTGGCCGTACCGTAGTCCAAACAAGGACATTGTACGGCCAAATCACGTTGAATCTCGTTCTATCTCGTTCGAACCGTGACGTAAAGGAACGTCCAGTCCGGTCGGGCCCAATCACGGCAAATAGCCTGGGACCACCGGTTGCCGTAGGCATTACTTTTGATTTCTTGTCCGAGGCCGAAATACCAATTTTAATTTTTTTTCCAAAAGCATGCTATATGTACATTGGCCGTAGCATCTGTCGCCTACGGCCAATGTACTTCTAGCATGCCTTTGGAAAAAAAATTAAAATTGGTATTTCGGCCTCAGATAAGAAATCAAAAGCGATGCCTACGGCAACCAGTGGTCTCAGGCTATTTGCCGTGATTGGGCCCGACCGGACTTGACGTTCCATTACGTCACAGTTCGAACGAGATAGAACGAGATTTGGCCGTACCGTAGTCCAAACAAGGACATTGTACGGCCAAATCACGTTGAATCTCGTTCTATCTCGTTCGAACCGTGACGTAAAGGAACGTCGAGTCCGGTCGGGCCCAATCACGGCAAATAGCCTGGGACCACCGGTTGCCGTAGGCATTACTTTTGATTTCTTGTCCGAGGCCGAAATACCAATTTTAATTTTTTTTCCAAAAGCATGCTATATGTACATTGGCCGTAGCATCTGTCGCCTACGGCCAATGTACTTCTAGCATGCCTTTGGAAAAAAAATTAAAATTGGTATTTCGGCCTCAGATAAGAAATCAAAAGCGATGCCTACGGCAACCAGTGGTCTCAGGCTATTTGCCGTGATTCGGCCCGACCGGACTTGACGTTCCATTACGTCACGGTTCGAACGAGATAGAACGAGATTTGGCCGTACCGTAGTCCAAACAAGGACATTGTACGGCCAAATCACGTTGAATCTCGTTCTATCTCGTTCGAACCGTGACGTAAAGGAACGTCGAGTCCGGTCGGGCCCAATCACGGCAAATAGCCTGGGACCACCGGTTGCCGTAGGCATTACTTTTGATTTCTTGTCCGAGGCCGAAATACCAATTTTAATTTTTTTTCCAAAAGCATGCTATATGTACATTGGCCGTAGCATCTGTCGCCTACGGCCAATGTACTTCTAGCATGCCTTTGGAAAAAAAATTAAAATTGGTATTTCGGCCTCAGATAAGAAATCAAAAGCGATGCCTACGGCAACCAGTGGTCTCAGGCTATTTGCCGTGATTCGGCCCGACCGGACTTGACGTTCCATTACGTCACGGTTCGAACGAGATAGAAGGAGATTTGGCCGTACCGTAGTCCAAACAAGGACATTGTACGGCCAAATCACGTTGAATCTCGTTCTATCTCGTTCGAACCGTGACGTAAAGGAACGTCGAGTCCGGTCGGGCCTAATCACGGCAAATAACCTGGGACCACCGGTTGCCGTAGGCATTACTTTTGATTTCTTGTCCCAGGCCGAAATACCAATTTTAATTTTTTTCCAAAAGCATGCTATATGTACATTGGCCGTAGCATCTGTCGCCTACGGCCAATGTACTTATAGCATGCCTTTGGAAAAAAAATTAGAATTGGTATTTCGGCCTCAGATAAGAAATCAAAAGCGATGCCTACGCCAACCAGTGGTCTCAGGCTATTTGCCGTGATTGGGCCCGACCGGACTTGACGTTCCATTACGTCACGGTTCGAACGAGATAGAAGGAGATTTGGCCGTACCGTAGTCCAAACAAGGACATTGTACGGCCAAATCACGTTGAATCTCGTTCTATCTCGTTCGAACCGTGACGTAAAGGAACGTCGAGTCCGGTCGGGCCCAATCACGGCAAATAGCCTGGGACCACCGGTTGCCGTAGGCATTACTTTTGATTTCTTGTCCGAGGCCGAAATACCAATTTTAATTTTTTTTCCAAAAGCATGCTATATGTACATTGGCCGTAGCATCTGTCGCCTACGGCCAATGTACTTATAGCATGCCTTTGGAAAAAATATAAAATTGGTATTTCGGCCTCAGATAAGAAATAAAAAGCGATGCCTACGGCAACCAGTGGTCTTAGGCTATTTGCCGTGATTGGGCCCGACCGGACTTGACGTTCCATTACGTCACGGTTCGAACGAGATAGAACGAGATTTGGCCGTACCGTAGTCCAAACAAGGACATTGTACGTCCAAATCACGTTGAATCTCGTTCTATCTCGTTCGAACCGTGACGTAAAGGAACGTCGAGTCCGGTCGGGCCAAATCACGGCAAATAGCCTGGGACCACCGGTTGCCGTAGGCATTACCTTTGATTTCTTGTCCGAGGCCGAAATACCAATTTTAATTTTTTTTTCAAAAGCATGCTATATGTACATTGGCCGTAGCATCTGTCGCCTACGACCAATGCACTTATAGCATGCCTTTGGAAAAAAAATTAAAATTGGTATTTCGGCCTGAGATAAGAAATCAAAAGCGATGCCTACGGCAACCAGTGGTCTCAGGCTATTTGCCGTGATTGGGCCCGACCGGACTTGACGTTCCATTACGTCACGGTTCGAACGAGATAGAAGGAGATTTGGCCGTACCGTAGTCCAAACAAGGACATTGTACGGCCAAATCACGTTGAATCTCGTTCTATCTCGTTCGAACCGTGACGTAAAGGAACGTCGAGTCCGGTCGGGCCCAATCACGGCAAATAACCTGGGACCACCGGTTGCCGTAGGCATTACTTTTGATTTCTTGTCCCAGGCCGAAATACCAATTTTAATTTTTTTCCAAAAGCATGCTATATGTACATTGGCCGTAGCATCTGTCGCCTACGGCCAATGTACTTATAGCATGCCTTTGGAAAAAAAATTAGAATTGGTATTTCGGCCTCAGATAAGAAATCAAAAGCGATGCCTACGCCAACCAGTGGTCTCAGGCTATTTGCCGTGATTGGGCCCGACCGGACTTGACGTTCCATTACGTCACGGTTCGAACGAGATAGAAGGAGATTTGGCCGTACCGTAGTCCAAACAAGCACATTGTACGGCCAAATCACGTTGAATCTCGTTCTATCTCGTTCGAACCGTGACGTAAAGGAACGTCGAGTCCGGTCGGGCCCAATCACGGCAAATAGCCTGGGACCACCGGTTGCCGTAGGCATTACTTTTGATTTCTTGTCCGCGGCCGAAATACCAATTTTAATTTTTTTTCCAAAAGCATGCTATATGTACATTGGCCGTAGCATCTGTCGCCTACGGCCAATGTACTTATAGCATGCCTTTGGAAAAAATATAAAATTGGTATTTCGGCCTCAGATAAGAAATAAAAAGCGATGCCTACGGCAACCAGTGGTCTTAGGCTATTTGCCGTGATTGGGCCCGACCGGACTTGACGTTCCATTACGTCACGGTTCGAACGAGATAGAACGAGATTTGGCCGTACCGTAGTCCAAACAAGGACATTGTACGTCCAAATCACGTTGAATCTCGTTCTATCTCGTTCGAACCGTGACGTAAAGGAACGTCGAGTCCGGTCGGGCCAAATCACGGCAAATAGCCTGGGACCACCGGTTGCCGTAGGCATTACCTTTGATTTCTTGTCCGAGGCCGAAATACCAATTTTAATTTTTTTTTCAAAAGCATGCTATATGTACATTGGCCGTAGCATCTGTCGCCTACGACCAATGCACTTATAGCATGCCTTTGGAAAAAAAATTAAAATTGGTATTTCGGCCTGAGATAAGAAATCAAAAGCGATGCCTACGGCAACCAGTGGTCTCAGGCTATTTGCCGTGATTGGGCCCGACCGGACTTGACGTTCCATTACGTCACGGTTCGAACGAGATAGAAGGAGATTTGGCCGTACCGTAGTCCAAACAAGGACATTGTACGGCCAAATCACGTTGAATCTCGTTCTATCTCGTTCGAACCGTGACGTAAAGGAACGTCGAGTCCGGTCGGGCCCAATCACGGCAAATAACCTGGGACCACCGGTTGCCGTAGGCATTACTTTTGATTTCTTGTCCCAGGCCGAAATACCAATTTTAATTTTTTTCCAAAAGCATGCTATATGTACATTGGCCGTAGCATCTGTCGCCTACGGCCAATGTACTTATAGCATGCCTTTGGAAAAAAAATTAGAATTGGTATTTCGGCCTCAGATAAGAAATCAAAAGCGATGCCTACGCCAACCAGTGGTCTCAGGCTATTTGCCGTGATTGGGCCCGACCGGACTTGACGTTCCATTACGTCACGGTTCGAACGAGATAGAACGAGATTTGGCCGTACCGTAGTCCAAACAAGGACATTGTACGGCCAAATCACGTTGAATCTCGTTCTATCTCGTTCGAACCGTGACGTAAAGGAACGTCGAGTCCGGTCGGGCCCAATCACGGCAAATAGCCTGGGACCACCGGTTGCCGTAGGCATTACTTTTGATTTCTTGTCCGAGGCCGAAATACCAATTTTAATTTTTTTTCCAAAAGCATGCTATATGTACATTGGCCGTAGCATCTGTCGCCTACGGCCAATGTACTTATAGCATGCCTTTGGAAAAAATATAAAATTGGTATTTCGGCCTCAGATAAGAAATAAAAAGCGATGCCTACGCCAACCAGTGGTCTCAGGCTATTTGCCGTGATTGGGCCCGACCGGACTTGACGTTCCATTACGTCACGGTTCGAACGAGATTTGGCCGTACCGTAGTCCAAACAAGGACATTGTACGTCCAAATCACGTTGAATCTTGTTCTATCTCGTTCGAACCGTGACGTAAAGGAACGTCGAGTCCGGTCGGGCCCAATCACGGCAAATAGCCTGGGACCACCGGTTGCCGTAGGCATTACTTTTGATTTCTTGTCCGAGGCCGAAATACCAATTTTAATTTTTTTTCCAAAAGCATGCTATATGTACATTGGCCGTAGCATCTGTCGCCTACGGCCAATGTACTTATAGCATGCCTTTGGAAAAAATATAAAATTGGTATTTCGGCCTCAGATAAGAAATCAAAAGCGATGCCTACGGCAACCAGTGGTCTTAGGCTATTTGCCGTGATTGGGCCCGACCGGACTTGACGTTCCATTACGTCACGGTTCGAACGAGATTTGGCCGTACCGTAGTCCAAACAAGGACATTGTACGTCCAAATCACGTTGAATCTCGTTCTATCTCGTTCGAACCGTGACGTAAAGGAACGTCGAGTCCGGTCGGGCCAAATCACGGCAAATAGCCTGGGACCACCGGTTGCCGTAGGCATTACCTTTGATTTCTTGTCCGAGGCCGAAATACCAATTTTAATTTTTTTTTCAAAAGCATGCTATATGTACATTGGCCGTAGCATCTGTCGCCTACGACCAATGCACTTATAGCATGCCTTTGGAAAAAAAATTAAAATTGGTATTTCGGCCTGAGATAAGAAATCAAAAGCGATGCCTACGGCAACCAGTGGTCTCAGGCTATTTGCCGTGATTGGGCCCGACCGGACTTGACGTTCCATTACGTCACGGTTCGAACGAGATAGAAGGAGATTTGGCCGTACCGTAGTCCAAACAAGGACATTGTACGGCCAAATCACGTTGAATCTCGTTCTATCTCGTTCGAACCGTGACGTAAAGGAACGTCGAGTCCGGTCGGGCCCAATCACGGCAAATAACCTGGGACCACCGGTTGCCGTAGGCATTACTTTTGATTTCTTGTCCCAGGCCGAAATACCAATTTTAATTTTTTTCCAAAAGCATGCTATATGTACATTGGCCGTAGCATCTGTCGCCTACGGCCAATGTACTTATAGCATGCCTTTGGAAAAAAAATTAGAATTGGTATTTCGGCCTCAGATAAGAAATCAAAAGCGATGCCTACGCCAACCAGTGGTCTCAGGCTATTTGCCGTGATTGGGCCCGACCGGACTTGACGTTCCATTACGTCACGGTTCGAACGAGATAGAAGGAGATTTGGCCGTACCGTAGTCCAAACAAGCACATTGTACGGCCAAATCACGTTGAATCTCGTTCTATCTCGTTCGAACCGTGACGTAAAGGAACGTCGAGTCCGGTCGGGCCCAATCACGGCAAATAGCCTGGGACCACCGGTTGCCGTAGGCATTACTTTTGATTTCTTGTCCGCGGCCGAAATACCAATTTTAATTTTTTTTCCAAAAGCATGCTATATGTACATTGGCCGTAGCATCTGTCGCCTACGGCCAATGTACTTATAGCATGCCTTTGGAAAAAATATAAAATTGGTATTTCGGCCTCAGATAAGAAATAAAAAGCGATGCCTACGGCAACCAGTGGTCTTAGGCTATTTGCCGTGATTGGGCCCGACCGGACTTGACGTTCCATTACGTCACGGTTCGAACGAGATAGAACGAGATTTGGCCGTACCGTAGTCCAAACAAGGACATTGTACGTCCAAATCACGTTGAATCTCGTTCTATCTCGTTCGAACCGTGACGTAAAGGAACGTCGAGTCCGGTCGGGCCAAATCACGGCAAATAGCCTGGGACCACCGGTTGCCGTAGGCATTACCTTTGATTTCTTGTCCGAGGCCGAAATACCAATTTTAATTTTTTTTTCAAAAGCATGCTATATGTACATTGGCCGTAGCATCTGTCGCCTACGACCAATGCACTTATAGCATGCCTTTGGAAAAAAAATTAAAATTGGTATTTCGGCCTGAGATAAGAAATCAAAAGCGATGCCTACGGCAACCAGTGGTCTCAGGCTATTTGCCGTGATTGGGCCCGACCGGACTTGACGTTCCATTACGTCACGGTTCGAACGAGATAGAAGGAGATTTGGCCGTACCGTAGTCCAAACAAGGACATTGTACGGCCAAATCACGTTGAATCTCGTTCTATCTCGTTCGAACCGTGACGTAAAGGAACGTCGAGTCCGGTCGGGCCCAATCACGGCAAATAACCTGGGACCACCGGTTGCCGTAGGCATTACTTTTGATTTCTTGTCCCAGGCCGAAATACCAATTTTAATTTTTTTCCAAAAGCATGCTATATGTACATTGGCCGTAGCATCTGTCGCCTACGGCCAATGTACTTATAGCATGCCTTTGGAAAAAAAATTAGAATTGGTATTTCGGCCTCAGATAAGAAATCAAAAGCGATGCCTACGCCAACCAGTGGTCTCAGGCTATTTGCCGTGATTGGGCCCGACCGGACTTGACGTTCCATTACGTCACGGTTCGAACGAGATAGAACGAGATTTGGCCGTACCGTAGTCCAAACAAGGACATTGTACGGCCAAATCACGTTGAATCTCGTTCTATCTCGTTCGAACCGTGACGTAAAGGAACGTCGAGTCCGGTCGGGCCCAATCACGGCAAATAGCCTGGGACCACCGGTTGCCGTAGGCATTACTTTTGATTTCTTGTCCGAGGCCGAAATACCAATTTTAATTTTTTTTCCAAAAGCATGCTATATGTACATTGGCCGTAGCATCTGTCGCCTACGGCCAATGTACTTATAGCATGCCTTTGGAAAAAATATAAAATTGGTATTTCGGCCTCAGATAAGAAATAAAAAGCGATGCCTACGCCAACCAGTGGTCTCAGGCTATTTGCCGTGATTGGGCCCGACCGGACTTGACGTTCCATTACGTCACGGTTCGAACGAGATTTGGCCGTACCGTAGTCCAAACAAGGACATTGTACGTCCAAATCACGTTGAATCTTGTTCTATCTCGTTCGAACCGTGACGTAAAGGAACGTCGAGTCCGGTCGGGCCCAATCACGGCAAATAGCCTGGGACCACCGGTTGCCGTAGGCATTACTTTTGATTTCTTGTCCGAGGCCGAAATACCAATTTTAATTTTTTTTCCAAAAGCATGCTATATGTACATTGGCCGTAGCATCTGTCGCCTACGGCCAATGTACTTATAGCATGCCTTTGGAAAAAATATAAAATTGGTATTTCGGCCTCAGATAAGAAATCAAAAGCGATGCCTACGGCAACCAGTGGTCTTAGGCTATTTGCCGTGATTGGGCCCGACCGGACTTGACGTTCCATTACGTCACGGTTCGAACGAGATTTGGCCGTACCGTAGTCCAAACAAGGACATTGTACGTCCAAATCACGTTGAATCTTGTTCTATCTCGTTCGAACCGTGACGTAAAGGAACGTCGAGTCCGGTCGGGCCCAATCACGGCAAATAGCCTGGGACCACCGGTTGCCGTAGGCATTACTTTTGATTTCTTGTCCGAAGCCGAAATACCAATTTTGATTTTTTTTCCAAAAGCATGCCATATGTACATTGGCCGTAGCATCTGTCGCCTACGGCCAATGTACTTATAGCATGCCTTTGGAAAAAAAATTAAAATTGGTATTTCGGCCTCAGATAAGAAATCAAAAGCGATGCCTACGGCAACCAGTGGTCTCAGGCTATTTGCCGTGATTGGGCCCGACCGGACTTGACGTTCCATTACGTCACGGTTCGAACGAGATTTGGCCGTACCGTAGTCCAAACAAGGACATTGTACGGCCAAATCACGTTGAATCTCGTTCTATCTCGTTCGAACCGTGACGTAAAGAAACGTCGAGTCCGGTCGGGCCCAATCACGGCAAATAGCCTGGGACCACCGGTTGCCGTAGGCATTACTTTTGATTTCTTGTCCGAGGCCGAAATACCAATTTTAATTTGTTTTCCAAAAGCATGCTATATGTACATTGGCCGTATGCGACAGATGCTACGGCCAATGTTCATATAGCATGCTTTTGGAAAAAAAATTAAAATTGGTATTTCGGCCTCGGACAAGAAATCAAAAGCGATGCCTACGGCAACCAGTGGTCTCAGGCTATTTCCCGTGATTGGGCCCGACCGGACTCGACGTTCCATTACGTCACGGTTCGAACGAGATTTGGCCGTACCGTAGTCCAAACAAGGACATTCTACGGCCAAATCACGTTGAATCTCGTTCTATCTCGTTCGAACCGTGACGTAAAGGAACGTCGAGTCCGGTCGGGCCCAATCACGGCAAATAGCCTGGGACCACCGGTTGCCGTAGGCATTACTTTTGATTTCTTGTCCGAGGCCGAAATACCAATTTTGATTTTTTTTCCAAAAGCATGCTATATGAACATTGGCCGTAGCATCTGTCGCCTACGGCCAATGTACTTATAGCATGCCTTTGGAAAAAAAATTAAAATTGGTATTTCGGCCTCAGATAAGAAATCAAAGGCGATGCCTACGGCAACCAGTGGTCTCAGGCTATTTGCCGTGATTGGGCCCGAACGGACTTGACGTTCCATTACGTCACGGTTCGAACGAGATAGAAGGAGATTTGGCCGTACCGTAGTCCAAACAAGGACATTGTACGGCCAAATCACGTTGAATCTCGTTCTATCTCGTTCGAACCGTGACGTAAAGGAACGTCGAGTCCGGTCGGGCCCAATCACGGCAAATAACCTGGGACCACCGGTTGCCGTAGGCATTACTTTTGATTTCTTGTCCGAGGCCGAAATACCAATTTTAATTTTTTTCCAAAAGCATGCTATATGTACATTGGCCGTAGCATCTGTCGCCTACGGCCAATGTACTTATAGCATGCCTTTGGAAAAAAAATTAGAATTGGTATTTCGGCCTCAGATAAGAAATCAAAAGCGATGCCTACGCCAACCAGTGGTCTCAGGCTATTTGCCGTGATTGGGCCCGACCGGACTTGACGTTCCATTACGTCACGGTTCGAACGAGATTTGGCCGTACCGTAGTCCAAACAAGGACATTGTACGTCCAAATCACGTTGAATCTTGTTCTATCTCGTTCGAACCGTGACGTAAAGGAACGTCGAGTCCGGTCGGGCCCAATCACGGCAAATAGCCTGGGACCACCGGTTGCCGTAGGCATTACTTTTGATTTCTTGTCCGAGGCCGAAATACCAATTTTGATTTTTTTTCCAAAAGCATGCCATATGTACATTGGCCGTAGCATCTGTCGCCTACGGCCAATGTACTTATAGCATGCCTTTGGAAAAAAAATTAAAATTGGTATTTCGGCCTCAGATAAGAAATCAAAAGCGATGCCTACGCCAACCAGTGGTCTCAGGCTATTTGCCGTGATTGGGCCCGACCGGACTTGACGTTCCATTACGTCACGGTTCGAACGAGATTTGGCCGTACCGTAGTCCAAACAAGGACATTGTACGTCCAAATCACGTTGAATCTTGTTCTATCTCGTTCGAACCGTGACGTAAAGGAACGTCGAGTCCGGTCGGGCCCAATCACGGCAAATAACCTGGGACCACCGGTTGCCGTAGGCATTACTTTTGATTTCTTGTCCGAGGCCGAAATACCAATTTTAATTTTTTTTCCAAAAGCATGCTATATGTACATTGGCCGTAGCATCTGTCGCCTACGGCCAATGTACTTATAGCATGCCTTTGGAAAAAATATAAAATTGGTATTTCGGCCTCAGATAAGAAATCAAAAGCGATGCCTACGGCAACCAGTGGTCTTAGGCTATTTGCCGTGATTGGGCCCGACCGGACTTGACGTTCCATTACGTCACGGTTCGAACGAGATTTGGCCGTACCGTAGTCCAAACAAGGACATTGTACGTCCAAATCACGTTGAATCTTGTTCTATCTCGTTCGAACCGTGACGTAAAGGAACGTCGAGTCCGGTCGGGCCCAATCACGGCAAATAGCCTGGGACCACCGGTTGCCGTAGGCATTACTTTTGATTTCTTGTCCGAAGCCGAAATACCAATTTTGATTTTTTTTCCAAAAGCATGCCATATGTACATTGGCCGTAGCATCTGTCGCCTACGGCCAATGTACTTATAGCATGCCTTTGGAAAAAAAATTAAAATTGGTATTTCGGCCTCAGATAAGAAATCAAAAGCGATGCCTACGGCAACCAGTGGTCTCAGGCTATTTGCCGTGATTGGGCCCGACCGGACTTGACGTTCCATTACGTCACGGTTCGAACGAGATTTGGCCGTACCGTAGTCCAAACAAGGACATTGTACGGCCAAATCACGTTGAATCTCGTTCTATCTCGTTCGAACCGTGACGTAAAGAAACGTCGAGTCCGGTCGGGCCCAATCACGGCAAATAGCCTGGGACCACCGGTTGCCGTAGGCATTACTTTTGATTTCTTGTCCGAGGCCGAAATACCAATTTTAATTTGTTTTCCAAAAGCATGCTATATGTACATTGGCCGTATGCGACAGATGCTACGGCCAATGTTCATATAGCATGCTTTTGGAAAAAAAATTAAAATTGGTATTTCGGCCTCGGACAAGAAATCAAAAGCGATGCCTACGGCAACCAGTGGTCTCAGGCTATTTCCCGTGATTGGGCCCGACCGGACTCGACGTTCCATTACGTCACGGTTCGAACGAGATTTGGCCGTACCGTAGTCCAAACAAGGACATTGTACGGCCAAATCACGTTGAATCTCGTTCTATCTCGTTCGAACCGTGACGTAAAGGAACGTCGAGTCCGGTCGGGCCCAATCACGGCAAATAGCCTGGGACCACCGGTTGCCGTAGGCATTACTTTTGATTTCTTGTCCGAGGCCGAAATACCAATTTTAATTTTTTTTCCAAAAGCATGCTATATGAACATTGGCCGTAGCATCTGTCGCCTACGGCCAATGTACTTATAGCATGCCTTTGGAAAAAAAATTAAAATTGGTATTTCGGCCTCAGATAAGAAATCAAAGGCGATGCCTACGGCAACCAGTGGTCTCAGGCTATTTGCCGTGATTGGGCCCGACCGGACTTGACGTTCCATTACGTCACGGTTCGAACGAGATAGAAGGAGATTTGGCCGTACCGTAGTCCAAACAAGGACATTGTACGGCCAAATCACGTTGAATCTCGTTCTATCTCGTTCGAACCGTGACGTAAAGGAACGTCGAGTCCGGTCGGGCCCAATCACGGCAAATAACCTGGGACCACCGGTTGCCGTAGGCATTACTTTTGATTTCTTGTCCGAGGCCGAAATACCAATTTTAATTTTTTTCCAAAAGCATGCTATATGTACATTGGCCGTAGCATCTGTCGCCTACGGCCAATGTACTTATAGCATGCCTTTGGAAAAAAAATTAGAATTGGTATTTCGGCCTCAGATAAGAAATCAAAAGCGATGCCTACGCCAACCAGTGGTCTCAGGCTATTTGCCGTGATTGGGCCCGACCGGACTTGACGTTCCATTACGTCACGGTTCGAACGAGATTTGGCCGTACCGTAGTCCAAACAAGGACATTGTACGTCCAAATCACGTTGAATCTTGTTCTATCTCGTTCGAACCGTGACGTAAAGGAACGTCGAGTCCGGTCGGGCCCAATCACGGCAAATAGCCTGGGACCACCGGTTGCCGTAGGCATTACTTTTGATTTCTTGTCCGAGGCCGAAATACCAATTTTGATTTTTTTTCCAAAAGCATGCCATATGTACATTGGCCGTAGCATCTGTCGCCTACGGCCAATGTACTTATAGCATGCCTTTGGAAAAAAAATTAAAATTGGTATTTCGGCCTCAGATAAGAAATCAAAAGCGATGCCTACGCCAACCAGTGGTCTCAGGCTATTTGCCGTGATTGGGCCCGACCGGACTTGACGTTCCATTACGTCACGGTTCGAACGAGATTTGGCCGTACCGTAGTCCAAACAAGGACATTGTACGTCCAAATCACGTTGAATCTTGTTCTATCTCGTTCGAACCGTGACGTAAAGGAACGTCGAGTCCGGTCGGGCCCAATCACGGCAAATAACCTGGGACCACCGGTTGCCGTAGGCATTACTTTTGATTTCTTGTCCGAGGCCGAAATACCAATTTTAATTTTTTTCCAAAAGCATGCTATATGTACATTGGCCGTAGCATCTGTCGCCTACGGCCAATGTACTTATAGCATGCCTTTGGAAAAAAAATTAGAATTGGTATTTCGGCCTCAGATAAGAAATCAAAAGCGATGCCTACGCCAACCAGTGGTCTCAGGCTATTTGCCGTGATTAGGCCCGACCGGACTTGACGTTCCATTACGTCACGGTTCGAACGAGATTTGGCCGTACCGTAGTCCAAACAAGGACATTGTACGTCCAAATCACGTTGAATCTTGTTCTATCTCGTTCGAACCGTGACGTAAAGGAACGTCGAGTCCGGTCGGGCCCAATCACGGCAAATAGCCTGGGACCACCGGTTGCCGTAGGCATTACTTTTGATTTCTTGTCCGAGGCCGAAATACCAATTTTGATTTTTTTTCCAAAAGCATGCCATATGTACATTGGCCGTAGCATCTGTCGCCTACGGCCAATGTACTTATAGCATGCCTTTGGAAAAAAAATTAAAATTGGTATTTCGGCCTCAGATAAGAAATCAAAAGCGATGCCTACGGCAACCAGTGGTCTCAGGCTATTTGCCGTGATTGGGCCCGACCGGACTTGACGTTCCATTACGTCACGGTTCGAACGAGATTTGGCCGTACCGTAGTCCAAACAAGGACATTGTACGGCCAAATCACGTTGAATCTCGTTCTATCTCGTTCGAACCGTGACGTAAAGGAACGTCGAGTCCGGTCGGGCCCAATCACGGCAAATAGCCTGGGACCACCGGTTGCCGTAGGCATCGCTTTTGATTTCTTATCTGAGGCCGAAATACCACGAAATACGGCCTCAGATAAGAAATCAAAAGCGATGCCTACGCCAACCAGTGGTCTCAGGCTATTTGCCGTGATTGGGCCCGACCGGACTTGACGTTCCATTACGTCACGGTTCGAACGACATTTGGCCGTACCGTAGTCCAAACAAGGACATTGTACGTCCAAATCACGTTGAATCTTGTTCTATCTCGTTCGAACCGTGACGTAAAGGAACGTCGAGTCCGGTCGGGCCCAATCACGGCAAATAGCCTGGGACCACCGGTTGCCGTAGGCATTACTTTTGATTTCTTGTCCGAGGCCGAAATACCAATTTTGATTTTTTTTTCCAAAAGCATGCCATATGTACATTGGCCGTAGCATCTGTCGCCTACGGCCAATGTACTTATAGCATGCCTTTGGAAAAAAAATTAAAATTGGTATTTCGGCCTCAGATAAGAAATCAAAAGCGATGCCTACGGCAACCAGTGGTCTCAGGCTATTTGCCGTGATTGGGCCCGACCGGACTTGACGTTCCATTACGTCACGGTTCGAACGAGATTTGGCCGTACCGTAGTCCAAACAAGGACATTGTACGGCCAAATCACGTTGAATCTCGTTCTATCTCGTTCGAACCGTGACGTAAAGGAACGTCGAGTCCGGTCGGGCCCAATCACGGCAAATAGCCTGGGACCACCGGTTGCCGTAGGCATTACTTTTGATTTCTTGTCCGAGGCCGAAATACCAATTTTAATTTTTTTTCCAAAAGCATGCTATATGAACGTTGGCCGTAGCATCTGTCGCCTACGGCCAATGTACTTATAGCATGCCTTTGGAAAAAAAATTAAAATTGGTATTTCGGCCTCAGATAAGAAATCAAAGGCGATGTTCCCACGGCAACCAGTGGTCTCAGGCTATTTGCCGTGATTGGGCCCGACCGGACTTGACGTTCCATTACGTCACGGTTCGAAAGAGATAGAAGGAGATTTGGCCGTACCGTAGTCCAAACAAGGACATTGTACGGCCAAATCACGTTGAATCTCGTTCTATCTCATTCGAACCGTGACGTAAAGGAACGTCGAGTCCGGTCGGGCCCAATCACGGCAAATAACCTGGGACCACCGGTTGCCGTAGGCATTACTTTTGATTTCTTGTCCGAGGCCGAAATACCAATTTTAATTTTTTTCCAAAAGCATGCTATATGTACATTGGCCGTAGCATCTGTCGCCTACGGCCAATGTACTTATAGCATGCCTTTGGAAAAAAAATTAAAATTGGTATTTCGGCCTCAGATAAGAAATCAAAAGCGATGCCTACGGCAACCAGTGGTCTCAGGCTATTTGCCGTGATTGGGCCCGACCGGACTTGACGTTCCATTACGTCACGGTTCGAACGAGATTTGGCCGTACCGTAGTCCAAACAAGGACATTGTACGTCCAAATCACGTTGAATCTTGTTCTATCTCGTTCGAACCGTGACGTAAAGGAACGTCGAGTCCGGTCGGGCCCAATCACGGCAAATAGCCTGGGACCACCGGTTGCCGTAGGCATTACTTTTGATTTCTTGTCCGAAGCCGAAATACCAATTTTAATTTTTTTTCCAAAAGCATGCTATATGAACATTGGCCGTAGCATCTGTCGCCTACGGCCAATGTACTTATAGCATGCCTTTGGAAAAAAAATTAAAATTGGTATTTCGGCCTCAGATAAGAAATCAAAGGCGATGCCTACGGCAACCAGTGGTCTCAGGCTATTTGCCGTGATTGGGCCCGACCGGACTTGACGTTCCATTACGTCACGGTTCGAACGAGATAGAAGGAGATTTGGCCGTACCGTAGTCCAAACAAGGACATTGTACGGCCAAATCACGTTGAATCTCGTTCTATCTCGTTCGAACCGTGACGTAAAGGAACGTCGAGTCCGGTCGGGCCCAATCACGGCAAATAGCCTGGGACCACCGGTTGCCGTAGGCATTACTTTTGATTTCTTGTCCGAGGCCGAAATACCAATTTTAATTTTTTTTCCAAAAGCATGCTATATGTACATTGGCCGTAGCATCTGTCGCCTACGGCCAATGTACTTATAGCATGCCTTTGGAAAAAATGTAAAATTGGTATTTCGGCCTCAGATAAGAAATAAAAAAGCGATGCCTACGGCAACCAGTGGTCTTAGGCTATTTGCCGTGATTGGGCCCGACCGGACTTGACGTTCCATTACGTCACGGTTCGAACGAGATAGAACGAGATTTGGCCGTACCGTAGTCCAAACAAGGACATTGTACGTCCAAATCACGTTGAATCTCGTTCTATCTCGTTCGAACCGTGACGTAAAGGAACGTCGAGTCCGGTCGGGCCCAATCACGGCAAATAGCCTGGGACCACTGGTTGCCGTAGGAATCGCTTTTGATTTCTTATCTGAGGCCGAAATACCAATTTTAATTTTTTTTCCAAAAGCATGCTATATGTACATTGGCCGTATCATCTGTCGCCTACGGCCAATGTACTTATAGCATGCCTTTGGAAAAAAAATTAAAATAGGTATTTCGGCCTCAGATAAGAAATCAAAAGCGATGCCTACGCCAACCAGTGGTCTCAGGCTATTTGCCGTGATTGGGCCCGACCGGACTTGACGTTCCATTACGTCACGGTTCGAACGAGATAGAACGAGATTTGGCCGTACCGTAGTCCAAACAAGGACATTGTACGGCCAAATCACGTTGAATCTCGTTCTATCTCGTTCGAACCGTGACGTAAAGGAACGTCGAGTCCGATCGGGCCCAATCACGGCAAATAGCCTGGGACCACCGGTTGCCGTAGGCATTACTTTTGATTTCTTGTCCGAGGCCGAAATACCAATTTTAATTTTTTTTCCAAAAGCATGCTATATGTACATTGGCCGTAGCATCTGTCGCCTACGGCCAATGTACTTATAGCATGCCTTTGGAAAAAAAATTAAAATTGGTATTTCGGCCTCAGATAAGATATCAAAAGCGATGCCTACGGCAACCAGTGGTCTCAGGCTATTTGCCGTGATTGAGCCCGACCGGACTTGACGTTCCATTACGTCACGGTTCGAACGAGATAGAACGAGATTTGGCCGTACCGTAGTCCAAACAAGGACATTGTACGGCCAAATCACGTTGAATCTCGTTCTATCTCGTTCGAACCGTGACGTAAAGGAACGTCGAGTCCGGTCGGGCCCAATCACGGCAAATAGCCTGGGACCACCGGTTGCCGTAGGCATTACTTTTGATTTCTTGTCCATGGCCGAAATACCAATTTTAATTTTTTTTCCAAAAGCATGCTATATGTACATTGGCCGTAGCATCTGTCGCCTACGGCCAATGTACTTATAGCATGCCTTTGGAAAAAAAATTAAAATTGGTATTTCG
Organism: Branchiostoma lanceolatum; assembly: GCA_035149815.1. Classification (NCBI taxonomy): domain Eukaryota; kingdom Metazoa; phylum Chordata; class Leptocardii; order Amphioxiformes; family Branchiostomatidae; genus Branchiostoma; species Branchiostoma lanceolatum. Next base: position 16,052,325 of record CM068875.1, on the reverse strand, counting down.
GCCTCAGATAAGAAATCAAAAGCGATGCTTACGGCAACCAGTGGTCTCAGGCTATTTGCCGTGATTGGGCCCAACCGGACTTGACGTTCCATTACGTCACGGTTCGAACGAGATAGAACGAGATTTGGCCGTACCGTAGTCCAAACAAGGACATTGTGCGGCCAAATCACGTTGAATCTCGTTCTATCTCGTTCGAACCGTGACGTAAAGGAACGTCGTGTACGGTCGGGCCCAATCACGGCAAATAGCCTGGGACCACCGGTTGCCGTAGGCATTACTTTTGATTTCTTGTCCGAGGCCGAAATACCAATTTTAATTTTTTTTCCAAAAGCATGCTATATGTACATTGGCCGTAGCATCTGTCGCCTACGGCCAATGTACTTATAGCATGCCTTTGGAAAAAAAATTAAAATTGGTATTTCGGCCTGAGATAAGAAATCAAAAGCGATGCCTACGGCAACCAGTGGTCTCAGGCTATTTGCCGTGATTGGGCCCGACCGGACTTGACGTTTCATTACGTCACGGTTCGAACGAGATAGAACGAGATTTGGCCGTACCGTAGTCCAAACAAGGACATTGTACGGCCAAATCACGTTGAATCTCGTTCTATCTCGTTCGAACCGTGACGTAAAGGAACGTCGTGTACGGTCGGGCCCAATCACGGCAAATACCCTTGGACCACCGGTTGCCGTAGGCATTACTTTTGATTTCTTGCATCTGTCGCCTACGGCCAATGTACTTATAGCATGCCTTTGGAAAAAAAAAAAAAATTGGTATTTCGGCCTGACATAAGAAATCAAAAGCGATGCCTACGGCAACCAGTGGTCTCAGGCTATTTGCCGTGATTGGGCCCGACCGGACTTGACGTTCCATTACATCATGGTTCGAACGAGATAGAACGAGATTTGGCCGTACCGTAGTCCAAACAAGGACATTGTACGGCCAAATCACGTTGAATCTCGTTCTATCTCGTTCGAACCGTGACGTAAAGGAACGTCGAGTCCGGTCGGGCCCAATCACGGCAAATAGCCTGGGACCACCGGTTGCCGTAGGCATTACTTTTGATTTCTTGTCCGAGGCCGAAATACCAATTTTAATTTTTTTTTCCAAAAGCATGCTATATGTACATTGGCCGTAGCATCTGTCGCCTACGGCCAATGTACTTATAGCATGCCTTTGGAAAAAAAATTAAAATTGGTATTTCGGCCTCAGATAAGAAATCAAAAGCGATGCCTACGGCAACCAGTGGTCTCAGGCTATTTGCCGTGATTGGGCCCGACCGGACTTGACGTTCCATTACGTCACGCTTCGAACGAGATTTGGCCGTACCGTAGTCCAAACAAGGACATTGTACGGCCAAATCACGTTGAATCTCGTTCTATCTCGTTCGAACCGTGAAGTAAAGGAACGTCGAGTCCGGTCGGGCCCAATCACGGCAAATAACCTGGGACCACCGGTTGCCGTAGGCATTACTTTTGAATTCTTGTCCGAGGCCGAAATACCAATTTTAATTTTTTTCCAAAAGCATGCTATATGTACATTGGCCGTAGCATCTGTCGCCTACGGCCAATGTACTTATAGCATGCCTTTGGAAAAAAAATTAAAATTGGTATTTCGGCCTCAGATAAGAAATCAAAAGCGATGCCTACGCCAACCAGTGGTCTCAGGCTATTTGCCGTGATTGGGCCCGACCGGACTTGACGTTCCATTACGTCACGGTTCGAACGAGATAGAACGAGATTTGGCCGTACCGTAGTCCAAACAAGGACATTGTACGTCCAAATCACGTTGAATCTCGTTCTATCTCGTTCGAACCGTGACGTAAAGGAACGTCGAGTCCGGTCGGGCCCAATCACGGCAAATAACCTGGGACCACCGGTTGCCGTAGGCATTACTTTTGATTTCTTGTCCGAGGCCGAAATACCAATTTTAATTTTTTTCCAAAAGCATGCTATATGTACATTGGCCGTAGCATCTGTCGCCTACGGCCAATGTACTTATAGCATGCCTTTGGAAAAAAAATTAGAATTGGTATTTCGGCCTCAGATAAGAAATCAAAAGCGATGCCTACGGCAACCAGTGGTCTCAGGCTATTTGCCGTGATTGGGCCCGACCGGACTTGACGTTCCATTACGTCACGGTTCGAACGAGATTTGGCCGTACCGTAGTCCAAACAAGGACATTGTACGGCCAAATCACGTTGAATCTCGTTCTATCTCGTTCGAACCGTGACGTAAAGGAACGTCGAGTCCGGTCGGGCCCAATCACGGCAAATAGCCTGGGACCACCGGTTGCCGTAGGCATTACTTTTGATTTCTTGTCCGAGGCCGAAATACCAATTTTAATTTTTTTTCCAAAAGCATGCTATATGAACATTGGCCGTAGCATCTGTCGCCTACGGCCAATGTACTTATAGCATGCCTTTGGAAAAAAAATTCAAATTGGTATTTCGGCCTCAGATAAGAAATCAAAGGCGATGCCTACGGCAACCAGTGGTCTCAGGCTATTTGCCGTGATTGGGCCCGACCGGACTTGACGTTCCATTACGTCACGGTTCGAACGAGATAGAAGGAGATTTGGCCGTACCGTAGTCCAAACAAGGACATTGTACGGCCAAATCACGTTGAATCTCGTTCTATCTCGTTCGAACCGTGACGTAAAGGAACGTCGAGTCCGGTCGGGCCCAATCACGGCAAATAACCTGGGACCACCGGTTGCCGTAGGCATTACTTTTGATTTCTTGTCCGAGGCCGAAATACCAATTTTAATTTTTTTCCAAAAGCATGCTATATGTACATTGGCCGTAGCATCTGTCGCCTACGGCCAATGTACTTATAGCATGCCTTTGGAAAAAAAATTAGAATTGGTATTTCGGCCTCAGATAAGAAATCAAAAGCGATGCCTACGCCAACCAGTGGTCTCAGGCTATTTGCCGTGATTGGGCCCGACCGGACTTGACGTTCCATTACGTCACGGTTCGAACGAGATTTGGCCGTACCGTAGTCCAAACAAGGACATTGTACGTCCAAATCACGTTGAATCTTGTTCTATCTCGTTCGAACCGTGACGTAAAGGAACGTCGAGTCCGGTCGGGCCCAATCACGGCAAATAGCCTGGGACCACCGGTTGCCGTAGGCATTACTTTTGATTTCTTGTCCGAGGCCGAAATACCAATTTTGATTTTTTTTCCAAAAGCATGCCATATGTACATTGGCCGTAGCATCTGTCGCCTACGGCCAATGTACTTATAGCATGCCTTTGGAAAAAAAATTAAAATTGGTATTTCGGCCTCAGATAAGAAATCAAAAGCGATGCCTACGCCAACCAGTGGTCTCAGGCTATTTGCCGTGATTGGGCCCGACCGGACTTGACGTTCCATTACGTCACGGTTCGAACGAGATTTGGCCGTACCGTAGTCCAAACAAGGACATTGTACGGCCAAATCACGTTGAATCTCGTTCTATCTCGTTCGAACCGTGACGTAAAGGAACGTCGAGTCCGGTCGGGCCCAATCACGGCAAATAGCCTGGGACCACCGGTTGCCGTAGGCATTACTTTTGATTTCTTGTCCGAGGCCGAAATACCAATTTTAATTTTTTTTCCAAAAGCATGCTATATGTACATTGGCCGTAGCATCTGTCGCCTACGGCCAATGTACTTATAGCATGCCTTTGGAAAAAATATAAAATTGGTATTTCGGCCTCAGATAAGAAATAAAAAGCGATGCTTACGGCAACCAGTGGTCTCAGGCTATTTGCCGTGATTGGGCCCGACCGGACTTGACGTTCCATTACGTCACGGTTCGAACGAGATTTGGCCGTACCGTAGTCCAAACAAGGACATTGTACGGCCAAATCACGTTGAATCTCGTTCTATCTCGTTCGAACCGTGACGTAAAGGAACGTCGAGTCCGGTCGGGCCCAATCACGGCAAATAGCCTGGGACCACCGGTTGCCGTAGGCATTACTTTTGATTTCTTGTCCGAGGCCGAAATACCAATTTTAATTTTTTTTCCAAAAGCATGCTATATGAACATTGGCCGTAGCATCTGTCGCCTACGGCCAATGTACTTATAGCATGCCTTTGGAAAAAAAATTAAAATTGGTATTTCGGCCTCAGATAAGAAATCAAAGGCGATGCCTACGGCAACCAGTGGTCTCAGGCTATTTGCCGTGATTGGGCCCGACCGGACTTGACGTTCCATTACGTCACGGTTCGAACGAGATAGAAGGAGATTTGGCCGTACCGTAGTCCAAACAAGGACATTGTACGGCCAAATCACGTTGAATCTCGTTCTATCTCGTTCGAACCGTGACGTAAAGGAACGTCGAGTCCGGTCGGGCCCAATCACGGCAAATAACCTGGGACCACCGGTTGCCGTAGGCATTACTTTTGATTTCTTGTCCGAGGCCGAAATACCAATTTTAATTTTTTTCCAAAAGCATGCTATATGTACATTGGCCGTAGCATCTGTCGCCTACGGCCAATGTACTTATAGCATGCCTTTGGAAAAAAAATTAGAATTGGTATTTCGGCCTCAGATAAGAAATCAAAAGCGATGCCTACGCCAACCAGTGGTCTCAGGCTATTTGCCGTGATTGGGCCCGACCGGACTTGACGTTCCATTACGTCACGGTTCGAACGAGATTTGGCCGTACCGTAGTCCAAACAAGGACATTGTACGTCCAAATCACGTTGAATCTTGTTCTATCTCGTTCGAACCGTGACGTAAAGGAACGTCGAGTCCGGTCGGGCCCAATCACGGCAAATAGCCTGGGACCACCGGTTGCCGTAGGCATTACTTTTGATTTCTTGTCCGAGGCCGAAATACCAATTTTGATTTTTTTTCCAAAAGCATGCCATATGTACATTGGCCGTAGCATCTGTCGCCTACGGCCAATGTACTTATAGCATGCCTTTGGAAAAAAAATTAAAATTGGTATTTCGGCCTCAGATAAGAAATCAAAAGCGATGCCTACGCCAACCAGTGGTCTCAGGCTATTTGCCGTGATTGGGCCCGACCGGACTTGACGTTCCATTACGTCACGGTTCGAACGAGATTTGGCCGTACCGTAGTCCAAACAAGGACATTGTACGGCCAAATCACGTTGAATCTCGTTCTATCTCGTTCGAACCGTGACGTAAAGGAACGTCGAGTCCGGTCGGGCCCAATCACGGCAAATAGCCTGGGACCACCGGTTGCCGTAGGCATTACTTTTGATTTCTTGTCCGAGGCCGAAATACCAATTTTAATTTTTTTTCCAAAAGCATGCTATATGTACATTGGCCGTAGCATCTGTCGCCTACGGCCAATGTACTTATAGCATGCCTTTGGAAAAAATATAAAATTGGTATTTCGGCCTCAGATAAGAAATAAAAAGCGATGCTTACGGCAACCAGTGGTCTCAGGCTATTTGCCGTGATTGGGCCCGACCGGACTTGACGTTCCATTACGTCACGGTTCGAACGAGATAGAAGGAGATTTGGCCGTACCGTAGTCCAAACAAGGACATTGTACGGCCAAATCACGTTGAATCTCGTTCTATCTCGTTCGAACCGTGACGTAAAGGAACGTCGAGTCCGATCGGGCCCAATCACGGCAAATAACCTGGGACCACCGGTTGCCGTAGGCATTACTTTTGATTTCTTGTCCGAGGCCGAAATACCAATTTTAATTTTTTTTCCAAAAGCATGCTATATGTACATTGGCCGTAGCATCTGTCGCCTACGGCCAATGTACTTATAGCATGCCTTTGGAAAAAAAATTAAAATTGGTATTTCGGCCTCAGATAAGATATCAAAAGCGATGCCTACGGCAACCAGTGGTGTCAGGCTATTTGCCGTGATTGAGCCCGACCGGACTTGACGTTCCATTACGTCACGGTTCGAACGAGATAGAACGAGATTTGGCCGTACCGTAGTCCAAACAAGGACATTGTACGTCCAAATCACGTTGAATCTCGTTCTATCTCGTTCGAACCGTGACGTAAAGGAACGTCGAGTCCGGTCGGGCCCAATCACGGCAAATAGCCTGGGACCACCGGTTGCCGTAGGCATTACTTTTGATTTCTTGTCCATGGCCGAAATACCAATTTTAATTTATTTTCCAAAAGCATGCTATATGTACATTGGCCGTAGCATCTGTCGCCTACGGCCAATGTACTTATAGCATGCCTTTGGAAAAAAAATTAAAATTGCTATTTCGGCCTCAGATAAGAAATCAACAGCGATGCTTACGGCAACCAGTGGTCTCAGGCTATTTGCCGTGATTGGGCCCGACCGGACTTGACGTTCCATTACGTCACGGTTCGAACGAGATAGAACGAGATTTGGCCGTACCGTAGTCCAAACAAGGACATTGTGCGGCCAAATCACGTTGAATCTCGTTCTATCTCGTTCGAACCGTGACGTAAAGGAACGTCGAGTCCGGTCGGGCCCAATCACGGCAAATAGCCTGGGACCACCGGTTGCCGTAGGCATTACTTTTGATTTCTTGTCCGAGGCCGAAATACCAATTTTAATTTTTTTTCCAAAAGCATGCTATATGTACATTGGCCGTAGCATCTGTCGCCTACGGCCAATGTACTTATAGCATGCCTTTGGAAAAAAAAATAGAATTGGTATTTCGGCCTCAGATAAGAAATCAAAAGCGATGCCTACGCCAACCAGTGGTCTCAGGCTATTTGCCGTGATTGGGCCCGACCGGACTTGACGTTCCATTACGTCACGGTTCGAACGAGATTTGGCCGTACCGTAGTCCAAACAAGGACATTGTACGTCCAAATCACGTTGAATCTTGTTCTATCTCGTTCGAACCGTGACGTAAAGGAACGTCGAGTCCGGTCGGGCCCAATCACGGCAAATAACCTGGGACCACCGGTTGCCGTAGGCATTACTTTTGATTTCTTGTCCGAGGCCGAAATACCAATTTTAATTTTTTTCCAAAAGCATGCTATATGTACATTGGCCGTAGCATCTGTCGCCTACGGCCAATGTACTTATAGCATGCCTTTGGAAAAAAAATTAGAATTGGTATTTCGGCCTCAGATAAGAAATCAAAAGCGATGCCTACGCCAACCAGTGGTCTCAGGCTATTTGCCGTGATTAGGCCCGACCGGACTTGACGTTCCATTACGTCACGGTTCGAACGAGATTTGGCCGTACCGTAGTCCAAACAAGGACATTGTACGTCCAAATCACGTTGAATCTTGTTCTATCTCGTTCGAACCGTGACGTAAAGGAACGTCGAGTCCGGTCGGGCCCAATCACGGCAAATAGCCTGGGACCACCGGTTGCCGTAGGCATTACTTTTGATTTCTTGTCCGAGGCCGAAATACCAATTTTGATTTTTTTTCCAAAAGCATGCCATATGTACATTGGCCGTAGCATCTGTCGCCTACGGCCAATGTACTTATAGCATGCCTTTGGAAAAAAAATTAAAATTGGTATTTCGGCCTCAGATAAGAAATCAAAAGCGATGCCTACGGCAACCAGTGGTCTCAGGCTATTTGCCGTGATTGGGCCCGACCGGACTTGACGTTCCATTACGTCACGGTTCGAACGAGATTTGGCCGTACCGTAGTCCAAACAAGGACATTGTACGGCCAAATCACGTTGAATCTCGTTCTATCTCGTTCGAACCGTGACGTAAAGGAACGTCGAGTCCGGTCGGGCCCAATCACGGCAAATAGCCTGGGACCACCGGTTGCCGTAGGCATCGCTTTTGATTTCTTATCTGAGGCCGAAATACCACGAAATACGGCCTCAGATAAGAAATCAAAAGCGATGCCTACGCCAACCAGTGGTCTCAGGCTATTTGCCGTGATTGGGCCCGACCGGACTTGACGTTCCATTACGTCACGGTTCGAACGACATTTGGCCGTACCGTAGTCCAAACAAGGACATTGTACGTCCAAATCACGTTGAATCTTGTTCTATCTCGTTCGAACCGTGACGTAAAGGAACGTCGAGTCCGGTCGGGCCCAATCACGGCAAATAGCCTGGGACCACCGGTTGCCGTAGGCATTACTTTTGATTTCTTGTCCGAGGCCGAAATACCAATTTTGATTTTTTTTTCCAAAAGCATGCCATATGTACATTGGCCGTATCATCTGTCGCCTACGGCCAATGTACTTATAGCATGCCTTTGGAAAAAAAATTAAAATTGGTATTTCGGCCTCAGATAAGAAATCAAAAGCGATGCCTACGGCAACCAGTGGTCTCAGGCTATTTGCCGTGATTGGGCCCGACCGGACTTGACGTTCCATTACGTCACGGTTCGAACGAGATTTGGCCGTACCGTAGTCCAAACAAGGACATTGTACGGCCAAATCACGTTGAATCTCGTTCTATCTCGTTCGAACCGTGACGTAAAGGAACGTCGAGTCCGGTCGGGCCCAATCACGGCAAATAGCCTGGGACCACCGGTTGCCGTAGGCATTACTTTTGATTTCTTGTCCGAGGCCGAAATACCAATTTTAATTTTTTTTCCAAAAGCATGCTATATGAACGTTGGCCGTAGCATCTGTCGCCTACGGCCAATGTACTTATAGCATGCCTTTGGAAAAAAAATTAAAATTGGTATTTCGGCCTCAGATAAGAAATCAAAGGCGATGTTCCCACGGCAACCAGTGGTCTCAGGCTATTTGCCGTGATTGGGCCCGACCGGACTTGACGTTCCATTACGTCACGGTTCGAAAGAGATAGAAGGAGATTTGGCCGTACCGTAGTCCAAACAAGGACATTGTACGGCCAAATCACGTTGAATCTCGTTCTATCTCATTCGAACCGTGACGTAAAGGAACGTCGAGTCCGGTCGGGCCCAATCACGGCAAATAACCTGGGACCACCGGTTGCCGTAGGCATTACTTTTGATTTCTTGTCCGAGGCCGAAATACCAATTTTAATTTTTTTCCAAAAGCATGCTATATGTACATTGGCCGTAGCATCTGTCGCCTACGGCCAATGTACTTATAGCATGCCTTTGGAAAAAAAATTAAAATTGGTATTTCGGCCTCAGATAAGAAATCAAAAGCGATGCCTACGGCAACCAGTGGTCTCAGGCTATTTGCCGTGATTGGGCCCGACCGGACTTGACGTTCCATTACGTCACGGTTCGAACGAGATTTGGCCGTACCGTAGTCCAAACAAGGACATTGTACGTCCAAATCACGTTGAATCTTGTTCTATCTCGTTCGAACCGTGACGTAAAGGAACGTCGAGTCCGGTCGGGCCCAATCACGGCAAATAGCCTGGGACCACCGGTTGCCGTAGGCATTACTTTTGATTTCTTGTCCGAAGCCGAAATACCAATTTTAATTTTTTTTCCAAAAGCATGCTATATGAACATTGGCCGTAGCATCTGTCGCCTACGGCCAATGTACTTATAGCATGCCTTTGGAAAAAAAATTAAAATTGGTATTTCGGCCTCAGATAAGAAATCAAAGGCGATGCCTACGGCAACCAGTGGTCTCAGGCTATTTGCCGTGATTGGGCCCGACCGGACTTGACGTTCCATTACGTCACGGTTCGAACGAGATAGAAGGAGATTTGGCCGTACCGTAGTCCAAACAAGGACATTGTACGGCCAAATCACGTTGAATCTCGTTCTATCTCGTTCGAACCGTGACGTAAAGGAACGTCGAGTCCGGTCGGGCCCAATCACGGCAAATAGCCTGGGACCACCGGTTGCCGTAGGCATTACTTTTGATTTCTTGTCCGAGGCCGAAATACCAATTTTAATTTTTTTTCCAAAAGCATGCTATATGTACATTGGCCGTAGCATCTGTCGCCTACGGCCAATGTACTTATAGCATGCCTTTGGAAAAAATGTAAAATTGGTATTTCGGCCTCAGATAAGAAATAAAAAAGCGATGCCTACGGCAACCAGTGGTCTTAGGCTATTTGCCGTGATTGGGCCCGACCGGACTTGACGTTCCATTACGTCACGGTTCGAACGAGATAGAACGAGATTTGGCCGTACCGTAGTCCAAACAAGGACATTGTACGTCCAAATCACGTTGAATCTCGTTCTATCTCGTTCGAACCGTGACGTAAAGGAACGTCGAGTCCGGTCGGGCCCAATCACGGCAAATAGCCTGGGACCACTGGTTGCCGTAGGAATCGCTTTTGATTTCTTATCTGAGGCCGAAATACCAATTTTAATTTTTTTTCCAAAAGCATGCTATATGTACATTGGCCGTATCATCTGTCGCCTACGGCCAATGTACTTATAGCATGCCTTTGGAAAAAAAATTAAAATAGGTATTTCGGCCTCAGATAAGAAATCAAAAGCGATGCCTACGCCAACCAGTGGTCTCAGGCTATTTGCCGTGATTGGGCCCGACCGGACTTGACGTTCCATTACGTCACGGTTCGAACGAGATAGAACGAGATTTGGCCGTACCGTAGTCCAAACAAGGACATTGTACGGCCAAATCACGTTGAATCTCGTTCTATCTCGTTCGAACCGTGACGTAAAGGAACGTCGAGTCCGATCGGGCCCAATCACGGCAAATAGCCTGGGACCACCGGTTGCCGTAGGCATTACTTTTGATTTCTTGTCCGAGGCCGAAATACCAATTTTAATTTTTTTTCCAAAAGCATGCTATATGTACATTGGCCGTAGCATCTGTCGCCTACGGCCAATGTACTTATAGCATGCCTTTGGAAAAAAAATTAAAATTGGTATTTCGGCCTCAGATAAGATATCAAAAGCGATGCCTACGGCAACCAGTGGTCTCAGGCTATTTGCCGTGATTGAGCCCGACCGGACTTGACGTTCCATTACGTCACGGTTCGAACGAGATAGAACGAGATTTGGCCGTACCGTAGTCCAAACAAGGACATTGTACGGCCAAATCACGTTGAATCTCGTTCTATCTCGTTCGAACCGTGACGTAAAGGAACGTCGAGTCCGGTCGGGCCCAATCACGGCAAATAGCCTGGGACCACCGGTTGCCGTAGGCATTACTTTTGATTTCTTGTCCATGGCCGAAATACCAATTTTAATTTTTTTTCCAAAAGCATGCTATATGTACATTGGCCGTAGCATCTGTCGCCTACGGCCAATGTACTTATAGCATGCCTTTGGAAAAAAAATTAAAATTGGTATTTCGGCCTCAGATAAGAAATCAAAAGCGATGCTTACGGCAACCAGTGGTCTCAGGCTATTTGCCGTGATTGGGCCCAACCGGACTTGACGTTCCATTACGTCACGGTTCGAACGAGATAGAACGAGATTTGGCCGTACCGTAGTCCAAACAAGGACATTGTGCGGCCAAATCACGTTGAATCTCGTTCTATCTCGTTCGAACCGTGACGTAAAGGAACGTCGTGTACGGTCGGGCCCAATCACGGCAAATAGCCTGGGACCACCGGTTGCCGTAGGCATTACTTTTGATTTCTTGTCCGAGGCCGAAATACCAATTTTAATTTTTTTTCCAAAAGCATGCTATATGTACATTGGCCGTAGCATCTGTCGCCTACGGCCAATGTACTTATAGCATGCCTTTGGAAAAAAAATTAAAATTGGTATTTCGGCCTGAGATAAGAAATCAAAAGCGATGCCTACGGCAACCAGTGGTCTCAGGCTATTTGCCGTGATTGGGCCCGACCGGACTTGACGTTTCATTACGTCACGGTTCGAACGAGATAGAACGAGATTTGGCCGTACCGTAGTCCAAACAAGGACATTGTACGGCCAAATCACGTTGAATCTCGTTCTATCTCGTTCGAACCGTGACGTAAAGGAACGTCGTGTACGGTCGGGCCCAATCACGGCAAATACCCTTGGACCACCGGTTGCCGTAGGCATTACTTTTGATTTCTTGCATCTGTCGCCTACGGCCAATGTACTTATAGCATGCCTTTGGAAAAAAAAAAAAAATTGGTATTTCGGCCTGACATAAGAAATCAAAAGCGATGCCTACGGCAACCAGTGGTCTCAGGCTATTTGCCGTGATTGGGCCCGACCGGACTTGACGTTCCATTACATCATGGTTCGAACGAGATAGAACGAGATTTGGCCGTACCGTAGTCCAAACAAGGACATTGTACGGCCAAATCACGTTGAATCTCGTTCTATCTCGTTCGAACCGTGACGTAAAGGAACGTCGAGTCCGGTCGGGCCCAATCACGGCAAATAGCCTGGGACCACCGGTTGCCGTAGGCATTACTTTTGATTTCTTGTCCGAGGCCGAAATACCAATTTTAATTTTTTTTTCCAAAAGCATGCTATATGTACATTGGCCGTAGCATCTGTCGCCTACGGCCAATGTACTTATAGCATGCCTTTGGAAAAAAAATTAAAATTGGTATTTCGGCCTCAGATAAGAAATCAAAAGCGATGCCTACGGCAACCAGTGGTCTCAGGCTATTTGCCGTGATTGGGCCCGACCGGACTTGACGTTCCATTACGTCACGCTTCGAACGAGATTTGGCCGTACCGTAGTCCAAACAAGGACATTGTACGGCCAAATCACGTTGAATCTCGTTCTATCTCGTTCGAACCGTGAAGTAAAGGAACGTCGAGTCCGGTCGGGCCCAATCACGGCAAATAACCTGGGACCACCGGTTGCCGTAGGCATTACTTTTGAATTCTTGTCCGAGGCCGAAATACCAATTTTAATTTTTTTCCAAAAGCATGCTATATGTACATTGGCCGTAGCATCTGTCGCCTACGGCCAATGTACTTATAGCATGCCTTTGGAAAAAAAATTAAAATTGGTATTTCGGCCTCAGATAAGAAATCAAAAGCGATGCCTACGCCAACCAGTGGTCTCAGGCTATTTGCCGTGATTGGGCCCGACCGGACTTGACGTTCCATTACGTCACGGTTCGAACGAGATAGAACGAGATTTGGCCGTACCGTAGTCCAAACAAGGACATTGTACGTCCAAATCACGTTGAATCTCGTTCTATCTCGTTCGAACCGTGACGTAAAGGAACGTCGAGTCCGGTCGGGCCCAATCACGGCAAATAACCTGGGACCACCGGTTGCCGTAGGCATTACTTTTGATTTCTTGTCCGAGGCCGAAATACCAATTTTAATTTTTTTCCAAAAGCATGCTATATGTACATTGGCCGTAGCATCTGTCGCCTACGGCCAATGTACTTATAGCATGCCTTTGGAAAAAAAATTAGAATTGGTATTTCGGCCTCAGATAAGAAATCAAAAGCGATGCCTACGGCAACCAGTGGTCTCAGGCTATTTGCCGTGATTGGGCCCGACCGGACTTGACGTTCCATTACGTCACGGTTCGAACGAGATTTGGCCGTACCGTAGTCCAAACAAGGACATTGTACGGCCAAATCACGTTGAATCTCGTTCTATCTCGTTCGAACCGTGACGTAAAGGAACGTCGAGTCCGGTCGGGCCCAATCACGGCAAATAGCCTGGGACCACCGGTTGCCGTAGGCATTACTTTTGATTTCTTGTCCGAGGCCGAAATACCAATTTTAATTTTTTTTCCAAAAGCATGCTATATGAACATTGGCCGTAGCATCTGTCGCCTACGGCCAATGTACTTATAGCATGCCTTTGGAAAAAAAATTCAAATTGGTATTTCGGCCTCAGATAAGAAATCAAAGGCGATGCCTACGGCAACCAGTGGTCTCAGGCTATTTGCCGTGATTGGGCCCGACCGGACTTGACGTTCCATTACGTCACGGTTCGAACGAGATAGAAGGAGATTTGGCCGTACCGTAGTCCAAACAAGGACATTGTACGGCCAAATCACGTTGAATCTCGTTCTATCTCGTTCGAACCGTGACGTAAAGGAACGTCGAGTCCGGTCGGGCCCAATCACGGCAAATAACCTGGGACCACCGGTTGCCGTAGGCATTACTTTTGATTTCTTGTCCGAGGCCGAAATACCAATTTTAATTTTTTTCCAAAAGCATGCTATATGTACATTGGCCGTAGCATCTGTCGCCTACGGCCAATGTACTTATAGCATGCCTTTGGAAAAAAAATTAGAATTGGTATTTCGGCCTCAGATAAGAAATCAAAAGCGATGCCTACGCCAACCAGTGGTCTCAGGCTATTTGCCGTGATTGGGCCCGACCGGACTTGACGTTCCATTACGTCACGGTTCGAACGAGATTTGGCCGTACCGTAGTCCAAACAAGGACATTGTACGTCCAAATCACGTTGAATCTTGTTCTATCTCGTTCGAACCGTGACGTAAAGGAACGTCGAGTCCGGTCGGGCCCAATCACGGCAAATAGCCTGGGACCACCGGTTGCCGTAGGCATTACTTTTGATTTCTTGTCCGAGGCCGAAATACCAATTTTGATTTTTTTTCCAAAAGCATGCCATATGTACATTGGCCGTAGCATCTGTCGCCTACGGCCAATGTACTTATAGCATGCCTTTGGAAAAAAAATTAAAATTGGTATTTCGGCCTCAGATAAGAAATCAAAAGCGATGCCTACGCCAACCAGTGGTCTCAGGCTATTTGCCGTGATTGGGCCCGACCGGACTTGACGTTCCATTACGTCACGGTTCGAACGAGATTTGGCCGTACCGTAGTCCAAACAAGGACATTGTACGGCCAAATCACGTTGAATCTCGTTCTATCTCGTTCGAACCGTGACGTAAAGGAACGTCGAGTCCGGTCGGGCCCAATCACGGCAAATAGCCTGGGACCACCGGTTGCCGTAGGCATTACTTTTGATTTCTTGTCCGAGGCCGAAATACCAATTTTAATTTTTTTTCCAAAAGCATGCTATATGTACATTGGCCGTAGCATCTGTCGCCTACGGCCAATGTACTTATAGCATGCCTTTGGAAAAAATATAAAATTGGTATTTCGGCCTCAGATAAGAAATAAAAAGCGATGCTTACGGCAACCAGTGGTCTCAGGCTATTTGCCGTGATTGGGCCCGACCGGACTTGACGTTCCATTACGTCACGGTTCGAACGAGATTTGGCCGTACCGTAGTCCAAACAAGGACATTGTACGGCCAAATCACGTTGAATCTCGTTCTATCTCGTTCGAACCGTGACGTAAAGGAACGTCGAGTCCGGTCGGGCCCAATCACGGCAAATAGCCTGGGACCACCGGTTGCCGTAGGCATTACTTTTGATTTCTTGTCCGAGGCCGAAATACCAATTTTAATTTTTTTTCCAAAAGCATGCTATATGAACATTGGCCGTAGCATCTGTCGCCTACGGCCAATGTACTTATAGCATGCCTTTGGAAAAAAAATTAAAATTGGTATTTCGGCCTCAGATAAGAAATCAAAGGCGATGCCTACGGCAACCAGTGGTCTCAGGCTATTTGCCGTGATTGGGCCCGACCGGACTTGACGTTCCATTACGTCACGGTTCGAACGAGATAGAAGGAGATTTGGCCGTACCGTAGTCCAAACAAGGACATTGTACGGCCAAATCACGTTGAATCTCGTTCTATCTCGTTCGAACCGTGACGTAAAGGAACGTCGAGTCCGGTCGGGCCCAATCACGGCAAATAACCTGGGACCACCGGTTGCCGTAGGCATTACTTTTGATTTCTTGTCCGAGGCCGAAATACCAATTTTAATTTTTTTCCAAAAGCATGCTATATGTACATTGGCCGTAGCATCTGTCGCCTACGGCCAATGTACTTATAGCATGCCTTTGGAAAAAAAATTAGAATTGGTATTTCGGCCTCAGATAAGAAATCAAAAGCGATGCCTACGCCAACCAGTGGTCTCAGGCTATTTGCCGTGATTGGGCCCGACCGGACTTGACGTTCCATTACGTCACGGTTCGAACGAGATTTGGCCGTACCGTAGTCCAAACAAGGACATTGTACGTCCAAATCACGTTGAATCTTGTTCTATCTCGTTCGAACCGTGACGTAAAGGAACGTCGAGTCCGGTCGGGCCCAATCACGGCAAATAGCCTGGGACCACCGGTTGCCGTAGGCATTACTTTTGATTTCTTGTCCGAGGCCGAAATACCAATTTTGATTTTTTTTCCAAAAGCATGCCATATGTACATTGGCCGTAGCATCTGTCGCCTACGGCCAATGTACTTATAGCATGCCTTTGGAAAAAAAATTAAAATTGGTATTTCGGCCTCAGATAAGAAATCAAAAGCGATGCCTACGCCAACCAGTGGTCTCAGGCTATTTGCCGTGATTGGGCCCGACCGGACTTGACGTTCCATTACGTCACGGTTCGAACGAGATTTGGCCGTACCGTAGTCCAAACAAGGACATTGTACGGCCAAATCACGTTGAATCTCGTTCTATCTCGTTCGAACCGTGACGTAAAGGAACGTCGAGTCCGGTCGGGCCCAATCACGGCAAATAGCCTGGGACCACCGGTTGCCGTAGGCATTACTTTTGATTTCTTGTCCGAGGCCGAAATACCAATTTTAATTTTTTTTCCAAAAGCATGCTATATGTACATTGGCCGTAGCATCTGTCGCCTACGGCCAATGTACTTATAGCATGCCTTTGGAAAAAATATAAAATTGGTATTTCGGCCTCAGATAAGAAATAAAAAGCGATGCTTACGGCAACCAGTGGTCTCAGGCTATTTGCCGTGATTGGGCCCGACCGGACTTGACGTTCCATTACGTCACGGTTCGAACGAGATAGAAGGAGATTTGGCCGTACCGTAGTCCAAACAAGGACATTGTACGGCCAAATCACGTTGAATCTCGTTCTATCTCGTTCGAACCGTGACGTAAAGGAACGTCGAGTCCGATCGGGCCCAATCACGGCAAATAACCTGGGACCACCGGTTGCCGTAGGCATTACTTTTGATTTCTTGTCCGAGGCCGAAATACCAATTTTAATTTTTTTTCCAAAAGCATGCTATATGTACATTGGCCGTAGCATCTGTCGCCTACGGCCAATGTACTTATAGCATGCCTTTGGAAAAAAAATTAAAATTGGTATTTCGGCCTCAGATAAGATATCAAAAGCGATGCCTACGGCAACCAGTGGTGTCAGGCTATTTGCCGTGATTGAGCCCGACCGGACTTGACGTTCCATTACGTCACGGTTCGAACGAGATAGAACGAGATTTGGCCGTACCGTAGTCCAAACAAGGACATTGTACGTCCAAATCACGTTGAATCTCGTTCTATCTCGTTCGAACCGTGACGTAAAGGAACGTCGAGTCCGGTCGGGCCCAATCACGGCAAATAGCCTGGGACCACCGGTTGCCGTAGGCATTACTTTTGATTTCTTGTCCATGGCCGAAATACCAATTTTAATTTATTTTCCAAAAGCATGCTATATGTACATTGGCCGTAGCATCTGTCGCCTACGGCCAATGTACTTATAGCATGCCTTTGGAAAAAAAATTAAAATTGCTATTTCGGCCTCAGATAAGAAATCAACAGCGATGCTTACGGCAACCAGTGGTCTCAGGCTATTTGCCGTGATTGGGCCCGACCGGACTTGACGTTCCATTACGTCACGGTTCGAACGAGATAGAACGAGATTTGGCCGTACCGTAGTCCAAACAAGGACATTGTGCGGCCAAATCACGTTGAATCTCGTTCTATCTCGTTCGAACCGTGACGTAAAGGAACGTCGTGTACGGTCGGGCCCAATCACGGCAAATAGCCTGGGACCACCGGTTGCCGTAGGCATTACTTTTGATTTCTTGTCCGAGGCCGAAATACCAATTTTAATTTTTTTTCCAAAAGCATGCTATATGTACATTGGCCGTAGCATCTGTCGCCTACGGCCAATGTACTTATAGCATGCCTTTGGAAAAAAAAATAGAATTGGTATTTCGGCCTCAGATAAGAAATCAAAAGCGATGCCTACGCCAACCAGTGGTCTCAGGCTATTTGCCGTGATTGGGCCCGACCGGACTTGACGTTCCATTACGTCACGGTTCGAACGAGATAGAAGGAGATTTGGCCGTACCGTAGTCCAAACAAGGACATTGTACGGCCAAATCACGTTGAATCTCGTTCTATCTCGTTCGAACCGTGACGTAAAGGAACGTCGAGTCCGGTCGGGCCCAATCACGGCAAATAGCCTGGGACCACCGGTTGCCGTAGGCATTACTTTTGATTTCTTGTCCGAGGCCGAAATACCAATTTTAATTTTTTTTCCAAAAGCATGCTATATGTACATTGGCCGTAGCATCTGTCGCCTACGGCCAATGTACTTATAGCATGCCTTTGGAAAAAAAATTAAAATTGGTATTTCGGCCTCAGATAAGAAATCAAAAGCGATGCCTACGGCAACCAGTGGTCTCAGGCTATTTGCCGTGATTGGGCCCGACCGGACTTGACGTTCCATTACGTCACGGTTCGA
Organism: Branchiostoma lanceolatum; assembly: GCA_035149815.1. Classification (NCBI taxonomy): domain Eukaryota; kingdom Metazoa; phylum Chordata; class Leptocardii; order Amphioxiformes; family Branchiostomatidae; genus Branchiostoma; species Branchiostoma lanceolatum. Next base: position 16,034,050 of record CM068875.1, on the reverse strand, counting down.
ACGAGATAGAAGGAGATTTGGCCGTACCGTAGTCCAAACAAGGACATTGTACGGCCAAATCACGTTGAATCTCGTTCTATCTCGTTCGAACCGTGACGTAAAGGAACGTCGAGTCCGGTCGGGCCCAATCACGGCAAATAGCCTGGGACCACCGGTTGCCGTAGGCATTACTTTTGATTTCTTGTCCGAGGCCGAAATACCAATTTTAATTTTTTTTCCAAAAGCATGCTATATGAACATTGGCCGTAGCATCTGTCGCCTACGGCCAATGTACTTATAGCATGCCTTTGGAAAAAAAATTAGAATTGGTATTTCGGCCTCAGATAAGAAATCAAAAGCGATGCCTACGGCAACCAGTGGTCTCAGGCTATTTGCCGTGATTGGGCCCGACCGGACTTGACGTTCCATTACATCATGGTTCGAACGAGATAGAACGAGATTTGGCCGTACCGTAGTCCAAACAAGGACATTGTACGTCCAAATCACGTTGAATCTCGTTCTATCTCGTTCGAACCGTGACGTAAAGGAACGTCGAGTCCGGTCGGGCCCAATCACGGCAAATAACCTGGGACCACCGGTTGCCGTAGGCATTACTTTTGATTTCTTGTCCGAGGCCGAAATACCAATTTTAATTTTTTTCCAAAAGCATGCTATATGTACATTGGCCGTAGCATCTGTCGCCTACGGCCAATGTACTTATAGCATGCCTTTGGAAAAAAAATTAGAATTGGTATTTCGGCCTCAGATAAGAAATCAAAAGCGATGCCTACGGCAACCAGTGGTCTCAGGCTATTTGCCGTGATTGGGCCCGACCGGACTTGACGTTCCATTACGTCACGGTTCGAACGAGATTTGGCCGTACCGTAGTCCAAACAAGGACATTGTACGGCCAAATCACGTTGAATCTCGTTCTATCTCGTTCGAACCGTGACGTAAAGGAACGTCGAGTCCGGTCGGGCCCAATCACGGCAAATAGCCTGGGACCACCGGTTGCCGTAGGCATTACTTTTGATTTCTTGTCCGAGGCCGAAATACCAATTTTAATTTTTTTTCCAAAAGCATGCTATATGAACATTGGCCGTAGCATCTGTCGCCTACGGCCAATGTACTTATAGCATGCCTTTGGAAAAAAAATTAAAATTGGTATTTCGGCCTCAGATAAGAAATCAAAGGCGATGCCTACGGCAACCAGTGGTCTCAGGCTATTTGCCGTGATTGGGCCCGACCGGACTTGACGTTCCATTACGTCACGGTTCGAACGAGATAGAAGGAGATTTGGCCGTACCGTAGTCCAAACAAGGACATTGTACGGCCAAATCACGTTGAATCTCGTTCTATCTCGTTCGAACCGTGACGTAAAGGAACGTCGAGTCCGGTCGGGCCCAATCACGGCAAATAACCTGGGACCACCGGTTGCCGTAGGCATTACTTTTGATTTCTTGTCCGAGGCCGAAATACCAATTTTAATTTTTTTCCAAAAGCATGCTATAAGTACATTGGCCGTAGCATCTGTCGCCTACGGCCAATGTACTTATAGCATGCCTTTGGAAAAAAAATTAGAATTGGTATTTCGGCCTTAGATAAGAAATCAAAAGCGATGCCTACGCCAACCAGTGGTCTCAGGCTATTTGCCGTGATTGGGCCCGACCGGACTTAACGTTCCATTACGTCACGGTTCGAACGAGATTTGGCCGTACCGTAGTCCAAACAAGGACATTGTACGTCCAAATCACGTTGAATCTTGTTCTATCTCGTTCGAACCGTGACGTAAAGGAACGTCGAGTCCGGTCGGGCCCAATCACGGCAAATAACCTGGGACCACCGGTTGCCGTAGGCATTACTTTTGATTTCTTGTCCGAGGCCGAAATACCAATTTTGATTTTTTTTCCAAAAGCATGCCATATGTACATTGGCCGTAGCATCTGTCGCCTACGGCCAATGTACTTATAGCATGCCTTTGGAAAAAAAATTAAAATTGGTATTTCGGCCTCAGATAAGAAATCAAAAGCGATGCCTACGGCAACCAGTGGTCTCAGGCTATTTGCCGTGATTGGGCCCGACCGGACTTGACGTTCCATTACGTCACGGTTCGAACGAGATTTGGCCGTACCGTAGTCCAAACAAGGACATTGTACGGCCAAATCACGTTGAATCTCGTTCTATCTCGTTCGAACCGTGACGTAAAGGAACGTCGAGTCCGGTCGGGCCCAATCACGGCAAATAGCCTGGGACCACCGGTTGCCGTAGGCATTACTTTTGATTTCTTGTCCGAGGCCGAAATACCAATTTTAATTTTTTTTCCAAAAGCATGCTATATGAACATTGGCCGTAGCATCTGTCGCCTACGGCCAATGTACTTATAGCATGCCTTTGGAAAAAAAATTAAAATTGGTATTTCGGCCTCAGATAAGAAATCAAAGGCGATGCCTACGGCAACCAGTGGTCTCAGGCTATTTGCCGTGATTGGGCCCGACCGGACTTGACGTTCCATTACGTCACGGTTCGAACGAGATAGAAGGAGATTTGGCCGTACCGTAGTCCAAACAAGGACATTGTACGGCCAAATCACGTTGAATCTCGTTCTATCTCGTTCGAACCGTGACGTAAAGGAACGTCGAGTCCGGTCGGGCCCAATCACGGCAAATAACCTGGGACCACCGGTTGCCGTAGGCATTACTTTTGATTTCTTGTCCGAGGCCGAAATACCAATTTTAATTTTTTTTCCAAAAGCATGCTATATGTACATTGGCCGTAGCATCTGTCGCCTACGGCCAATGTACTTATAGCATGCCTTTGGAAAAAAAATTAGAATTGGTATTTCGGCCTTAGATAAGAAATCAAAAGCGATGCCTACGCCAACCAGTGGTCTCAGGCTATTTGCCGTGATTGGGCCCGACCGGACTTGACGTTCCATTACGTCACGGTTCGAACGAGATAGAACGAGATTTGGCCGTACCGTAGTCCAAACAAGGACATTGTACGGCCAAATCACGTTGAATCTCGTTCTATCTCGTTCGAACCGTGACGTAAAGGAACGTCGAGTCCGGTCGGGCCCAATCACGGCAAATAGCCTGGGACCACCGGTTGCCGTAGGCATTACTTTTGATTTCTTGTCCGAGGCCGAAATACCAATTTTAATTTTTTTTCCAAAAGCATGCTATATGTACATTGGCCGTAGCATCTGTCGCCTACGGCCAATGTACTTATAGCATGCCTTTGGAAAAAATATAAAATTGGTATTTCGGCCTCAGATAAGAAATAAAAAGCGATGCCTACGGCAACCAGTGGTCTTAGGCTATTTGCCGTGATTGGGCCCGACCGGACTTGACGTTCCATTACGTCACGGTTCGAACGAGATTTGGCCGTACCGTAGTCCAAACAAGGACATTGTACGTCCAAATCACGTTGAATCTTGTTCTATCTCGATCGAACCGTGACGTAAAGGAACGTCGAGTCCGGTCGGGCCCAATCACGGCAAATAGCCTGGGACCACCGGTTGCCGTAGGCATTACTTTTGATTTCTTGTCCGAGGCCGAAATACCAATTTTGATTTTTTTTCCAAAAGCATGCCATATGTACATTGGCCGTAGCATCTGTCGCCTACGGCCAATGTACTTATAGCATGCCTTTGGAAAAAAAATTAAAATTGGTATTTCGGCCTCAGATAAGAAATCAAAAGCGATGCCTACGGCAACCAGTGGTCTCAGGCTATTTGCCGTGATTGGGCCCGACCGGACTTGACGTTCCATTACGTCACGGTTCGAACGAGATTTGGCCGTACCGTAGTCCAAACAAGGACATTGTACGGCCAAATCACGTTGAATCTCGTTCTATCTCGTTCGAACCGTGACGTAAAGGAACGTCGAGTCCGGTCGGGCCCAATCACGGCAAATAGCCTGGGACCACCGGTTGCCGTAGGCATTACTTTTGATTTCTTGTCCGAGGCCGAAATACCAATTTTAATTTTTTTTCCAAAAGCATGCTATATGAACATTGGCCGTAGCATCTGTCGCCTACGGCCAATGTACTTATAGCATGCCTTTGGAAAAAAAATTAAAATTGGTATTTCGGCCTCAGATAAGAAATCAAAGGCGATGCCTACGGCAACCAGTGGTCTCAGGCTATTTGCCGTGATTGGGCCCGACCGGACTTGACGTTCCATTACGTCACGGTTCGAACGAGATAGAAGGAGATTTGGCCGTACCGTAGTCCAAACAAGGACATTGTACGGCCAAATCACGTTGAATCTCGTTCTATCTCGTTCGAACCGTGACGTAAAGGAACGTCGAGTCCGGTCGGGCCCAATCACGGCAAATAACCTGGGACCACCGGTTGCCGTAGGCATTACTTTTGATTTCTTGTCCGAGGCCGAAATACCAATTTTAATTTTTTTCCAAAAGCATGCTATATATACATTGGCCGTAGCATCTGTCGCCTACGGCCAATGTACTTATAGCATGCCTTTGGAAAAAAAATTAGAATTGGTATTTCGGCCTCAGATAAGAAATCAAAAGCGATGCCTAAGCCAACCAGTGGTCTCAGGCTATTTGCCGTGATTGGGCCCGACCGGACTTGACGTTCCATTACGTCACGGTTCGAACGAGATAGAACGAGATTTGGCCGTACCGTAGTCCAAACAAGGACATTGTACGGCCAAATCACGTTGAATCTCGTTCTATCTCGTTCGAACCGTGACGTAAAGGAACGTCGAGTCCGGTCGGGCCCAATCACGGCAAATAGCCTGGGACCACCGGTTGCCGTAGGCATTACTTTTGATTTCTTGTCCGAGGCCGAAATACCAATTTTAATTTTTTTTCCAAAAGCATGCTATATGTACATTGGCCGTAGCATCTGTCGCCTACGGCCAATGTACTTATAGCATGCCTTTGGAAAAAATATAAAATTGGTATTTCGGCCTCAGATAAGAAATAAAAAGCGATGCCTACGGCAACCAGTGGTCTTAGGCTATTTGCCGTGATTGGGCCCGACCGGACTTGACGTTCCATTACGTCACGGTTCGAACGAGATAGAACGAGATTTGGCCGTACCGTAGTCCAAACAAGGACATTGTACGTCCAAATCACGTTGAATCTCGTTCTATCTCGTTCGAACCGTGACGTAAAGGAACGTCGAGTCCGGTCGGGCCAAATCACGGCAAATAGCCTGGGACCACCGGTTGCCGTAGGCATTACCTTTGATTTCTTGTCCGAGGCCGAAATACCAATTTTAATTTTTTTTTCAAAAGCATGCTATATGTACATTGGCCGTAGCATCTGTCGCCTACGACCAATGCACTTATAGCATGCCTTTGGAAAAAAAATTAAAATTGGTATTTCGGCCTCAGATAAGATATCAAAAGCGATGCCTACGGCAACCAGTGGTCTCAGGCTATTTGCCGTGATTGGGCCCGACCGGACTTGACGTTCCATTACGTCACGGTTCGAACGAGATAGAAGGAGATTTGGCCGTACCGTAGTCCAAACAAGGACATTGTACGGCCAAATCACGTTGAATCTCGTTCTATCTCGTTCGAACCGTGACGTAAAGGAACGTCGAGTCCGGTCGGGCCCAATCACGGCAAATAACCTGGGACCACCGGTTGCCGTAGGCATTACTTTTGATTTCTTGTCCCAGGCCGAAATACCAATTTTAATTTTTTTCCAAAAGCATGCTATATGTACATTGGCCGTAGCATCTGTCGCCTAAGGCCAATGCACTTATAGCATGCCTTTGGAAAAAAAATTAGAATTGGTATTTCGGCCTCAGATAAGAAATCAAAAGCGATGCCTACGCCAACCAGTGGTCTCAGGCTATTTGCCGTGATTGGGCCCGACCGGACTTGACGTTCCATTACGTCACGGTTCGAACGAGATAGAACGAGATTTGGCCGTACCGTAGTCCAAACAAGGACATTGTACGGCCAAATCACGTTGAATCTCGTTCTATCTCGTTCGAACCGTGACGTAAAGGAACGTCGAGTCCGGTCGGGCCCAATCACGGCAAATAGCCTGGGACCACTGGTTGCCGTAGGCATTACTTTTGATTTCTTGTCCGAGGCCGAAATACCAATTTTAATTTTTTTTCCAAAAGCATGCTATATGTACATTGGCCGTAGCATCTGTCGCCTACGGCCAATGTACTTATAGCATGCCTTTGGAAAAAATATAAAATTGGTATTTCGGCCTCAGATAAGAAATAAAAAGCGATGCCTACGGCAACCAGTGGTCTTAGGCTATTTGCCGTGATTGGGCCCGACCGGACTTGACGTTCCATTACGTCACGGTTCGAACGAGATTTGGCCGTACCGTAGTCCAAACAAGGACATTGTACGTCCAAATCACGTTGAATCTTGTTCTATCTCGTTCGAACCGTGACGTAAAGGAACGTCGAGTCCGGTCGGGCCCAATCACGGCAAATAGCCTGGGACCACCGGTTGCCGTAGGCATTACTTTTGATTTCTTGTCCGAAGCCGAAATACCAATTTTGATTTTTTTTCCAAAAGCATGTTATATGTACATTGGCCGTAGCATCTGTCGCCTACGGCCAATGTACTTATAGCATGCCTTTGGAAAAAAAATTAAAATTGGTATTTCGGCCTCAGATAAGAAATCAAAAGCGATGCCTACGGCAACCAGTGGTCTCAGGCTATTTGCCGTGATTGGGCCCGACCGGACTTGACGTTCCATTACGTCACGGTTCGAACGAGATTTGGCCGTACCGTAGTCCAAACAAGGACATTGTACGTCCAAATCACGTTGAATCTTGTTCTATCTCGATCGAACCGTGACGTAAAGGAACGTCGAGTCCGGTCGGGCCCAATCACGGCAAATAGCCTGGGACCACCGGTTGCCGTAGGCATTACTTTTGATTTCTTGTCCGAGGCCGAAATACCAATTTTGATTTTTTTTCCAAAAGCATGCCATATGTACATTGGCCGTAGCATCTGTCGCCTACGGCCAATGTACTTATAGCATGCCTTTGGAAAAAAAATTAAAATTGGTATTTCGGCCTCAGATAAGAAATCAAAGGCGATGCCTACGGCAACCAGTGGTCTCAGGCTATTTGCCGTGATTGGGCCCGACCGGACTTGACGTTCCATTACGTCACGGTTCGAACGAGATAGAAGGAGATTTGGCCGTACCGTAGTCCAAACAAGGACATTGTACGGCCAAATCACGTTGAATCTCGTTCTATCTCGTTCGAACCGTGACGTAAAGGAACGTCGAGTCCGGTCGGGCCCAATCACGGCAAATAACCTGGGACCACCGGTTGCCGTAGGCATTACTTTTGATTTCTTGTCCGAGGCCGAAATACCAATTTTAATTTTTTTCCAAAAGCATGCTATATGTACATTGGCCGTAGCATCTGTCGCCTACGGCCAATGTACTTATAGCATGCCTTTGGAAAAAAAATTAGAATTGGTATTTCGGCCTCAGATAAGAAATCAAAAGCGATGCCTAAGCCAACCAGTGGTCTCAGGCTATTTGCCGTGATTGGGCCCGACCGGACTTGACGTTCCATTACGTCACGGTTCGAACGAGATAGAACGAGATTTGGCCGTACCGTAGTCCAAACAAGGACATTGTACGGCCAAATCACGTTGAATCTCGTTCTATCTCGTTCGAACCGTGACGTAAAGGAACGTCGAGTCCGGTCGGGCCCAATCACGGCAAATAGCCTGGGACCACCGGTTGCCGTAGGCATTACTTTTGATTTCTTGTCCGAGGCCGAAATACCAATTTTGATTTTTTTTCCAAAAGCATGCCATATGTACATTGGCCGTAGCATCTGTCGCCTACGGCCAATGTACTTATAGCATGCCTTTGGAAAAAATATAAAATTGGTATTTCGGCCTCAGATAAGAAATAAAAAGCGATGCCTACGGCAACCAGTGGTCTTAGGCTATTTGCCGTGATTGGGCCCGACCGGACTTGACGTTCCATTACGTCACGGTTCGAACGAGATTTGGCCGTACCGTAGTCCAAACAAGGACATTGTACGTCCAAATCACGTTGAATCTTGTTCTATCTCGTTCGAACCGTGACGTAAAGGAACGTCGAGTCCGGTCGGGCCCAATCACGGCAAATAGCCTGGGACCACCGGTTGCCGTAGGCATTACTTTTGATTTCTTGTCCGAAGCCGAAATACCAATTTTGATTTTTTTTCCAAAAGCATGTTATATGTACATTGGCCGTAGCATCTGTCGCCTACGGCCAATGTACTTATAGCATGCCTTTGGAAAAAAAATTAAAATTGGTATTTCGGCCTCAGATAAGAAATCAAAAGCGATGCCTACGGCAACCAGTGGTCTCAGGCTATTTGCCGTGATTGGGCCCGACCGGACTTGACGTTCCATTACGTCACGGTTCGAACGAGATTTGGCCGTACCGTAGTCCAAACAAGGACATTGTACGTCCAAATCACGTTGAATCTTGTTCTATCTCGATCGAACCGTGACGTAAAGGAACGTCGAGTCCGGTCGGGCCCAATCACGGCAAATAGCCTGGGACCACCGGTTGCCGTAGGCATTACTTTTGATTTCTTGTCCGAGGCCGAAATACCAATTTTGATTTTTTTTTCCAAAAGCATGCCATATGTACATTGGCCGTAGCATCTGTCGCCTACGGCCAATGTACTTATAGCATGCCTTTGGAAAAAAAATTAAAATTGGTATTTCGGCCTCAGATAAGAAATCAAAGGCGATGCCTACGGCAACCAGTGGTCTCAGGCTATTTGCCGTGATTGGGCCCGACCGGACTTGACGTTCCATTACGTCACGGTTCGAACGAGATAGAAGGAGATTTGGCCGTACCGTAGTCCAAACAAGGACATTGTACGGCCAAATCACGTTGAATCTCGTTCTATCTCGTTCGAACCGTGACGTAAAGGAACGTCGAGTCCGGTCGGGCCCAATCACGGCAAATAACCTGGGACCACCGGTTGCCGTAGGCATTACTTTTGATTTCTTGTCCGAGGCCGAAATACCAATTTTAATTTTTTTCCAAAAGCATGCTATATGTACATTGGCCGTAGCATCTGTCGCCTACGGCCAATGTACTTATAGCATGCCTTTGGAAAAAAAATTAGAATTGGTATTTCGGCCTCAGATAAGAAATCAAAAGCGATGCCTAAGCCAACCAGTGGTCTCAGGCTATTTGCCGTGATTGGGCCCGACCGGACTTGACGTTCCATTACGTCACGGTTCGAACGAGATAGAACGAGATTTGGCCGTACCGTAGTCCAAACAAGGACATTGTACGGCCAAATCACGTTGAATCTCGTTCTATCTCGTTCGAACCGTGACGTAAAGGAACGTCGAGTCCGGTCGGGCCCAATCACGGCAAATAGCCTGGGACCACCGGTTGCCGTAGGCATTACTTTTGATTTCTTGTCCGAGGCCGAAATACCAATTTTAATTTTTTTTCCAAAAGCATGCTATATGTACATTGGCCGTAGCATCTGTCGCCTACGGCCAATGTACTTATAGCATGCCTTTGGAAAAAATATAAAATTGGTATTTCGGCCTCAGATAAGAAATAAAAAGCGATGCCTACGGCAACCAGTGGTCTTAGGCTATTTGCCGTGATTGGGCCCGACCGGACTTGACGTTCCATTACGTCACGGTTCGAACGAGATAGAACGAGATTTGGCCGTACCGTAGTCCAAACAAGGACATTGTACGTCCAAATCACGTTGAATCTCGTTCTATCTCGTTCGAACCGTGACGTAAAGGAACGTCGAGTCCGGTCGGGCCAAATCACGGCAAATAGCCTGGGACCACCGGTTGCCGTAGGCATTACCTTTGATTTCTTGTCCGAGGCCGAAATACCAATTTTAATTTTTTTTTCAAAAGCATGCTATATGTACATTGGCCGTAGCATCTGTCGCCTACGACCAATGCACTTATAGCATGCCTTTGGAAAAAAAATTAAAATTGGTATTTCGGCCTCAGATAAGATATCAAAAGCGATGCCTACGGCAACCAGTGGTCTCAGGCTATTTGCCGTGATTGGGCCCGACCGGACTTGACGTTCCATTACGTCACGGTTCGAACGAGATAGAAGGAGATTTGGCCGTACCGTAGTCCAAACAAGGACATTGTACGGCCAAATCACGTTGAATCTCGTTCTATCTCGTTCGAACCGTGACGTAAAGGAACGTCGAGTCCGGTCGGGCCCAATCACGGCAAATAACCTGGGACCACCGGTTGCCGTAGGCATCGCTTTTGATTTCTTGTCCCAGGCCGAAATACCAATTTTAATTTTTTTCCAAAAGCATGCTATATGTACATTGGCCGTAGCATCTGTCGCCTAAGGCCAATGCACTTATAGCATGCCTTTGGAAAAAAAATTAGAATTGGTATTTCGGCCTCAGATAAGAAATCAAAAGCGATGCCTACGGCAACCAGTGGTCTCAGGCTATTTGCCGTGATTGGGCCCGACCGGACTTGACGTTCCATTACGTCACGGTTCGAACGAGATAGAACGAGATTTGGCCGTACCGTAGTCCAAACAAGGACATTGTACGGCCAAATCACGTTGAATCTCGTTCTATCTCGTTCGAACCGTGACGTAAAGGAACGTCGAGTCCGGTCGGGCCCAATCACGGCAAATAGCCTGGGACCACCGGTTGCCGTAGGCATTACTTTTGATTTCTTGTCCGAGGCCGAAATACCAATTTTAATTTTTTTTCCAAAAGCATGCTATATGTACATTGGCCGTAGCATCTGTCGCCTACGGCCAATGTACTTATAGCATGCCTTTGGAAAAAATATAAAATTGGTATTTCGGCCTCAGATAAGAAATAAAAAGCGATGCCTACGGCAACCAGTGGTCTTAGGCTATTTGCCGTGATTGGGCCCGACCGGACTTGACGTTCCATTACGTCACGGTTCGAACGAGATTTGGCCGTACCGTAGTCCAAACAAGGACATTGTACGTCCAAATCACGTTGAATCTTGTTCTATCTCGTTCGAACCGTGACGTAAAGGAACGTCGAGTCCGGTCGGGCCCAATCACGGCAAATAGCCTGGGACCACCGGTTGCCGTAGGCATTACTTTTGATTTCTTGTCCGAAGCCGAAATACCAATTTTGATTTTTTTTCCAAAAGCATGTTATATGTACATTGGCCGTAGCATCTGTCGCCTACGGCCAATGTACTTATAGCATGCCTTTGGAAAAAAAATTAAAATTGGTATTTCGGCCTCAGATAAGAAATCAAAAGCGATGCCTACGGCAACCAGTGGTCTCAGGCTATTTGCCGTGATTGGGCCCGACCGAACTTGACGTTCCATTACGTCACGGTTCGAACGAGATTTGGCCGTACCGTAGTCCAAACAAGGACATTGTACGGCCAAATCACGTTGAATCTCGTTCTATCTCGTTCGAACCGTGACGTAAAGAAACGTCGAGTCCGGTCGGGCCCAATCACGGCAAATAGCCTGGGACCACCGGTTGCCGTAGGCATTACTTTTGATTTCTTGTCCGAGGCCGAAATACCAATTTTAATTTGTTTTCCAAAAGCATCCTATATGTACATTGGCCGTAGGCGACAGATGCTACGGCCAATGTTCATATAGCATGCTTTTGGAAAAAAAATTAAAATTGGTATTTCGGCCTCGGACAAGAAATCAAAAGCGATGCCTACGGCAACCAGTGGTCTCAGGCTATTTCCGGTGATTGGGCCCGACCGGACTTGACGTTTCATTAAGTCACGGTTCGAACGAGATAGAACGAGATTTGGCCGTACCGTAGTCCAAACAAGGACATTGTACGGCCAAATCACGTTGAATCTCGTTCTATCTCGTTCGAACCGTGACGTAAAGAAACGTCGAGTCCGGTCGGGCCCAATCACGGCAAATAGCCTGGGACCACCGGTTGCCGTAGGCATTACTTTTGATTTCTTGTCCGAGGCCGAAATACCAATTTTAATTTGTTTTCCAAAAGCATGCTATATGTACATTGGCCGTAGCATCTGTCGCCTACGGCCAATGTACTTATAGCATGCTTTTGGAAAAAAAAATTAAAAGTGGTATTTCGGCCTCAGATAAGAAATCAAAAGCGATGCCTACGGCAACCAGTGGTCTCAGGCTATTTGCCGTGATTGGGCCCGACCGGACTTGACGTTCCATTACGTCACGGTTCGAACGAGATAGAACGAGATTTAGCCGTACCGTAGTCCAAACAAGGACATTGTACGGCCAAATCACGTTGAATCTCGTTCTATCTCGTTCGAACCGTGACGTAAAGGAACGTCGAGTCCGGTCGGGCCCAATCACGGCAAATAGCCTGGGACCACCGGTTGCCGTAGGCATTACTTTTGATTTCTTGTCCATGGCCGAAATACCAATTTTAATTTTTTTGCCAAAAGCATGGTATATGTACATTGGCCGTAGCATCTGTCGCCTACGGCCAATGTACTTATAGCATGCCTTTGAAAAAAAAATTAAAATTGGTATTTCGGCCTCAGATAAGAAATCAAAAGCGATGCTTACGGCAACCAGTTGTCTCAGGCTATTTGCCGTGATTGGGCCCGACCGGACTTGACGTTCCATTACGTCACGGTTCGAACGAGATAGAACGAGATTTGGCCGTACCGTAGTCCAAACAAGGACATTGTACGGCCAAATCACGTTGAATCTCGTTCTATCTCGTTCGAACCGTGACGTAAAGGAACGTCGAGTCCGGTCGGGCCCAATCACGGCAAATAGCCTGGGACCACCGGTTGCCGTAGGCATTACTTTTGATTTCTTGTCCGAGGCCGAAATACCAATTTTAATTTTTTTTCCAAAAGCATGCTATATGTACATTGGCCGTAGCATCTGTCGCCTACGGCCAATGTACTTATAGCATGCCTTTGGAAAAAAATTAAAATTGGTATTTCGGCCTCAGATAAGAAATCAAAAGCGATGCCTACGGCAACAAGTGGTCTCAGGCTATTTGCCGTGATTGGGCCCGACCGGACTTGACGTTCCATTACGTCACGGTTCGAACGAGATAGAACGAGATTTGGCAGTACCGTAGTCCAAACAAGGACATTGTACGGCCAAATCACGTTGAATCTCGTTCTATCTCGTTCGAACCGTGACGTAAAGGAACGTCGAGTCCGGTCGGGCCCAATCACGGCAAATAGCCTGGGACCACCGGTTGCCGTAGGCATTACTTTTGATTTCTTGTCCGAGGCCGAAATACCAATTTTAATTTTTTTTCCAAAAGCATGCTATATGAACATTGGCCGTAGCATCTGTCGCCTACGGCCAATGTACTTATAGCATGCCTTTGGAAAAAAAAAATTAAAATTGGTATTTCGGCCTGAGATAAGAAATCAAAAGCGATGCCTACGGCAACCGGTGGTCTCAGGCTATTTGCCGTGATTGGGCCCGACCGGACTTGACGTTTCATTACGTCACGGTTCGAACGAGATAGAACGAGATTTGGCCGTACCGTAGTCCAAACAAGGACATTGTACGGCCAAATCACGTTGAATCTCGGTCTATCTCGTTCGAACCGTGACGTAAAGAAACGTCGAGTCCGGTCGGGCCCAATCACGGCAAATAGCCTGGGACCACTTGTTGCCGTAGGAATCGCTTTTGATTTCTTATCTGAGGCCGATCGCGAAATACCAATTTTAATTTTTTTTTCCAAAAGCATGCTATATGTACATTGGCCGTAGCATCTGTCGCCTACGGCCAATGTACTTATAGCATGCCTTTGGAAAAAAAATTAAAATAGGTATTTCGGCCTCAGATAAGAAATCAAAAGCGATGCCTACGCCAACCAGTGGTCTCAGGCTATTTGCCGTGATTGGGCCCGACCGGACTTGACGTTCCATTACGTCACGGTTCGAACGAGATAGAACGAGATTTGGCCGTACCGTAGTCCAAACAAGGACATTGTACGGCCAAATCACGTTGAATCTCGTGCTATCTCGTTCGAACCGTGACGTAAAGGAACGTCGAGTCCGGTCGGGCCCAATCACGGCAAATAGCCTGGGACCACCGGTTGCCGTAGGCATTACTTTTGATTTCTTGTCCATGGCCGAAATACCAATTTTAATTTTTTTTCCAAAAGCATGCTATATGTACATTGGCCGTAGCATCTGTCGCCTACGGCCAATGTACTTATAGCATGCCTTTGGAAAAAAAATTAAAATTGGTATTTCGGCCTCAGATAAGAAATCAAAAGCGATGCTTAAGGCAACCAGTGGTCTCAGGCTATTTGCCGTGATTGGGCCCGACCGGACTTGACGTTCCATTACGTCACGGTTCGAACGAGATAGAACGAGATTTGGCCGTACCGTAGTCCAAACAAGGACATTGTACGGCCAAATCACGTTGAATCTCGTTCTATCTCGTTCGAACCGTGACGTAAAGGAACGTCGTGTACGGTCGGGCCCAATCACGGCAAATAGCTTGGGACCACCGGTTGCCGTAGGCATTACTTTTGATTTCTTGTCCGAGGCCGAAATACCAATTTTAATTTTTTTTCCAAAAGCATGCTATATGTACATTGGCCGTAGCATCTGTCGCCTACGGCCAATGTACTTATAGCATGCCTTTGGAAAAAAAATTAAAATTGGTATTTCGGCCTCAGATAAAAAATCAAAAGCGATGCCTACGGCAACCAGTGGTCTCAGGCTATTTGCCGTGATTGGGCCCGACCGGACTTGACGTTCCATTACGTCACGGTTCGAACGAGATTTGGCCGTACCGTAGTCCAAACAAGGACATTGTACGGCCAAATCACGTTGAATCTCGTTCTATCTCGTTCAAACCGTGACGTAAAGGAACGTCCAGTCCGGTCGGGCCCAATCACGGCAAATAGCCTGGGACCACCGGTTGCCGTAGGCATTACTTTTGATTTCTTGTCCGAGGCCGAAATACCAATTTTAATTTTTTTTTTCCAAAAGCATGCTATATGTACAAGGGCCGTAGCATCTGTCGCCTACGGCCAATGTACTTATAGCATGCCTTTGGAAAAAAATTTAGAATTGGTATTTCAGCCTCAGATAAGAAATCAAAAGCGATGCCTACGGCAACCAGTGGTCTCAGGCTATTTGCCGTGATTGGGCCCGACCGGACTTGACGTTCCATTACGTCACGGTTCGAACGAGATTTGGCCGTACCGTAGTCCAAACAAGGACATTGTACGGCCAAATCACGTTGAATCTCGTTCTATCTCGTTCAAACCGTGACGTAAAGGAACGTCCAGTCCGGTCGGGCCCAATCACGGCAAATAGCCTGGGACCACCGGTTGCCGTAGGCATTACTTTTGATTTCTTGTCCGAGGCCGAAATACCAATTTTAATTTTTTTTTTCCAAAAGCATGCTATATGTACAAGGGCCGTAGCATCTGTCGCCTACGGCCAATGTACTTATAGCATGCCTTTGGAAAAAAATTTAGAATTGGTATTTCAGCCTCAGATAAGAAATCAAAAGCGATGCCTACGGCAACCAGTGGTCTCAGGCTATTTGCCGTGATTGGGCCCGACCGGACTTGACGTTCCATTACGTCACGGTTCGAACGAGATAGAACGAGATTTGGCCGTACCGTAGTCCAAACAAGGACATTGTACGGCCAAATCACGTTGAATCTCGTTCTATCCCGTTCGAACCGTGACGAAAAGGAACGTCCAGTCCGGTCGGGCCCAATCTCGCCAAATAGCCTGGGACCACCGGTTGCCGTAGGCATTACTTTTGATTTCTTGTCCGAGGCCGAAATACCAATTTTAATTTTTTTTCCAAAAGCATGCTATATGAACATTGGCCGTAGCATCTGTCGCCTACGGCCAATGTACTTATAGCATGCATTTGGAAAAAAAAATTAAAATTGGTATTTCGGCCCGAGATAAGAAATCAAAAGCGATGCCTACGGCAACCAGTGGTCTCAGGCTATTTGCCGTGATTGGGCCCGACCGGACTTGACGTTCCATTACGTCACGGTTCGAACGAGATAGAACGAGATTTGGCCGTACCGTAGTCCAAACAAGGACATTGTACGGCCAAATCACGTTGAATCTCGTTCTATCTCGTTCGAACCGTGACGTAAAGGAACGTCGAGTCCGGTCGGGCCCAATCACGGCAAATAGCCTGGGACCACTGGTTGCCGTAGGCATCGTTTTTGATTTCTTATCTGAGGCCGAAATACCAATTTTAATTTTTTTTCCAAAAGCATGCTATATGTACATTGGCCGTAGCATCTGTCGCCTACGGCCAATGTACTTATAGCATGCCTTTGGAAAAAAAATTAAAATTGGTATTTCGGCCTCAGATAAAAAATCAAAAGCGATGCCTACGGCAACCAGTGGTCTCAGGCTATTTGCCGTGATTGGGCCCGACCGGACTTGACGTTCCATTACGTCACGCTTCGAACGAGATTTGGCCGTACCGTAGTCCAAACAAGGACATTGTACGGCCAAATCACGTTGAATCTCGTTCTATCTCGTTCGAACCGTGACGTAAAGGAACGTCGAGTCCGGTCCGGCCCAATCACGGCAAATAGTCTGGGACCACCGGTTACCGTAGGCATTACTTTTGATTTCTTGTCCGAGGCCGAAATACCAATTTTAATTTTTTTTTTCAAAAGCATGCTATATGTACATTTGCCGTAGCATCTGTCGCCTACGAACAATGCACTTATAGCATGCCTTTGGAAAATAAATTAAAACTGGTATTTCGGCCTCAGATAAGATATCAAAAGCGATGCCTACGGCAACCAGTGGTCTCAGGCTATTTGCCGTGATTGGGCCCGACCGGACTTGACGTTCCATTACGTCACAGTTCGAACGAGATAGAACGAGATTTGGCCGTACCGTAGTCCAAACAAGGACATTGTGCGGCCAAATCACGTTGAATCTCGTTCTATCTCGTTCGAACCGTGACGTAAAGGAACGTCGTGTACGGTCGGGCCCAATCACGGCAAATAGCCTGGGACCACCGGTTGCCGTAGGCATTACTTTTGATTTCTTGTCCGAGGCCGAAATACCAATTTTAATTTTTTTTCCAAAAGCATGCTATATGTACATTGGCCGTAGCATCTGTCGCCTACGGCCAATGTACTTATAGCATGCCTTTGGAAAAAAAATTAAAATTGGTATTTCGGCCTGAGATAAGAAATCAAAAGCGATGCCTACGGCAACCAGTGGTCTCAGGCTATTTGCCGTGATTGGGCCCGACCGGACTTGACGTTCCATTACGTCACAGTTCGAACGAGATAGAACGAGATTTGGCCGTACCGTAGTCCAAACAAGGACATTGTACGGCCAAATCACGTTGAATCTCGTTCTATCTCGTTCGAACCGTGACGTAAAGGAACGTCGAGTCCGGTCGGGCCCAATCACGGCAAATAGCCTGGGACCACCGGTTGCCGTAAGCATTATTTTTGATTTCTTGTGCGAGGCCGAAATACCAATTTTAATTTTTTTCCAAAAGCATGCTATATGTTCATTGGCCGTAGCATCTGTCGCCTACGGCCAATGTACTTATAGCATGCCTTTGGAAAAAAAAATTAAAATTGGTATTTCGGGCTCAGATAAGAAATCAAAAGCGATGCCTACGGCAACCAGTAGTCTCAGGCTATTTGCCGTGATTGGGCCCGACCGGACTTGACGTTCCATTACGTCACGGTTCGAACGAGATAGAACGAGATTTGGCCGTACCGTAGTCCAAACAAGGACATTGTACGGCCAAATCACGTTGAATCTCGTTCTATCTCGTTCGAACCGTGACGTAAAGGAACGTCGAGTCCGGTCGGGCCCAATCACGGCAAATAGCCTGGGACCACCGGTTGCCGTAGGCATTACTTTTGATTTCTTGTCCGAGGCCGAAATACCAATTTTAATTTTTTTTTTCCAAAAGCATGCTATATGTACAAGGGCCGTAGCATCTGTCGCCTACGGCCAATGTACTTATAGCATGCCTTTGGAAAAAAATTTAGAATTGGTATTTCGGCCTCAGATAAGAAATCAAAAGCGATGCCTACGGCAACCAGTGGTCTCAGGCTATTTGCCGTGATTGGGCCCGACCGGACTTGACGTTCCATTACGTCACGGTTCGAACGAGATAGAACGAGATTTGGCCGTACCGTAGTCCAAACAAGGACATTGTACGGCCAAATCACGTTGAATCTCGTTCTATCCCGTTCGAACGGTGACGAAAAGGAACGTCCAGTCCGGTCGGGCCCAATCTCGCCAAATAGCCTGGGACCACCGGTTGCCGCAGGCATTACTTTTGATTTCTTGTCCGAGGCCGAAATACCAATTTTAATTTTTTTTCCAAAAGCATGCTATATGTACATTGGCCGTAGCATCTGTCGCCTACGGCCAATGTACTTATAGCATGCCTTTGGAAAAAAAAATTAAATTGGTATTTCGGCCTCAGATAAGAAATCAAAAGCGATGCCTACGGCAACCAGTGGTCTCAGGCTATTTGCCGTGATTGGGCCCGACCGGACTTGACGTTCCATTACGTCACGGTTCGAACGAGATAGAACGAGATTTGGCCGTACCGTAGTCCAAACAAGGACATTGTACGGCCAAATCACGTTGAATCTCGTTCTATCTCGTTCGAACCGTGACGTAAAGGAACGTCGAGTCCGGTCGGGACCAATCACGGCAAATAGCCTGGGACCACCGGTTGCCGTAGGCATTACTTTTGATTTCTTGTCCGAGGCCGAAATACCAATTTTAATTTTTTTTCCAAAAGCATGCTATATGAACATTGGCCGTAGCATCTGTCGCCTACGGCCAATGTACTTATAGCATGCCTTTGGAAAAAAAAAATTAAAATTGGTATTTCGGCCTCAGATAAGAAATCAAAAGCGATGCCTACGGCAACCAGTGGTCTCAGGCTATTTGCCGTGATTGGGTCCGACCGGACTTGACGTTTCATTACGTCACGGTTCGAACGAGATAGAACGAGATTTGGCCGTACCGTAGTCCAAACAAGGACATTGTACGGCCAAATCACGTTGAATCTCGTTCTATCTCGTTCGAACCGTGACGTAAAGGAACGTCGAGTCCGGTCGGGCCCAATCACGGCAAATAGCCTGGGACCACTGGTTGCCGTAGGCATCGCTTTTGATTTCTTATCTGAGGCCGAAATACCAATTTTAATTTTTTTTCCAAAAGCATGCTATAAGTACATTGGCCGTAGCATCTGTCGCCTACGGCCAATGTACTTATAGCATGCCTTTGGAAAAAAAATTAAAATAGGTATTTCGGCCTCAGATAAGAAATCAAAAGCGATACCTACGCCAACCAGTGGTCTCAGGCTATTTGCCGTGATTGGGCCCGACCGGACTTGACGTTCCATTACGTCACGGTTCGAACGAGATTTGGCCGTACCGTAGTCCAAACAAGGACATTGTACGGCCAAATCACGTTGAATCTCGTTCTATCTCGTTCGAACCGTGACGTAAAGGAACGTCGAGTCCGGTCGGGCCCAATCACGGCAAATAGCCTGGGACCACCGGTTGCCGTAGGCATTCCTTTTGATTTCTTGTCCGAGGCCGAAAAACCAATTTTAATTTTGTTTCCAAAGGCATGCTATATGTACATTGGCCGTAGCATCTGTCGCCTACGGCCAATGTACTTATAGCATGCCTTTGGAAAAAAAATTAAAATTGGTATTTCGGCCTCAGATAAAAAATCAAAAGCGATGCCTACGGCAACCAGTGGTCTCAGGCTATTTGCCGTGATTGGGCCCGACCGGACTTGACGTTCCATTACGTCACGCTTCGAACGAGATTTGGCCGTACCGTAGTCCAAACAAGGACATTGTACGGCCAAATCACGTTGAATCTCGTTCTATCTCGTTCGAACCGTGACGTAAAGGAACGTCGAGTCCGGTCCGGCCCAATCACGGCAAATAGTCTGGGACCACCGGTTACCGTAGGCATTACTTTTGATTTCTTGTCCGAGGCCGAAATACCAATTTTAATTTTTTTTTTCAAAAGCATGCTATATGTACATTGGCCGTAGCATCTGTCGCCTACGAACAATGCACTTATAGCATGCCTTTGGAAAATAAATTAAAATTGGTATTTCGGCCTCAGATAAGATATCAAAAGCGATGCCTACGGCAACCAGTGGTCTCAGGCTATTTGCCGTGATTGGGCCCGACCGGACTTGACGTTCCATTACGTCACAGTTCGAACGAGATAGAACGAGATTTGGCCGTACCGTAGTCCAAACAAGGACATTGTGCGGCCAAATCACGTTGAATCTCGTTCTATCTCGTTCGAACCGTGACGTAAAGGAACGTCGTGTACGGTCGGGCCCAATCAAGGCAAATAGCCTGGGACCACCGGTTGCCGTAGGCATTACTTTTGATTTCTTGTCCGAGGCCGAAATACCAATTTTAATTTTTTTTCCAAAAGCATGCTATATGAACATTGGCCGTAGCATCTGTCGCCTACGGCCAATGTACTTATAGCATGCCTTTGGAAAAAAATTTAGAATTGGTATTTCGGCCTCAGATAAGAAATCAAAAGCGATGCCTACGGCAACCAGTGGTCTCAGGCTATTTGCCGTGATTGGGCCCGACCGGACTTGACGTTCCATTACGTCACGGTTCGAACGAGATAGAACGAGATTTGGCCGTACCGTAGTCCAAACAAGGACATTGTACGGCCAAATCACGTTGAATCTCGTTCTATCTCGTTCGAACCGTGACGTAAAGGAACGTCGAGTCCGGTCGGGCCCAATCACGGCAAATAGCCTGGGACCACCGGTTGCCGTAGGCATTCCTTTTGATTTCTTGTCCGAGGCCGAAAAACCAATTTTAATTTTGTTTCCAAAGGCATGCTATATGTACATTGGCCGTAGCATCTGTCGCCTACGGCCAATGTACTTATAGCATGCCTTTGGAAAAAAAATTAAAATTGGTATTTCGGCCTCAGATAAAAAATCAAAAGCGATGCCTACGGCAACCAGTGGTCTCAGGCTATTTGCCGTGATTGGGCCCGACCGGACTTGACGTTCCATTACGTCACGCTTCGAACGAGATTTGGCCGTACCGTAGTCCAAACAAGGACATTGTACGGCCAAATCACGTTGAATCTCGTTCTATCTCGTTCGAACCGTGACGTAAAGGAACGTCGAGTCCGGTCCGGCCCAATCACGGCAAATAGTCTGGGACCACCGGTTACCGTAGGCATTACTTTTGATTTCTTGTCCGAGGCCGAAATACCAATTTTAATTTTTTTTTTCAAAAGCATGCTATATGTACATTGGCCGTAGCATCTGTCGCCTACGAACAATGCACTTATAGCATGCCTTTGGAAAATAAATTAAAATTGGTATTTCGGCCTCAGATAAGATATCAAAAGCGATGCCTACGGCAACCAGTGGTCTCAGGCTATTTGCCGTGATTGGGCCCGACCGGACTTGACGTTCCATTACGTCACAGTTCGAACGAGATAGAACGAGATTTGGCCGTACCGTAGTCCAAACAAGGACATTGTGCGGCCAAATCACGTTGAATCTCGTTCCATCTCGTTCGAACCGTGACGTAAAGGAACGTCGTGTACGGTCGGGCCCAATCAAGGCAAATAGCCTGGGACCACCGGTTGCCGTAGGCATTACTTTTGATTTCTTGTCCGAGGCCGAAATACCAATTTTAATTTTTTTTCCAAAAGCATGCTATATGAACATTGGCCGTAGCATCTGTCGCCTACGGCCAATGTACTTATAGCATGCCTTTGGAAAAAAAAATTAAAATTCGTATTTCGGGCTCAGATAAGAAATCAAAAGCGATGCCTACGGCAACCAGTGGTCTCAGGCTATTTGCCGTGATTGGGCCCGACCGGACTTGACGTTCCATTACGTCACGGTTCGAACGAGATAGAACGAGATTTGGCCGTACCGTAGTCCAAACAAGGACATTGTACGGCCAAATCACGTTGAATCTCGTTCTATCTCGTTCAAACCGTGACGTAAAGGAACGTCCAGTCCGGTCGGGCCCAATCACGGCAAATAGCCTGGGACCACCGGTTGCCGTAGGCATTACTTTTGATTTCTTGTCCGAGGCCGAAATACCAATTTTAATTTTTTTTTTCCAAAAGCATGCTATATGTACAAGGGCCGTAGCATCTGTCGCCTACGGCCAATGTACTTATAGCATGCCTTTGGAAAAAAATTTAGAATTGGTATTTCGGCCTCAGATAAGAAATCAAAAGCGATGCCTACGGCAACCAGTGGTCTCAGGCTATTTGCCGTGATTGGGCCCGACCGGACTTGACGTTCCATTACGTCACGGTTCGAACGAGATAGAACGAGATTTGGCCGTACCGTAGTCCAAACAAGGACATTGTACGGCCAAATCACGTTGAATCTCGTTCTATCCCGTTCGAACCGTGACGAAGAGGAACGTCCAGTCCGGTCGGGCCCAATCTCGCCAAATAGCCTGGGACCACCGGTTGCCGTAGGCATTACTTTTGATTTCTTGTCCGAGGCCGAAATACCAATTTTAATTTTTTTTCCAAAAGCATGCTATATGTACATTGGCCGTAGCATCTGTCGCCTACGGCCAATGTACTTATAGCATGCCTTTGGAAAAAAAATTAAAATTGGTATTTCGGCCTCAGATAAGAAATCAAAAGCGATGCCTACGGCAACCAGTGGTCTCAGGCTATTTGCCGTGATTGGGCCCGACCGGACTTGACGTTCCATAATGTCACGGTTCGAACGAGATAGAAGGAGATTTGGCCGTACCGTAGTCCAAACAAGGACATTGTACGGCCAAATCACGTTGAATCTCGTTCTATCTCGTTCGAACCGTGACGTAAAGGAACGTCGAGTCCGGTCGGGCGCAATCACGGCAAATAGCCTGGGACCACCGGTTGCCGTAGGCATTACTTTTGATTTCTTGTCCGAGGCCGAAATACCAATTTGAATTTTTTTTCCAAAAGCATGCTATATGTACATTGGCCGTAGCATCTGTCGCCTACGGCCAATGTACTTATAGCATGCCTTTGGAAAAAATATAAAATTGGTATTTCGGCCTCAGATAAGAAATCAAAAGCGATGCCTACGGCAACCAGTGGTCTTAGGCTATTTGCCGTGATTGGGCCCGACCGGACTTGACGTTCCATTACGTCACGGTTCGAACGAGATTTGGCCGTACCGTAGTCCAAACAAGGACATTGTACGGCCAAATCACGCTGAATCTCGTTCTATCTCGTTCGAACCGTGACGTAAAGGAACGTCGAGTCCGGTCGGGCCCAATCACGGCAAATAGCCTGGGACCACCGGTTGCCGTAGGCATTACCTTTGATTTCTTGTCCGAGGCCGAAATACCAATTTTGATTTTTTTTCCAAAAGCATGCCATATGTACATTGGCCGTAGCATCTGTCGCCTACGGCCAATGTACTTATAGCATGCCTTTGGAAAAAAAATTAAAATTGGTATTTCGGCCTCAGATAAGAAATCAAAAGCGATGCCTACGGCAACCAGTGGTCTCAGGCTATTTGCCGTGATTGGGCCCGACCGGACTTGACGTTCCATTACGTCACGGTTCGAACGAGATAGAACGAGATTTGGCCGTACCGTAGTCCAAACAAGGACATTGTACGGCCAAATCACGTTGAATCTCGTTCTATCCCGTTCGAGCCATGACGTAAAGGAACGTCGAGTCCGGTCGGGCCCAATCTCGCCAAATAGCCTGGGACCACCGGTTGCCGTAGGCATTACTTTTGATTTCTTGTCCGAGGCCGAAATACCAATTTTAATTTTTTTTCCAAAAGCATGCTATATGTACATTGGCCGTAGCATCTGTCGCCTACGGCCAATGTACTTATAGCATGCC
Organism: Branchiostoma lanceolatum; assembly: GCA_035149815.1. Lineage (NCBI taxonomy): Eukaryota > Metazoa > Chordata > Leptocardii > Amphioxiformes > Branchiostomatidae > Branchiostoma > Branchiostoma lanceolatum. The sequence continues at coordinate 16,010,245 of CM068875.1, read as the reverse complement.
TTTGGAAAAAAAAATTAAAATTGGTATTTCGGCCTCAGATAAGAAATCAAAAGCGATGCCTACGGCAACCAGTGGTCTCAGGCTATTTGCCGTGATTGGGCCCGACCGGACTTGACATTCAATTACGTCACGGTTCGAACGAGATAGAACGAGATTTGGCCGTACCGTAGTCCAAACAAGGACATTGTACGGCCAAATCACGTTGAATCTCGTTCTATCTCGTTCGAACCATGACGTAAAGGAACGTCGAGTCCGGTCGGGCCCAATCACGGCAAATAGCCTGGGACCACCGGTTGCCGTAGGCATTACTTTTGATTTCTTGTCCGAGGCCGAAATACCAATTTTAATTTTTTTTTCCAAAAGCATACTATATGTACAAGGGCCGTAGCATCTGTCGCCTACGGCCAATGTACTTATAGCATGCCTTTGGAAAAAAATTTAGAATTGGTATTTCGGCCTCAGATAAGAAATCAAAAGCGATGCCTTCGGCAACCAGTGGTCTCAGGCTATTTGCCGTGATTGGGCCCGACCGGACTTGACGTTCCATTACGTCACGGTTCGAACGAGATAGAAGGAGATTTGGCCGTACCGTAGTCCAAACAAGGACATTGTACGGCCAAATCACGTTGAATCTCGTTCTATCCCGTTCGAGCCGTGACGTAAAGGAACGTCGAGTCCGGTCGGGCCCAATCTCGCCAAATAGCCTGGGACCACCGGTTGCCGTAGGCATTACTTTTGATTTCTTGTCCGAGGCCGAAATACCAATTTTAATTTTTTTTCCAAAAGCATGCTATATGTACATTGGCCGTAGCATCTGTCGCCTACGGCCAATGTACTTATAGCATGCCTTTGGAAAAAAAAATTAAAATTGGTATTTCGGCCTCAGATAAGAAATCAAAAGCGATGCCTACGGCAACCGGTGGTCCCAGGCTATTTGGCGAGATTGGGCCCGACCGGACTCGACGTTCCTTTACGTCACGGCTCGAACGAGATAGAACGAGATTTGGCCGTACCGTAGTCCAAACAAGGACATTGTACGGCCAAATCACGTTGAATCTCGTTCTATCTCGTTCGAACCATGACGTAAAGGAACGTCGAGTCCGGTCGGGCCCAATCACGGCAAATAGCCTGGGACCACCGGTTGCCGTAGGCATTACTTTTGATTTCTTGTCCGAGGCCGAAATACCAATTTTAATTTTTTTTTCCAAAAGCATACTATATGTACAAGGGCCGTAGCATCTGTCGCCTACGGCCAATGTACTTATAGCATGCCTTTGGAAAAAAAATTAAAATTGGTATTTCGGCCTCAGATAAGAAATCAAAAGCGATGCCTTCGGCAACCAGTGGTCTCAGGCTATTTGCCGTGATTGGGCCCGACCGGACTTGACGTTCCATTACGTCACGCTTCGAACGAGATTTGGCCGTACCGTAGTCCAAACAAGGACATTGTACGGCCAAATCACGTTGAATCTCGTTCTATCTCGTTCGAACCGTGACGTAAAGGAACGTCGAGTCCGGTCGGGCCCAATCACGGCAAATAGCCTGGGACCACCGGTTACCGTAGGCATTACTTTTGATTTCTTGTCCGAAATACCAATTTTAATTTTTTTTCCAAAAGCAAGCTATATGTACATTGGCCGTAGCATCTGTCGCCTACGGCCAATGTACTTATAGCATGCCTTTGGAAAAAAAATTAAAATTGGTATTTCGGCCTCGGATAAGAAATCAAAAGCGATGCCTACGGCAACCAGTGGTCTCAGGCTATTTGACGTGATTGGGCCCGACCGGACTTGACGTTCCATTACGTCACGGTTCGAACGAGATAGAACGAGATTTGGCCGTACCGTAGTCCAAACAAGGACATTGTACGGCCAAATCACGTTGAATCTCGTTCTATCTCGTTCGAACCGTGACGTAAAGGAACGTCGAGTCCGGTCGGGCCCAATCACGGCAAATAGCCTGGGACCACCGGTTGCCGTAGGCATTACTTTTGATTTCTTGTCCGAGGCCGAAATACCAATTTTAATTTTTTTTTCCAAAAGCATGCTATATGTACATTGGCCGTAGCATCTGTCGCCTACGGCCAATGTACTTATAGCATGCCTTTGGAAAAAAAATTAAAATTGGTATTTCGGCCTCAGATAAGAAATCAAAAGCGATGCCTACGGCAACTAGTGGTCTCAGGCTATTTGCCGTGATTGGGCCCGACCGGACTTGACGTTCCATTACGTCACGGTTCGAACGAGATAGAACGAGATTTGGCCGTACCGTAGTCCAAACAAGGACATTGTACGGCCAAATCACGTTGAATCTCGTTCTATCTCGTTCGAACCGTGACGTAAAGGAACGTCGAGTCCGGTCGGGCCCAATCACGGCAAATAGCCTGGGACCACCGGCACCGGTTGCCGTAGGCATTACTTTTGATTTCTTGTCCGAGGCCGAAATACCAATTTTAATTTTTTTTCAAAAAGTATGCTATATGTACATTGGCCGTAGCATCTGTCGCCTAAGGCCAATGTACTTATAGCATGCCTTTGGAAAAAAAATTCAAATTGGTATTTCGGCCTCAGATAAGAAATCAAAAGCGATGCCTACGGCAACCAGTGGTCTCGGGCTATTTGCCGTGATTGGGCCCGACCGGACTTGACGTTCCATTACGTCACGGTTCGAACGAGATAGAACGAGATTTGGCCGTACCGTAATCCAAACAAGGACATTGTACGGCCAAATCACGTTGAATCTCGTTCTATCTCGTTCGAGCCGTGACGTAAAGGAAAGTCGAGTCCGGTCGGGCCCAATCACGGCAAATAGCCTGGGACCACCGGTTGCCGTAGGCATTACTTTTGATTTCTTGTCCGAGGCCGAAATACCAATTTTAATTTTTTTTCCAAAAGCATGCTATATGTACATTGGCCGTAGAATCTGTCGCCTACGGCCAATGTACTTATAGCATGCCTTTGGAAAAAAAATTAAAATTGGTATTTCGGCCTCAGATAAGAAATCAAAAGCGATGCCTACGGCAACCAGTGGTCTCAGGCTATTTGCCGTGATTGGGCCCGACCGGACTTGACGTTCCATTACGGCACGGTTCGAACGAGATAGAACGAGATTTGGCCGTACCGTAGTCCAAACAAGGACATTGTACGGCCAAATCACGTTGAATCTCGTTCTATCTCGTTCGAACCGTGACGTAAAGGAACGTCGAGTCCGGTCGGGCCCAATCACGGCAAATAGCCTGGGACCACCGGTTGCCGTAGGCATTACTTTTGATTTCTTGTCCGAGGCCGAAATACCAATTTTAATTTTTTTTCCAAAAGCATGCTATATGAACATTGGCCGTAGCATCTGTCGCCTACGGCCAATGTACTTATAGCATGCCTTTGGAAAAAAAAAATTAAAATTGGTATTTCGGCCTGAGATAAGAAATCAAAAGCGATGCCTACGGCAACCAGTGGTCTCAGGCTATTTGCCGTGATTGGGCCCGACCGGACTTGACGTTTCATTACGTCACGGTTCGAACGAGATAGAACGAGATTTGGCCGTACCGTAGTCCAAACAAGGACATTGTACGGCCAAATCACGTTGAATCTCGTTCTATCTCGTTCGAACCGTGACGTAAAGGAACGTCGAGTCCGGTCGGGCCCAATCACGGCAAATAGCCTGGGACCACTGGTTGCCGTAGGCATCGCTTTTGATTTCTTATCTGAGGCCGAAATACCAATTTTAATTTTTTTTCCAAAAGCATGCTATAAGTACATTGGCCGTAGCATCTGTCGCCTACGGCCAATGTACTTATAGCATGCCTTTGGAAAAAAAATTAAAATAGGTATTTCGGCCTCAGATAAGAAATCAAAAGCGATGCCTACGCCAACCAGTGGTCTCAGGCTATTTGCCGTGATTGGGCCCGACCGGACTTGACGTTCCATTACGTCACGGTTCGAACGAGATTTGGCCGTACCGTAGTCCAAACAAGGACATTGTACGGCCAAATCACGTTGAATCTCGTTCTATCTCGTTCGAACCGTGACGTAAAGGAACGTCGAGTCCGGTCGTGCCCAATCACGGCAAATAGCCTGGGACCACCGGTTGCCGTAGGCATTACTTTTGATTTCTTGTCCGAGGCCGAAAAACCAATTTTAATTTTGTTTCCAAAGGCATGCTATATGTACATTGGCCGTAGCATCTGTCGCCTACGGCCAATGTACTTATAGCATGCCTTTGGAAAAAAAATTAAAATTGGTATTTCGGCCTCAGATAAAAAATCAAAAGCGATGCCTACGGCAACCAGTGGTCTCAGGCTATTTGCCGTGATTGGGCCCGACCGGACTTGACGTTCCATTACGTCACGCTTCGAACGAGATTTGGCCGTACCGTAGTCCAAACAAGGACATTGTACGGCCAAATCACGTTGAATCTCGTTCTATCTCGTTCGAACCGTGACGTAAAGGAACGTCGAGTCCGGTCCGGCCCAATCACGGCAAATAGTCTGGGACCACCGGTTACCGTAGGCATTACTTTTGATTTCTTGTCCGAGGCCGAAATACCAATTTTAATTTTTTTTTTCAAAAGCATGCTATATGTACATTGGCCGTAGCATCTGTCGCCTACGAACAATGCACTTATAGCATGCCTTTGGAAAATAAATTAAAATTGGTATTTCGGCCTCAGATAAGATATCAAAAGCGATGCCTACGGCAACCAGTGGTCTCAGGCTATTTGCCGTGATTGGGCCCGACCGGACTTGACGTTCCATTACGTCACAGTTCGAACGAGATAGAACGAGATTTGGCCGTACCGTAGTCCAAGCAAGGACATTGTGCGGCCAAATCACGTTGAATCTCGTTCTATCTCGTTCGAACCGTGACGTAAAGGAACGTCGTGTACGGTCGGGCCCAATCACGGCAAATAGCCTGGGACCACCGGTTGCCGTAGGCATTACTTTTGATTTCTTGTCCGAGGCCGAAATACCAATTTTAATTTTTTTTCCAAAAGCATGCTATATGAACATTGGCCGTAGCATCTGTCGCCTACGGCCAATGTACTTATAGCATGCCTTTGGAAAAAAAAATTAAAATTCGTATTTCGGGCTCAGATAAGAAATCAAAAGCGATGCCTACGGCAACCAGTGGTCTCAGGCTATTTGCCGTGATTGGGCCCGACCGGACTTGACGTTCCATTACGTCACGGTTCGAACGAGATAGAACGAGATTTGGCCGTACCGTAGTCCAAACAAGGACATTGTACGGCCAAATCACGTTGAATCTCGTTCTATCTCGTTCGAACCGTGACGTAAAGGAACGTCGAGTCCGGTCGGGCGCAATCACGGCAAATAGCCTGGGACCACCGGTTGCCGTAGGCATTACTTTTGATTTCTTGTCCGAGGCCGAAATACCAATTTTAATTTTTTTTCCAAAAGCATGCTATATGTACATTGGCCGTAGCATCTGTCGCCTACGGCCAATGTACTTATAGCATGCCTTTGGAAAAAATATAAAATTGGTATTTCGGCCTCAGATAAGAAATCAAAAGCGATGCCTACGGCAACCAGTGGTCTTAGGCTATTTGCCGTGATTGGGCCCGACCGGACTTGACGTTCCATTACGTCACGGTTCGAACGAGATTTGGCCGTACCGTAGTCCAAACAAGGACATTGTACGGCCAAATCACGCTGAATCTCGTTCTATCTCGTTCGAACCGTGACGTAAAGGAACGTCGAGTCCGGTCGGGCCCAATCACGGCAAATAGCCTGGGACCACCGGTTGCCGTAGGCATTACCTTTGATTTCTTGTCCGAGGCCGAAATACCAATTTTGATTTTTTTTCCGAAAGCATGCCATATGTACATTGGCCGTAGCATCTGTCGCCTACGGCCAATGTACTTATAGCATGCCTTTGGAAAAAAAATTAAAATTGGTATTTCGGCCTCAGATAAGAAATCAAAAGCGATGCCTACGGCAACCAGTGGTCTCAGGCTATTTGCCGTGATTGGGCCCGACCGGACTTGACGTTCCATTACGTCACGGTTCGAACGAGATAGAACGAGATTTGGCCGTACCGTAGTCCAAACAAGGACATTGTACGGCCAAATCACGTTGAATCTCGTTCTATCCCGTTCGAGCCGTGACGTAAAGGAACGTCGAGTCCGGTCGGGCCCAATCTCGCCAAATAGCCTGGGACCACCGGTTGCCGTAGGCATTACTTTTGATTTCTTGTCCGAGGCCGAAATACCAATTTTAATTTTTTTTCCAAAAGCATGCTATATGTACATTGGCCGTAGCATCTGTCGCCTACGGCCAATGTACTTATAGCATGCCTTTGGAAAAAAAAATTAAAATTGGTATTTCGGCCTCAGATAAGAAATCAAAAGCGATGCCTACGGCAACCAGTGGTCTCAGGCTATTTGCCGTGATTGGGCCCGACCGGACTTGACATTCAATTACGTCACGGTTCGAACGAGATAGAACGAGATTTGGCCGTACCGTAGTCCAAACAAGGACATTGTACGGCCAAATCACGTTGAATCTCGTTCTATCTCGTTCGAACCATGACGTAAAGGAACGTCGAGTCCGGTCGGGCCCAATCACGGCAAATAGCCTGGGACCACCGGTTGCCGTAGGCATTACTTTTGATTTCTTGTCCGAGGCCGAAATACCAATTTTAATTTTTTTTTCCAAAAGCATACTATATGTACAAGGGCCGTAGCATCTGTCGCCTACGGCCAATGTACTTATAGCATGCCTTTGGAAAAAAATTTAGAATTGGTATTTCGGCCTCAGATAAGAAATCAAAAGCGATGCCTTCGGCAACCAGTGGTCTCAGGCTATTTGCCGTGATTGGGCCCGACCGGACTTGACGTTCCATTACGTCACGGTTCGAACGAGATAGAACGAGATTTGGCCGTACCGTAGTCCAAACAAGCACATTGTACGGCCAAATCACGTTGAATCTCGTTCTATCCCGTTCGAACCGTGACGTAAAGGAACGTCGAGTCCGGTCGGGCCCAATCTCGCCAAATAGCCTGGGACCACCGGTTGCCGTAGGCATTACTTTTGATTTCTTGTCCGAGGCCGAAATACCAATTTTAATTTTTTTTCCAAAAGCATGCTATATGTACATTGGCCGTAGCATCTGTCGCCTACGGCCAATGTACTTATAGCATGCCTTTGGAAAAAAAAATTAAAATTGGTATTTCGGCCTCAGATAAGAAATCAAAAGCGATGCCTACGGCAACCAGTGGTCTCAGGCTATTTGCCGTGATTGGGCCCGACCGGACTTGACGTTCCATTACGTCACGGTTCGAACGAGATAGAACGAGATTTGACCGTACCGTAGTCCAAACAAGGACATTGTACGGCCAAATCACGTTGAATCTCGTTCTATCTCGTTCGAACCGTGACGTAAAGGAACGTCGAGTCCGGTCGGGCGCAATCACGGCAAATAGCCTGGGACCACCGGTTGCCGTAGGCATTACTTTTGATTTCTTGTCCGAGGCCGAAATACCAATTTTAATTTTTTTTCCAAAAGCATGCTATATGTACATTGGCCGTAGCATCTGTCGCCTACGGCCAATGTACTTACAGCATGCCTTTGGAAAAAAAATTAAAATGGGTATTTCGGCCTCAGATAAGAAATCAAAAGCGATGCCTACGGCAACCAGTGGTCTCAGGCTATTTGCCGTGATTGGGCCCGACCGGACTTGACTTTCCATTACGTCACGCTTCGAACGAGATTTGGCCGTACCGTAGTCCAAACAAGGACATTGTACGGCCAAATCACGTTGAATCTCGTTCTATCTCGTTCGAACCGTGACGTAAAGGAACGTCGAGTCCGGTCGGGCCCAATCACGGCAAATAGCCTGGGACCACCGGTTACCGTAGGCATTACTTTTGATTTCTTGTCCGAAATACCAATTTTAATTTTTTTTCCAAAAGCAAGCTATATGTACATTGGCCGTAGCATCTGTCGCCTACGGCCAATGTACTTATAGCATGCCTTTGGAAAAAAAATTAAAATTGGTATTTCGGCCTCGGATAAGAAATCAAAAGCGATGCCTACGGCAACCAGTGGTCTCAGGCTATTTGACGTGATTGGGCCCGACCGGACTTGACGTTCCATTACGTCACGGTTCGAACGAGATAGAACGAGATTTGGCCGTACCGTAGTCCAAACAAGGACATTGTACGGCCAAATCACGTTGAATCTCGTTCTATCTCGTTCGAACCGTGACGTAAAGGAACGTCGAGTCCGGTCGGGCCCAATCACGGCAAATAGCCTGGGACCACCGGTTGCCGTAGGCATTACTTTTGATTTCTTGTCCGAGGCCGAAATACCAATTTTAATTTTTTTTTCCAAAAGCATGCTATATGTACATTGGCCGTAGCATCTGTCGCCTACGGCCAATGTACTTATAGCATGCCTTTGGAAAAAAAATTAAAATTGGTATTTCGGCCTCAGATAAGAAATCAAAAGCGATGCCTACGGCAACTAGTGGTCTCAGGCTATTTGCCGTGATTGGGCCCGACCGGACTTGACGTTCCATTACGTCACGGTTCGAACGAGATAGAACGAGATTTGGCCGTACCGTAGTCCAGACAAGGACATTGTACGGCCAAATCACGTTGAATCTCGTTCTATCTCGTTCGAGCCGTGACGTAAAGGAAAGTCGAGTCCGGTCGGGCCCAATCACGGCAAATAGCCTGGGACCACCGGTTGCCGTAGGCATTACTTTTGATTTCTTGTCCGAGGCCGAAATACCAATTTTAATTTTTTTCCAAAAGCATGCTATATGTACATTGGCCGTAGAATCTGTCGCCTACGGCCAATGTACTTATAGCATGCCTTTGGAAAAAAAATTAAAATTGGTATTTCGGCCTCAGATAAGAAATCAAAAGCGATGCCTACGGCAACCAGTGGTCTCAGGCTATTTGCCGTGATTGGGCCCGACCGGACTTGACGTTCCATTACGGCACGGTTCGAACGAGATAGAACGAGATTTGGCCGTACCGTAGTCCAAACAAGGACATTGTACGGCCAAATCACGTTGAATCTCGTTCTATCTCGTTCGAACCGTGACGTAAAGGAACGTCGAGTCCGGTCGGGCCCAATCACGGCAAATAGCCTGGGACCACCGGTTGCCGTAGGCATTACTTTTGATTTCTTGTCCGAGGCCGAAATACCAATTTTAATTTTTTTTCCAAAAGCATGCTATATGAACATTGGCCGTAGCATCTGTCGCCTACGGCCAATGTACTTATAGCATGCCTTTGGAAAAAAAAAATTAAAATTGGTATTTCGGCCTGAGATAAGAAATCAAAAGCGATGCCTACGGCAACCAGTGGTCTCAGGCTATTTGCCGTGATTGGGCCCGACCGGACTTGACGTTTCATTACGTCACGGTTCGAACGAGATAGAACGAGATTTGCCCGTACCGTAGTCCAAACAAGGACATTGTACGGCCAAATCACGTTGAATCTCGTTCTATCTCGTTCGAACCGTGACGTAAATGAACGTCGAGTCCGGTCGGGCCCAATCACGGCAAATAGCCTGGGACCACTGGTTGCCGTAGGCATCGCTTTTGATTTCTTATCTAAGGCCGAAATACCAATTTTAATTTTTTTTCCAAAAGCATGCTATAAGTACATTGGCCGTAGCATCTGTCGCCTACGGCCAATGTACTTATAGCATGCCTTTGGAAAAAAAATTAAAATAGGTATTTCGGCCTCAGATAAGAAATCAAAAGCGATGCCTACGGCAACCAGTGGTCTTAGGCTATTTGCCGTGATTGGGCCCGACCGGACTTGACGTTCCATTACGTCACGGTTCGAACGAGATTTGGCCGTACCGTAGTCCAAACAAGGACATTGTACGGCCAAATCACGCTGAATCTCGTTCTATCTCGTTCGAACCGTGACGTAAAGGAACGTCGAGTCCGGTCGGGCCCAATCACGGCAAATAGCCTGGGACCACCGGTTGCCGTAGGCATTACCTTTGATTTCTTGTCCGAGGCCGAAATACCAATTTTGATTTTTTTTCCAAAAGCATGCCATATGTACATTGGCCGTAGCATCTGTCGCCTACGGCCAATGTACTTATAGCATGCCTTTGGAAAAAAAATTAAAATTGGTATTTCGGCCTCAGATAAGAAATCAAAAGCGATGCCTACGGCAACCAGTGGTCTCAGGCTATTTGCCGTGATTGGGCCCGACCGGACTTGACGTTCCATTACGTCACGGTTCGAACGAGATAGAACGAGATTTGGCCGTACCGTAGTCCAAACAAGGACATTGTACGGCCAAATCACGTTGAATCTCGTTCTATCCCGTTCGAGCCGTGACGTAAAGGAACGTCGAGTCCGGTCGGGCCCAATCTCGCCAAATAGCCTGGGACCACCGGTTGCCGTAGGCATTACTTTTGATTTCTTGTCCGAGGCCGAAATACCAATTTTAATTTTTTTTCCAAAAGCATGCTATATGTACATTGGCCGTAGCATCTGTCGCCTACGGCCAATGTACTTATAGCATGCCTTTGGAAAAAAAAATTAAAATTGGTATTTCGGCCTCAGATAAGAAATCAAAAGCGATGCCTACGGCAACCAGTGGTCTCAGGCTATTTGCCGTGATTGGGCCCGACCGGACTTGACATTCAATTACGTCACGGTTCGAACGAGATAGAACGAGATTTGGCCGTACCGTAGTCCAAACAAGGACATTGTACGGCCAAATCACGTTGAATCTCGTTCTATCTCGTTCGAACCATGACGTAAAGGAACGTCGAGTCCGGTCGGGCCCAATCACGGCAAATAGCCTGGGACCACCGGTTGCCGTAGGCATTACTTTTGATTTCTTGTCCGAGGCCGAAATACCAATTTTAATTTTTTTTTCCAAAAGCATACTATATGTACAAGGGCCGTAGCATCTGTCGCCTACGGCCAATGTACTTATAGCATGCCTTTGGAAAAAAATTTAGAATTGGTATTTCGGCCTCAGATAAGAAATCAAAAGCGATGCCTTCGGCAACCAGTGGTCTCAGGCTATTTGCCGTGATTGGGCCCGACCGGACTTGACGTTCCATTACGTCACGGTTCGAACGAGATAGAACGAGATTTGGCCGTACCGTAGTCCAAACAAGCACATTGTACGGCCAAATCACGTTGAATCTCGTTCTATCCCGTTCGAACCGTGACGTAAAGGAACGTCGAGTCCGGTCGGGCCCAATCTCGCCAAATAGCCTGGGACCACCGGTTGCCGTAGGCATTACTTTTGATTTCTTGTCCGAGGCCGAAATACCAATTTTAATTTTTTTTCCAAAAGCATGCTATATGTACATTGGCCGTAGCATCTGTCGCCTACGGCCAATGTACTTATAGCATGCCTTTGGAAAAAAAAATTAAAATTGGTATTTCGGCCTCAGATAAGAAATCAAAAGCGATGCCTACGGCAACCAGTGGTCTCAGGCTATTTGCCGTGATTGGGCCCGACCGGACTTGACGTTCCATTACGTCACGGTTCGAACGAGATAGAACGAGATTTGACCGTACCGTAGTCCAAACAAGGACATTGTACGGCCAAATCACGTTGAATCTCGTTCTATCTCGTTCGAACCGTGACGTAAAGGAACGTCGAGTCCGGTCGGGCGCAATCACGGCAAATAGCCTGGGACCACCGGTTGCCGTAGGCATTACTTTTGATTTCTTGTCCGAGGCCGAAATACCAATTTTAATTTTTTTTCCAAAAGCATGCTATATGTACATTGGCCGTAGCATCTGTCGCCTACGGCCAATGTACTTACAGCATGCCTTTGGAAAAAAAATTAAAATGGGTATTTCGGCCTCAGATAAGAAATCAAAAGCGATGCCTACGGCAACCAGTGGTCTCAGGCTATTTGCCGTGATTGGGCCCGACCGGACTTGACTTTCCATTACGTCACGCTTCGAACGAGATTTGGCCGTACCGTAGTCCAAACAAGGACATTGTACGGCCAAATCACGTTGAATCTCGTTCTATCTCGTTCGAACCGTGACGTAAAGGAACGTCGAGTCCGGTCGGGCCCAATCACGGCAAATAGCCTGGGACCACCGGTTACCGTAGGCATTACTTTTGATTTCTTGTCCGAAATACCAATTTTAATTTTTTTTCCAAAAGCAAGCTATATGTACATTGGCCGTAGCATCTGTCGCCTACGGCCAATGTACTTATAGCATGCCTTTGGAAAAAAAATTAAAATTGGTATTTCGGCCTCGGATAAGAAATCAAAAGCGATGCCTACGGCAACCAGTGGTCTCAGGCTATTTGACGTGATTGGGCCCGACCGGACTTGACGTTCCATTACGTCACGGTTCGAACGAGATAGAACGAGATTTGGCCGTACCGTAGTCCAAACAAGGACATTGTACGGCCAAATCACGTTGAATCTCGTTCTATCTCGTTCGAACCGTGACGTAAAGGAACGTCGAGTCCGGTCGGGCCCAATCACGGCAAATAGCCTGGGACCACCGGTTGCCGTAGGCATTACTTTTGATTTCTTGTCCGAGGCCGAAATACCAATTTTAATTTTTTTTTCCAAAAGCATGCTATATGTACATTGGCCGTAGCATCTGTCGCCTACGGCCAATGTACTTATAGCATGCCTTTGGAAAAAAAATTAAAATTGGTATTTCGGCCTCAGATAAGAAATCAAAAGCGATGCCTACGGCAACTAGTGGTCTCAGGCTATTTGCCGTGATTGGGCCCGACCGGACTTGACGTTCCATTACGTCACGGTTCGAACGAGATAGAACGAGATTTGGCCGTACCGTAGTCCAAACAAGGACATTGTACGGCCAAATCACGTTGAATCTCGTTCTATCTCGTTCGAGCCGTGACGTAAAGGAAAGTCGAGTCCGGTCGGGCCCAATCACGGCAAATAGCCTGGGACCACCGGTTGCCGTAGGCATTACTTTTGATTTCTTGTCCGAGGCCGAAATACCAATTTTAATTTTTTTCCAAAAGCATGCTATATGTACATTGGCCGTAGAATCTGTCGCCTACGGCCAATGAACTTATAGCATGCCTTTGGAAAAAAAATTAAAATTGGTATTTCGGCCTCAGATAAGAAATCAAAAGCGATGCCTACGGCAACCAGTGGTCTCAGGCTATTTGCCGTGATTGGGCCCGACCGGACTTGACGTTCCATTACGGCACGGTTCGAACGAGATAGAACGAGATTTGGCCGTACCGTAGTCCAAACAAGGACATTGTACGGCCAAATCACGTTGAATCTCGTTCTATCTCGTTCGAACCGTGACGTAAAGGAACGTCGAGTCCGGTCGGGCCCAATCACGGCAAATAGCCTGGGACCACCGGTTGCCGTAGGCATTACTTTTGATTTCTTGTCCGAGGCCGAAATACCAATTTTAATTTTTTTTCCAAAAGCATGCTATATGAACATTGGCCGTAGCATCTGTCGCCTACGGCCAATGTACTTATAGCATGCCTTTGGAAAAAAAAAATTAAAATTGGTATTTCGGCCTGAGATAAGAAATCAAAAGCGATGCCTACGGCAACCAGTGGTCTCAGGCTATTTGCCGTGATTGGGCCCGACCGGACTTGACGTTTCATTACGTCACGGTTCGAACGAGATAGAACGAGATTTGCCCGTACCGTAGTCCAAACAAGGACATTGTACGGCCAAATCACGTTGAATCTCGTTCTATCTCGTTCGAACCGTGACGTAAATGAACGTCGAGTCCGGTCGGGCCCAATCACGGCAAATAGCCTGGGACCACTGGTTGCCGTAGGCATCGCTTTTGATTTCTTATCTAAGGCCGAAATACCAATTTTAATTTTTTTTCCAAAAGCATGCTATAAGTACATTGGCCGTAGCATCTGTCGCCTACGGCCAATGTACTTATAGCATGCCTTTGGAAAAAAAATTAAAATAGGTATTTCGGCCTCAGATAAGAAATCAAAAGCGATGCCTACGCCAACCAGTGGTCTCAGGCTATTTGCCGTGATTGGGCCCGACCGGACTTGACGTTCCATTACGTCACGGTTCGAACGAGATTTGGCCGTACCGTAGTCCAAACAAGGACATTGTACGGCCAAATCACGTTGAATCTCGTTCTATCTCGTTCGAACCGTGACGTAAAGGAACGTCGAGTCCGGTCGTGCCCAATCACGGCAAATAGCCTGGGACCACCGGTTGCCGTAGGCATTACTTTTGATTTCTTGTCCGAGGCCGAAAAACCAATTTTAATTTTGTTTCCAAAGGCATGCTATATGTACATTGGCCGTAGCATCTGTCGCCTACGGCCAATGTACTTATAGCATGCCTTTGGAAAAAAAATTAAAATTGGTATTTCGGCCTCAGATAAAAAATCAAAAGCGATGCCTACGGCAACCAGTGGTCTCAGGCTATTTGCCGTGATTGGGCCCGACCGGACTTGACGTTCCATTACGTCACGCTTCGAACGAGATTTGGCCGTACCGTAGTCCAAACAAGGACATTGTACGGCCAAATCACGTTGAATCTCGTTCTATCTCGTTCGAACCGTGACGTAAAGGAACGTCGAGTCCGGTCCGGCCCAATCACGGCAAATAGTCTGGGACCACCGGTTACCGTAGGCATTACTTTTGATTTCTTGTCCGAGGCCGAAATACCAATTTTAATTTTTTTTTTCAAAAGCATGCTATATGTACATTGGCCGTAGCATCTGTCGCCTACGAACAATGCACTTATAGCATGCCTTTGGAAAATAAATTAAAATTGGTATTTCGGCCTCAGATAAGATATCAAAAGCGATGCCTACGGCAACCAGTGGTCTCAGGCTATTTGCCGTGATTGGGCCCGACCGGACTTGACGTTCCATTACGTCACAGTTCGAACGAGATAGAACGAGATTTGGCCGTACCGTAGTCCAAACAAGGACATTGTGCGGCCAAATCACGTTGAATCTCGTTCTATCTCGTTCGAACCGTGACGTAAAGGAACGTCGTGTACGGTCGGGCCCAATCACGGCAAATAGCCTGGGACCACCGGTTGCCGTAGGCATTACTTTTGATTTCTTGTCCGAGGCCGAAATACCAATTTTAATTTTTTTTCCAAAAGCATGCTATATGAACATTGGCCGTAGCATCTGTCGCCTACGGCCAATGTACTTATAGCATGCCTTTGGAAAAAAAAATTAAAATTCGTATTTCGGGCTCAGATAAGAAATCAAAAGCGATGCCTACGGCAACCAGTGGTCTCAGGCTATTTGCCGTGAATGGGCCCGACCGGACTTGACGTTCCATTACGTCACGGTTCGAACGAGATAGAACGAGATTTGGCCGTACCGTAGTCCAAACAAGGACATTGTACGGCCAAATCACGTTGAATCTCGTTCTATCCCGTTCGAACCGTGACGAAAAGGAACGTCCAGTCCGGTCGGGCCCAATCTCGCCAAATAGCCTGGGACCACCGGTTGCCGTAGGCATTACTTTTGATTTCTTGTCCGAGGCCGAAATACCAATTTTAATTTTTTTTCCAAAAGCATGCTATATGTACATTGGCCGTAGCATCTGTCGCCTACGGCCAATGTACTTATAGCATGCCTTTGGAAAAAAAATTAAAATTGGTATTTCGGCCTCAGATAAGAAATCAAAAGCGATGCCTACGGCAACCAGTGGTCTCAGGCTATTTGCCGTGATTGGGCCCGACCGGACTTGACGTTCCATAACGTCACGGTTCGAACGAGATAGAAGGAGATTTGGCCGTACCGTAGTCCAAACAAGGACATTGTACGGCCAAATCACGTTGAATCTCGTTCTATCTCGTTCGAACCGTGACGTAAAGGAACGTCGAGTCCGGTCGGGCGCAATCACGGCAAATAGCCTGGGACCACCGGTTGCCGTAGGCATTACTTTTGATTTCTTGTCCGAGGCCGAAATACCAATTTTAATTTTTTTTCCAAAAGCATGCTATATGTACATTGGCCGTAGCATCTGTCGCCTACGGCCAATGTACTTATAGCATGCCTTTGGAAAAAAATTAAAATTGGTATTTCGGCCTCAGATAAGAAATCAAAAGCGATGCCTACGGCAACCAGTGGTCTTAGGCTATTTGCCGTGATTGGGCCCGACCGGACTTGACGTTCCATTACGTCACGGTTCGAACGAGATTTGGCCGTACCGTAGTCCAAACAAGGACATTGTACGGCCAAATCACGTTGAATCTCGTTCTATCTCGTTCGAACCGTGACGTAAAGGAACGTCGAGTCCGGTCGGGCCCAATCACGGCAAATAGCCTGGGACCACCGGTTGCCGTAGGCATTACCTTTGATTTCTTGTCCGAGGCCGAAATACCAATTTTGATTTTTTTTCCAAAAGCATGCCATATGTACATTGGCCGTAGCATCTGTCGCCTACGGCCAATGTACTTATAGCATGCCTTTGGAAAAAAAATTAAAATTGGTATTTCGGCCTCAGATAAGAAATCAAAAGCGATGCCTACGGCAACCAGTGGTCTCAGGCTATTTGCCGTGATTGGGCCCGACCGGACTTGACGTTCCATTACGTCACGGTTCGAACGAGATAGAACGAGATTTGGCCGTACCGTAGTCCAAACAAGGACATTGTACGGCCAAATCACGTTGAATCTCGTTCTATCCCGTTCGAGCCGTGACGTAAAGGAACGTCGAGTCCGGTCGGGCCCAATCTCGCCAAATAGCCTGGGACCACCGGTTGCCGTAGGCATTACTTTTGATTTCTTGTCCGAGGCCGAAATACCAATTTTAATTTTTTTTCCAAAAGCATGCTATATGTACATTGGCCGTAGCATCTGTCGCCTACGGCCAATGTACTTATAGCATGCCTTTGGAAAAAAAAATTAAAATTGGTATTTCGGCCTCAGATAAGAAATCAAAAGCGATGCCTACGTCAACCAGTGGTCTCAGGCTATTTGCCGTGATTGGGCCCGACCGGACTTGACATTCAATTACGTCACGGTTCGAACGAGATAGAACGAGATTTGGCCGTACCGTAGTCCAAACAAGGACATTGTACGGCCAAATCACGTTGAATCTCGTTCTATCTCGTTCGAACCATGACGTAAAGGAACGTCGAGTCCGGTCGGGCCCAATCACGGCAAATAGCCTGGGACCACCGGTTGCCGTAGGCATTACTTTTGATTTCTTGTCCGAGGCCGAAATACCAATTTTAATTTTTTTTCCAAAAGCATACTATATGTACAAGGGCCGTAGCATCTGTCGCCTACGGCCAATGTACTTATAGCATGCCTTTGGAAAAAAATTTAGAATTGGTATTTCGGCCTCAGATAAGAAATCAAAAGCGATGCCTTCGGCAACCAGTGGTCTCAGGCTATTTGCCGTGATTGGGCCCGACCGGACTTGACGTTCCATTACGTCACGGTTCGAACGAGATAGAACGAGATTTGGCCGTACCGTAGTCCAAACAAGGACATTGTACGGCCAAATCACGTTGAATCTCGTTCTATCCCGTTCGAACCGTGACGTAAAGGAACGTCGAGTCCGGTCGGGCCCAATCTCGCCAAATAGCCTGGGACCACCGGTTGCCGTAGGCATTACTTTTGATTTCTTGTCCGAGGCCGAAATACCAATTTTAATTTTTTTTCCAAAAGCATGCTATATGTACATTGGCCGTAGCATCTGTCGCCTACGGCCAATGTACTTATAGCATGCCTTTGGAAAAAAAAATTAAAATTGGTATTTCGGCCTCAGATAAGAAATCAAAAGCGATGCCTACGGCAACCAGTGGTCTCAGGCTATTTGCCGTGATTGGGCCCGACCGGACTTGACGTTCCATTACGTCACGGTTCGAACGAGATAGAACGAGATTTGGCCGTACCGTAGTCCAAACAAGGACATTGTACGGCCAAATCACGTTGAATCTCGTTCTATCTCGTTCGAACCGTGACGTAAAGGAACGTCGAGTCCGGTCGGGCGCATTCACGGCAAATAGCCTGGGACCACCGGTTGCCGTAGGCATTACTTTTGATTTCTTGTCCGAGGCCGAAATACCAATTTTAATTTTTTTTCCAAAAGCATGCTATATGTACATTGGCCGTAGCATCTGTCGCCTACGGCCAATGTACTTATAGCATGCCTTTGGAAAAAAAATTAAAATGGGTATTTCGGCCTCAGATAAGAAATCAAAAGCGATGCCTACGGCAACCAGTGGTCTCAGGCTATTTGCCGTGATTGGGCCCGACCGGACTTGACGTTCCATTACGTCACGCTTCGAACGAGATTTGGCCGTACCGTAGTCCAAACAAGGACATTGTACGGCCAAATCACGTTGAATCTCGTTCTATCTCGTTCGAACCGTGACGTAAAGGAACGTCGAGTCCGGTCGGGCCCAATCACGGCAAATAGCCTGGGACCACCGGTTACCGTAGGCATTACTTTTGATTTCTTGTCCGAAATACCAATTTTAATTTTTTTTCCAAAAGCAAGCTATATGTACATTGGCCGTAGCATCTGTCGCCTACGGCCAATGTACTTATAGCATGCCTTTGGAAAAAAAATTAAAATTGGTATTTCGGCCTCAGATAAGAAATCAAAAGCGATGCCTACGGCAACCAGTGGTCTCAGGCTATTTGACGTGATTGGGCCCGACCGGACTTGACGTTCCATTACGTCACGGTTCGAACGAGATAGAACGAGATTTGGCCGTACCGTAGTCCAAACAAGGACATTGTACGGCCAAATCACGTTGAATCTCGTTCTATCTCGTTCGAACCGTGACGTAAAGGAACGTCGAGTCCGGTCGGGCCCAATCACGGCAAATAGCCTGGGACCACCGGTTGCCGTAGGCATTACTTTTGATTTCTTGTCCGAGGCCGAAATACCAATTTTAATTTTTTTTTCCAAAAGCATGCTATATGTACATTGGCCGTAGCATCTGTCGCCTACGGCCAATGTACTTATAGCATGCCTTTGGAAAAAAAATTAAAATTGGTATTTCGGCCTCAGATAAGAAATCAAAAGCGATGCCTACGGCAACTAGTGGTCTCAGGCTATTTGCCGTGATTGGGCCCGACCGGACTTGACGTTCCATCACGTCACGGTTCGAACGAGATAGAACGAGATTTGGCCGTACCGTAGTCCAAACAAGGACATTGTACGGCCAAATCACGTTGAATCTCGTTCTATCTCGTTCGAACCGTGACGTAAAGGAACGTCGAGTCCGGTCGGGCCCAATCACGGCAAATAGCCTGGGACCACCGGTTGCCGTAGGCATTACTTTTGATTTCTTGTCCGAGGCCGAAATACCAATTTTAATTTTTTTTCCAAAAGCATGCTATATGTACATTGGCCGTAGAATCTGTCGCCTACGGCCAATGTACTTATAGCATGCCTTTGGAAAAAAAATTAAAATTGGTATTTCGGCCTCAGATAAGAAATCAAAAGCGATGCCTACGTCAACCAGTGGTCTCAGGCTATTTGCCGTGATTGGGCCCGACCGGACTTGACGTTCCATTACGTCACGGTTCGAACGAGATAGAACGAGATTTGGCCGTACCGTAGTCAAAACAAGGACTATGTACGGCCAAATCACGTTGAATCTCGTTCTATCTCGTTCGAACCGTGACGTAAAGGAACGTCGAGTCCGGTCGGGCCCAATCACGGCAAGTAGCCTGGGACCACCGGTTGCCGTAGGCATTACTTTTGATTTCTTGTCCGAGGCCGAAATACCAATTTTAATTTTTTTTCCAAAAGCATGCTATATGTACATTGGCCGTAGCATCTGTCGCCTACGGCCAATGTACTTATAGCATGCCTTTGGAAAAAAAATTAAAATTGGTATTTCGGCCTCAGATAAGAAATCAAAAGCGATGCCTACGGCAACTAGTGGTCTCAGGCTTTTTGCCGTGATTGGGCCCGACCGGACTTGACGTTCCATTACGGCACGGTTCGAACGAGATAGAACGAGATTTGGCCGTACCGTAGTCCAAACAAGGACATTGTACGGCCAAATCACGTTGAATCTCGTTCTATCTCGTTCGAACCGTGACGTAAAGGAACGTCGAGTCCGGTCGGGCCCAATCACGGCAAATAGCCTGGGACCACCGGTTGCCGTAGGCATTACTTTTGATTTCTTGTCCGAGGCCGAAATACCAATTTTAATTTTTTTTCCAAAAGCATGCTATATGTACATTGGCCGTAGAATCTGTCGCCTACGGCCAATGTACTTATAGCATGCCTTTGGAAAAAAAAATTAAAATTGGTATTTCGGCCTCAGATAAGAAATCAAAAGCGATGCCTACGGCAACCAGTGGTCTCAGGCTATTTGCCGTGATTGGGCCCGACCGGACTTGACGTTCCATTACGGCACGGTTCGAACGAGATAGAACGAGATTTGGCCGTACCGTAGTCCAAACAAGGACATTGTACGGCCAAATCACGTTGAATCTCGTTCTATCTCGTTCGAACCGTGACGTAAAGGAACGTCGAGTCCGGTCGGGCCCAATCACGGCAAATAGCCTGGGACCACCGGTTGCCGTAGGCATTACTTTTGATTTCTTGTCCGAGGCCGAAATACCAATTTTAATTTTTTTTCCAAAAGCATGCTATATGTACATTGGCCGTAGCATCTGCCGCCTACGGCCAATGTACTTATAGCATGCCTTTGGAAAAAAAATTAACATTGGTATTTCGGCCTCAGATAAGAAATCAAAAGCGATGCCTACGTCAACCAGTGGTCTCAGGCTATTTGCCGTGATTGGGCCCGACCGGACTTGACGTTCCATTACGTCACGGTTCGAACGAGATAGAACGAGATTTGGCCGTACCGTAGTCCAAACAAGGACATTGTACGGCCAAATCACGTTGAATCTCGTTCTATCTCGTTCGAACCGTGACGTAAAGGAACGTCGAGTCCGGTCGGGCCCAATCACGGCAAATAGCCTGGGACCACCGGTTACCGTAGGCATTACTTTTGATTTCTTGTCCGAGGCCGAAATACCAATTTTTTTTTTTTTTTCCCAAAGCATGCTATATTTACATTGGCCGTAGAATCTGTCGCCTACGGCCAATGTACTTTTAGCATGCCTTTGGAAAAAAAATTAAAATTGGTATTTCGGCCTCAGATAAGAAATCAAAAGCGATACCTACGGTAACCAGTGGTCTCAGGCTATTTGCCGTGATTGGGCCCGACCGGACTTGACGTTCCATTACGTCACGGTTCGAACGAGATAGAACGAGATTTGGCCGTACCGTAGTCCAAACAAGGACATTGTACGGCCAAATCACGTTGAATCTCGTTCTATCTCGTTCGAACCGTGACGTAAAGGAACGTCGAGTCCGGTCGGGCCCAATCACGGCAAATAGCCTGGGACCACCGGTTGCCGTAGGCATTACTTTTGATTTCTTGTCCGAGGCCGAAATACCAATTTTAATTTTTTTTCCAAAAGCATGCTATATGTACATTGGCCGTAGCATCTGTCGCCTACGGCCAATGTACTTATAGCATGCCTTTGGAAAAAAAATTAACATTGGTATTTCGGCCTCAGATAAGAAATCAAAAGCGATGCCTACGGCAACCAGTGGTCTCAGGCTATTTGCCGTGATTGGGCCCGACCGGACTTGACGTTCCATTACGTCACGGTTCGAACGAGATAGAACGAGATTTGGCCGTACCGTAGTCAAAACAAGGACATTGTACGGCCAAATCACGTTGAATCTCGTTCTATCTCGTTCGAACCGTGACGTAAAGGAACGTCGAGTCCGGTCGGCCCAATCACGGCAAATAGCCTGGGACCACCGGTTGCCGTAGGCATCACTTTTGATTTCTTGTCCGAGGCCGATATACCAATTTTAATTTTTTTTCCAAAAGCATGCTATATGTACAAGGGCCGTAGCATCTGTCGCCTACGGCCAATGTACTTATAGCATGCCTTTGGAAAAAAAAAAAATTGGTATATCGGCCTCAGATAAGAAATCAAAAGTGATGCCTACGGCAACCAGTGGTCTCAGGCAATTTGCCGTGATTGGGCCCGACTGGACTTGACGTTCCATTACGGCACGGTTCGGCCGTAATAGAACGAGATTTGGCCGTACCGTAGTCCAAACAAGGACATTGTACGGCCAAATCACGTTGAATCTCGTTCTATCTCGTTCGAACCGTGACGTAAAGGAACGTCGAGTCCGGTCGGGCCCAATCACGGCAAATAGCCTGGGACCACCGGTTGCCGTAGGCATTACTTTTGATTTCTTGTCCGAGGCCGAAATACCAATTTTAATTTTTTTTCCAAAAGCATGCTATATGTACATTGGCCGTAGCATCTGTCGCCTACGGCCAATGTACTTATAGCATGCCTTTGGAAAAAAAATTAACATTGGTATTTCGGCCTCAGATAAGAAATCAAAAGCGATGCCTACGGCAACCAGTGGTCTCAGGCTATTTGCCGTGATTGGGCCCGACCGGACTTGACGTTCCATTACGTCACGGTTCGAACGAGATAGAACGAGATTTGGCCGTACCGTAGTCAAAACAAGGACATTGTACGGCCAAATCACGTTGAATCTCGTTCTATCTCGTTCGAACCGTGACGTAAAGGAACGTCGAGTCCGGTCGGCCCAATCACGGCAAATAGCCTGGGACCACCGGTTGCCGTAGGCATCACTTTTGATTTCTTGTCCGAGGCCGATATACCAATTTTAATTTTTTTTCCAAAAGCATGCTATATGTACAAGGGCCGTAGCATCTGTCGCCTACGGCCAATGTACTTATAGCATGCCTTTGGAAAAAAAAAAAATTGGTATATCGGCCTCAGATAAGAAATCAAAAGTGATGCCTACGGCAACCAGTGGTCTCAGGCAATTTGCCGTGATTGGGCCCGACCGGACTCGACGTTCCATTACGGCACGGTTCGAACGAGATAGAACGAGATTTGGCCGTACCGTAGTCCAAACAAGGACATTGTACGGCCAAATCACGTTGAATCTCGTTCTATCTCGTTCGAACCGTGACGTAAAGGAACGTCGAGTCCGGTCGGGCCCAATCACGGCAAATAGCCTGGGACCACCGGTTGCCGTAGGCATCACTTTTGATTTCTTGTCCGAGGCCGAAATACCAATTTTAATTTTTTTTCCAAAAGCATGCTATATGTACATTGGCCGTAGCATCTGTCGCCTACGGCCAATGTACTTATAGCATGCCTTTGGAAAAAAAATTAAAATTGGTATTTCGGCCTCAGATAAGAAATCAAAAACGATGCCTACGGCAACCAGTGGTCTCAGGCTATTTGCCGTGATTGGGCCCGACCGGACTTGACGTTCCATTACGTCACGCTTCGAACGAGATTTGGCCGTACCGTAGTCCAAACAAGGACATTATACGGCCAAATCACGTTGAATCTCGTTCTATCTCGTTCGAACCGTGACGTAAAGGAACGTCGAGTCCGGTCGGGCCCAATCACGGCAAATAGCCTGGGACCACCGGTTGCCGTAGGCATTACTTTTGATTTCTTGTCCGAGGCCGAAATACCAATTTTAATTTTTTTTCCAAAAGCATGCTATATGTATATTAGCCGTAGCATCTGTCGCCTACGGCCAATGTACTTATAGCATGCCTTTGGAAAAAAAATTAGAATTGGTATTTCGGCCTCAGATAAGAAATCAAAAGCGATGCCTACGGCAACCAGTGGTCTCAGGCTATTTGCCGTGATTGGGCCCGACCGGACTTGACGTTCCATTACGTCACGGTTCGAACGAGATAGAACGAGATTTGGCCGTACCGTAATCCAAACAAGGACATTATACGGCCAAATCACGTTGAATCTCGTTCGAACCGTGACGTAAAGGAACGTCGAGTCCGGTCGGGCCCAATCACGGCAAATAGCCTGGGACCACCGGTTGCCGTAGGCATTACTTTTGATTTCTTGTCCGAGGCCGAAATACCAATTTTAATTTTTTTTCCATAAATGCTATATGTACATTGGCCGTAGCATCTGTCGCCTACGGCCAATGTACTTATAGCATGCCTTTGGAAAAAAAATTAACATTGGTATTTCGGCCTCAGATAAGAAATCAAAAGCGATGCCTACGTCAACCAGTGGTCTCAGGCTATTTGCCGTGATTGGGCCCGACCGGACTTGACGTTCCATTACGTCACGGTTCGAACGAGATAGAACGAGATTTGGCCGTACCGTAGTCCAAACAAGGACATTGTACGGCCAAATCACGTTGAATCTCGTTCTATCTCGTTCGAACCGTGACGTAAAGGAACGTCGAGTCCGGTCGGGCCCAATCACGGCAAATAGCCTGGGACCACCGGTTACCGTAGGCATTACTTTTGATTTCTTGTCCGAGGCCGAAATACCAATTTTTTTTTTTTTTCCAAAAGCATGCTATATTTACATTGGCCGTAGAATCTGTCGCCTACGGCCAATGTACTTTTAGCATGCCTTTGGAAAAAAAATTAAAATTGGTATTTCGGCCTCAGATAAGAAATCAAAAGCGATACCTACGGTAACCAGTGGTCTCAGGCTATTTGCCGTGATTGGGCCCGACCGGACTTGACGTTCCATTACGTCACGGTTCGAACGAGATAGAACGAGATTTGGCCGTACCGTAGTCCAAACAAGGACATTGTACGGCCAAATCACGTTGAATCTCGTTCTATCTCGTTCGAACCGTGACGTAAAGGAACGTCGAGTCCGGTCGGGCCCAATCACGGCAAATAGCCTGGGACCACCGGTTGCCGTAGGCATTACTTTTGATTTCTTGTCCGAGGCCGAAATACCAATTTTAATTTTTTTTCCAAAAGCATGCTATATGTACATTGGCCGTAGCATCTGTCGCCTACGGCCAATGTACTTATAGCATGCCTTTGGAAAAAAAATTAACATTGGTATTTCGGCCTCAGATAAGAAATCAAAAGCGATGCCTACGGCAACCAGTGGTCTCAGGCTATTTGCCGTGATTGGGCCCGACCGGACTTGACGTTCCATTACGTCACGGTTCGAACGAGATAGAACGAGATTTGGCCGTACCGTAGTCAAAACAAGGACATTGTACGGCCAAATCACGTTGAATCTCGTTCTATCTCGTTCGAACCGTGACGTAAAGGAACGTCGAGTCCGGTCGGCCCAATCACGGCAAATAGCCTGGGACCACCGGTTGCCGTAGGCATCACTTTTGATTTCTTGTCCGAGGCCGATATACCAATTTTAATTTTTTTTCCAAAAGCATGCTATATGTACAAGGGCCGTAGCATCTGTCGCCTACGGCCAATGTACTTATAGCATGCCTTTGGAAAAAAAAAAAATTGGTATATCGGCCTCAGATAAGAAATCAAAAGTGATGCCTACGGCAACCAGTGGTCTCAGGCAATTTGCCGTGATTGGGCCCGACTGGACTTGACGTTCCATTACGGCACGGTTCGGCCGTAATAGAACGAGATTTGGCCGTACCGTAGTCCAAACAAGGACATTGTACGGCCAAATCACGTTGAATCTCGTTCTATCTCGTTCGAACCGTGACGTAAAGGAACGTCGAGTCCGGTCGGGCCCAATCACGGCAAATAGCCTGGGACCACCGGTTGCCGTAGGCATTACTTTTGATTTCTTGTCCGAGGCCGAAATACCAATTTTAATTTTTTTTCCAAAAGCATGCTATATGTACATTGGCCGTAGCATCTGTCGCCTACGGCCAATGTACTTATAGCATGCCTTTGGAAAAAAAATTAACATTGGTATTTCGGCCTCAGATAAGAAATCAAAAGCGATGCCTACGGCAACCAGTGGTCTCAGGCTATTTGCCGTGATTGGGCCCGACCGGACTTGACGTTCCATTACGTCACGGTTCGAACGAGATAGAACGAGATTTGGCCGTACCGTAGTCAAAACAAGGACATTGTACGGCCAAATCACGTTGAATCTCGTTCTATCTCGTTCGAACCGTGACGTAAAGGAACGTCGAGTCCGGTCGGCCCAATCACGGCAAATAGCCTGGGACCACCGGTTGCCGTAGGCATCACTTTTGATTTCTTGTCCGAGGCCGATATACCAATTTTAATTTTTTTTCCAAAAGCATGCTATATGTACAAGGGCCGTAGCATCTGTCGCCTACGGCCAATGTACTTATAGCATGCCTTTGGAAAAAAAAAAAATTGGTATATCGGCCTCAGATAAGAAATCAAAAGTGATGCCTACGGCAACCAGTGGTCTCAGGCAATTTGCCGTGATTGGGCCCGACCGGACTCGACGTTCCATTACGGCACGGTTCGAACGAGATAGAACGAGATTTGGCCGTACCGTAGTCCAAACAAGGACATTGTACGGCCAAATCACGTTGAATCTCGTTCTATCTCGTTCGAACCGTGACGTAAAGGAACGTCAAGTCCGGTCGGGCCCAATCACGGCAAATAGCCTGGGACCACCGGTTGCCGTAGGCATCACTTTTGATTTCTTGTCCGAGGCCGAAATACCAATTTTAATTTTTTTTCCAAAAGCATGCTATATGTACATTGGCCGTAGCATCTGTCGCCTACGGCCAATGTACTTATAGCATGCCTTTGGAAAAAAAATTAAAATTGGTATTTCGGCCTCAGATAAGAAATCAAAAGCGATGCCTACGGCAACCAGTGGTCTCAGGCTATTTGCCGTGATTGGGCCCGACCGGACTTGACGTTCCATTACGTCACGCTTCGAACGAGATTTGGCCGTACCGTAGTCCAAACAAGGACATTATACGGCCAAATCACGTTGAATCTCGTTCTATCTCGTTCGAACCGTGACGTAAAGGAACGTCGAGTCCGGTCGGGCCCAATCACGGCAAATAGCCTGGGACCACCGGTTGCCGTAGGCATTACTTTTGATTTCTTGTCCGAGGCCGAAATACCAATTTTAATTTTTTTTCCAAAAGCATGCTATATGTATATTAGCCGTAGCATCTGTCGCCTACGGCCAATGTACTTATAGCATGCCTTTGGAAAAAAAATTAGAATTGGTATTTCGGCCTCAGATAAGAAATCAAAAGCGATGCCTACGGCAACCAGTGGTCTCAGGCTATTTGCCGTTATTGGGCCCGACCGGACTTGACGTTCCATTACGTCACGGTTCGAACGAGATAGAACGAGATTTGGCCGTACCGTAATCCAAACAAGGACATTATACGGCCAAATCACGTTGAATCTCGTTCGAACCGTGACGTAAAGGAACGTCGAGTCCGGTCGGGCCCAATCACGGCAAATAGCCTGGGACCACCGGTTGCCGTAGGCATTACTTTTGATTTCTTGTCCGAGGCCGAAATACCAATTTTAATTTTTTTTCCATAAATGCTATATGTACATTGGCCGTAGCATCTGTCGCCTACGGCCAATGTACTTATAGCATGCCTTTGGAAAAAAAATTAAAATTGGTATTTCGGCCTGAGATAAGAAATCAAAAGCGATGCCTACGGCAACCAGTGGTCTCAGGCTATTTGCCGTGATTGGGCCCGACCGGACTTGACGTTCCATTACGTCACGGTTCGAACGAGATAGAACGAGATTTGGCCGTACCGTAGTCCAAACAAGGACATTGTACGGCCAAATCACGTTGAATCTCGTTCTATCTCGTTCGAACCGTGACGTTAAGGAACGTCGAGTCCGGTCGGGCCCAATCACGGCAAATAGCCTGGGACCACCGGTTGCCGTAGGCATTACTTTTGATTTCTTGTCCGAGGCCGAAATACCAATTTTAATGTTTTTTCCAAAAGCATACTATATGTACATTGGCCGTAGCATCTGTCGCCTACGGCCAATGTACTTATAGCATGCCTTTGGAAAAAAATTTAAAATTGGTATTTCGGCCTCAGATAAGAAATCAAAAGCGATGCCTACGGCAACCAGTGGTCTCAGGCTATTTACCGTGATTGGGCCCGACCGGACTTGACGTTCCATTACGTCACGCTTCGAACGAGATTTGGCCGTACCGTAGTCCAAACAAGGACATTGTACGGCCAAATCACGTTGAATCTCGTTCTATCTCGTTCGAACCGTGACGTAAAGGAACGTCGAGTCCGGTCGGGCCCAATCACGGCAAATAGCCTGGGACCACCGGTTGCCGTAGGCATTACTTTTGATTTCTTGTCCGAGGCCGAAATACCAATTTTAATTTTTTTTCCAAAAGCATGCTATATGTACATTAGCCGTAGCATCTGTCGCCTACGGCCAATGTACTTATAGCATGCCTTTGGAAAAAAAATTAACATTGGTATTTCGGCCTCAGATAAGAAATCAAAAGCGATGCCTACGGCAACCAGTGGTCTCAGGCTATTTGCCGTGATTGGGCCCGACCGGACTTGACTTTCCATTACGTCACGGTTCGAACGAGATAGAACGAGATTTGGCCGTACCGTAGTCCAAACAAGGACATTGTACGGCCAAATCACGTTGAATCTCGTTCGAACCGTGACGTAAAGGAACGTCGAGTCCGGTCGGGCCCAATCACGGCAAATAGCCTGGGACCACCGGTTGCCGTAGGCATTACTTTTGATTTCTTGTCCGAGGCCGAAATACCAATTTTAATTTTTTTTCCAAAAGCATGCTATATGTACATTGGCCGTAGCATCTGTCGCCTACGGCCAATGAACTTAAAGCATGCCTTTGGAAAAAAATTTAAAATTGGTATTTCGGCCTCAGATAAGAAATCAAAAGCGATGCCTACGGCAACCAGTGGTCTCAGGCTATTTGCCGTGATTGGGCCCGACCGGACTTGACGTTCCATTACGTCACGCTTCGAACGAGATTTGGCCGTACCGTAGTCCAAACAAGGACATTGTACGGCCAAATCACGTTGAATCTCGTTCTATCTCGTTCGAACCGTGACGTAAAGGAACGTCGAGTCCGGTCGGGCCCAATCACGGCAAATAGCCTGAGACCACCGGTTGCCGTAGGCATTACTTTTGATTTCTTGTCCGAGGCCGAAATACCAATTTTAATATATTTGCCAAAAGCATGCTATATGTACATTGGCCGTATCATCTGTCGCCTACGGCCAATGTACTTATAGCATGCCGTACAGTATTTAGTATTTGGTTAAAAGACCCGCGCTATCAAATTTATTGCCTACAGGAAACCCATTCGTTAATGTCTGTTGAAACAGAATGGCTGTCAGACTGGGGGGGCCAATATTTTTCAACCATGCCTTAAGTTATAGTAGAGGAGTAATGATTTTTTTTCAAGGCAAATGTTTCCTTCACGGTCCATCAGACCTTGAGTGACAACTCCGGTCGGTGGCTTGTGTTGGACATTTCTTTTGACTCCATGCGTTTCTGCTTGGTTAATATATATGGCCCCAATTCTGACTACCCTTCTTTTTTCACAAACTTGGAAACAACTAACATAATTGCATTGATCCTGCATTATATATTGTTGCTGCAGGAGACGTCAATACTGTTCTGAACGCAGATATAGACAAACCGGGCATCGACCTTCTAATTACCACCCAAAATCTCTTCAGGCTATTAACTCTTTATGTGTAAATGTAAACTTAATAGATATTTATAGGCATAAAAATACTACAGAAACACGATATACTTGGAGAAGTACCACAGCAAATGGGCAGGCCTGATATTGTGTCTGAGCTTGTTAAAGTTGCTAACAGAGGCAACTTAGATCCCAACAAATTGTCTTTCTAAATAATCTTGGAAACTCTACAATTCTTAAATCGTGAAGACATACGCTCCATGAGATACTCTTTAATGTCTATGGTAGGGGGCATACATTGGAACATCAAACCAGAAAAGACCCGGAATCCACGATGACCTGTTGTCATGGCTAGCACAGAACCAAAGTCCAAACTCATCCTTCTTCTTCTCCTTCGATGGACGGCTAGTCCAGGCTAACTCAGGAACAGTGGACCTGGGAGGATTGCAGCTTGATGGTTGTACAGCCCAGCAAAGGTCATGAATGCCAAGAACTTGACTTGTGCAAAGTAATAGATAGGACCCGGGAACTGTATGACTATGTGCCCTCGGGAGCCAACAAACTCCTCGGGTGGGCGGAGCAGTGCTAAAACCACATAGTCATAAAGTTCCCGGGTCCTATCTATTTTAGAACCGGACTGTCTTTCCGAAGCATATAATACAAATATATATATATCAAACGTTTTTGTTGATGTGAAGGTGTTAGTAACAAAAAGCCAAAGGAAGGAAGTTTAAAAGTAGAAGTTTCCATGGCCAGACCATGACAAATCTTCTAGCACCTCTGACCTTAGTGGGACCAATGTAAGTGTTGCTGCGTAATTAAAAGAAAACAATCCAGCCTGTTTCTGTCATTCAAATTGCTGGCGCCAAAATTGAATAAGAAAAACTGACACCTTCTAGGGCAGGTTGTCTGGGTCAGGCCCTGGTGGAGAAGTATCATGTGATGATTTTATCCAATCTGGTTGCTTGAATTTTACCTCTGGCTCTTTCAGTGTGCGTTTTGTGATCTCTCAGTCAGGATTTCACTTGGCAGGCTCCTAAAGCCGAGATGGCCTCTTTCAGTTTCAACATGTTTGGGAGTCAGTTCTTACAATTCTTCCGGCCCCCGATCATCACGACAGTCCAGTCACCTACCATCACAGCAGTCAAGTCCGGGACTAAAGTTGGCAACCCCGGCGACTCGATAAATCATGCGAATTGACTGAAAATCATCCTAGACCTGTGGCTGTATCATCTCTTTGTGACAATTTCCTTGTAATAAGTTGTAGCATAAGAGTGCCAGACTGTAAAATCCAGCTTCAAGTGAGTTCAACCCGTCTTGATCTAAACCGTTAAGTTTGATTCTGTTGTTCATTGTGCAGATGTCAAGATCAAACTGATTTTCTTAACCCCCAGATACTTTCACTATAGTTGCCATGAGTTTGTTGAAACTTCAGATTGTAATTTGTAGACTGTTTTTGAAAATGACTGCCATTTTCGTTCAGTTTATTTGCCATGACTTTGTCGAAAGTTTAGATGTTGTAGACTCTTTTAGAACTGGAAATGATCAATAAGGATGAGAAATTCCTTGTTTTTCCCTTCTTTCATGTAGTCACGGTGTTTCGGAAATTGTTGTTGTTTGCAGTTGCATAAACTGGTATATAGACAAGGCTGTCTTGTAATCCCTTTGGTTTCCTTCTGAACGGTGGTGTCTCTGTGTTAGTCTGATTGACAGGTTGGTTAGTGCATGGGCGTCTCCTTGATAGTCTGATTGACAGGTTAGTTAGTACACCCCTGGCACTTGGGGGACCCTACTATGTGGATTTAGTCACAAGAAATCCCTGCTCCTGATTGGCTGAGGGAAGACGGTCTGGTTCTAAGAGCTAAAAGCACACATTGACGACCCTGAGTCTTGAAATGACCAGGACGAAGTAGGGAGCATGAGAGCAATCATAACACTGCTGTCAAACAAGAAACAAAACCTAAGAGTACCCAAGTCTAGGAAGGAATATGCTTTGAAACTTGCAAATGAAGGAATGGTTTCGTCCATATGCGTGACGTCATTCATTCTTGGCTATCCAACATTGCCGTGACCTGTACCTCTTGTACTACTTTATTTCTATGACCAGTTCATCGCCGGATACAAGAGGCTGTTCAACTCCGACTTGTTACAACCAGTCGAGTTGCGAGAAAGGCTCAAGCTTGTGCAGCAATGTTCAGAACACAAGCTTAGATATCCGTGTTTTTCCTTTACATAGATGACTGAAATAGACAATTATTTCTTTGCCCTCTTGAAATATACCAATCAGAATATGATAGACAGTTAATCATCAAACAAAATATTTTTGTCGAGGTAAAGAGGAAAGAAAGCATTTTGATGTTATCTAATTTTATTCAAAATTTCCGCCATATCAAAAAAAAAATCCCTAAAACTGACCAATCAGCCATCGCTCCCGCCCTGGTGACAAATGTCAATGACTGGTCTTCAGAAAAGAAAGGAAGAACTTCAGGCAGCCATTGAAGAAGCTGAACTTCAGCGGGAGTCGAAGCACTGGAGTAGAAGCTAAAGCAGTTGAGGTCTCCATCGTCCGCTTCTCCAGCTTCACTTCCCGCCCCCCGCGAAAAATCAATGCCCGCACCCGGTGACGGACCAGCTGCAGCTGGGACCGGCGGATGTGACGATGGATCCCTCCGGCGAGATACCGCGCTACTGGAGTGTCGTTTGTTCAAACCTAAGTAAGAGGTGTGCAGATAATTATCCTCCATAAAAGAAAA
This sequence comes from Branchiostoma lanceolatum, assembly GCA_035149815.1. NCBI lineage: Eukaryota > Metazoa > Chordata > Leptocardii > Amphioxiformes > Branchiostomatidae > Branchiostoma > Branchiostoma lanceolatum. The sequence goes on along the minus strand of CM068875.1, from coordinate 15,978,085 downwards.
GCAACTTTTCAACATACCACAATGGCTTCTCCATTCCCACATGACTGCTGCTACTACTATACTGTGGAATGCAAAGGGACTTGCTGTGCCCAGAAGATCCTACCATTGCTACTCTCAGGCTGTGGTGTTCTATGGCATGAATCATATCTATCAATGATTATAGAAAAGTAATCTATTCTACATACTGAAAGATGAAACTAATAACCAAGTACTTTTATCGCATCGCAATATATTTAAGTGGTAATAGTTTGGTCTCGCTGTTGGAATTGATTATACCAGATAATGTGTAGGTGAATATAAGAGTAGAGCATGGTGTGCATGGAAACAAGTTTTAGTTGTGATATATTCTCCAAGCAGAGGTTTTGGTCGGCTGGGGTAGTAGTGGCCGGGGGGGGGGTTTAACATTGCCTCCCGTAACCTCTGCGAGATGACGGAACCGATCAAGCCTTTTAAATCTAATCACTTTGACATATTAAGGCTATTTTGTGAGTAGGTGCGAAGTCTACCAAGGCAGTCTAGGTGCCCCCGCGCCATACCCGCACCACGGGTGTTTCCGGTCTGCCGGACGAGGAACGCAGTGACCCACGACGACTCCTAACGGTCGGGGTCACAGCCAGTTTAAAACCCGTCCATTCAAACAGAACACTTACCGTCTCTACTTGACGATGGATGACGCCGGGTCAAGTGGCAGTACAGGTGGCAAAGGAGTTGTGGGGCTTTCAGAGCTGAGGGAAGGCCAGGTGGAAGCCATCCGTGCCGCCTGCCGGGGGCAAGATTGTTTTGTTGGATTGGCTACGGGGCAAGGCAAATCCCTCTGCTACCAGATTTTGCCATCAATCTCCAAAGAACCAACGATCGTCATCGTGATTTCGCCTCTCCAAGCACTTGTATCTGATCAGGTAACGTGTATTTGCCTACTGTTAACGTTCATTACTTGAAAATCGACGTGCTCTTGTGTCCTAAGGCCAGTTCCAGCTATCTTTGTCAAAGCGCTGATTATAATATTATAATGACATTTAAATGAGGAAGGTGCTATGGCAATGGTGTGAACGTGTGCTGGGGTGAGGCGATAATTGCTCAGACTTCACCTCCCACTCTCCCGCCTGCTATTAGCATTAGATTAAGCGCTAGTTGGATACCCTGCTATGCTGTTCTCTGGGCTTTCCCCGCCTCAGCCGTTCAAAATCTGATATGGTCGACTTTTCAGAAGCTACAATTCAAGTTTAGCATGTTTCGATCACAGGCAGCGTCATGAAATACAAAGTGGGCACGGTAGAGGAAGAGCAAAACTTTTCTGTAGTTACCTGAAACGCTTTTTATTACCTTTGATCAAGTTTGAAAACACCAAATTGCTAAGTTTCGGCAAGGGCATTATGGTTTCAGCTCTGGTTTTGTCCACAAGTCTTGTAGACAATGGCCACTTGCTAATTACCAGACAATACGTGTGAACAGTCAGGCCATAACGTTAACTCAATCAATAGACCTTAGTTATGTCCTTTCAAATATTAGATATCTACTATTTAGGTAAACAGGTTTGTTCTGGGTTGTATGGCTCCTGTCTGATGCCAAATTATTTCACGTCATAAATTTTATAAGTAGACGATGTTGTAAAATGTGTGAAGAACAAGATTATTCTTCCACATACATTTATATAGCTCTAGCAGTGTAACAATAGGTGTCAGATGAATTTGTCAGACAACACACGTAAGACAATACACATGCATCGTTGGCTATCTGTCCAACAGTTTGGGGCAACCTTGTTCTTTCCAGCCACAAAAGTGCAGATGTTGGCACGTGACCCAAACCAATCAATTTCAAAACAAAACAAAATTGTTGTTAATTTACATTTTCCACTGTAAAGGGGTATTTGATGGTAAATTTTACTTGCAAGTTTTCCAGAGAATTACGTGATGTCTAGGTACGAACTATACATATTCTGTTAAACTTAAATTTACAGGCATGATTTGTGACGTCTCGGTCTCCATATTATTATTCACTACCCGCAACATATGAATTTGAAATCTATTGGGGGGGGGGGGGATTTCCTTGTTAAAAAGGAGTCAATTAATGATGGCAACGATTTGACCTTGAACATTTGTTGAAAATACGTATTGTGGCATTATCAAAACTGCAACCCTAAATTCTTTGTCGACTTAATACAGGAACGGACGTCGGTCCAAATCGCAAAGTGTCTTCTTGGCCTACTGTTTTAACTCTTGTACCCACAGAGCGCAACAACACGGCCAATGTATAAAGCCGGTACTAAAACCAAACTAACGGGCAAGTCATGTTTTGTTTTGTCCCTTCCAGACAACTTTCATTGGTTGTTTGCTTGATTTGAAGGACAAAGCAAGACAAAGCGATCCGGAAGTTCTCTCTTACGAATAGTCATAGGGCTATAAATGCTTGTATGTTTTTGTTTTAAAAAATCACACAAAGTCATTTTTGTTAACATCCTGGCATCTCAAAATTGCATAAAATAACAAAAGATGATGCTACCGATTGTACCTGTAGGTGTACATTTATGCCAGACACTCAATACACATCCATCCTTCGTCTCGCGTGGTAGAGTCATGTTAGGTATTATTCGCTCTCTTTTATATGAAACGGGACCTGTGGACTCCGAGATAACGTTACCTCTGTCTGTCAAGGAGCACTGCCTCAAAACTGTTATAGGGTGTGACCCAAACAGTTAAATTAAATGAAAACAAAATGTTTCCAAATAATGTCCTTTACCGTAATATGGTCTTTGATCATAAGTCAACTTACCGTGTAATTAATCATGCCATTATACCATGAGACAGGCTATTCTTGAAACAGTGTAAATCACTTGAACTTGTCTGGGAAATCCTTTCTTCACTTTAACCAAGAATCTGTAGTCAACACTGACATTTTTCAACAAAAAAACACTAAGTATTTTTCACAATGACCTGGCCCATTCTGCTCGCCCATCAGGACGTTTCTGTCTGCACTCTATGCATAATCAAAGATAATTGCACATAATGACTTCGGGAGAGGGTGCTAAATACAAGTAATCTTTTGACAGATATTCAGCTGTCATCTTGATTGACTTTGATGGATTGGCAAAACACAGAAAACTTTAAGAATACATGTATCTAAACTTTAAAGCTATGGGCCCCACCTTTAGCCAAGAGCTACAAAGCTGATATTGGGCACAAACAATGCGTAAGGAGTTGGTTTATACGAATAATTGCTTGGAAAACGCATTTACTTATAGCATATTTAGCTATTCGTTAATAGATTTATAGCAACCCCCCAAAATACTGTCGAAATGATCAAGATTTTACATTTCATATTATTTTGACAATATTCTTATTTTCTGGAAACTTATTCTTACACTTCATGACTGTCGCTATATCCTCTGAAAAATTCAATATTCCCAGCCATCGGCAAAGGTGGTGCGCGAGCCATTCTTTGTAAAATCTAGCATTGTATTTCTTAATAGATTACAGAAATATTATGTAAATTTGCCACACATGTTATATATTTCTAAGATGAAGGGTTTCTTGCCTAAGTGCCTTCAAAATTTCAAGCAATTCTGCCGCGTCAGTCTCAAGATATCTGAGATTTTCCCGACAACATGGTATCACCCATAAAACCAAGTTACTTGGTTGGGACTGGCCTTAAAGAACTAGAGTGTTTTTCACCAGTGTTTATTCAATCACGAACGCCCCCCTCCCTGGGCCTTCCGATTTGATATATTTTCTCGTAAGAGGGTGTACCACTTTTCTAAACAATTATTATTTCAGATCCATCGATATGAGACTGTTACTGGCTACAAAGGCGTACATCTCAGAACAGTGGCAGAGATCAAAGAATTCCAACAAACGCCAGACAACAATGTTCGAATGTGTAAGTATAAAAAATACCTGTCCCTGACTGAATCATGTTTTTTCTCAACACATCAACGGTACATATCCCTGAATGTACATGTTAACAATACATAACATGAACAAACAAGTGTTTTTGCAACATATCAACAAAACATATCTCTAAACAAACCAATGTTGTTATCAACAATACATGTCCCTGAAGGACTTTGTGTTCTTACCATATCGACAATACATTACCATGAGAATAAACAAGTGGATTTTTCAACATATCAAAAATACATATCCCTGAACGAATCAGTGTTTTCATTGCAACCCAACAACAGTACATATCCATAGAATAAACAAGTGTATTTTTCAACATATCAAAAATACATATCCCTGTATGAACAAGTGGATTTTCCAACATATCAAAAATACCTATCCCTGAATGAATCAGGTTTTCTTTGCAACTTAACAAAAGTACATATCCCTGAATGAATAAGTGTTTTCTTTGCAAAATAACAACAGCCTGCCATCTATCCAGCAACCAAAGGGTTTAGCCCAATGCCACACCTCCTGGTGGTGACCCCAGCGACAAGTGCTGGAGTAGAAAGGTCACATTCAGCACTCGGGTACATCAAAAATGTGTACAGGAGCACCATGAGTGAAGATCGCCTCAACGCCCTCATTTTCCTTTTCGTTCATAGGGACATTCCACTTGCTTACGAAAAATAGTCAACATCTGCGCTGCACATCGTCACCGCAGAATGCTGTTCATCAACCCACCCTCGGAAAGAAAGAGATTCAATGGCCGTTGGTAAATACTACTGATATGTAAAGATGCAAAGGTGAAGAATCTTATCAAATTGTACAGTCTGGGTGACACTGTGGGAATCCGCATCAGTGAGGTGGACCGAACCAACACAGATCAGAGACTTCTACAATGCAAAGGTTTGGAAGTCAATAAGGTAGGACAGGACATCACCTACCGGGTGTACTCAGCAGAGGGAAAGTTGAAGAGCATCTTAAAACCTCAGGATCTTGTGAACATGCTAAATGTCTGTTTACCAGCTCAGAATTCAACAACCTTAAGGAGATGACCCTCATCCAGGCTGTACGAAAGAACTCAGGATGTCAAGTCAGTGCTGCAAATGGACATTCTGTTTGTTCCTGCAAAGGAATCCGCGTTTCCAACAAATGCAGGAGCGAAAAAGACTAGACTGCCATGCTCAACAAAGTGCCAGACTTCTACTGTGGGAGTATGCCAGAATGTATCATTAATACATTGTTAATAAGCAGAGCTCAAAATAAAGCATTTGGCTATTCCAAGATCAGAGTGTACTAGAGTAGTAATATCATGCATGACGCTTATATCAAGAGTGTTTCTCCCGTTAAAGTCGGAAAGACAGGCACCAAGTCCTTCAGGTTTAACTTCCAAGGAAAAGACAGCACAAAGAAAGTAAGAAAGAAAAAAAGAAAAGACAACATCACCTTGTAAGATCACTAAATATCAATCATCTTCCAATCTAAGTAGCGACATAATCTTCACTGAACACACTGAAATCCAGGAATCAGAGGCAACCTTCAACATCACAGACTCAGTAACACTGACATCTAAAGTCAAGGACCTCCAAAAAAACAACCAAGAAGTCATAGTGTAAGTCAAGATAACATCAATGGAAGACACCGAAGTTATCACAAAAGGTTCCAACTAGTTCAAGAAAAGAGAATGCAAGGCTACAGACATCCTTACATATTATTAAATATTGAATTCTCTTATTTAACAAATGAATATCAGCTCTCCACTACACAGGTACCTATCACATAAGTTTCATTCAAATTTTACATAGCCCTGGCACAATTCAAACATACTTAAAATACCATTGTACATTTATAAATTAGAAGTGCCATATGTCCTTACCATTTCAAATCCTTTAAACAGCTATCAACATATACATTGTACAGTCTTCCCCCAACACCCATCAAATCACAACTTCATCATCATTAACAATCTAATATCTGACAACACAAATTACATCTACATCACGTGCCATTAAATTATACTCAACAACTAACCACCTGTAAATCATCATCTTCATTGACGCTAAAATGGCAGCTTTTTGCAGAAGCACTTGTTTTGGATAATGACAAGATGTTTAAAAGTTGCGGTCTTTAAAACTTGGCATGTTTAGTAGGTATTAGCAGTATACTGATACTACAGAAAAATCTCTCTTTAACTTCTGTTGAATGTGCGTACTCACAGTAGGGTTATCATTTGTGTGGGGTTATGCATGTAGGTGTAGATGATTGTGAAGGGTAACTAGGGTTACAATTGTTGAGTAAAAATAGTGAGTAGTACATAGCATATGTTTGACATCTAAGTGCAAGACAAGGATAATCTCGAGCTCTGTATTGTCTGTTGTATTATTTGTTGAAATGTTTGACGTTAGCTATAGACTAGTAGAGACTGGAATTCAAAATCTCTTCTAGTAAAATCTGGAATTCTCCTAGCAGAGATTGGAATCCCAATATTCAGATCCCGATTCCAATCTCAAGTAGTAGAATCCGAAACTCGTAGAGGTTGGAATTCCAACCAGACCATATTTGTCATCCTGCTGTATGTTCCCGCTGTATGTCATTGCCATACATAACTTATCATCTGTAAGCAATGAGTGACTGCGTTACTAGATTTAAAATGTAATGCACTTTTACTTCATATTCTGATAAAAAAAGGGCACAGTTTTAAGTTGAATCATGTTTTTTACCATTGATATTGGTAATACTACTCCACGTTTCCCCATAGCCATTCTTAGCTTTAGGTTTGGGGAATGTGAGGTTGCCAAATTGAAGGGTTATTTCACTGCGGTAAAGCTGTATCTGCAGAGACTTGCAGGAGGAGACGTATGTTTTGAAAGAAATGTATTCCGAGTCATACATTTTTATTACTTTTCAAAGTATGAGGTGGGTACACTGCATCAATGTAACTGACCATACTACAACCCAAATACAGAATTTTGATGCAAAAGGAAGTGAGTAAATTGTATCTTTCACTTATTTTGATTTTAGATCCCAGAAGAGAGGCATAGCCTCCTCTTCGGGCGAGACGAAGATGGTTTGTCCACCAAAAGTAAGTGTGCTCAATATCATAGAATATGCTGCACTTTAACTTGTCTGCAATCCTTGTAGTGTAATCAGACAGATCCATATGGGAAACTTATAACACACACATCAGTATAATGATGGATGGCATGGACCAGATATCCAATCGAGTCCCCACTTTGGATAAGGCACAAAGGTAAATACGCTGCATGTTGTGTGGGAAAAAAACTGACAGTTGTAACCCCATATCACAGGTCCTCCAAAGGCCAACAAAATGTGCTGTACATTTACTACTATCCAAGCAGACGCTTTCAACATTTCTAAAACCTGTATTGAGTCCGAGATGAATCATTTCATATCTGTCTGCTATATGGTACAGAATCATTGACTTGGTTTAAGATGATGCATATAATTGTTCATTTAATATTCCTTCAAAAAATTCAATTATCCATCTTTACTTTCAGAACACCGTTACTATGGGACCAGTGCTCTTTATCTAGTAGGGGTACAGCTAGCTAGCTGGACGCAATCTAAGCATTGCTGGTCTGCTTCAAATGTACCTCAAGATGGTTAAGAGCGTAGTATACCTGGCTTCAAGTCTGTATCTTCAGATGGACAATTGCTATCGGGAATTTAAGATCAAGTACATGTTGTTCTTCTGCTGGCTCCTGGTGAAATGGATGATTTCTGGAAATGGCTGGTCTTTTGTTCTTACAGGTGCCTGACTACCTTGTCAAAGAAAGGTGACTTCCTGCTGGTGAAACGGTACCAGGCAAGGAAGAGGTACATATGGACCTTCGTGCCTGCCACATCACTGGCATGCTTGGTGTAGTTCTCCTGCTGATAAATGCAGGCCAACAGCAAACAATGACAATGCAGGTACCAGACACATGACGCTGACACATGATGTCTACGATTAAGTATTGTTGAAAGGCCTGGGGCAAATGACTTAGGAAAAGCACACCGGTGGATATTACTTTTTATCTTTTCTGCAATATCTTTATAACATAATTGGTTTAGTTCATGTTACGAATGATGAAATGTAATACAAACACTTCTCATCAAGGGTTTGTGATCAGGTTTTTAGAATTTAAATGCAACATCATTTTCATTGTATTTGTCATTTCTTCAGGCGACTCTTTTTTTTATACTTCTTAGGAAGCCTTGCCCATGTTGCAGACATTCACCCGAAGTTCAGGCTTGGCGAAGAGACTATGAAACAAGTAATTTCGCCACAAACATACACAGTAAGTATAATATTCACGTTACATATATGTCTCTTAAAAGGGTTGCAGGGAGATTTTTTTACACTTTTTCAAACTTTAAACTAGGTAGTGAGTGTGTATGATTCCTTACTTGTGTTCTTGTATTTCCTTAGAAAAAGTTGCCATGCTATTTTTACTCGTATATCATTGCTTTCTATCTTGCTGCTAAATGTAGAATATAGTTTAATGATTTTAACAAATCCATCATTCATTCTGTACTTTCTTCAGAATATATCACGGAATTCAGGAATGTGATGTTGAACAAATGACAGGAACAGCTACAGGAGACATACGACAAGTATTCCAGGTAGGCTCCACTACCCCTCTGCGGTCAGTTCACAGAGAGAAGGTCCAGAGAGGCAGCCATCTAGCGTTATGTAGAGAGGAACCAAACACGCACAGAGCTTTTACCAGTGCGTAACTCACTATGATATGACTAGTCCAATTATGTAAAGTATGGCACAATTCTATTCCATACCGACATTCGTGGAGCGAAAATTCGATGTCACTGTGTTGCTGGTTTGTCACATACAGCAGGGAAAACAAGACAGAAAAGAAACTTCATGGAAAAAAAAGACATTAAAACTTCATGTCCATGTCCAACATGAAAACATGTCCGCCATGAATATATACATAGGACATAAAGAAAGTCATGTAAGCAAGCCTTCTTTTTTTTGTTTCAGGACATGGATCTGTACATAAAGGACCCTGGGGCCTTGAGGTTGGCCAGGTACTACAGAAACGACATGCTGGCACTGCGGGACGACCAGGAACCAGGAACAGACCACAGGGAATTCCGACATGCCGCTTAAAGGCTTAATGTACTGTGGCAATATGGTCGACTGAGGGAGGGAAACAGGGTGGTGATACCCAGTTGCTGTGTGTGGCGTATAAGAGGCACCTACCCAGATCCACACGGGAAATACACTGGGTTAGTTGCAAACGAGCAGTAAAGACGAAAATATGCACTCATTTTACATGTATGTATGTATGTATGTATAGAGACTCTGATCTGGTAGAATTAGAGATTCCACACACTGCCATGTCGGTTACATGCTTTGCGAGTACAACATGCCTTAATGAACACAGATCGAGAGCCGTCACAGAAAGTGCTCTGTAATCATACAAACACATCAATTAACATGTATGAATTGTCAGAAGTCGTACTCTTGAGGCAAAAGAGGTCCTCATCTGATCATTACTTGCCTAAGAACGTTTGTTATGATTGCTTCAATTATTTTCCAGAATATATAAATGTTGGGCGGGAATGCCAACTGTATGGGTGATCAGCACAGACCTTCAGTTAGGGTCTGACGGGATGGGTGTGGAGGAAGAGAGCCAGTAAATGTGGGATATGAAGCGTCCACCACAGCACCTCATCAGCTTCGAAGAAATTGGCCCATAAAACCACACAGGGAACGTTCCGATAAGTCTTATTTAGATTGGATTATCATTGAAAGGAAAGGACATCCCGTCTTAAGTTATTATATATTGTAGTAGTGTCTCAGTAACGTTTAAAGTGTATGATTATATAAAGAAAAGCCTAGGTGACCATGCCTATGTTGTGCCCAAGCAGCTACTAAGGTTTTGTTTAGTGGCCATGTTTCATAACAAAACACAGGCCCACAAGAAGGAGGATGTTCGGGCATGCTTTGCAGAAGGACATCTTCGTGAAATAGTTGCCACAACGGCCCTGAGTATGGGGCATTTAGTTCTTTTTTATAAAGTCATTTTTATTCTGCAGGTCCATTGGAGGTATTCCATAACATGATTTTGAAGTATGTCCCGAAACGCCAACATTTCCCCAACTGGTCAATGCGAACCCGTCTGCAGCTTGCAGCGCTAGATCACAATAACAACGTGTTCCCCGAGCAAGCAAAGACACAACAAGTACTCACGCGTACCCAAGTACCAGCATTGACGACACCGTGGAGTATGAACATGACTGTGATGCAACTTTTTTTTTCATTTGAGGTTGGCTGCGACCTATCTTCCACCCAAAGCACACTGTAAATTCACCAGAAACCAGCATTGGATGGGACACGAGCAGGGACATGTTTGCGTCCTCAAGTTCTGAGGCGGCCGCCGCGGTGCCCTAGGCGCACACAGCCAGTGATTCAGACACCAGCATGGGGTGGGACAGGAGCAGAGACATGTCTGCGTCAAGTTCTGAATAATCACATTTTGTTATGCTTATCATATCTATTTCTTTATTCCTATTGTTACTTGTCTTCCTCTATTACTATATTTTGTTGTATCATATTGTGTACATTTACACCTAAGTACCCATATGTCAGGTGTATAACAAGTACCCAGAACGTAATGTGTATTCACGAGACTCCATTCAATCAGTCCTATTTTTTTGTATGTGTGGTAAATAAAAAATGTCAACGGCAGCTAGATACAGTTCAACCTTTAGATGTACCCTTGACTGGCGTGGTACATCTGTGGCAATATGTTATCAGGCATGTCGCGTATATAGTTACGATAGTGTAACAATGATGATTGTACCCTGACTATCAGTCTATGTGTTTAACTAGTGTTCGCACATTGTAGAAGCTGTATATTATGTGTGCGGTAAACAGTACAAGAGCGCTGGACGGCTTAACCGACACCAGACCAAGTGAGTCGATGACTTTCAATAACTCCATGTGCAACATTTGACCAAGATGATTAGAAATAGTTATTTTTTTTTGTAGTTTTGACGCCCTTGTTTATGTTCTTTACCCCGTATGGTGTCATACTCCGAGTAAGACAAAGGGGTTTCGGCCTTGGCTTCAATGCAGAACAAGGTCGGGCAGAAGTTCAAGCCCGCTGTTGTGACCACTACTGTGCCTGTGGTCCGGACTGTCTGGATCTTCTTTCCTTTAAAGAAAATTCAAAATCCATGTACCGTCCTCTTTTTGTAACCATGTAAAGTAGTATTTGTTTGTGACCCCATGCTGCTATACTTCTGCCACAGGATTCTATCTCCGTTTGTGGTGTTTAACTAGGACAGGTGAGTGGGTTTTGTTGCGAGTGGCGATGTGGTGTGCGTCCTCAGCTCAGCAAATTCGTTAAATGAAGGGTCATTTTTCTATTATTCTACGTCATCTAAATCTAGTAACTCTAGACTTAACATATGCTTAGTACATTTAGGAAGGGTACTCATCAATTGTATCTGTGATAACATATGTAATATTGCTTTATGAAAAAAATGAAGAAACAACAAGAGAATATGGCAGCCTGCAAAAAGTTCACCCTTGGATACCAACAGAAACATTTTAAGTACTGTAAACAGGACTTGACAAACTAAAGTGCCACTGCCTGGGGAGGAAGCATAAACCAATCTGTGGCTGTCTCTCATCAACGTGTATCAAACAAATGAAGATTAACCATTTCGCTGCACTGGCACAGACCTCGAGTTGTATGGCATGAGAATGAGACTCATGGAAGACTACCACTCAAAGAACATCATGGAAAGGAGGACAGTGGGATTTCCACAGCAACAGGCGCTGTGCCTGTAAAACTTCAGCCCACTGGATGTACGATACAAAAGGAAGCCTTACTCCACTTCACACCCTCTGACATGCCCCATGCACAGCATGACATATAAAATCAAGGTTGAAAAACAGCCAGAAGTAAAGATGTAATCCACCCTGAGATGGGAAGCAAGGGGACACTCCAACTACAACACGAAACAATGTCCTTATCAGGTTTGTATGTCCCCTTTTGTTGTGTTCAAACAACACTTGACATCACCTGCTTGAGTTGTATATTTCTGAGTTTAGGATCTGCCATTCTTGTGAGACAGGTCATATTTCTGTCGTGTTATTTGATATATTTAGAAAGTAATAATATGTTGCAATCATTCCTTTCTTTTACAGACTGCACAAATCGAGATTTCCTCCAACCAGACTCCAGACAACACAAGAACCATCCAGCAGCCTTTGCCACCGGACTCCAGAACAGTATCGATAAAGCATGGAGGAGACTATCATCTCTTGCATGGGGCAAGGATTACCCATTTGATTAGCCTCTAGCTAAAAGGACAGTTTATCATCTGGGAGACAGAGCAGACAATACCAGTGGATGAACTAGACACCGCCATGGCAAGGTTCGTAAAATTGCAACGGACAACTATCTAAAAGCTGCAAATCGACAACAAAAGAACTTTGATACAAAAGTGAAGGGCCTCATCAAAGTCTACAGCCCAGGTGACACGGTTGGAATCCGCATTAGTGAGGTGGATGGGACGAACACGGACCCGCGACTCCTGCCCTACAAAGTTCTAGAAGCTAAGAAGGACGGACAGGGCACCACATATGATATAGAGTATAACTTGCGTACTGTACCTGGACAGACATTGGTCTTCTCCAGGCCTAAGGCTATTGGCAGGACGATCCTGTCAGCAGTACAAAAATGTGCACTGCTGACAGGATCGTCCTGTCAGCAGTACAAAAATGTGTACTCCTGGCAGGACGATCCTGTCAGCAGTACAAAAATGTCTACTGCTGACAGGATCATCCTTTTTTTTCGATGCATTTTTGCAACCAATCAGAAGCTAGCATTATGTAATTGCTACGGTAACAGCAGATATTAGGTGTTTCAAGATATCGGCAATCATCACAGCGTATCTAAGGACCTACCAGGTGAGAACAGCGCGATCCGATCGGATCCGGCGAACGCATGAGCTGGAAACCGTGCAATTTTAATTTCATAATTTCAGCTAGGCTTAATTCATGGGGCATATTTCGGATAGTGATTATAGTCATGTTTTATCTCAAATGTCATCGATGCTAGGTGCCAAATTTCTGACATGCTCCAGTACTGATACTCCCATCCGAGCCCTCTATTAAATTTTAGCTGAACTACTAGTTAACGTACAACGTACAAGTAACAGCCGTTTCGTTATCACAACTGACTCTTTTTTATGCTGAAATTTTTGAATCCGTCGAATCGACAGCTTGAGAAACGCACTTTTAATAGAAGGAATCCACCCCCCCTCCAACTGGATCCTAATGCCAATTGTTCAATAAACCCCATGACTTCATCAGACAGGTGTGATTGTGCTCTATTATTACGAGTCATTTCTAGTTTACTGCTGTACATATGTCCGGTACATAGAGGTATGATAGCAGGCAGACACGCTTTTCTCAAGAAATTAAGAATGTCCAATTGTTCGGAATTGGCCCGCCAATATTACATGAGGCAATTCTTCATTAAAGATGTAATAATGTTATATTTCCAAGATTTACCTTTCATAACACAGTATTAACCTTTTTAGAACTTGGTTTTCATAAAAGTAGTAAACTTAGAACTTAGTTGTTAAATGCAAAACAGATGATACAAGTACCATGTCATTAGCCTCCATTATGGCTCCATAGCAGGCTCTCTATATAGCTAGGTCTATTTGAATTTTTTTGGGGGGGCTTATGATACCCTTTTGCCGCCGGGGTCAAATTCTATCGGGCCAAATTCCCGCTGCTGACAGGATCATATTGTCTGCAGTGCAAAAATTTCTACTACTGACAGGATCGTCCTGACAGTAACCACAAACCCTCTCCATGGCAATATGACGTGGTGTTACAAGAAGTATGGAGCAAACTATCACCGGGTGTAGTCTACACGGCAATGGAACTCCCCATACCCGAGGTGTGTTTCTTTCGGACACTTACAGCAACTTGCGCAAGGTCAGACCGTCAGAATATGCCGTGTACAAACTTACCTCACCATCCAGCAAACTTATCTAAGCCGACCAAGTCTGGGTTTCCAAGAGGCTTGACAGCTGTAAGACTAGCCCTCTGAGTAGGCTGGATGTTTTGTCAGTGCCAATAGCCCTTTGTTCTGTCATCTTCATTTAAATGCAAATGTGTTAGGAAGATTTTTTTTTGATCAGCTGCTGTTGTTATCAAGAGGCTGTCCGAGTTCTATCTTCTGTAGATATTGAGATGACTTGCACTTGCACAAGATTTTAGACCCATGTGCCATGCTGCACAATTTTGTGGCTCCTTGGGCTAAGCAGAATATTCAGGGAAGAGCACATGTCCTCGTATACAGTGGATTAAAAAAACTACACGATTGCATGTCTAACACTTTCTGTTGGGTCGTCGTAGATTTACTATATGCATACCACAGCTCGAAATCGAACAACTTAGGGGAGAACAACTGCTGAATGAGCAAATTAAAGCCAAAGCCGTAAACCCACCCACAGGCGGGGTAATCTGTCTGGGCGGACGGGCACCACTCCCAGCGCCGTAGAGAAACCGGGGAGCTCCCGACGGTATAGTTTCCAGGCTAGTTACTTCATAGATAAATAAATAAATAAAACACGAGGACTCGGTAAGAGAAACCGACTTCCATAGATACGCAAATCAGACAATTAGTCGATTTCCTTCGTACTGCTACACATAAACAGCAAGCAACAATGGAATACATTTTGTTGTTGCCATTTTGCCGCCATTGGCGAGGAGTTCGGTCTAAAAAAAATTCTGTTCACTGCGCCAAAACCGCAATAACTCTAACGAAAAACATTTCTACCTCACTAGAAACGACTTAAGCCAACTAATCACCGAAGCAGCCATTTCCACACGATGACTGCGAAGGTTATACCAATGGGGTTAGACCGACCCGACCACACCACCTCACTTTCCAATGGCCGCCCTGCACTGAACAGAAGACGATCGAAGCTGCACTGAACAAACAGGACCGAAGGATTTCTCTCATATCCATCCGCGTAAATGTCTGAAATACTGCTAAACTTCAATCAAAATACTTGTGTACATCTTACATTATCAACATATGTATGCTAAAACAAAATTGTTAAAACCGACAACACGATTGAATTTAGCCAAATATTCATAAGACATTACCTATTTAGCCGCACTATTTTATGGCGGCACATGTGTACATCCTTTCCGGGGATGGTATTCGGTGGCGGCTGAATGATGAGGCATGGAGTACGGCGAGGCTTACTTGGGGTTTTTCGACATACGGTACCGTCCATTAATGAAAAAGCAAACAGACTCAGCCTCCCGATATTGAAATCGATGTATTACGGGAAAGTATGACTGGTATTTTTACGCGTCATCGGACATGATGGTTCCGTATCCTTTTCTCAACAGTCAGAAACTTGAAAATCTTGATACAAGTTGGACACGATTCTTCATGAAGTAATTATGGTGTTTGCGGTGTTGGCTGAAGTGTTTGATACCCTCTAGAAACCGACAATCCAACTCTCTGACAAATCCATGAAAAGAATCTTGTTTTATACTTTGAACACCTTCAAGTCAAAACTGGACAACCACTGGAGGGGACTGGAGTTCTCACCCAGCCCAACATAAACTTTCATTACAAACTCTGAACTTTAAGCTTATAAGACGCGGATCTCATAGGCAATATGCCTCTTATCCGAATACTATGTTATGTCATGTTATGTTATGTTATGTTATGTTATGTTATGTGCGAGGCCAAAAAAACAAGCTGTTTAAAGTATAAGTCTCATCTTAGCAAAGAAGTCTATTGTAGCATTTATTTCTAAATTATGTGATGCTTTGTTTGTATAAAAAAAACTCACTCATAAACTCATAAACTGTATATTCAGATTGCTTAGAAGCCATACCATGGCTGAATTGCACAACAAATGACAAATTCATATACACATTAAACATTTCATATACATACTAAAAACGATATAGATTGTTATAGTTTAGATTTGTTTATTTTTGCAGACTTCATTTCACCATAGAGTTGGAAAGCAGGTTTTCGCAGTTGAAACAATGCAATTAAGAATTGCGATTAATCACGAGGCTTCCCAACCGACTTCAACACTTAACGCAATATTCAACCGTCTCTTCTGCGTCCAAACTATAAGCTAGTTCGGAGTTGCTACAACACATGTGCAGTGTCAAAGGTGAAGGCCCCCGAGACGTGAACAACCCCCGTCTGGGAATTGTTATGCAAATCTAGACAATGTGGAGACGAGCACTGTTTACAAGCCGGGGGCCTTCACCTTTGACACTGCACATGCGTAGTAGCAACTCCGAACTAGCTTATTGATGTTATGTTGATAAAGGTAAGACATCCAGTTACTTAAGCAACTGGATAAAATTTTGAAAGCTATACGTTTCAGATAGCATCCGCTATGTTTCGTCGGTGACTAAAGAAAGATCTGGTAGAACTAGGTTTTTTTTAACCAAAACTCTGGCATTTGGGTCGACGCGCTTCATTAGCATACCACATTGTCTTAACTTACTATTCAATTGAACCATCTGAAATTGACTTCACTATTCAGACATATCTATTCAGAGTTTTGGTATAAGACCTAGTTCTACAAGATCTTTCTTTAGTCACTGACAAAAGATAAGTCTTTGTAACAAAATCAGTGATTGAAAATCTCCAAAATTATATCATACGTGCCCCGTGTTGGGGAGTGGGGGCGTTTTTATTAAATCCCACGAGACTAAATAAAAATGTTCACATGGTTACGAATTCAAGGTAGAGTGTATTATACAATATCATGGGTAGGAAACTAACAAGCATATAATCAATTTATCACAAGAAAAAGGAATGATTGATTGATTGATTGATTGATTGATTGACAGCTAGATCTGGTGATAAGCGTGGAAATGGGTCCTACCTGGGAGCTGCAGGTTTATGCCTATCTGGGAGATGACTCCGTCTTCCACGAACACATCGGCGTCAAACGAGTGGTCATCGTTCACGACCCGGCCTCCCTGGATCAACACTCGGTTCTGGGCCGCCATGGCGACAAATCTGGGATGGAAATCAGGAGGATTGGAGACAAACTTTCGGCGTAATGCAGACCAACTTGATGCTCAACGAGTTTTTGCCGCAAAATGTTCACGTCACCTCAGACCCTACCACTATGTTGCAGGGTATGAAGTATTTTTATGTTTTCTCAAGCTCGAAATTGTTTTGTAGAAAAAAGAAAATAACGGCATAAATACTCGAAACATGTGTCAGATCTTGCATTTGTATAGTTTATATTCCTAGTGAACAAAAAAAAAGAAGAATATTTAGACAGGAATTCGGCACGTCCTATGCCTGCATTAGTGCTTATGAATTAGGCAAAATTTTCGCCGCCGATTACGAATAGACCGATCCCAAAGCCACGACCCCTGTTCGATTTCGAACACCTCCGTCAAAAACAGGCCATGGAATCCAAAGCCTGCGCGGAAACGAGGCTCCACGCAGGGGTTTCGCAATGAATGATGGGTACCCGGAAGTGGTGTGCGCGGTAAATTCAAATCGGGGAGCCTTTCGGTAGCGGAAAATGACACTTGATGTCGGAATCCGAAGTCTTGTGCGTTACTACTGGGTGGATACTACTTTGGACGTTATTAAATAGCCCCTTTTGGTAAATAGAAATGATCTTACATTAAAACAGAATGATAAACTATAGGTTTGAGAGCTTTCATGCTATAGAAATTAATCCATGAACCTTCTCTACTACAAAATAATAGATCTTACTTCAAAGGACTTTTCCAGAAGTTTTTTTTAAGGTCTGCTCCAAAATTAGCAAAATAAGGGGGAGAAATGATGTTTGTCTGTATGGTAAACCTTTGCTGAAATTAAGACCACCTTCACTGCTAATTCTAATAATAAAGAAATTAATTAATATCTTTGCTATACAGTTTAACAAAGTTTCAGTTACAATGTAACTTTTTGTTGAACCTTGACATCTCTCATGTTTGATCCTCTTTCCCTTCATGTAAAACAAAATGTACAAAAATACAAGTCAAGAGACCAAAACAACAGCACTACAGGCCAAATTGTCATGATATCTTATTCGATTCTTTTATTAGTGACATTATAGACATGTAACGTTATGTGTAATAACACTACATGTGTTCAGCATAATTATTGTACATGTATTAACAAATCTTTAAACCATTGTTGTTCCTGTTGCCTCACCATAGTCGGGGCATAAGTAGATGCAATACAGATACAGACTTCTGTGTTTGTTAATCTATAATAGGAAAAACACCTGATAGTATTGCTATAAGCTAGCCGTTTCTTACTGCACATGGTTGGCACAAATTCAGACAAAACACTCCAGCAATATCATAAAAAAGTACCTACAGCTCTGTAGAAAACTTATCTACATTGGCTGATATCATATATCCTATTCATGTTGTAAAATTGGCACATAATTCATATATTACTCCATGTATACTTACTGAAACAGCATTCTATTACAGGTAAATGCTTATACTTTGAATTCTTGATGCCATAGATAAAACTTGGGCTGGGGCATGTCATAGACAAAATTAACAAACTTAAAATATCAATGATTTTCAAATAGATAACTTTTAATTACACTCGGCAACTGCTTTATAGTAGTTACAAGTTTTTTTCAATGGTTATAAGTTATTGTTTTCCATTGAAGTTAAACATATCAGCAACTAGTCAACTACAGAAACCCCACAAAGTTCTAAATGTAACAGTCACAAAAGGTCTTTTTTATATGCACAACTGTAAAAGGGGAAATATTTGCGGGGATTTAATTCCACTGTTGGGAGAAATGTTCGCTTTGATTTTAAGTTCCCGGTTGAAACTGCCATACAGGGTTTTACTATAAAATGGTGAACATTCTATGTGGTTTGAAGTCGGCGTTGAAGAGGTCAATGTGAAAAACATGAACATAAAACCACTGCAAACATTACCCATTTACAGTACTAGTATACATATCTTTTCATATAGATACATTGTACATGGGACACATTTACATCTTAACGTTAGAAATAATATTGTCAAAATCACAAAATGAATTATCAATATGTTTATGTTGTATTACTATTGTAGCATTCAACTCCTTTGTAAAGAGGGTACATCTCATATCCCACAACTTGAGAAGAGCTAAGAAGTCTTGAGTTCAAGTTGCTTCCACAGCAGACACCATCTGAAAAAGAAGAATATATTTCACATTACAAAGCTTATGGGCAATTAGCATTAATGATCATTCTCCTTACTTCGACAAAGAAATTTGATGTGATATATTGGTGTGGGTTCTAGTATATTGGTCAATTTTATTCAAACCAAGAAACTACCAGAACATGATCATTAAAGATGATGATGATAATCTAAACCTTTTCCTCAGAAAAAACAAAACAAAACAAAGCAAATCATTGCTGTCCAATCATACGAAGCACTCACTATAACACATGACCTTTGAATACTTTGTATCCAATACTAATAGTCACCTTAAACCACTTAAATTTGTCATGTGTGAGGGGGGAGGGGGGCAGGATGATTGCTTGGCAGTTTTCAGATGACAATTTGAAAGTGGATCATATACAGACAGCTGTCATAAAATCAGCATGTCATCTGCAATATTTACTTCACTGGTTGAAAATCTTTGCTCGCTTATAGCAAAGGGTAAGCAGCTAACAAGCATAGCTTCTACACTAAAGTGAATACTAGTGTGCTACACACAGCAAATATGGCATAAAGACAACATTGAGTTTTTGAAAGTCCCGATTGTAGTGAAGATACAAATACTAATGACCTACGTGTATAATACTTTTGGGGAAATCATACAAATTGCATATTATTTCCTGTTGGGGTATATTGAAACAGACACTTGTGAATCTGTTTATCAATATGGCTGACCAACTTACATACATATTTACAGCAGTCTATATCTCTTGATCAAATGCATCTCTAGTATTTGCTTCTTGATTATCCCATATATGATAAGAAATACTAATAACTTATATTGTTTTGGGAAAATCAAGCAATTGAATACTTGTCTAGGGGATATTGAAGTTACCACATATATGATAATATAGCCAACCATATTGACATGTACTTTCAAAGTCTTTATTTTCCAATCCAAAGCATTGATTGACTTGACATTCCTACATAAGTTGGAGGGATATACATACTAATGATTCCTACTACTTCTTCAAACATCAGACATGTTTTCCTATTTCCGTCTATTTCTTTAATATGAGTGGGTGTCAACAACTTCAGAGGTGAAACCAATGTCAACTTCAAAACTGTATATTTCATCATCAAAAGTATAGATTGACCTCATATCCCTACATATGTTGGAGGGATATACGTTCTAATGATTCAAAGAGACTTTTCAGAAATTAGACATGTTTTTCTATTTCCGTCTATTTTTTGAATGTGGCTAGGTGTGAACAACACAACACCTCAAAAGTAGGTCAACTTCCAAAGTGTATATTTCATAATCAAAATCATGGATTGAGTTGATATTCACATAGAAGTTGGCAGGTTATATCTACTTATGAATCTTACTACTTGTTTGAAAATCAGACATGTTTTTCTATTTCCGTCTATTTTTTGAATACCGGTGGGAGTCAACAACTATAGAGGTCAAACAAAGGTCAACTTCAAACCTGTATATTTCTTCATCCAAACGATGGATCGACTTGACATTCCTAGATAAGTTGAAGGGATATACGTACTAAGGATTCTTACTACTTTTTTGAAAATCAGACATGTTTTTCTATTTCCGTCTATTTTTTGAATAGGGGTGGGTGTCAACAACTATAGAGGTCAAACAAAGGTCAACTTCAAAACTGTATATTTCTTCATCCAAACGATGGATCGACTTGACATTCCTAGATAAGTTGAAGGGATATACCTACTGATGATTCTTACTACTTTTTAAGAAATCAGACCAGTTTTTCTATTTCCGTCTATTTTTTGAATGGGGCTAGGTGTGAACAACACAACACCTCAAAAGTAGGTCAACTTCCAAAGTGTATATTTCATAATCAAAATCACGGATTGACTTCATAGTCCCATATAAGTTGGCGTGTTATATCTACTAATGAATCTTACTATTTTTTGTGAAATCAGACATGTTTTTCTATTTCCGTCTATTTTTTTAATAGGGGTGGGTATTAAGAATATGACAGGTCAAACAAAGGTCAACTTTCCCAGTGAATATTTCATAATCAAAAGTATGGATGGACTTCATATTCCATCATAAGTTGGAGGGATATAGGTACTAATCATCTATGCTAGTTTGGTAAGATTGACATTAGTTGATCACATTCCTGGGAGATGTTGAAATGATAACACTTGAGCCAAGGGGGGAGGGGGGCTGGTGGACACAATGTAAACTTGTCAGGTCAATTTCTCAAGATCGGCTTGGCTGATTGACTTCAAATTTTCTGTGTAAGTAGGGTCTATGTAGGTGTGACAGAGGGTTCAATTCAAATGTAGCTATGTAATATCGTAATCATTTAGGACTCTGTTTAACACCTCCAAAGGGCAAAATATGTAGTATCTGCAGATAGAAAACACGGAAGAAGAACAGCAGGCACTTGACGAAGAACATCTGTCATGTCAAGTGGAACACCAATATATCCCCTGCCCATACGCACCTTCCATGAATCTGCACACTGCTGAATAAACGCACAGTCCCCGGGGTTCTGCATCACGTCATTGGCTCCAAAATCAGACCGCCGCCATTTTGGTGCGTCAAGCCTATGTATCCCGTCGTCCTAGGCGTGTCCACTCCCGTGTAATGCTTATCTCTATGTCAAAAACAGGGTTTGACGGACCAAACATGGCCGCCGCGGCAAGGTTGAAAATAATGCCACTGACTTCGGTTTAGCTTTTGTGGCACTGAAACCCTTTCAGAGCGGGCCAAATAAGAATGCTATGTCTTCTTTGTTGAAGGCTGTATCCACCGGGGTAGAGTTGTTTAAGGAGGGGGTAGGTGTAGTTGCGGTGAGAGCGTAATGTTTTCGGTCAATGTTAAAGCGGTATGCGCCGCATAGCTTTCCCTTGTCGGTGGGCATCAGTGCCCGGTTTCTGACAAACAGCCGATGCACCTGTAAAACAGGGTTCATATATCTGTGACAGGGTTCCCACTGTATTGACTGCATGCATAACAGCTGCATGGTATTTAGTAACTTAGAATTAAAATGCATCATTTTACTTCCCTGTTTACTTCCAAGTTAACCAGTTTCACACACCAGTAACTGAAGATACAAAACTCTGCGCTAGCGGACTTTGTAGTAAGTCAGCATGTGGTTCAAGCTTCCTCTCCTTGAGTGCCCGATCTATTTTCTTTTTAAATTCGTTTTTGTTCTGAGCATGCATCCAACCAATACAGTGGAAAACCTGTCCCAGATATACGTACCCTGCTTTCCACGCGCCATTTCTGCCCCGCCAACGCTGTTTTTGACGGAGGTGGGCTAAATAGAACAGGGGGTTCTATCGGCCTTCTATTCGTTCGATATGGTGTTCGACAGGATCGGTCTATTACGTCATGTTCTCAGAACTGATTACGAATGGCTTCCCAGCCGACTTCAACACTTAACGCAATATTCAACTTTCTAATTCTGCGTCACTTGAGCTCGGACATGTTGTAAGTGATTGCATTCGTCATTTCTGATGGTGACGTAAAGCCGGCGGCCCCGTGTATGAGGGAGCTTCGGGCGTAAGCCTCAAACATCGACACGTAAAAGAACCCAACACATTTATCGAGAAGTAGTAGGGGTGACCCAGTGTGCTTGGCCAAAAACGCGAACCGTGGCGAAACTGCATTGCACTACCACTAGCTACTTGAAAAAGCATTATGCTTCACCTCAGTTGAGGATGCATGCTTTACCTTACCTTTAGCTCTGTTGCATACTGTTTGCCAACACCCCCTCGAGGGGACCCTGCATATGGGAGCGTCCCAACAACGCCCGGAGCTACATATGACGCTAAATTCAGTCAGCCTCTCAACGCTCTACTTAAAATAATTATGTGATGTTATACTTATAGAGGGACCTATGCTCTGAAGTTCTCCCAACTCCGCTCCAATCCAACGTATTTGAAGAAAGTGCGGCCTCAAAAGTGTAACTATTACATCTATACATATATTACTTTCTACGTCGCAATGCAAGCATTCCTCAGAGATCTAGAATTTGTACAGTAAATTTATAACCTCCTGTGAGCCACAAATAGGACGATAATGTTAGGGACACATCTTAGCGATGTTACTTCTGCATGAAATGAAGCCGAACCTGTCTGGTCGCTCTCAAAGTTTCACCTCTGACATGGGAGTGGCAATGAATAAATAATCACACCGGCTTGGCCTTGAAGTAGACAGTGTAATTTTATTTTCGATGGTGCTGCAACTGATTGTTATTTTTGTGCATTTGGTAAACAAATACTAGACGCACATGTACGTGTGTCATAGACCATCGTAAGATCTCGGGGCAGTTGAAGTCACACGTCACACGTTATCGTACCCAATGCGTTGCCTTTCAGGTCTCATTCATTTCATATGTAACACCTTGTGTGTTCGTTGAGACACCTGAGCCTTCTCATTGGCTCATCTTCTGCTTCTGCCATCCCTCTGCGGCTTTCATCACTCACACCTTTGGAAAATCTACCTTCAGGTCAGTGCCATACTTGCACTTCTTACAACTATACAGCAAATATTTATAGACAAAAAGATAACGATGGTGCTGCTGGTGATACCTTGATTTCACGGTCGGGAAGCTGAGTCTTTGTATATTACGGCTTTGCAGTATTTCGGAAAACCCTAAGCCAGCCTCGTACTACAGATTACGTCATCTCCCAGCCGCCACCGTATACCACCCCCAGACAGAACGTACACATGTGCCGTTATAAAATAGTGCGGCATGGCAGGGAACGTCTTGTAAAATACCGCTCAATTTAATTGTGTTATTGGGTTTAAACACTTCTTTTAGACCTATTTTATTTGTAGAAAATGTAAAATGTACGGTAGTCTTTCATTTGGAGTCAAGCGGCATTCCAAATGTTTACGCGCAGGGATACAAAAGGATTCCTTCGGTCGTGTGTCAGAGCTCTGGTCGTGTGTGAACTCGCTTCATTTTAGGTGCAGGGCGGACATTGTGAGGCGAGGTTGACCGCTCGGCCAGACCAAAGAATTTTCTTTGTAGTATCTTGCCTAATTTCTGCCTCGAAAACCTTCGCAGTTACCGCGTAGTGTGGCTGTTTCGGTGATAAGTTAGTACAACGATACGTTACTGGTTAGAAAAATCGTGTTTAGGGCGGGTCATGGCGGCTGCAAGTGTGGTAAATTTTCAGACGTGTACCGTGTCGCCGAAAAGGATTTTGGGGCCGACATTCTCTCCAATACCGGTGAAATGTTACTGGTGTTTTGTGTATGTGTGAAACCTGGAGGCTGTGGACGATATTTCTAATGTTTACGAGTAGAAAGGTCGGTTTCTGTTAACGAGTCCTGTAATCGGAGAACAAAGGCCACTACTAGTAGCGTTCTTTGTGTTCCTGCTTGTTCCAGCTATGTAAGCCTGCTTTGTGCCTTGGACAACAGTACAGAACATGTTGTGACAAGTACCCGATAATGTACTTGATGGAAAATGTAGTGTAATAAAATGTAGCTTGGCACGAGCTTTCTTTGTCCTGTCCGGGGTTGTATGATTTTGATCGAGCTGTTCATGAGTAAGGGCTCTTAGATACCCGTGCACATGTGCCCTTCCTCAAATATATTTATACTGTTTGAGTGAATCAACAAAATTATTTCTTCTTTTGTGGTCTCATCTACAGAATGATGCCTGAAATCTGTGTAATAAGTTGTATTGAAAGATGTGTATTTCTTAACCCATCAGGGCCTAGGTCGACCCAGTTAAAAAGGACTGTGACAACACGGGTGTTCAGCATCGCACATGGGTCTGGTGATCTCTGAAGTGTTTATCTCCAAGTGTGGCGAATCATCTCAATACCAACTGCTGATTGCCGGGACAACCCTGTCGCTGAAAACGATGAATCGATCAAACATATCCACATCAAATATGGATGACAGAGCAAAGGCCTATTCGCAACGGCATAACATCCAGCTTACTCAGGGTTTGTTAGGTCTGTTAGTTTAACAGCTGTCAAGCCTCTTGGAAACCCAGACTTCGGGGACTGTGCCTTTGGTTCAGTGGGGGCTTGTTCGGCTTAGTTAGATGGGTTTGCTGGATGGCGAGGCCACCAAAAATGATGCATTCCTTTTGCTCTCCGCATTGTAAGCAATTACAAAACAACAAGGCATATAGAATCGATAAAAATGCAGTGATACTGTGAGTGATCTAGATGACATAAAAACAGTGTACTCAATATGGCATCTGAGGTGCACCACTCTTCCTGGTAGACCCAGCTCTCTGTCTTCAGAAAACCCAGATTACGCCTGGTGTTGAAATAAGGCTACGCCTGCTGTTCATACAGTCGTACACATAATGTTACAGAACAGCAGCAGAAAGTGTACATCTTACCATATTGTTTCAAGAGTAGATGAATGATCAAGCCGCTAAGTATTGAAAAATAAGCTCGCATATCGCGATCGCTCAACAACAGTAAAAGGGGAAATGTACGCTTGTGCTTACTGTGACAGCAGGGCATGGTCGGGTTAGGTCCAGTACCTAAACTCCTGTTTCTGATATACATCCCTAACTTGCATCTACATTCATCTACATTGCTAGTACCCCCAAATAGCATACTTCCTTTGCATCAGTACTGGACAGAAAGAGAAATAACAACATTGGTTAAGTGTAGTTTGTAAACATGTAATAGTTTTAGATTTAAGTAACTCACACACGCACAAGAACTCACGTGTTATATTGACAAAACTCAGAACTTTCTGCACGGAAAAGAAAACTACATCCGGGGTCTTGGCCCCTGGTACCTAGTGCGCAGGTGTGAGGTACTAAAGGCGGGAAAACTTCTAGATAAACAAACATATGGTGTTCACATATTTTGCCAGTTTTTCATTACCTTGCTGCATTACCTTTTTAGCGTAAGAGGATTTGTAGTATATTTGCCTAATGTTTAGAAAGCAAATGGAAACAAAATGTTACCACATTATTACAAAAGATGAAGTGCTTTAAAATTTGTAATGTCATCACATGTGTCATGATGTATGTTTCTACAATATTGTAGAAAACAGATGGAACTTTGAAGAAAACATTTGGTGATCACATTTATTGCTGTTTTTATGTAAAGAAAGTTGAAGACTTCATGAAGTGTAAAAAAAACTGGCCGCACACTGGACTTTTGAGGAGCCTCAGATTTTTTGACAGGAGGGGCTTTTGAACTCCACGTAGACTACATTGTAGCTGTTATCCTCAATCCAGTTCTCCACATCTGCGTCCTTTTCGGGTCAGAGTTTACCTACCCATCCCCGCCAGGATATGTATCCCTCACCACTGCCTTGCATGATGGCGTCACTGAATACGTCTCAGCAGGAGCACGTTTTGACCACACACTCACGTTAAACGTCATCAAAGAAGGCAATGCCGTTAAACTGCTAGAAGAGGCCAATCAATGTTGATAAATATACGACAATGTCGGATGTGGAAGCCTCGACAAAGCCATGATAGAAGTCTAGCGCGACCTCCAGAATTAAACAGCCACTTCTCTCCGTCTGTATTGTAACTGACATTCTGAGAGCAAAGGGCACAAAGTATAACCAAACACGAAGTCAGCTCGATGTATGAGATTTTGAATTTAGTTTGACTTAATTTCTGAAGAGATAGTGCCTCTTTCACTGAATGCAGAATCACATAGAAAACCATTTACATTCAACTCCTGGACCAAAATGTTGGTGTTTGTAAACTTATATGGCCTCCCATCTATTCACTTGAGCAACCATGATTCAATATGTTTCAACTGCATGTGATGGCGATGAGGCACCGCTTTCAGTTCAGCCACTCCCATCTGGCTGCGTCGTCATATTCGAAATCTGAGTTGAATATGTTGAGACTGGTTCTAGGTCAAGGCCACACTGTCAACGGACGGTAACTCATGATCATACCACCGTCCAGCTCATCACCTTAGGTGGGAGTCACGATTGACAACTGAGATGTTTCAAGTAAATTCTGCAGGACATGGTTTTCAGAATAAGGGAAATCATTCATCAAAACTTGTTCAACTTTAGGCTAAACATTTGGATTCATATAGACGTGTTATAATAGTCACATCTACTTAGTAGTAAAACCTGGATTTCTGGTCTCTTCAAAAAGTGAACTAGTCTTATTGTTTTCTAACTTGAAGGACAACCTGAACTGCTGACAATGTTTTGTTCGTCTAACTTCCATAGTGCCTCTTCCTCCAAGCAGATCTTGCACCTTCACCCGTTCATATAAGTCTCCAAATGGTCTTGAGCGGACGCCAAGGTTTCCTTCAGCGGTACAGTGGAAACAGTGACCAGGGTATTGGATCTCGGTAATACTTCAGTTTTGATGTTCTTACCATGCTGATGATCTGTGGCTTTACAATTTCTGCCCTTGTCAAGGCCGATTCTTCTTAGGCCTACCTACTTTCTCGTAATACCAATGCAGGATCCTACTCATCACAACTTTGCCTGCAGTTGCTGACTTGAAACAGATCGTTACCCGAAAGCATCGAAAATAGTATCTTGATTCAACCAAGCCTTTGGTCTGTTGTAATGAGAACTGGTGTCTTGGTCACCTTCTGTGGCCGTCATGACCTTTAGTTCCATGCGAACACTGCTGTGGGTGTAATGGTATAACCGTAGACGGTCAGATGCGGGGGACAGAAGATCGCTTTGATGTTTCTTTTGGCGATAGATATACATCAATACACCGCTAACAAGGCAGAGGTACCAGATTAAGGCACAATCTCGGCGCAACACCTGCTAGCATGTACAGCTCAGTTGTTCCTTCTCCTAAGATTTACCATCCATCCACTGAAGGTCTGGTTACGCTTGGTCATGAGCACACTTCTTCTTGGTCATGAGCACGCTAGAGTGGTGTAAGAGATGTGCATTGGGTTTTTGTTGGATGGAATATTCAAAATCTTAAGTCATTCCCCCCATCAAGTTTGTCTTCCTGGCGCGTGAAAAATGTAATTGCCAATTAGAATATGCATTTTTTATCATTACCTATGAACTCTCTGCCCTGGTCAGATATAATTGCACCGCTGCCTCGTGCTGATAGATATCTTCATGATGCAGGCACCGACTTCTTTGGCAGACTTCGAATTTATTGGGATGGCTTCTACCCATTTTGTATGATAATCTGTGACCGTGAACAAGTATTTGTTGTCGGGTGTTTCTGGGAGCATAGTTTGGTCTACTCCTACCAAATTCCAGGGTCCCACCACCTGGGTTCGTATCAAAATACTGAAATAAAAATGTACAGTTCAGTGTTATCCAGTGTGACTGACATTTGATATTGAAAAAAATTGGTAACTTTAAATACAGCACTTACTGTACAATAGCGACTCAGGCTTTACTGCACACTGCACCATATTTGGGACATCATTTGTAACACTCGAGTGAGACTTTGTACAGTGTATTTTGTATCTATATAGCCGGTATAACCGCCACTCGGCGTCACACACGTTACACATCTTTCTTTGTTGACTGGATTTTTCCAAAATAGGGAGAGTTTTTTTCCAGAAAGCATGTTTGGACGTCTTCGACTTCAAACTGACTGAGCAGCTTTTTGATTCTTTCTATAATGATTTTTTTTATCTGTCAGCTCTTCAAAAATATTGGGAAAGGTGGGATAAAAAAGCACAGCGTACAAAATGTACTGGGGAAATTCACCACCTAAGGTATGCTGGTTTTCCACATTATTACCACAAAACACATTGGTCAAGAGCTCTGTTGGCCGGTTGTGGTGGAAGATCACCTTGCTGTTGCAATTTCGGAACTATCCTCTGAATCGAGCAACCAACATGTGTTTGAAAGCAACGAACTTCCCCTCACATATGTATGTAAAGTGACAACGTAAAAAGTTTAAGTGTGACATTATCTACTAAATTTACACTAGCACAACACGGCATGTATAATATAGAAGCACTCCAGCTTTACAGAGTAATAACATTTCTTCAGTGCACTGTGAATAGAGAGTCATCGAAACACCAGCTCATGTAAGATATGTGGTTGTGAATTAAAGAACGTCGCTATTTAGTAGTAGTAGTACTTCGCAGAAAGTCATAAATATTTCTCTCAGGAGGCTGGTGGGTGTCTAATGTGACCTCTGCCCTCCACTGTCCTTCCTCTTCCAGGTTCCTGACTACCCCCGTGAAAGAAGCTCTTCAACTTGTTGTGTTGTCAGTTGCATTCTCTTCATACTCTGTTGTAATCTGTATGCTGTTCAGATTGAGCTGTTGAGAGAGAACAACAACAATAACAACACATAACATATGTGTAGTGGTTCACATTAACCAGTAAGATAGATAATCTAACTTAAGGTTTATGATACTTTCTTCTTTTCCAAACAGAATAATATAACATCGACTGTCATCTTGCTGTTGCATTCCAAAGAACATCCCCCGAATAGCTAGTGGTTTATCCCCTCCGTACTATTTGGTAGTAGTATGGCATCGAGTGAGCTTGGGCTTCCCCAGCTTCTGGTGTGTCCCTTCTCCGATTGAGTTAATGCTGGCACCCGTGTCTGGGGAGGCCGCTTGCCACTGTGCACTAATGTTTGCTTTAGACTGTTCTTGATATTAGTGTGTGTCTTGTTGATCCAATTTTGGCTCGGTCCACAGAACATGGAGGTCGCTCTAAGATGAGGTTAGTTTTTGGGACAGTATAAACAATGTCTAGAGACGTTTTGTCTTTCGAGGGGCTTTGGTGATAAGAGACACCAAGACCTAGAGTTTGTTTGGCTTCAAGCCATATCTAATTGCCCCATCTTGGGACTTGTAATCGATCTTCGACATGTCTAATGAATGATATTAACATCTCTGTCCAGCACATGTCTTCTTTGGTGATAATTCCAGTTGACTGAGATGACATCATTTGCTGGCACTGCCCTGTGACTGGTCTGCAAAAGTTTTTAAAAAATCCCATTTTGCACTTGTATCAGTATCATAGCCTTTGATATCTCTCTTCGAAATGTAGCGTATGAATAACTTCATGTGAATATGGGATATTTTAAAGTGTTTATTAACACCTTTTACTTTGACCGTTCCATCGTTAAGTCTAAAATGTAATTGTGGTGTACAAGGTGTACCGTTGGCGTCTTGTGCGCCAACTCTTCCATGTTTCTGCTCAGTCTGCAGTACAACTCAGTGTTATTGCTTGCTACCTAGCCTAATGAAAGTATATATATATATATGATGTGATGTACAATCATACAGTAGATGATAGCATTTTCTGCATCCTTCCCGTCTGCCTGGACATGGGCCAGCAGCCAGTCAGGCTCAGTCCCCGGGTCAGCTGTGCACCTCTTGATTTCAAGTTGAATTTTGGCCTGTGATCAGACTTCAGTTCTCCAGTTATCAATGTTTAATACACAATAACATGAGGCCAATGCATGGCTACATCAAGGAAAGACCTAGCACTGAAGACCTAGCATTATGTCGTTATAAATTAACGTGGAGGCACAGAACTATGATCAAGCTTCTCGCCTTGCCCGGGCAGAAGATATGTTGACAACTGGTTATAAGAGGGAGTTCATACGGCAATCCCCCACATATAATGCAAGTAAATGTACTTGCTACAGGCTGATCAACAAAACAATCGCAGTCCTAACCTCAGACTGACCCTCTTCATACCTCAAATGTCGGGAAACCCCAAATTCTCTTATACACTATCCAACCAAGGTCTGTTGTTAGGGAATAATGTATTAGATTTAGTCTCATCAAGAACAAGCAGGGTACATTCGTTAATAATAATCTTTATTGCATGTCCGTTCCCCGGGGGGATAAATGCACATGGGGCCACAGGGGCCATACATAGGGTAATTGAGAGAATATAAAAATGATGTTAACGTCTAATACACTACTAAGCACTATACTAAATGTCCTACTGTATATCTAGGTTCTAGTGGCTTCTTCTCTCTTTTTAAAACATATGGCTACATAATTACATACTTCGTTCATCACATTAATATCAAGTGTCTAAAAGTATGTTGCTTTGATATTGTTTTACATCTCTTGTCAAGCTGAATTAATTTGAACAGTGACTGACGTTCTTCTTCATACAATACACAGTCTAGTAAGAAATGCATTTCATCTTCAATACAAGAGTTATTACAAAATTTACATATTCTGTCGTGTAGAGGGGTACGGCTATGCCTGCCAGATTCTATATGTAATTGATGGTCACTAATACGAAGTTTTCACATTGCTCTACGATTTTTGAAATTTGGAATATTTAGGTATGGTTCTTTGTCATATATCTCTTCGAATGTTTTGTATGTCCTTAACTTGTTGCCTTGATTTCCTTCTCGTCCCTTTGTTTACTGGAGCATATTTTTTACTTTAGATTACAATTTTTGTACATACTTGAGTCTCTTTAGTAGTAATTACATCTACACCCATTACTCTACCTTGCAAGTCCTGAACTGTTAAACTACTCTAGACATACTAAAACAAAGAATTCCCACCCCATATTCCTTTACCTAACGGTTGCACCATGTCGATGTCTGACACGACAACCTTGTGTTCAAACAAATGATCAAACACATCCTTTGCCGATGTCAATGGTGTTTGAGTAAATGATTACTTCCATTGGGAAATGGAAAGATTAATCATGGGGGAATGAAAGGCAAAGTCTGAACACACACACATTTCGCCACATAAGCCAGTGTCCTTAGTTCATCGACAACTGTGTGTGGTGCATAAGCCTAATCATGAACGCTCACGTGGAACATCCTTCACATCTTCCACCTCAAGTATCTCTGTGTCGTCACTGATCTCATGATCATCCTCGTCGCTGCTCAGCGGGAGTCCTTTGGCTTTTAGAAAGCGCTGCAACCGGGTTTTTGGTCACCTTTTAAAGTCTTTCAATGAAGCTGCTAGGATCATGATGGTGGGACGTGATAGAAATGGCGTCTGCAAATGGCGGAAATGTGTACCACGATGATTTATTCTTGTTGATTTCTCGGGGGCCTCATCTTTGACACTGCACATATGCACTCGGAATTCCGAGTTGGCTTACAAGAAGGCCAAATACAATTAACATTCTGAGATTCCCTATCAAAATAACAGGCCTTACTACGTATAAATCCTACGTATTAATCATGGTCAACACTCAGCGGATGTGCTTTTCAGTGTTTACCCAGATTTTCAGAGTAGATGCTACCATCCACCCCTACTCCACACATGATAGAAAATCGTTCTCGGGCAACATTTTCACCTTCTTCCTTAGTTGCCTGCTTGGTCCAACTTGTTCCAATTTAGATGCAAAAATTGGGTGCTTTGGCTGCCACGCCTCGCTTGCTTCTTTGTGTAATTTTGATTTGCCAAGGATTTCGGGATATTGATGTGATTCTGTTTTCTGGCAACTTTCTTGAAATAAGAGTGTTTTCCCTCAAATCTCATACACCAAATGCGAATTAAAGGTCCGAACAGAAGCATCGTAGAAGGAAGATTGGTCATGAAGGGGGGCTTTGGAAGAATGTTAAGGCCAGGGAACAACCTTTTGAATTATTTGAGGTGATTTGCAATCAAAAGGCGATGGTATGCAATGTTTTCATTTGGTGTTACACTTGTAAGTAACACATCATTCAAGAATGTCAGACATTGGTTATCGAGATCAACATTAAAATAGGAGTAAATTATGGGGAAATTGCGTATGAATAACCAGGTGTGGTTAGCTGTCGTTTTCAATTTTTTTTCGTTTGAAAATAGATTCTGAAATTGAACCTACCTTATCTTTTCTCTTGGCATAACCGTATGGAAATGATTTTAATTTTCTGTCAAATTCCTTGCAGAATGAAGAGCCTTTCATCAAGTATGATTTTCTTCCTGAGGATTTCTTGACATTTAAATCGGATTACGCCTTCCAACATAGCATGCATTATGTCGTGGTGTGGTACTATTGCCTGTTTATGCCATATGTCGTCTTCAATGCTGATTTTAGCTGAGTCGTTCCTGCATCCAGGCATACAATGTACCGTTACTGCGTATTTGATTTGAAATCAATTTCACGGAATTCGGACTGCATATTTTCAAAAGTGCATTCGCAATGGTGGCACTTGTGTTTGGCAAGTCCCACCCCTTCTTTATATCCCGCTACAGCGAGACAGGCATTTGTGTTTGCACAAAGAGTAAGTACACCACCTGTCATGATGACCTCGTTGCCATTTATGTTATTTTCAAATCTTCAACCAAGTCTTAATATAAGCCTCCTCGCAAATTCAATTACGCATGCGCGGTGCGCAATGCATTGTGGTCCGGTCAAAGGTCAAAGTCCCTTCCCGTCCCTCGTGCAAACATGGCTGGCGTCCCGTCCACGTCTACAGACACGGGGGATACAATAAAGTTGGATCACTTCAAACTTTGACACAAAGACCGTTTGGTAGCGTATTTGAGAGAAAGAGGACTTCCAGTGACGGGAGACGTCAATTCTCTGAAGGCCCTGGCTACAATAATGCGCGCTCCTTTGGTTCCGACTCCCCAGGAAGAACAACAAATGAATGTCCAGCTTACCTGTACAATTATGTTCCCACCAATGGAGGTCGCAGGCTGGAGAGTGCTGCACAGACAACAACAATATCATCCAGTAGTGGCAGCATGTTGACTGGCACTGTTTTCTGCAGGATGGCGAACCATTTAATCCGGCCTGAAAAAAAAATTAAATATTACTTTTAATAATTGACTTGAAACTTGAATGAAATACTTCATTGAACCAGGGAGTGTTTAAAACCTCCTTGACTGAACTGATATTTGCCAGTCTTACTATTGCTCTTTCGACATGGATTCGTGCATTGGCAACTTTCTTTGTTTTTTCAATGGCTGCTGCTGTCTGTTGGATCCAGCCAGAGCTAGGAGGTGAAATTTCCAGTTTGACTTGTCTCCGGACCAGGTCGCTTGCTATGGTGAAACCCCTGTCTGCCAGGATGACATCTCCCGGGTCCACCAGTTACAAGAAACCTGAATCCTGTGCGATGGTCTTGTCCGAGGACCTTCCACCATACCCTTCTGATAGGAAGGATATAGTGCCATTGGGAGTAATGCCAATCAGATACTTTGCAGTGTTGTGTTTCTTGTAGTCGCGCCAGGTCAGTTGTTGAAGCTCAAGGTGTCTTGGTTTCTGTATGAAGATTTCAGTACAGTCTATTGTGCATCTTAGCTGAGGGTACTTCTTTCCAAGATCTTGGGGCATGTGTTGTAGGATGGCTTCTTTTGCAGGCCAGAAGATGAGTGGCTTCAGATGAGATGCTAGCATGGGAATCCATGTGTTGACGATTGTAGAACAGAGTCCTTCAGATATATTGAAAATGTCACATAACAGTGTGTTTGTTACGTCAAGTCTGAGTTTCATGAGGACCAAGATGAGTTCATCTCGACTGTCTAACTTGCGCACTGGTCCAAACTTTTTGGGGCTCTTGGTGTATTTTCTAACCCCCTTCTTCATGTGCACAGCTTTTGTTCCTTTCCAATAGCTTAGTTTGTTCGCCTTCTTTTCCACAGACTTATGTAGGCCCTCTAGGACTGCTATTGTTTGTAGACCAGTGTTCCTACATACTTTTTTATCAGTGTTAATGAACCGGTTGATGAGTTTGTTTGTAAGGGGTTTGAATGCTTGTTTGGAGTGTTGTTCTTGTTCTTGGCGTGCCCACCCCTTTACAGATCAAGTTCAATTTTGAGCCTGTCATTCTCCTGCTGTAGTTTGATACAGTTCTGGCAAACAATGCTGTGTTCACTGAAATTCTGTTCACAGTAGCTGTGTTCACTGAAATTCTGAGTAGAAAATGCAGAATAAGAGCTATGGTCAAGGTTTACAGAACTTGAAGATTGTTCATCTTGGACACTATGTTCAGGTTTGTCAGGATCACTAATGATTTCACTACTTGCTGCTTGTTTACGTGAAGATGGGTTCTGTAGTGGCTGTCGAACTGCAGATGGTTTTCTTGTAGATGACGGCTTGACATCATACCCAAGGTGTTCAGTGGGGAGTGGGTTTGCTGTCGTTTGCTTTTCTTCACGGAAATGTCGGGAGCATATCCTCGACTTCCTGTGAAGAGAACATATCAGAAAATATTGCTGTAAACCCATGTACGCACTGAACTATACATTAGTGACACACAATGTATGATTCTTTCAACCCGTGTAATACCCATATTAGTAGTAGACAATATCCATAAGTTGATTGTGTATAATGCATCTGTGTTTTTAGACAGAATTAATTTGTGTTTTGTATGAAACTGATGGAAAGTAATCAATTGTGTCTGAATATGTATAAAGAACTACATATTTAATGATTGCAGATGTTACACTGCCCTTCATTCATAACTTGAATGGCCTGATGACAGTTCGTTGCTCTATCATGTAAATCTTCTTGTGTTAAAGTTCAGTATTGTTTAATGTATTCCTTTGTAGAGACTGGTTTGTTGGTATTTTATATATAGAGAGAGATATATATTTTTGTTCATAGAAGGTACTCAAGTTATACATTTCTATTTCTGAGTACTTACGCCCTTGTCTTCCAGTCTTTCCTGTTAACCACTTTGTCCACTGTTTTCTCCCAATCGGGTACTTCTTCTCTGATGGAAAGGTCCACAGAATGAAGGGGGGTGAGCATGTGCACCGTCCCTTGTTGTGCTTGTAGCCTGTGTAAAGATTCAAAATTTTGCAAGGACTTAGTATTTTCTAATGCTAGTATACAGCAGTTCACATGTAAAGGGAAGGGGACATGTTTAGTAGGAAACAAGCTACAAAGAACATGATTAATAGGATTTTTGCACACGGGAGGGATCCTCCTCCTCCTCCTCTTTTCGGAGGATTAGCTCCCTGCTGATATTTTGTACACAGGAGCGAACACCACTCCTCCTCGCCCCCTCCTCCTCCCGATACACTTCGTATTTAATACTGTTCGTATTGGAACAGTATGAACAGTATGAAATTGACATTTTTATCTCCATGAAAAATGGAGATATAGTTTTGGGCGTGTCTGTCTGTTTGTTTGTCTGTTTTTGTCTCCGCACTACTGTAGTCAGCATAACCCAAGAACCTATTGATGGATTACGATGATATTTGGGATGTGGGCAGGTCTTGTGAAGCCGAAGTTCAAGGTCGATTTTGGGCCCACCTGGTATGTGACCTTGGTACCGCAGCAGAACTTCCGTTTTTGTATCTTTTGACCTGGACGTGCTATGGTCTTGATTTTTAGGTGGCTGATAGCTTGTGATGTAATAAAGAAGTAATGTAGATTTGGGCCCCCTAACAGCTTGCTCTAGAACTGCAGGGGCGTTATTGTGGAAATATTCTAAGGAGAATAGCGTAACAAAGGAACGACAGATGTCTATGATAATTAGTATGCAGATAGCTTAGACAGAGATGTACACAATGATTTGCAAATTATGCTAATTGGGACTTTATTTGCATAAATAATGAGGAAAATTTATATTTGCAGTGTTTTCCATTGTACAGCTCAAATGCATGTAACATATGTAGTTCATGGTAACATATGTAGTATGACATCAACAGATACCAATTATGCAAATAAATTCATAATTTGCATAATTAATACAAAAGCGCCATCTAAGTGGAAAATGATAGGACTGTCAATATTGCAACATGTGTTAGTTAGATAAAGGTGTTTATGACCAAGCATATATTACGTAAATGTGTTAGTCATTTGCATAAACAGGATAGTTAATGGAGATGTGAGGTCGTGGAACTCTTGTTTCATGGAGATATTGTTTTAAGCGTGTTTGTGTGTGTTGGCTTGTTTTCTTTATTGTGTGTGTGTGTCCGGATGCTTGTAGTCAGCATAACTCAAGAACGTCTGGATGGATTGTAAGATATTTGGTATGTGGGTAGGTGTTGGGAGAACAAAGGTCAAGGTCGATTTTGGGCCCCTGGTATGTGTCACTGGAACTGCATTGGTGCTTTTGTCAAAATCTTCCAAGGAGAATAACTGAATAAAGGGACGACAGACTAAAGACCAGGTAAGACCAAGTTTGGACCCTTACAGGTGTGGCAGGTGTGTTTCCTTTGACTATGGACCAGGTAAGACAAGGTAAGACCAGGTAAAGACCATTACAGGAGTGGAAGGTAAATGTCCTTTGACTATGGACCAGGTAAGGGAAAGTAAGGATTCCTACAGGTCTAACAGGTGTGTTTCCTTTGACTATGGGCCAGATACGACCAGGTAGAGACCCTTACAGGTGTGGTAGGTAAGTTTTCTTTGACTGTGGACAAGGTAAGACCAGGTAAGGACACTTACAGGTGTGTCAGGTGAGTTTCTTTTGACTATGGACCAGGTAAGACCAGATAAGGACCCTTACAGCTGTAACATGTGTATTTCCTTTGACTATGGACTAGGTAAGACCAGATAAGGACACTTACAGGTGTTACAGGTGAGTTTCTTTTGACTATGGATCAGGTAAGACCAGGTAATGCCCTTACAGGTGTGACAGGTGACTTTCCTTTGACTAAAGACCAGGTACGATCAAGTTAGGACCCTTAAAGGTGTGGCAGGTCAGTTTCCTTTGACTATGGACCAGATAAGACCAGGTATAGACCCTTACAGGTGTGACAGGTGTGTTTCCTTTGACTATGGACCAGGTAGGTAAGACCAGGTAAGGACACTTACAGGTGTGGCAGTTGAGTTTCTTTTGACTTTGGATCAGGTAAGACCAGGTAAAGACCCTTACAGGTGTGGCAGTTGAGTTTCCTCTGAGCATTGACCAGGTAAGACCAGGTAAAGACCCTTACAGGTGTGACAGGTGAGTTTTCTTTGACTATGGACTAGGAAAGACCAGGTAAGGACCCTTACAGGTGTGGCAGGTGAGTTTCCTTTGACTATGAACCGGGTAAGACCAAGTTAGGACCCTTACAGGTCTGACAGGTGTGTTTCCCTTGACTATGGACGAGGTGAGATCAGGTAAAAACCCTTACAGGTATGACAGGGGAGTTTCCTTTGACTATGGACCAGGTACGACAAAGGTAGGACCCTTACAGGGGTGGCAAGCGTGTTCCTTTGACTATGGACCAGGTAAGACCAGGTAAAGACCCTTACAGGTGTGTTAGGTGAGTTTTCTTTGACTACAGACAAGGTAAGATCAGGTAAGACCAGGTAAGGACCCTTACAGGTGTGTTAGGTGAGTCTCCTTTGACTATACAGCAGGTAATATCAGGTAAGACCAGGTAAGGACCCTTACAGGTGTGTTAGGTGAGTTTCCTTTGACTATACAGCAGGTAATATCAGGTAAGACCAGGTAAGGACCATTACAGGTGTGTTAGGTGAGTTTCCTTTGACTATACAGCAGGTAATATCAGGTAAGACCAGGTAAGGACCCTTACAGGTGTGTTAGGTGAGTTTCCATTGACTAAGGACCAGGTAAGACCAATTTAGACCAGGTATTAAAGGACCCTTACAGGTTGGGTAGTTTTCTTTGACCTAACACACCTGTAAGGGTCCTTACCATGTCTTACTTGGTCCAAAGTCAAAGGAAACTCACCTGTCACAACCGTTAAGGGCCTTAACTGGTCTTACCTGGTCTATAGTTAAAAGAAACTCACCTACCATATCTGTAAGGGTCCTTACCTGATCTCACCTGGTCTATAGTCAAAGGACACTCACCTAACACACCTGTAAGGGTCTTTACCTGGTCTTACCTGGTCTATAGTAAAAGGAAACTCACTTAACACACCTATAGAAGTCCTTACCTGGTCTTACCTGGTCTATAGTTAAAGAAAACTCACCTAACACACCTGTAAGGGTCCTTACCTGGTCTATTGTCAAAGGAAACTCACCTAACACACCTGTAAGGGTCCTTACCTGGTTTTACTTGATCTATAGTCAAAGGAAACACACCTGCCACACCTGTAAAGGGCCTTAACTGGACACACCTGGTCTATACTCAAGGGAAACTCACCTAACAAACCTGTAACGGTCCTTACCTGGTCTATTTTTGAAGAAAACTCACCTAAAACACCTGTAAGGTTCCTTACCTGGTCTTGCCTGATCTTACCTGCTCTATAGTCAAAGGACACTCACCTAACACACCTGTAAGGGTCTTACCTGGTTTGTAGTTAAAGGAAACTCATCTAACACACCTGTAAGGGTCCTTACCTGGTCTTACTTGGTCTAAAGTAAAAGGAAACTCACCTGACACACCTGTAGGAGTCCTTACCTGCTCTTACCTGGTTTTTAGTTAAAGGAAACTCACCTAATACACCTGTAAGGGTCCTTACCTGGTCTTACCTGGTTTGTAGTTAAAGAAAACTCATCTAACACACCTGTAAGGGTCCTTACCTGGTCTTGCCTGATCTTACCTGGTCTATAGTCAAAGGAAACTCACCTGCCATACCTGTAAAGGGCCTTAACTGGTCACACCTGGTTTATACTCAAGGGAAACTCACCTAACACACCTGTAAGGGTCTATACCTGGTCTCGATCACCTGGCTCATAGTCAAAGGAAATTCACATGATATCTTTTGTTGTCTGCAGCCGGGCAAAAAACAAACATAACAAGAGTTCGGAGATCTCATATCTCCATGAACTATTCTGTTTATGCATATTACTTACACATTTACAAAATATATGCTTGGTCAGAAACACCTTTATCTAACAGCAAAGGTGGCTCAAACCTACACCACTTCTTTGTTACATCACAAGCTATCTGCCACCTAAAAATCAAGACCATAGCACGTAAAGGACAAAAGATACAAAAACGAAAGTTCTGCTGCAGTACCAAGGTCACATGCCAGGCGCACCAAAATTTACCTTAACTTTCGGCTTCACAAAACCCGCCCACATATCAAATATCATCGTAATCCAAAAAGAGGTTCTAGAGATATGCTGGCTACAGTATTGCGGAAACACAAACACACAGACAAACAGACAGACAGACAGACAGACAGACACACCCAAAACTATATCTCCATTTTTCATGGAGATAAAAATGCCCAGAGTGCCACATGTTTATAGGCAAGGTTCAGATTCTTTTTTTTTTATATTGTCAACGCTAGATCGGAACGTTTAAATCTGAAATTTACAATATCCTCAACTTGAACCACTAAAAACATTCCACTATTAAAGGAGACCTAACGTTACATTCAGTGAATGTGTTCGTTCTTTCTAACCCTACCTTCCCTCAAATTACAATGCGATCATCCGGAAGCCTCTGACATAACAATGAGGAGGAGGAAGGATAGCTCCCAGCTGATCGAAATCAGCAGGGAGCTATCCTCCTATCCGAGGAGGATGAGGAGGAGGGATAGCTCCCAGCAGATCGATTTGATAAATAGTGACTTAGCCATAGACTATTTATGTGTTAATTTGAGGACACAATGTTAGTTTGTCCAATTCATCATCTTCAGTGGTATCAAAGAGAGATGCAAACAAAGCATCCTTGTGGCGGGTGATAACCATCTTCACTGAACAGAGCCTCCCCAGCAAGTAAAGAGCTGACATCCTTAGACCACCGCTCAAGGCACAGTTGCATCTGATGCAGGTGGACATTCATGTTCAGCACAATTTTCTCAATACATAGCAGACGAAAGAATGGGGCCGTGATAGTCTTGTTGATGATCCCGAGGGCTCTGACTCCAGCAAGATAAAACCTTCTGACGTGCGTCAGCCTTAACAGCTTTGAGGTAATATGCAAACTCAAACTGAATATTCCCCTTACATTCCTCCCCATGCATGCTAGTACATGTGTCGCCAGCTCTGGAGCAGGGTCAGCTCCGCTTGCGTCCACCTCTATTTGAACATCCATGCAAACATCATATTTGAATAGGAAGCAAAAGGCGTCCAACTTACCTCATCGACGGCTTGAAATGAAGCTAACGGTTGTCCGACGTTTCTGTCTTAAGTTTGTTTGTTTTAGATGCAGACACTTTGAATTATGGGTCTTCAAAGATGGAAATAAGCATTTTTTTCGCCCTTTTTCCAACCTTAGAAATACTTGCCTTAGTATCTCTCCATCCTGAGATGAGTTGTTTTGATGTAACCAATCAAAGAGACACTATCTGTCAGATATACCTGTGGTAGGATGCACTTGTTGTCAGTTGCTGTATGCCCCAGTTGCAGTGTGTACACCGTAAATATGGCAATAAATAAAAATTACAGCTTATCCTGTATGTAGAACAGGACTGATCAAAGTCATCTACTGCCATCCAGCTACTTGTACAAAGAAGAATTGACAGGAAAGTTGCGACATGTTTCTTTTTGAAATCACAAAAAGCAAAAGTTAATACTTACCTTTTGGGCCCCAAGGATACCAATTCACCACTAGTATAAAGGTTTCCCTGCATATGTTGTACACACCTACCTTCAAAATGTGTATAAATGAAACTGTAACTTACGTCACTTACAAACCTTAATGCAAGGAAGCCAAATTAACATGTTTTAAGCTCATTACCTATCTAGTCTTGTGTTATCCTTTACTTTCCTTCGTTTATCTGTAATGGTAACATAACCTTGTAACTAACAATGTACAAACTGCTAAACTGTAATCCCATCTTAAGGGGTTAAAAGACACACTGGTCCACTCCTCAGAGTCAGAGCTCTCACTTTCACTTGAAGTCTCACAATTTTCTCCACCCCGCTCAGGTTGTCCTCACTCTCACTCCTAAATACATTTTGAAATCAGGTACAATGTGAAAAGTGTCAAAACGGGAATTATCATACCAAAATGAAACTGTTTATGTAGCGCATTCAACTATACAGGTACAATGTCACAATTGTCGAAACAGAAATTATCATACAAAAATGAAACTATTTTTACATGCAAAATTAACTATTCACCCATGAACACACTTTTATATCAGGTACAGTTTCAAGTTGTCGAAACAGAAATTATTGTACATCTTTGATGATTTGTCCACTTTGAAAAGTCGAACTCTGGGCAAGGTTGCCATCCTACATGTTTAGAGACAAGGCACATCAAAGTGGTGAACATTATTCTCCCAAACGTAAGGAAAGATTTGTAATTATGCAAACATATATTAGGATTGTGACAACCCATGTTTGGGTGTGTTCCTACCATCTGAATATATGTGCCGTGTGCAAGAGAGCATTTTTTTTCTAATAGAGCATCAAGAAATAAAATCAGTTCGTCAAACTAATACTATCAATCTGCTGCAGCATCTTCCTAAGATAGGGTCTTGCTGGGAAGCTGGGTAGACGGGAGGTAATAAGGTTGCACTCATAGCTTCCATGGCAGGTTGCCTTTTTGATCTTGGACACACTTTCTCTCACATCGTGAATGAGCTGCCAAATATGGAGTGATCGGGCGTCACCCCGTGTCTTTAGCGTACTGAACCCCCCATCGGTGACAGTTCCTAAATGGCAGAAGGTATAAGATTGAGGTTGATTAATGTTTCTGCTGAGGTTTCAGTGCAAGGTTCATTATAGATGGCAAATGTGGGAAAGTCGATAACATTCTAGTCCATATGGTTCTAATTTTTCATTGAACCCTTAGAACCGTAACGTTTTGGGCATGTCGATGGTTAATAATTATTGCATCTATGCCGGGCTTACCAACAGCAAGGAGTCCTTAAAACGCCATCCTCTCATTAAGGGTTTTCGTAAGATCTCGTATGTACTGGTCCTGGATGCTGGAGTACGGTATAAACTGTTTTTTTTTCCTTCCGCTCTTCATCAGACAATTGCAACATAACCACCAGTACGTGTGAGGCTGCTGGCTGGCATTTCTTTTTTTAACATATTGCTTGTGTATGCCCGTAGGGCTGGCTTGTTACTTTTATGTTTTGAAATTACCTCCATGATGTTTGGGTTGGAGATGTGCAGACAAACCACCATGTCGTTGTATGCACTTGCAAAACATACCAATTTAGCTCCTTCAGTGTTTCCTGGGGGGTTGTTGAAATGTTAATTTTATTAACTTTATTAATTTTTTTAATTTTATTAATGTTAATTTTATTAACATATTTTAATAAATTTGGTGTAGAGATTAGGTGCAGTTGTGAGGTAATGATGAAGGAAGTTGCTGTCAGCCTGGTGTGTGTTTACTAGCGTGGTGAGGTTGTTTTCAAAAGTGGCCCTGTCCTGGTTGGTGTCTAGGTTATCTATCTGTTCAACACGTACATCTAAGTCCTTCCTAACATCGGCTTGTTTGCCATTTCTTAGGTCCCCGTTCCACGCTCCTTTCATAGACTGCTGAAGTTCAGGTTTTATGACTGTTCCGTCAATTTTTATCCAGAATCTTGGATATGCAAGCTGTATCACGAATTGAATACCGCCGAGGAGGACAGGAGTCGTTCGCCGTCTCCTTGCAGTCGTTGTTGTTGCCTTGCCGAAACAGCAGGTAGAGTGCCCAACGTCCGCACCCTGCCCAGGAAGATGAGGAGAAGGTCCTGCAGAAAGTTGTTGGTCTTAACTTTCAGTGTCCTTCTACCCTCAACCTGGTGGGGATTTGCCACGCTGAACTTGATAAAGCTGGATGTGGCTGGTCTATCAAATTGAATGTGGTCATTCTGAAGATATCACAGCCATTGTCTAAACATTTAATGGTTTTGCACAACGCTTATATATTGTACAGGCTTACAGAACAACTTTATTGCGTGACTATTGAATCGGGTACAAAGTATGGCAACAACAGTAAACACAGAAGAAGACATAAGAATGGAATAACACTATTCACTACAACAAAATGACTATCTTAGGTTTTATCTATTTATTTATTTATTTATTCATTAGAAGTGTAACAAGACACTACACGGTCTCTCAGGCAGCATGGCTGATTTCGAGAGCCATGATTCAAGTTGGGCTAATTTTGAGTATTATTTTATTTTTCTAATAACAAAACAATCTTTTATATATTTGCCTATTTTAACACTGTATGAGCTGTTGCATCTAAATATATAGTCAAATCTATCTTTGGCATTGATTAAATGTGTCCCATATTCACGTAAGGTACATGAAAAAGGTAAGGGCCTCAAGACAAAATATTGAACACAAACCATTTGATGTAATATCAGCATCTGCCACACCTCGTGAAGATTGTATGTTAAAATGGCAGTTATTGGGGGCCTGGGTTTAAGATACATACAGGTAGGCATGTCACACCATTTTTTTGGTAAGATATAACTTGCTGAAATTGTTGCCAAAGTACAGATCAGATTCTTCCGCTTAATATGCTTTTTATCCTGTCAAAATCGGACAAAGTTGAAATTTTTCAGAATTTTTCAAAGTTGGAAAGTTGGACGTTTTCATTAGAAGACACTTATCTATTGGCCCTATGGGAATGATTGACCTCAACATGGCACCAGAAATTACCACAAGTCCACAGTTATTTACATACTTTTTAATTTAACTCTTCAACACTTTGACCAATATTATTCAAATTTTCAGCATTTAAAGAT
The DNA here is from genome assembly GCA_035149815.1 of Branchiostoma lanceolatum. NCBI lineage: Eukaryota > Metazoa > Chordata > Leptocardii > Amphioxiformes > Branchiostomatidae > Branchiostoma > Branchiostoma lanceolatum. The sequence goes on along the minus strand of CM068875.1, from coordinate 15,933,660 downwards.
AATATAACTGGACAGACTGTCATGTTTTATTTTTGACCTATATTCAGTATCTTATCTTAATTAGCCCTAATTAACCCTAACTAATTTATTCATCCACAATAGTGCCAATCAATTAACATACATTTCTAAACATGCTGAAAACTGAAGATGGAACTAGATGTTCCGACTATCCTGTTGTTGAACAGATCATTATGAGAATAATGTATTTTTGCAGTCTTCGCTAATTGCAAGATATGCAAATGAGGGTAATTATCCTCAACAGAGGATGAACTGAACTGATCCTCAAATACACATGTGCAACAATTTGTTTTACTTATCCCTATTTGTACTACTACCTATTCCCTAAAACAACTTTCAACTGTTAACCTACATTACATGTTGACTTAAGTACAGGAATTTTTACAACAGGAGCAATAATAGATCTATATGAAGATGTGTTAATTGGCAATAAACTAATGAACCATATATAGTAAATGGCAAACATTGTTAATGATGTACACTGATACTGGCTGCTACATGAACTCACTGATGTTGTAAGCTTGCTGAAACAGGTTCCTAACAATGTCTATACTTTAAAAAATTTAATATTCCAATGCTTAATTAGTTAAATATGCTAATTAACATCATGATCAATCAGAATGATAATAGTATGGTGCTAATCATAAGTATCTGATACCTATGTTACCCATTCTAATAAGATCTCTGATTGGTACATATAATACGTTACCTACAGTACAGCAGACTTACAACTTACTTTCTGACTAGTACAGTATCAGTAATTAATTTAGTGTTCAAGTTATTCTCCTGAAGTAGCTTCTCCCTTTGAAAATTTGAAGAAGGAAATTGAATTTTCGTCACCAAGCACTTGATCTGATGTTTGTGTAATCTCCAACTTGTTCAAGTTTGCTTGAAGGCAGCCCACGTTCTCTGCACAACTGTACCAGATATGCCACCTTTGTATCCACTGGAAAATCAAAAAAGGACATCTGAATGAAGATCGTACCACTGTGTGACAAATTCGGACTGTGTGATCGTAACGCTGGTGTAACGTTATATACACAACATAATTACGACAGTGGAAAATTGTTTGTTGCGTCCAAAGTATGCCATATCATCGGATATGAAAGGTATATTACATTCAGCATAAAATATATGACCATTCTACGGTTAAATAACGCAGGATTTATGACAATAAGTTCAATTTCGAGCACAAAGTGCGCGATCTCATGCCCCCCTCCCCCGTCACGTATGCGCACACAGCGCACGTCACTTTTCGGGCTGTCGAAAAAAAACTCTCAAAATGTATCGCTAAACCCACAAGCCAAACTCGCCTAAATAGAAACAAAAACTACACCAGAATGACCACAATATATCCATATTTGCGACAGTATAGGGACAAAGTTGCTAAGTTCAAGAAAAATAGAAAAAAATGTCCACTTATTTCTGGAGGTTTCTCCCGTTTCTTCCATATCTCCCGCCTAGAATGACGTAGAAATTTTGTCCCACAACTGGCGTGAACCTTGATCTCTACCCTTTCACCTGAAACCATTCCCAGAGTTCTGCGTGCTACACCGGCTTGTGGCTTTTGAGTTGAAAATGGGACTTCCGCCGGGCGGGCCTCAAAATCGCGTCCGCGGCGTCAAAACGGGGCGGTTTTTCGGCTGCATCTCCAACTTAAATGATTTTTAACTCCTTGTTCGATGAATATTTTCAACTAAAAAGATGATAGTGTGATAGAAAACCTTTCATAGATTATTGACAACGATTTTCATTGACATAATACAAACGGTTGATTTTTAAGAATTTTTAAAAAACATTTACTGCCTCGCGCGCTGCCGCGTTCTAATGCAGAAACGCGGAGGTTCGACATGCCTAATACAGGAACATGTACTATTATACCACATACAATGTATTATATTGTCAACTGATGACAACATTAAAATGTTAAAACCATATCATATAATCTGAGGGATCATGCCCAATCGAGGACAGCCAGTCCCATCCCCAGGGAAATGTTCTTGAGGTAGCCTTCGGCTGTGGGTTTATGGACAGGAAATGGAAGGTCTTGAGTGAGTTGTGCGTGAATGGCGCCATCTGGGGGAACTTGGTACTGAAGGCACATCATTTGAGTTTCAAATATGGTCAAGTGTGTAAGAAACTCACGTGTGTGAGAAATATGGTACGTGCATTTTTTATTGATTTGGTTAAACTAGGAATTAATTGCAATATGAAAGTTATGATTGAAATTGTTTTTTTGTTTTTAGCTTAGAACGATGGAGGAACAACTATAGGTAAAGTTTATAAGATTTGATTTGAAATATTGAAGGACTAAGTTGCAAGCAGGTCATATGTCTTTGGCGTAGGGCATGTTTCAACCAACTAGGCACGGAATGAAGGAGACAGCAATAGTGTTAAACTAATGTATTGAATGAACATGATGAATATATCTATATGTATATATAAAAAGGACAAGTTTAAATATGTATATATAGTAGAATTCGCTTATTTGCATAACTGCTTCGTCAGTGGTTTTTTAAGTAGTAAAAGGAAGAGAATTAAAATGGAGACACTAAAGCTTTTTTCAAAACACAAAGAATATATCATAAAGCAGAGGTTTAGAAAAGGAAATGTTTATATCAAGTCTAGGTGATCAGTGGAATGGAATATTTGGAGTTGCAGTGTGGATTGTGAAGTAGATAATAGGGGCTGATGTGTTGGCAGGAAATGGAATGAAGGGATTGAGAGAGTTGATCGGTGTGTTTGAAGGCAGAGGGGTGATGGGATGTTGATAGATGGGCTGGTTGATAGACTGGGGTAAGTAGTGGTAGATGGCAGGGCGGATGAAGGGCTGGCTCTGGAAAGGTGCGAAGAATGAGTTGTTTGAAGAGTTCATGATGGTGGCTGTGTACGGAATAAGCACTGTCACTGGCTGATGTGGTGGCGGGAGCGGTTGTGGTTCTGGCCGTGGAGCAATTGGACGGTATATGGTTGGAGGAGGCGGCTGGTGCGCGGTTGTTTGTGGCGGTGATAGTAGTGTAGGAGGAGTCCGGTGTTCATTGTTCGGTTGTGGAAGCTGGTTGTGCTGTTCAGAACGAGATGACAAATTGGATGTTAAAAATTACATTCTGTCTAAGACAGGTAATGGACAAGTGACAGGAAGAACTGCTGTATCTAATTGAATGTGAAGATGATAAGTCTTTTGTAACGGGATTGTGGTACTATTATTTTTCTCAATGTATATTTTTTGATGATAATTTTGTTGAAGATGTAAGCTGTACGTAAGTACTTTATTTGGAGTTAAACGGGATTCCAGACGTTTTCGGCCTCGGATACAGAAAGAAATGCATCGTCCCTCTGTGGAATGTATCAGTGCCGGGTGGCCATTGTAAAGTGAGGGTGGACTTGTCACTAGTACGAAACATAATGTTCACGTATTTTGCTTTTATTTGACACAATAACATTCGGTTAATGCAATACCGTTTAGATGGTACTGGGTGCTTTCCTGTTGGAAGGTATGCATAAACTGACATGTTATGTCATGTTAGTGACCGGACGGGTCTCACTTTCCTGTTGCATCTTTAGTACATTGAGATCATGTTCTTGCCATTCCGCTGGCTCTGCCTGGTCCAATGTCCCTCCTGGAGGCTCCTGATAGACTTCTCCAGCCCAGAGTTGGCATTATCTATGCTTGTCCATGAAACCTCCATATGTCATTCAAATCATATTTACCTTTAAGCTCGGAAATAGGGTCATAAGCTTTAAGGTGTTATGTTCTATTTCTTCCAAGTCTATCTACGTGTGGATTATTTACTCCAGTTATAACTAAGTTTACATTACACTCAAGGAAAATTTCCTAATGCCTCTAATAAAATAGACAATACAGGAGAATCCGCATTAGGAGCATATATTAACTATATAAAATATCAAGTCATCAATTGTCAAGTCCACAATAATCCATCTACCATCAAAATCAGTTTTGATTTGGTGAATAGATTGATTGATATTGTTTTTGAAAAGAATGGCTGTATTTATTTATTTATTTATTTATTTACACTTCTCCAAAACTGGAAGGCATGGCGGAACAGGTGAACCCCCGCAGGGGTCACCTTTTCAAGGCCGCCATACCCCTTTGACTTGGAGGTTCATTGGGAAAATACCATTGACCCCCCCCCCCCACCAATTTGCCATCTACTCTCTTCAAACAATATAGAATAAGTTTCCTGCAAAGATATATCTTGGTATGGTTTATCTTCTAGCCATGTAAAGACCCCCCCCCCCCCCCTACGTTTAACAAAGCCCTACGTCCATTACAATTATAGCTAGCAATGTTTAGAATTTAGTGTAAGAGTGTAGAATATACATCCCCGTCATAGGATGGGATAGTGCGCTAACCTACTAGTAGATGTAAGAGTCCACATGTCCAGTTAGTCGGACTACAGGAATTCCTCGTCTACTTTTCAACATCTCTGGCTCATGCGTCGTCTTCTAGTCTAAGTCAGTGGGTACTATACAATAGCTATGTTGCTTCTTTTTTGTGTTTTATCTTTCATGCATAACGTTGGTGGCTTTGATATTGATAAATTCAATTTGAACTACTTGCCACCCTCCCCATGGTGGTTCTATGATACAGTTTTGGAACTTTTTTAACAACCTCAGTAAAGTAAGGATGCTATGATTACAAGTAAATCAATAAAAATGTTAAGAACCAGCTGAGCGTCCCTATATTCCATACGTGAGACTGTGTGGTGTAAATGACTAAGCAAGTTACAGTATGTACACCTTAAAAACATTGAGAAGATCTCATCGCTGTTTTCCCTAATGGCTTCCTCGGCCTTGGCGATTTCCTGGTAGTCAGACGTTAGCCAGCAGAAGTCCACCACTCTCTGGGCTATGTTAGTAAGCCACTTCTGCTGGACTGCTCTCGTCACAGGGAAATCAGTTGGCTGACCCGAGGCACTGCCCATCCCACACGTCTGTCGATCATGTCCCAAACATGCCGAACGTTGTCCTGCACTCTGGCTTTCATCGCCCTAAGGTTTGAAGAAGAGCTGTTACGAGAGGTTATGTTGATACCTTTCTAAAAATGGTATTTACAACATATGTACTACCAATAGTATCGTGCCAGTTACACTGAGCCTCCCGGATAACAACGAAAAGATAGCTAAGGGTTGATTCATACCTTTCTCTCTCTGCCGCCGACAGGAACATCATGATGTTCCATATACCCTTGGTTACATACAGACCAGAGGATACAGCACCTGCAGATACAATTAATTCAGTCACAGAAGCGGCCCCATTGAGAACTAGTATTTGCCACTGCTCCTCTACAAACGTGTACCTTGATCTATGTTGAATGTGGCATACAATGCCCCACCTGCATCGATACACACCGACAGCAGCTTCATACATTTCATTGGGTAGTCTGCAAACTTGGCCATAGTGCCGATTATGTTTATTGTTTATTTCAGGCTCGAATTTGCAGTTGGTATACCTAAGAAAAGAAAAGCACCATTAGGCCACCCGGACTTAACACAGAAATTCCCCCGCTCCACTGCCGTCAACTACACTAAAAACCAGGCGAAATGCCAAACATTCACATGCCTACCTGTGGCGGAATGCCGACCTGGCGTAATCCCGGAGCCCCTGGAGCCTGATGAACTGGCTGCGAAAGAGCAGCGAGGGGGACCGGCACAGGCGGCTGCTGCCGGGGCGGACCATCGTGAAGCCTGGGACGCCGAGCCATTATAGACCGACGCGGCTACCCGATCCAGGAGACGGTCGTCGTTGTTCTGCACGTGTCATCTCTTGCCTCCCTGTCTAATATATAGACCCCCCAACCTATGCGGCACTCCTTGATACCACCTGTCTTGTTTCACCTCTGTTAGATTGATCTATTTACGCTCTCTCCAATTCCCCGGGGATTAATTGATCAAAATAAAGGCGTAGCCTAGGTTAGGCTTGCCGAGGTTCACCGGTAGGTCCTCGCCGCTGACGACAGAACAACAGAACCTTCTCATATCGCACGCTGTTCTGTGCCTTGTAGTTGTACCCATGCTCCTGTTATTGGCAGTGATTTCCTTCCCATACCCTCTTGAATAAATTGTCTTTCCTTTAAGCTAATACTATGTAAAATACGTTACCTCACGTCATCCTCTCATTTTTTTTTACTGAATCGCCATTTTGATTTAATCGCCAATGTCCAGAACCCGTGGGCAGCAGGTATTCAACTCGGACGATGGGCGATGTCATGTTGCCTTTAATCGATGGTTAAGTAAAAAGACTGAACAAGTATGATAGGTTATCATTGAATACAGTTCAAAGTACACACAGTCGTGTTATGGTTTGAAATCCGCAAAATAGAAACAATTACTTGATTTCATAGTCCGTTCCAACCACACCTCCCAAAATGCACCTTGCGATTTTCTGGATATCTGAATTGCAGTGTAAGGAAGCAAACTCCCTTCCATAACAATATCTCTCTGTCTTTGACAGCGCTTGGGAACCTACAAGGACGGTGATGGATCGATTCAAAATGCTATTGCAAGTTAGAAACAAAAAATCACAGGACTCTGACAGAAGTGTTTCTTTCTACAATGTCTACCACAACAACAAAAATATTTCTCCGATGCTGAATTTAAATGGTGCAGCAATGATAGAAGATAAGGTATGGTTACTTTAAGAAGGTTTGATATTGAGATCGAATTAAGTGCCTATTCTGGACATACTGAATAGAATTCACTCTCTGATACAGAATCCTCAGGCGTTGTTTATTTAGGAGATGTATCCGTAGATTTGTACAACTCTTATTGTACCTTGTGCTGGGTATGGGATCTCGACCAACAGCCGCCGTTTCTTATTCTGCACGTCCCATGTTAACGTTAACCTAAAGTGCTGCAGCTGGAAGAGCATCCTCATTGCATGAGCGACAGCTAACCTGAGAATGGATAAAGAGTATCATCAATTGATACTGAGTTCAAAATTATTTCTTTGGTGTGGGAAGCATCATTCTACATTAGGCCACAACAAGTAATTTTTATGGATGACATCAGCGCGCTCATTAATTTTCGCCTGATTTCGAAATAAAAAACAAGAAATTTCATTGCCCTCCGACAGTGGTCAACATGCCAAAAATTGGCAAATATGTCGTAAACGTTGACAGTCTAATGTGTTTCATTGCATATGAATACCCAGTGTAGTTCCTGCCCATGATGGTATAATAACAAGCTGTTTTCTGCATTTGTTCTAGCAAGGACATTATACAAATAATGTGTGTGTGTGTGTGTGGGGGGGGGGGTCTAGTTAATTGAGCTGTGTACACAAGGTGTTTCAGCGCATATGAATTCCCAGTGTAGTTGCTTCAGATGATGGTACAACAAGCTCTTTTCTGCATTTGTTGTAGTTAGTCTATTGAGATGTATACACATCTACAAGGACATGTTTACATTAAATCAAGGAGGTTTTATATTATTAAATTTTTATATTATATTTATTAAACCTCATTGGAGCTGTCAATTGACCTGTTGGTCATGATATCATATTTTGTCGCCTCAATTCTTGTTTAACAAGACTTATGATCTCAAAATTTGAAAATATAGGAATCCTGTTTTTTTTGGCCTGCCTTGTTTTTTTTTCGCCCTATCTCATTAATTTTGGAGTCTGCGGAGGATGTCATCCATAAAATTTACTTGCTGTGGCCTTAGAAGCAACACTGTGAAAATGTAATTGTACCTGGTGAGAAAATAATCAGTAGAATATTACAATTGGCGAATCTTAAGTCAGCACATTGTCTTTCCAGTGAAGTTTAATTACTTGATTAACTTTGACTCGTGGAGTTCGATAATTGAAATAAGGGTTCTCACCAGCAATTGGCAGAATTTTTTACATGTACAGCATAGCGTTTAGGTAAAGAAGGCCAACTTTGCACAATGGTCCCTGTAGCTTATAGAAAACGACAGTGCTACCGCAAGATACAAGATGATAAGCATGTGAATATAGGATAAAGTCGATTTTCTGAGTAGATTGATTTGACACAGCTATATCAATTGACGTGGTGGCCTTTAAAAGGGCCAGGTGCATGTTATACATGCAGGGTGCTGTTCTCACATTCACTGATGACCCATGTACGGTTTTCCGGGCGGGTTGGGAAGTTTTAGACGGACTAGCCTCAAGACGCACTTGGGCATAATCTCCCTGACCCTGAGCCCGGTCTATTGGACCCTCTCTGGCTGACTGGACCTTCTCTGGCTAGCATATACGATTTTCGCGCCCGGTGTGGATCTGCTTGGAGATTAATTCTCCTCTTGTAAAAAGAAAGTTTAAGTTAAGCACCGTTTATGTGTTGAAAAATAAACATGATTCAGTCAGGGACAGGTATTTTTTATACTTACCCATTCGAACATTGTTGTCTGGCGTTTGTTGGAATTCTTTGATCTCTGCCACTGTTCTCAGATGAACGCCTTTGTAGCCAGTAACAGTCTCATATCGATGGATCTGAAACAATAACAAATGTGTTGTTTAGAAAAGTGGTACACCCTCCTAGGAGAAAATATATCAAAGGGGGAGGGGGGGCGTACGTGATTGAATAAACACAGGTGAAAAACACGTCACTTTTCAAGTAATGAGAAACAATTAACGTTGACAGTAGGCAAGTATACGTTACCTGATCAGATACAAATGCTTGGAGAGGCGAAATCACGATGGCGATCGTTGGTTCTTTGGAGATTGATGGCAAAATCTGGTAGCAGAGGGATTTGCCTTGCCCCGTAGCCAATCCAACAAAAGAATCTTGCCTGCCGGGCGATGGCTTCCACCTGGCCTTCCCTCAGCTCTCTAAAGCCCCACAACTCCTTTGCCACCTGTACTGCCCTTGACCCGGCGTCATCCATCGTCAAGTAGAGACGGTAAGTTATTCCAGGTTTTGGTATGTTCTTGTCGCCACCGCCTAGGCTAGCATGCATTGCCTTCTCCAATTGAATAACACTTGAATGCAAAAAAAAGATCATCGGAATAACCTCAATCTCTTGTTACTAAAACACTTGAACGAAATCGGAATAATTTCTAATCGATAATAACACTTGAAGAGAATTAGAATCATGTGTGTACTCTAAGTATCTGAGTATCTAAGTGATTACGAAGATACAAGGGTACAAGTAAGGTCAATTCAAACAAAAGTGAGTGTTGATTTTCCCCGCCTTGTCTCGCTCTTTTTCCTGGAATTCACCTCACTTAGCTTGATAGACTTCTTAATGGCTGCGAAACCATCCGCTGTGCACTGATATTCTCTTTACTCCGTGAAATGCTTCTTGATCATTGTTCCTGATGATGAATAGTCAACTGTGCCCCTGTATGTTAGACCAACCTTTGTCATGGTGTAGAACGGATTGGGGATGGTTTGAGATGCCTTCTAAAAAGTTACTGTTCCATCCATGACGTAGTTCTGCCTGTCTTTGCTACATGATTTTCACAATGACAGCATTTTCAGTAGTTATCTACCGCTCTCATGGCCGGCATGTACAGGAATAATGTCCAACTCGCTTTTTCCCAAACTCGAACTGGCGGGATGGATGGTCTCCTGTGAAGAATCAAAGTTTATCGTAATGTAGGATTATGATTTTTGCCAGTAAAAATTTATCCCTTCCATTCCCGTTTTGTGGTTCAAAGGGTTAAACCTCCCTGACAAGTGCTTTAGTACATTCCTGTTGGATCTCTAATTCACCACGTCGACAAATTCGCATGAGGTAGTCTTCCTCGCCTTCATTTTCTATAACTATTTCCACTTCAATAGGAGGTCCATTGAAGTGTTCATTGACAGACGTATACCCCGAATTTCTGTACAATTCGTACCCGGTGATTCTCATTTGATTTGGTGACATATTTCTTGCTGTTTCTGACTGTTCCATAGTCACTGTGGTATAGTTGATGTACAAGTCACTCTTGTATGATTATGGTAATTAAAAGGATGTTACAGATAAGATTATCACAATTCTAAATGATCTAACAAAACACGCTAGGATACGGGATACCCTGGACCACACTGAAAACAACTGAATCAAAATCCTCTTTCATTTCACCTGGCCAAACTTACATGATTGTGAGCTCCCTAGGCCACTATGTCATAAAAAAGAAAGAAAGATCAAATACAACTATATGAACATGACTGTGCACATGTATAAGCAATAGTCCACTCAGTCCTCTTCAGCATTGTTATCGTCGCCCCTCTCTTTTTAAAGACCTGGCAGCAGGGGAAGGGCTACCTTCGGTGGCTGAGCTTCCTGCAGATTCAGCAGGAGTATGGCTGTGCCGTTCAGAAGACGCTTGGCCGTAATGGTCTCCAGGGCGTTCTTGCTGAAGACGTGGCTGCCAAATAAAAGTGCATGATGGAACCGTGGTCGTATTACAGGTTCAGAGTACGGCCCTCGGTGTTCTTGTCAAAATCACGGACATGATCGTTGTGTACGTTCTCCAAGCTTATCTAGACTGACCCGCTGGTCTCTGTCCGGGCGGTTGTGTTCGTGCGAAAACCCTACGGCCACAACAGAGTTCGTGCCTTGTCAACTATTTATGTTTTGCCAACGAAACATATTGTTTTTGTAAGGTTTCTTCTTCTTCTCCTTCTTCTTCTTCTCCTTCTCCTTCTTCTTCTCCTGTCAAATCTTCAAATCGCTTCTTCTCGGTCGTCCGTCGATCAAATTAGCTGAAATTTGGTATGCAGGTAGAGTACGTGTATACCCCTAGACCCTTTTTAAATTTTTTTGATATAAGTTTTTAAAATGATTTTATGGAGTTTTTTTGGTCATTTTCAGACAAAAGTCGCACATGATGGCCTCCAGTGCCGTGGTGTTGAAACCTGAGGACCTGAAATTTGGTTCAGTTGTGCATTGGATATTTACCCAAAGGACCCCATTATTTTTTTTGGCATACACTACTTCAAAATGATTTATTTTGCAATTTTTTCCTGCAATTTTTGGGTATTTTCTGTCGGGGCCAGCAAGAACTAGGTCATACTGTAACATAAGCCCTCCTACACTTACCATGTCTGGGAGTTAAAACCAAGCAGATGTCAGGGGGTACCTCTACTAATGGTATTACAGAAAGTTATATGTACCTTATGTTACATGGTACGGATGTTATATTTGAGATGTAGGTACCTATAGGAAAGGTGACTACACCTGACAATTACTTATGCTAATGAGGACCTAATTCGCATAATGTATGCATAAAGTTGTATGTCCCTTACCGTAAATGCTGCGGATGTCATCTTTGAGATGTAGGTACCTTTAGGAAAGGCGAACACACCAGACCATAAATTATGCTAATGAGGACCTAATTTGCATAATGAATGCATGAAGTTGTATGTCCCTTACCGTAAAAGCTGCGGATGTCATCTTTGAGATATAGGTACCTTTAGGAAAGGCGAACACACCTGGTCATAAATTATGCTAATGAGGACATCATTTGCATGATTTATGCGTAAACTTGTAATTCCCTTACCGGAAAAGCTGCAGATGTCAGATTTGACATGTACGTACCGTTAGCAAAGGTGATCACACCTGGCCATGAATTATGCTAATGAGGACCTCATTTGCATAATTCATGCATAAACTTGTATTTCCCTTACCGTGACAGCTGCGGGTGTCATCTTTAAGATGTAGGTACCATTAGGAAAGGTGAATGCACCTGGCCAAAAATTATGCAGAAACTTGGATTTGCCCAGGAGTTATTTTGGGACAGCCCACTTCTTGCATGAGGAGTATGGGCGAAACATCCTGAATTTGCTCTTAAAGCAAATGACGGCCAGTCTAGTTCATGTGTAGTTCTTGTCTTAAATCTATCAGTGTTGAGACCCGTCACTTTGCAACCAGAGCTTTATACCAGCTGCCCGCCGTTACTTGGCACTATTCCATCTTTGTCTTTGACGCCTTGTTTGATTGCCAGTTGGGTCAAGTTAACAGTTTTGTCATCTTCATACGCCATGACCTGTTTCTTCAGGTTTTACTCATCGCAGCGGACGTAGAAACTGAAGTTCCCTAATCTGTCTTTTGGCTTCAGCTGTCCAGCCCTGTGCGCATTCTCGTTGAAATGTGATGCCGCCAGGTTCACCCTGAAAGGAGAGCAGAAATAGTGCAATTTCTATAAAGGGGAAAAAACTGAAAAAAACATCCCTGATATAAGCTACCTACAAGTAAAAAAAAAATATTTCATGCATGTGTCCAGAGCATTAAAACCATAAGTGTCAGACAAAAAATAAAAACAAGAACAGCACTGAGAATAAGATTTCTTGGAGAAGCTACACAATAAGACCACTCTTACATATATATTAGCAGGATTAACAATTCTGTAAGAATTTTGCATAGTATTTTTCTGTTTGATTACCTGCTCTTCATCCCTTGGTACAAAAAAATGTACATCTTGACTTGGGTGCAAACTGCAGGATGAGGCTGTGAAACGCTTCCAGGTATGATGTCTAATACGATGGAGACAGCCTATTGATGTCATTGCACAGTTTCTTTCTCATTACAATCTTTTCTAGTTCGATGGGGACCTTTGTATCTGTAAAATGCACAAACCGTAAGTCAACTGTGCAAAAAACTGTCCAGAAACAATATGTAAATCCCAAAGAATATTAAAATATCTTTTACGGTGGACACTTTACCTGCCTGCTTACATCATGTCAACTTGTTTACTTATTGTAAACAGATAACGGAATCACAAGACATTATTTCTAATAAGCATGAGCTTATACCATAACTCTGAAAATACTTTCATACTTACGAGAAGTGAGCCATGGTTTGCGGGCTTCTCTTCCAGGTATGATGTTTGATTAAATGGAGACAGCCTCTTGATATCATCGCACAGTTTCTCTCTGGGATCTTCTCTTGTTTGATGGAGATTCTTCCAAATGTTCCTTTCTTTGACTACACCTCCTCCCATCTCGCGATAAACTTCATGAAGGCTGCCAACACCTTTCATGGCGACATGGCCATGCGTAGCTTTACCCGTTGTTGTCTCCGTCTGAGGAAAACAAAAAAATATTTACAAGTACAAACACTGTCCGGTCTGTTTTTTTTAGCAGTTTACAGATCTTTGCACCGTGGTTCTTTGCACGGGCCTTCTCAATCTTTGCTTTCACAGTGTGCGGCCCTCCATATTTGTCTTGAGTTTAGGATTTAACATCATCTACTGAAAGCTCTTCGCTTTGTCCGTCCTGGCCTGTAACAATAGAAACTGTACAACACTTACACCAACAATCCTCATCATGGTGCAAAGGCCGTCCTTCCACGTTGACCCTGTCTATTTCGTGCACGGCGGTTTCACGCTGGTAAGGCTGGCCCCGTCCGTATATCCGGCTTCCGTAGAGGCGGCCGCACGGAGATTGTACTTCAGAGCCGGTCACGGGAAGGTGGACGTTGGCATTGCTAACCCCCCTAGCCACGCTGTCAGCATGTCTGGAATGTGTTATTGATCGGCTGCTCCTTGCGAAAGTGTTGCGGGGCCAGACGGGTGTGATTGCCCCCGACAACTTCGTATGTTTACCATGTGACTTTGTGTGGTAGGAAGGCCTCAGAAGTGATGAAAAAACGTTTCAGACGTCGCCTTGAACTTCGCTTCGAAGTCCTCTAAATGTCCGGGGTCTAGCTGGCGGCCAAGCCGCCTCAAGTGTGGAGACACCATTCTGTCGACCGGTATCTCGAAGTTTAAAAAAAAAAACACATTATGGTACAATAGTAGTCCACCATATCAAAACGCTTTGTTCATAATTAATTCTAAACCAATATTAAACTATTTTACTATATGAGTCGGTACAACTTACCGACAAAATGCCCTTTGACCTGATCACTGTCTAACCTTTCCGGTGCAGTTGCCGTCGTTCTGGTCACAGAAGAGATGTCATCATGTGCAGTAGTGAAAAGAAATCGCACGGTTACTCCTTGATTGAGCATCTATGGTTATGGTTAGGTATGGGCCCGCTAGCGGCTTGTTGTGGATCTAAATGGGTGTTTTAGGTAAGATATTCGAAAGGCTCAAGAAGGGGTAGACGGAAAGTCATGGTTTTGGTATGTTTATAGCTTATGTGATGAATGGCATGATTAAATGCTATGTATGCAAATGACTATGACGACGTCTGCATCTCAAGTAAGTTCTTCCTGGTGATGGCATTGTTTTCAATGATCTTTCAATGGTCCATCCCCCACGAGACTATGTATACACATTGAAGACCTCTTGAAAACAAATTTATAATATTTTACGTCAAGTAATAACAAAGATGGCATATCTACTCAATGAACAGAGATACTGTAACTTTCCGCTATCAACTGAACAGATTATCACCTTAGTCGGGTCATTTGAACATCATTCCTTTCCGACGTCAAGTGTTAGTGTTTACATAGCGCCATTGCCGAAAACAAAACACAGAAATCGCTTAACACTAGAAGTAGGGTCAAGATGCTAGGAGGGGAAAACTGTCACTAAAGTGTGCTCTGTAACTAGAGCACTGTCTGGATAATTTTTACGGCTGCACTGTCTCAGAGCTTTCAGTGATAAGGGAATTGGAAAATCGGAAAATTTATGTTAACTTTTTAACTCTTTTTATGCTAACCTTCCGCCTGCCGCCAACCCATAAAAAAAGGTTGACTCTGAGCACTGGGGGAAGAAAAACTATTTTTGGATTTAGGGTTAAGGTTATTTTTTGGGAGGGTTTCTATTTCTAACTTTTTATGCTAACCTCCCCCCTACCGCGAAACCCAAGGTTGAACCAGCAGGGGGAAGATTAACTAATTTATGGTTAAGGTTATTTTTTCTATTTCTAACTCTTTTTGCTTTGACTTTAGTCTCTGCTTCAAGTTAAAGTAGAAAAAAAGTTACCTATTCTTTCTGCGCAATGATCGGCTCATCCATATGAAGCTATGGGGAAGTGCCTGAAGTCGCGCGGTGATCCACCAATACTACTGATTTTGCAGTCAGTATAGACAAGTGGGCGGGGTGGGTGGGCGGGTGTTCTTTGGCTTCTTCGAAGACCCTTTACCTGTCCACTCTAAATCTTCAATCCTAAATGGATCCTACCGCTCGACCAGGCTACGCGGATGAGTCCGTTCACTGCACTAACCTGTAACCAGGCTGCCCTTGCCTTATATAGAAGTTATTTAACTTCATTATGGCTGAGCCAATCATCGCGCAGGAAAGTTAGTTACCTATTCTTTCTGCGCAATGATCGGCTCATCCATATGAAGCTATGGGGAAGTGCCTGAAGTCGCGCTCCTAACCACCCTTTTCTACTGCTTTGCTATACATCATATCTTTAAGCTCTCCCCACTTCCCCATCTCCCAATCTCATTCTCCTTTATCCCCAATCTCATTCTCCTCTATTCCCAATCTCATTCTCCTCCATCCCCAATCTTATCTGTTTAACATTTCTTCATTTCCCCGTCAATAAAGATTCCCAACCTCATTTTCTAATAAATTCATAACTCCCAATCTGATTCGCTATACTCTTCAACGTTCTCAATCTTTTGTGTCCAAAATCCCACCCGCTGTGGAGACGTGCCGTTGCCATCATCGCCTTCGTTGCGGTTGCGCCAACAGAAGAGAGACCTCCACTACACCTGATTGCAGCCAGCCCCCCAAAACAGTACTAGTGATCCGCGGTCCCGACGGAGTAGTTCGAAAATGAAATATAGGTAGCTGCTGTTGTTACATTACTTACCCTACCTAAAGACCCTATCGTCTGGACCTGAACTAAAGAACCACTCATGTGAGTTTGGGAATCTGGAGATTCAAGAGCAGAGCCAGAGGGTCGAGAGCAGGGAAACGGCACACACGTAAGATTTCCACTGTTTTCGGTAACAGACCCTTAGAAAATAACTTACGTGCTGTATACACATGCAAATTCCTCGATGGTGAAGCCTCCCTCCAGTCGACTCAACGTGATCAGCCCGTCCCATTGATATGTAAAACGGCGGACGAATTCCATCGCTCCGTGTTTATCCACATTGGTCTGCGCACGTTCTCATGCCAACCACGTATCGCCCGTACCCTGACGCGGATCCTCGAGTCTGGAGTAATTGCTGACCAAACTGACCGTCATCCCGAACCAACGAAGAGAAAAATCCATCCGTTACCATCCTTGTTGTTGTGCAACGCGAGATCCTTATGCAGCAAGCTTGACGAATTTGAGCGACGTCTATGTATTTCTCAAACTGGTGTGGCACTGGTATCGGAGACATGGTTTAAGGCGACATCCCCTCGAGAGATGACAGATATCCAGGGCTATGTAACTTTCTCCCGCCCACGCGAACGCCGTTCGGGCAGGGGAGTGGCTATCTACGTCAGAGCCAACCTTCAAACCATTGTCCTCGATTTGCACGTCCCAAACGAACTTGAATGCATACGAGTTGAGCGGCCCACTCACTGACCTTCTCAACACCTCACTCAGACAAGGCTTGGTTCCTGAAGAGTGGAAGTCCGCAGTTGTCGTCCCCCTTCCCAACAAAGTCACCTTCCATCAATGAAATCCGCTCTATCTCCCTTACATCACTCTTGGGTAAAGTCGCGGAAAGTTTGCATTGCCCGGTGGGCTACACCTGATATACTCCCCCTAATTGATGCAAGGCAGTTTAGATACTTGAAGGGTAGATCTACAAACCACTGCCTTTTTTAGATCTGACAACCGGACTTTTTTAAAGCCACGGATAGGTCAAACACCTTGCGCTTTCTGGTAGCAACGGATTTTAGCAAGGCGTTCAACCGTGTTAGCCATAACATCGCCATTCAACGTTTACTTACTAAAGCTCGGCCTGAGACCCTCTCCCACTCGCTGGATAGTTGATGTCCTCCTGAATAGACACCAAGCCACACGGTACCATGGAGCCCTCTCCGAGAGTATCACCATCCCCTGTGGTCTACCTCAGGGTACTCTTCTTGGACCTTTGATATTCGTAGCATACATCAACAGTGCCGTAACCACTGCCTTTGCAAAGCGGTGGAAGTTTGTGGATGACATTAACTTACTTGAAGCAAGCAACCCCAACCTTCATGCCATCTAACCTTCAACAAGCCTTGCCAGAACTTGAGACCTGGTCACGTGAGAGTCATATGGTGTTGCACCCTCGTAAATGCAACGTCCAGCATGTTCACTTTTCTAGAACATTGTTCCTACCCCCACCACTCTCTATCAACAACATCGAGCTCCAACACGTGAAGGTTATGAAGGTTTTAGGATTACATCTACAAGCGGACTTGAAATGAGATACCCACATTGACTCCATGTGTAAAATCAAATCAACGCTTATGCTTCTGCGCAAACTCAAGCTCTTCCGCGTACCTGCTGATGACATGGTCGCGGTTTAAACCTGCTACATCAGCCCGTTAGTGGAACATGCGGCACCAGTTTTGGCCGCCCAGGACCAACAACCAAGCTAAACAATAAGATTGAAAGAATCCAGCGCAGGGCGGTACGCACCCTCCTAGGACGAGACTACACCTGCTACAGTGAAGCCTGCGCACATCTCGGCTGCCCTCCCTTCACTCCAGACGCTCGACTCTGACTCTTAAGTTTGCCAAATCACTCATGGTGTCTGATCAATATCGACACCACCTACGGCCTACAAGAGCGGACATTAGCCTTCGGGCTACGACCGTAGTAATAAGAATTTGTGTTCTCAATAAAACCATTATTACCTGACCCCTGTTGCACTATTATCTTTAACTCAACCAGTCACCGGTTTCCTCCCATATTTCGGAACACATGACTAAACACGCATAACGGTGCATAACCCATCCGTGACTCGTACAGCACCAAAAACGAAATTGATTCTCTTATTTGAGCCATCACCATATGAGATTTCAGCCGACCATGGGTCCATCCTATATGTAGAACACAAACTGAACACCTCACAGATGTTGTCCCATATTTGAAAATACCATACACTGGGCCTATCCCATATCTAAAACACAACCTACTCAAGGCAGCGGGCTTTTCCAGATTTAGAAAGTGCAAATATACAGTACCATGGGCCATATTCAAATGACAGAATATTCGAGACCAATAAGCCTGTCCCATATTCAAATCACTTAGATTACACACGACAATGGGCCTAACCCTTAATTAATTAACCCAAATCTCAGAAGACGATGGGCCTTTCCCATAAAAAATAACACCTATCACCCAAGACGATGGGCCTGTCCCATATTCAGATAACCCAAATCACCCTTCACACCAGACACTGGGCCTGTCCCATATTCAAATCACTCAAATAACACACAACAATGGGCCTATCCCATAATTGATTAACACAAATCACACAAGACAGCATGTCTGTCCCATATTTAGACACCACAAATCACCATTCACACCAATGGGCCTGTCCCATATTTAAATCATTCAATTCCACACAACAATGGGCCTATCCCATGATTGATTAAAACAAATATCACACGACAACCTGTCTGTCTCATATTTAGACTACAAAATCACCATTCACACCAATGGGCCTGTCCCATATTTACATCATTCAATTCCACACAACAATGGGCCTATCCCATAATTACTTAACACAAATCACACAAGACAACAGGTTTGTCCCATATTTAGACAACACAAATCACCATTCACACTAGACAATGGGCCTGTCCCATATTTACATCATTCAATTCCACACAACAATGGGCCTATCCCATAATTACTTAACACAAATCACACAAGACAACAGGTTTGTCCCTTATTTAGACAACACAAATCACCATTCACACTAGACAATGGGCCTGTCCCATATTTACATCTTTCAATTCCACACAACAATGGGCCTATCCCATAATTACTTAACACAAATCACACAAGACAACAGGTTTGTCCCATATTTAGACAACACAAATCACCATTCACACTAGACAATGGGTCGTCCCATATTTACATCATTCAATTCCACACAACAATGGGCCTATCCCATAATTACTTAACACAAATCACACAAGACAACAGGTTTGTCCCATATTTAGACAACACAAATCACCATTCACACTAGACAATGGGCCTGTCCCATATTTACATCATTCAATTCCACACAACAATGGGCCTATCCCATAATTACTTAACACAAATCACACAAGACAACAGGTTTGTCCCATATTTAGACAACACAAATCACCATTCACACCAATGGGCCTGTCCCATATTTAAATCATTCAATTCCACACAACAATGGGCCTTTCCCATAATTAATTAGCACAATCACACAACACAACATGTCCGTCCCATATTTAGACACCACAAATCACCACTCACCAGACAATGGGCCCGTCCCATATCTAAATCATTCAATTCCACACAATTATGGGCCTATCCCATAATTAATTAAAACAAATATCACACGACAACATGTCTGTCCCGCTCGTGTATGGGTCTGAACAAATAACACACGTTACAGAAGACCATGCGAGCAGAGCCCAAACAACACATAATACAAAAGACCATTTAAATACACGTGAAAGTTCCTACAACGGCTAAAGCCTGCTAATCGAGCACTGCCAGCAAGCTACACCTGTAATCAAAATCGCTAATTACCATACGAATTGAAATACACACGTGTACAGAATACCTTACTTACACGGTCGTTATACGGTAAGAAACGAGAGCAAACAATCAAATCTAAATATGAAACTATTTAACAGGTAAAAACAAGAGAACAATACTGGTGAAACAATATTTGCGCAATCCCTTCCGGTACTAAAACTACTCTGGCCCTGTCGCCATTGCTGTCGGATATCTCCTTGCTCGGCGTTCACTGGTACAGCTACCCCTGGCATCATGGCGTCTACAGAGCCCGGCACTCAGCTCAATCCCCGGGCTGGGTAAACCACGTCGGCGGTAAAACTATCGTACTGTTGCCTAACTCCTCCGACGTTCTTTTGTGCTTCGACTGGAACCTGTACATTCAGAGACAATACCAGATCTTAGTCAAAACGAACTATACATGCACGTGTTCATTTTACCAACCAACAAACTCCTTCGACACCATAATTCCAACCTTCCGACTGAAATACAATACACAACGTAACCAGGCATAACAACATTCAATAAAATAAAACTAACCTTTGCTGAGTCCTGTAACGCACGCATACCATAAAATCACACTTTGTTTTCCCCTAGCCTTCAGAATTCTCAATGCTTCCGACAGTGCTGCCGATGCCCGGGTCTCTGCCTTGCTACCGTCTTGATTCCCCTGCACCGGAGCCCGTGCCGGTGTCGGAGCCGGAGCGGCCACCGCCGATGCCGCAACTACCCCCGGCGCCGCCGCAGGACCTGCTCCCGGAGGTGACGCCTGTCCTTCCGCCTGCCTTCTCTGACGTGCTGCTCCGGCCGGTAAGCTGGACCTGCCTGGTTTCCCTGGTTACCTTGAGCCGCTCCTGTCCGACTCGGTCTTCCTTGCCCTGCCGTCATGGTTGGCACCTGAGACATCTAACAACATGTCAAAATTAACAACCAACCCAGCCACCAAAAGGACGTATCACTCGTCTCCGGATTCACGCCAACAGCCCGTAACACGACAACTCTATGAAGGAAGACCGCCCCGACATATCGTACAGCCGTGCACGTGGTAACTTGCATACTTACAGACAACTTCCACACCTGACCATTCGACCAAAATCAGCATACCAATATATCAAATTGATAAAGAAAAAACAACCAAAACACCTTGTTACGTCCAACCTTCGTTACCTCCACCCATTCCGCACAAAGTCTCCACTCTCTCACTAGCTCACTAATGTCCTTCTTTCCTCGCCAGCAGACCTCTCTCCCCGTCCGCTGTACCCGCACTCCGTCTAGAGCGTTCCATCCGTGCCGCTCGAGAAGTGGTGGATGCTTCCGTCATGGCCTTTATTTCTCGAACTGGCGGTACTGGAAGCCTCGGTGCCCGGACTCCTGCTATAATGGTCAGCACCTGAGCCAACTAACAAAATTCAAGCTTAATAGAGAACCCGGCGACAAAACGCAACTTTTGCCTCCAGATTCACGCCAACAACACGTAATGCCTCAACCCAGGGTCGACTCTATGAAGGAAGACCGCCCCGACATATCGTACAGACGCCAGGCTGTGCACGTGCCATTGCAACTTGCATACCGACCGACAACTTCCACACCTGCGTCCAACATTACGGCTAAACAGCGGAAATTGACCAACAACCGGTAAATACACCATAAAATTGCCCCAACCTTCGTCACCTCTAACCATAGAGTGATACCGCAAACCCTTGTTCTTAACTTGTGCTCCTATCACATGTCGAGTATCTTGTTTCGGTCTTCCAGTTCCGTATCGTGTCCAAGCTCCGCGCCGCTCGACCATGCGTCGCGGACGGGTCCGTTCACTGCACTAACCTGTAACCAGGCTGCCCTTGCCTTATATAGAAGTTATTTAACTTCATTATGGCTGAGCTCGAGCCAATCATCGCGCAGGAAAGTTAGTTAAGATTTTTAAAGTATTGTTTGGTTTATATCTAACAGAGTATTTACAGAGCAAAGCTGATCAGTGGTACATCAGGTTACATCAGTGGTACATTTTACATTTACAACCGCAGAACTGTCCAAGCATCTTCTTGAAGTAACGGCTGTCCTTTTTTCTCGGACTTCGGTGAGTTTCCTTGGTTCCGTCAGAAACAGTTGGCACCTCCCTGTTGGAAAATAAATATTTTAATTGTATCCTCGATATCTCTGGCCTCTCCAGCATCATTTCCAAATGTTTCAACTTAGTTAACTTTTTATACTTGTATCTATTTCATGATGATTTGTCTGATTCAAGAGAATGCAATTGTTTTTTTGTTCGTTTGAACCTTTTGTTATTCAGGAGAAGCTCAAATTGACCGTTTTTGATGTCGTAATGGAGGAGGAAAAGGTGAACAATACAACAAATACAAAGTTTTGTTCACTGTTTCAATATCTTATCCAGATGCTTGAGTAATTATTTCTGGCGTTTAGTTCTGATTGGTATGAAACGTATTTTAAATAAAGAACCTTGACATTCTTCCCATCTCTCCAGATAAAACACCATCCTCTATTCTGGAAGAGTTACATACTAAGTATCATAGTGCCCCAGCTCGCTGTTCGGTTTATCACGATGATCTACGTCATCACTTTGTTAATGTTGTATCTGCACACTTGGAACATGCAATGTTAGTGTAGTCTGTACTTTCTCCTTGAAGGATCTGGGAATATGGTGATGCTGTGGGTCAGAGAAACATGGCTCGTGACAGTGTGATCAAATATATGCACTTCCATTGAACCAGAATGCATATCAATTTTCACTACCATTGTCACAGGGCATGTCATTCCTATCTGTACCCGACCCTTTTTTTGCGTTTTCTTTCTGCGAGGTGGGAAAGCTGGGTGAGGTTTGGCCGGATCAGGTCGACTGTCATATTTGCAAATGTAGTAACTGTAAGTGTAACGGCCAGATTTTTCAGTAACTTTACGAAATGCTTACTGAAAAAGACAATTTGATTTCTGTTCCATCTCTTTCCAACCTAGGAATTAGTCCTTTAAGGTTAACTGAAGTGTAGTCCTGTCAATTGACACAAAGTGGTACCCTTCGGCCCTTCGAGATTCTTTAGCATTCCGATTATGTGGTAGAGGTTTAGCGGCAGGTTTTGAACATAGACTTTGTCTTCATGACTTTGTCCACGTCATTTGGCTGTGTACTTTAAGCATGTTCCTCTTCCTATCATATTTCCGTTTGAAGATTTTATTGTACAAGCTACAGCTGAATAGTGATTGTGCCCGTTTGCAGGCGGCTTTTTCTAAGCCATTTTTCATATTAATTTTTGTTTGGCCATTGTTAGAATGATAGTCACCAAGGAAACCGTTGGCACGTTCAAAAGAAAATCACCGAAAAGGTGAACAGGTCCAAAGTCCCTAGCACATGCATTTAAATTTTAATTCTAGTGCAAAACATCACTGGGTGGCTAGTGGCATCATCAGTTTGATTCTTTGTGGTAATCATGGAAAAATAAGTCTGGTACATTCGCAAATGTTTTCCAGATATTGTATTCTTCCTAAAGCATATTACTCCTTTCAAGGCAAACAATTGATAAATGCAAACCCATAATTTCCACTGTGCTGTCCTTAAAACGACGATTCAATATTTGTGGCATGGAGGTTACTTGGTACTGTCATTGTATCAAGTCGGTCCTGCAGTCCCTCAAGATCCCTCCATACTTGCATAACTCGCGGATCGTTTTGCTCTACCGTCCAACAAGTTGTCCATCTGATCAAAGATTAGCATCCGGACAACGTCAAAGTAGGGGAGGACATGTAACCAAGGAGGTTATATCTAGTGCCAATATAGAAGATAATTCTTTCAAAAATGAAGATGTCAGTATACTTAGACATTACCTAATGAATAATGAGACATGTACCTCATTTTGAATAGTAGATTCTGCCATCCTCCCTTTAAGGATGTACAGAGAGGAAAGCTTTTGGGTGGAACTTTTAGGAATTAATACCTCTTATAGCATTTCTTTTCTTGCTTACAATTGTTGTTGAATCTCTCACACATTTTCAAATTGAAACCAGAGTTCTGTCCAAGTTCAAAGTCAGGCAACAGTTTTAATGTGTGCTTCTTCACTTCTTTCCCAGTTCCGAATCCCAGGAAAACCCTTGTCAGCAGGGATGCTGGGGGTTGTGACACCGTGTGTCGCATAGAAGATACACACCTGGCCATGGTGGTAGCTTCTCTGGTCAGCACAATTTCTCTGGCCACAGTTAGTTTTAGACAATTGTTACAGGTTGTCTTACAATTGTAGGTAGATGTGTCTTCAGCGAAAGCCTCGAGCAAAAGTTTCCTCCTGCAAAGTTCAGTTTCACAAAAATGTACAAAGATAGTCTTTTGAGAGCTTCGTCTCTGTACTCTAACTAATATAAGTAAGGTTCTCAAACTCAGTCAAATAGTCTGGTTTGTATAGCTATCATCAAACCAAGTCCGTAAAATACACCAGTTCAGACTAAATGGTACATTTCTCCCGACTTTAATTTGATAAATTCAGTCAAAGGTGAATCAAAGACTAAAATGTATATTCTATTCAGAAATAACTTAAAAAGATAAAACGAAAAAAGAAAACAAACTGAGATCACCTGAAGTTACTTAAAAGTCATAACATGTAGCATTTCTGATCAGTAGGACAAAACAAAAGAACCCAAGTTGCGTACACATTATCTAAAGTTTACAAAACAGACATAATGTTCTGCTGTCATTGTATTCATTGATTATGTCTCTGCCCTCATTTGAAACGAGTGCGTAAAAAGATTTTGTTTTACAATCATGATGAAGGAATATGTATGTCCCTGTAGAACCTGCGCTCTAACACAAATTATGTATAGAAATAGTAATGGTAAGGGCTGTTTATATTTACATAATAATTTTAAGTAACAAAATACTTATTTTTAATTCTTGGTTTGGTAATGTTGCTTTTGAGAAACAAAAACTTTGGAGCGAAGAACACTGGTATCATCGTATGTTCAGATCAGAGACGCCGCTTCAGACTCCCGGCGCCATTGCCGTAGCAACGGCGGTCCACAATTTGACTGATATCTTCATATGCTGAGTGCACGTGAGTACAGTGCAATGGAAATGACGCAATGTTCACAGTCTGCTGGGCACACCAATTTCCAATATATCAAAGGATTAGGAGGACGGCTATCGCATTACCTGTTGTGTCCGCTGGAGTGCCGTAGCCGAGCTTGACAGACGACAATTTATCGCATTCTTTCATATTCATTTTCTTGCCAAGGCACTCCCCATGTATTCTTTTTCTTACTATCGTTTTAAAGTTAACATCGTTGAAATCAAGGACATTATATATAATGTGAAATATCCTCGATGATCAGGGAGAGAAAACCGTCTAGTCCAAATCAAAGCCACTTCACACCTATGTCACAGTGTCCACACTTAGTGTCATTCCGGGTGGCGCTGGTTCACTACTGCGTACCACGTGACCCACGAGACTCAGCCGGCGACGTTTCACCACTGTGGTGACATTTGGCAATGATCCTTATAACTGCTTGTTTGTAGCGTGCTTCCACCATGGTGTGTTGTACTATCTGATCACACAAAGCATCTTCGTGTAAGTGCAGTTGAGTTTTCTGGAGCGTGTCTATTCAAAACCCAAGATTCTGAGCCATATAAAAGAATTGCTTCTATTTATGCCTTAAACACTTTTATCTTAGTAAGTTAGTTTAATTTCTTATCGTACATGTATCACTAAAATGTCTATTCCTACATTTTGGCACTAATGCAAAGACCTGAGACACCAGTATTGCAAGACATTGAGATCAGCTGCTATGGTAGCTCATACCTTTTGGCATCTTCATGCCCCTCGTGGCGACGGTCAAAACAGCACACGATGTCCTTCCACATGAAGTGGAGGGCAACTAGTTTGTTCTCGATGTCTGTGTGACAAACCAAGGAAAACTTATTAGAAATGTCTGAATCAGAGTTGTCATTGTTTGGTTATAAATATTTGGATATATACGTAATTCACTCTACTCAATACTATCGTCGTATTTACCAGGATTTATCTCAATGGACTTAAATAGCAAATTCAAGTACATAATGACTTTGTGACAACCCCTGCACGGTATACATTGGAAAATATATCAAAAAATGTCTAGACGTGAGAAAATCCTCCATTGATTGTAAAACCCCATTGTCTTCC
Source organism: Branchiostoma lanceolatum (assembly GCA_035149815.1). Taxonomy (NCBI): domain Eukaryota; kingdom Metazoa; phylum Chordata; class Leptocardii; order Amphioxiformes; family Branchiostomatidae; genus Branchiostoma; species Branchiostoma lanceolatum. The sequence continues at coordinate 15,907,965 of CM068875.1, read as the reverse complement.
CATACTACTACATCATATTGTATTAGATAGATCGATTGGTTAGCCTAATAAAATTTTATCTGAAAAGTATGTACCAGTGGATGCAATACTTTGTACCTTGTACAATTGTTGTGCAATAAAAATCATTATTATTAGTTAAGCATGGGAAAGTTCCCATCTATGCAAATTAGGACAGTGCTATATGGTTCACGAGTGTCAGCATGTATTGCCGTCTGGATAGGTGAGGAATAAGTTTGTACCTTTGGCAGACAGACCTGCAAAACGGAATATTCAAAAACCAGGACCAATACTCACACTATACAAGATAATCCTATACCGTACCCCAAGTTCTCTCCTGTATTAAGATGCTCACCAATCTGGACATTTCCAGCATTTGTCAAATACCTGGGATTTCGAAAAGTCCATCAATGCTTTCTTGAATTACTTCAGTATTCTGATCATCTAAAAACCTCAAACGTTTTCGCTCATTCTCATTTAACTGTACAGATTTTGTAACTTCCGTTACCGTTTGAAAGAAGGTTCCTGACATTATGATAAGTCGCCATAAAAACGACAGTTTGGCACCTTATCTGTGGCATATCTTAATGTCAGGAACGTCTTACTTCAAACGGTATCGGAAGTTACAAAATCTGTACATTTAATGAGAACGAGCTACTAGTATACTACGCAACTGAAAAATGAACCCTCTTTGAGGTGGTAAATAAATGAAATTTAGAAGACAAAATGCACTTTAGATACAAGGAACTTTGCTTACCTATGATTGCTTCCGTCTTGTTCTCGTCCAGCTTCCCCCCTTTTGTTTCCCCGTGGTGGACTTAGCGTGCATCTCATCAGGTGTGAAAAGTGCATCCCACAGAACTGAGACTTGATGGTCCCGTTTTGTTTTCATCTGCACTTGGAGAAACACCGCCTCAGGGATGGTAACCGCCCCCCGTCCAATAGTCACTACAATTATCAACATGGTCCAATCTTTTAAAACATTGTCTTGGAATTCATACACCATAGTATGTCATAAACGAGAGATATGAAAAGCGGAGATTCCGTTGCAGTACCATAGAAAAAGCCAATAGGAAGGAGGCCCAATATCAAATCTGACATTTATCTTCCCGAAACTACCCAAATACCAATCGCAATTAACAAAGTGCCATGTCCTCAGACGTCCACAGACTGACCTGAAACACAAACTGGACCAACACATATTCTTGGTCAAGGAGCAAATGGTGGGGTGGGGATGGTTGGCGTAGTCGGTGTGCCCTTACTCTGGCTACCTTGGTCTCACTGTAAACGGCGTGAAGCCCCGAACCCACGACTGACGATGTTGGTGGTGTGAGGTCGGGCCGGGACTGCGCCTGGCGGTGAAGCTGACTCCAGGCCTCAGTCCCGCCACCGCACTATGAAAAGTTACGTGTGCACAAGGTTTTCCGCCATCTTGCTCATTAGTGTACCACGTGACTGGGCTGACTCTGTCCCAGGGCACCCCAGACTTCTAGTACTTCCAGATGCGCAAAAGACATTGGGAACGAGGCATAGCTTTCACGCCTGCGCACTGGTGCCATTTGCAAAGAGAAATGTCCGGGCTTCCAGATCGTGAAAACCGCTTCTTTTTACGGCGAATTTTCGGTGAGTTATGACTTTTTGAAATTATGAGTTGGTCTCAGGGGGATGAGTGAAGACCTTAATGATGTCCTGGAGTAATTAGGCTGTAGTTTTCTTAATTATTTTTTCTGGAAGTAGCCTATTTTTATGGTGTATCCTGAGATGTTTTAGAGCCATTTTACAATGATGTCATTCAACGACGCGGCCGTATTTTTAACGACACGAAGGATATGCATGGGTATGTCGACACGAAATATATGCATTGGTCTCGTTCCCATAGATTCAATTGTATGGATTAATACAGATTGAGTATAGACACAAAATACTAGGATGTTCTAGACTTGAAAAATAGCTCTGCTCGAGCAGATTGAGTGTGTACAGGCTGAAATAAATAGATAATATCATTATATGCAAAAGCTAGCAGCACCACCACCCATCCCCACAGGTCAGTGCTGGTCTCCTTGGAGTCCTGACTGCATTGTAATTGTGTTTGAAAAAGCCTGTAAGTAATTTAGCCTACTAGTATACTATCGTCATAATCATTTTCAGAAAAAAGTATATTGTATCAGTATGTATGTATGTATTAGATATGCCAGATAGTGTCAATATTGATATCAACATGTTGTTCATATGCACTTCAGGTGTCACAGATGGAGGAGCACAGAGAATGCCTAGTGACTGTGAGTGTCTACAGAGTGTGCAGTATCAAGATGAAAGGATGGTAGGGCATATTAATGCCAGAACATGTGCAGCAGAAAATGGAATGTGACTCAGATTAAAAATCTCTGTTTATGCTTTAACTGTTGTTCAATAGAATGTTCAATATGTAAATAAAACTTCACTGTACATGATGAATACCAGAAAGTCTCTGTCATGTTGATATATAATTTTTTATGGTCACATATATACAGAACTTATAAGTTATATCCTGTACAAGTTGCCTACCTGGCCGGTTTGACTGTACCCAGATATAGTTGAGTATAAAAATTGCAAATGCACTCTCTGTAACCTCAAATATGAACCGTGCACATAGATAGATATCTCCTTTTCCAAATGAATTTTGTAAAAGAGAGGCATTAAAAAAGGTAAAGAAGTTATCCTCAATTGAGGTGAGGCATATCAACAATTTTGGACTGAAGTCAATACATACATGTACATGTACACATGCAGTGTAAAACCAAAAAAAATCTGTAAGAAGATGAAAATATGGGCCTGTCACATAATTTAGCAGTTTTGTAAAGATTGATACAACAGTGCTTCGAATCAGGACTATGGTACTGCCATTCAGTCTCTGGTATTTATAGGTTCCAAGGTAAGGTTCCAAGGTAAGGTAGCAGTTATCTTTTTGTTATACTAATTATTTATGATCTCTGCATGACAATCAAATCATTTAGTAGTTCATGATGGTAGAGGTTAAATCAAGTTACCTACAGCTTTTTGGTGTCATTATTTCCATAAGATTTTATCATTGATGGGCATTGAATACACATTGAAGACCTCTTAAAACCAAAAACAGATTTATTTTTAGTCAGGTCATACCAATGATGGCATATCTACTCAATGAACAGTAAATTTCTGCTATCAAATGAACAGAAGATTATCACCTTAGTCGGGTCATTTGAACATCATTCCTCTCCGACATCAAGCGTTAGTGTTTACATAGCGTCATTGCCGAAGACAAAACACAGACATCGCTTAACACTAGAAGCAGGGTCAAGAAGCTAGAAGGGGAAAACTGTCACACACTTAAGTGTGCTCTGTACCTAGAGCACTGTCTTGGCCATTTTGACGGCTGCTCCGAGAGCTTTCAGGGATAAGGGACTTGAAAATCGGACAAGGCAATATGTTTCGGCAACTAAAATTCCCCTGCAATGTGCGTATGTTCTGATCTCGTGGTCATATTCTCGCGTGAGTGTGCGTGGATATCGAGAAATTCCCGTGAGTCATAGCGCGTAGCGGGAAAATTCAAGATGGCGACCAGGCACCGCTGGGAATAGCGTAAGTATCATAGTGCACCGTCATTCAGGAGGCCCATGAAGCTGTATGGGGTGTAGCTTGTGGCGCGGGGTAGGTTTCCTGTGGTGCCTGCGTGGCTGGCTTCTTTGCGCTACACTGAACAACAATTTGGAAACAATTATGAATGGTGGAAGACCTTGATAGAAGGATAGTTGTCTACATTAACATTGAATGGCAACGACATGAAATATTTGAAGCAATACACTTTGAAAGTTATAGTACCAGCAAACATTCTGTAAAATTATTATATGAACAGTCTTTTTTTAAATGCTCTCTAAATAAAGCTCTCAGGGCCCAAAAGCTCTAGTGCATGGCATTTTCAACATTCGAGTGTTTTATCGCTTTTTCTTTCCTTGTCAGCCTCCCGAGAATTGCCTCCAACGACGTCTCTATCGGCTTGAGGCACTCCTTTACGATGCTCTGTGATGAAATTTAAGAGTAATAAATCTTTGTCTATCAAATAGCATTGTTGCAAAAGACGAAACACATCGCTTACAAATGTCTTGGTGTATTATTACAAGGCAGAACTAAAAGGTAAGCAAATGAAAGAAAGCATCCATTCTACATCTTCCGGTCATCATTTTAGTCTACAGGTCACACCACTTATGATTGCTAAAGCCAGGTCTTCGTAAGGTAAGAGTCGTCACCTCGCTCTCATGGTCCTCAGGTCTTAAGTACCAGTAATTTTTCCTGTCGGAGTATTTCCCCCCTTCATATCCTTGTGAACAACCAGCGTGGGTATGGATTATTTGATGAAGACAAACAGCCAATGCCTTCTTGTTTTCACTTGTTTTATCCATATCTGTGCTGACGGTCTTTCCTGAGTAATTCTGTTAGTAAAAGCGTGTTTGACAAACCCTTAGCCTGACCGCATCTCTTGACAATTGAGCCGGTCGGTAGGCGTTGTTCGATCCGTTGGCGTTGTTCGATCCGTTAGCGTTGTTCGGTCCGTTGGCGTTGTTCGATCCGTTGGCGTTGTTCGGTCCGTTGGCGTTGTTCGGTTCGTTGGCGTTGTTCGGTTCGTTGACGTTGTTCGGTTCGTTGGCGTTGTTCGATCCGTTGGCGTTGTTCGGTCCGTTGGCGTTGTTCGGTCCGTTGGCGTTGTTCGGTCCGTTGGCGTTGTTCGATCCGTTGGCGTTGTTCGGTTCGTTGGCGTTGTTCGGTTCGTTGGCGTTGTTCGATCTATGTGTGCCTATTTCTAATGGTTTCTAATACAATGAATTTTTTTAATTTTTTTTTAATTTTTATTAAACAACAGAAGAATATACAGGACACAGAGGTGATGCACTCTAGCTGAAGCTAATATTAAACATCACCTCTGGAAAAAAATACAACTTACATAGACAAGTACAATAACAATAAGAAACAGCAATTGGGTCATCCAATACAAACAAACTAACAAACAAACAAACAATGAATATATCAATATACCTGAACTAAGTTTTAAAACGTCTGCTTGTCAAAATATAGTGCTGAGTCCAGCCTAAAATGTTACAGTTGAAATCATACGAACCAAAGGATGAGCCTGTTAATAATAAATAAATGAAGGCTTGATCAGACAAAGTATCGATATCAAGAATAGGGGCTAAAAGGTTCCGTAGGTTGCCCAGAAGGTTGAGTCTTTGTTGACTGTATATAGGGCAGTACAAAAGATAATGGACAACGCTTTCGCTTCGACATCCGCAAGTGCAAGTACAATGAATTTGGCTTGACAGACCTCAAAAACCTTGGTCCGTTTCTGCATGTTAAGGCGTGTCGCCTCGGCCTGGGCTTTCGCGCGTCCCCGCTCCCTCCTCGCCTTAACTTGGTTTGTAGTCTCGAACATCTTGGATTGAAAAAGATAGTAAAAATTTATTCAATAACAGGAATGACAAGTTTTGGATATGTAAGACCATTACAAGTATATAATTGATCATACAATACAATACATTATTACGATAAATGACATTATATATGTAGAAGAAGATAGACATTGTAATGAACCGATTTTCTTACCTTGCTCTCTTTTGATTTTCCCGCCGAAGGTTAATATTAGTAAATATTCAGTACGGATCCTACATCTCCCAGACTGGTATTGCCATGGATGGGGTCACCGGAATGCAGATTATCAAATGTACACAATTTCGAAAACAAACGATTTATGCGCCGGTTTAACATTCACGTCTTCCGCAATTCTTTTTATACTGCCCGACTGAGCAGCACAGCACAACAAATGTAAACACGCAAACACACAATCATTTTAAGTACGTTTCCCATTTTGGATTATGAAAGCACAAAAAACCAATACTTACATTTGGTCATGTCCTACGGCCGCTAGCCAGCACCTCCGGTAGAAGTTCCTAATTGTATGCTCTGTCAGGGTCAAAAAGCCGTTCACGATGGTCAAAGCTGGGTTTTGAGCGATGGCATTCGATGTGCGCTGTAGACGTGATTTCACCAGCCTAAACACAAGTTCAATGGGTTCAAAGTCGTATAGCTGCAGGGCGGGAGTTTAACCAGTGTTTTCCCTAGCGGTCCCAATATAGTCTGTAAGTCCGCCTCGTTGTGTATGCTGGCATTGTCCATCACGAGGTAACTCCCTTTTCATGAATGGTGCCTTGTAAAGTCGGAAGCAATTATTGCCGACTTCTCGGTTGAAGTTTCCGTTGATCTGGAGAACGTTGACCAGTCCGTCCCGACCCACGGTTGCCAGGGCCGACCATTTTTTCCCGGGGTTGTGGAACGCCACCTGCGGCAAAACGTGCCCCTCAGGTGCTCGCTCGCCCCTGGTTCATTCGATCCGTCTGGAAGTTGAACCCAGTCTCGTCTGCAAAGTAGACATCCTCCGGGTTCACGTGACTACGCCATTCCACGAACGCCCGCCGCCTCTCAGTGTTAACCACAGCGTACCTCTCCATCGGCACCTTGGCTGCCACTTTCAAAGTCAGCCTATCCTCGGCTAACCACCGGCAGATGATTGACTCGCTTGGCGTGTCCACATCCAGTAGTGCTAAGTCGTCCTGGAGAAGTTGTCTAATCTCCCTAATGTACAGTCTGGGGTTGACGGTCACAAGGACTTCCACACGGTGACTTCCATGTACACCCGAATGTACTCGGGCGCACGCCGACCGCCATTCCCGTGCCCTTGTCTGGGCTCCAAATCGTCACAAATCTAGACACAACTTTCCTCACGAAATACTCAGAGCAAGCTTGCTCTTGGGCAGTGCGTAAAACGCAGCCGTTGTTGTTCCTGTAGCACCGCAAAACGGCCAGCCTTTTCTCGTTGCCATACGCCACCCCATTCCTGTGCACTCCTCCATTATCGTTAAGCCGGTACATATCGAAAAAAATCATCAATTACAATGAACACGAGCGCGAATAGATTAAATGCGAGTGTGATAGAAACTGTGATCTGCAGTGAGGCCGTTTGAGGTGCGAACCGCTATTTGATTGGCGTAGTAGCTACATAATTTGTTAACTTTCAAGATGATGTCTGGATCTAGGTATGGTATGAATTCGGAGCTGACATTGCAAACTTATATTTTACAATAGATAATTTAGCTACTAGCATCAGTTCATTGATGTATCGAAACTTTTTAACATATGTAGGTTGTATCCAAAGATGACGTCATGTAAAGTAAGAGATATGGAATAACTAAACAAACTTTCCGCATAATTCCATAACGGTTTAACAATTTAACTAAGAAAAAGTCCTCTATATAGTCTATAATATCGCAAAAAAATATTTTCTACTATTTTCATCTTATGCAACAATATTCTGGTCACGCAGTAATGTGATACACCAGCTATAACTGAAAGAGTTAACAATCAATTATGACAATTCCATAAACGTATACATTTTTTAGAAAGGGTAGGTCATTGGTCATCATCAAACGTGATTGTGATGTGACAAAGAACAAAATGGCCGCCAATAGCTGCAAATGTTTATTCACTTCAATTCTTCAAATTGCTGGGGTAAAAATAATCAAAATGTATGGAAACAAAATGGTAATTGCATATGAAATTTTCCAAACAAACACTAGACTAAAGTAAAACACCTTTTTTTCTTGACATATGTCGATAGTTAAGTTCATAATCAATTTGTTTGATCTGTAACTATATAGCCGGTATAACCACCATTCGGCGTAACACACCAGCTTCGCAGGCACGCGGCACAGCAGCAGCTGTTTATATTACGCCGAACGACCTGTTACGTTTGATGAAGTATTGGGTAACCGCTTGTTGTCCTAGTGGGTATGGGCGTAGGGTCTACCATCTACACAACTCTGATATCTAAAAGCAAGAGCAAACCATGCTGTTTTCAACAACATAGCATACTTACTGAGGATTTATTCATATCAGCAACACATCCGTCAATCTGAAGAACCTTTTAGTCAATGTTGTTACAATGTGATTCTATGAGGCCACCCACAACTGTGTTAAAAATGTCGAACAAATCAAAATTATGACAGTTTGACTTGTAATATGTATTGTATGTATTGCATACCCGGTAAACATGGCCTCAAGGCGTAACACACCGGGTTTGTACTGAAGAGTACAAGCTGCATGTCCGGACAGATTTATATGATCCACTCACACCGGGAATGACCCCTAGTCTTTTCGATAAGTGTTGTGGGTTCTTTTATGTGCTCTCCTCAAAGACGGGGCCTCCATTTTATGTCATATCCGAGGGACATCATTTTCACTGGTGATGTGCATGTAAATGGCAAACTCTTCCTAGCCCTGCCAGCTCGGGATGACCTCTGAACTGCCAGGCGAAGTCTTATGGAACCTGGAGTTTCACCATCACCATCCTCTTCATCCCTGTGCACAGCATAGCATAAATACATTATGCGCCCATTACCACCATCGTATCTCTATCCTAATCAAATAACCCAACTACCCTATTTCAGAGCTAGAGAATCACTAGGGGTAACGTTGATTCTTGCAAATGTAGTTATGTGTGACAATGACTTTACGATCCAACAAGCGTTACGCCATTTTGGACATTTCTCGACGAAAACATCCCTCACAATCGAGTAAATTCAGGGCAGAAACGGCAACATTAAGACAAATTCTTCCTATGGTAGCATGAAAAACACATAGAAGGAGTCTACATGAATGTCATTCGTAAAATACATCAAATTTTCATGATTTTGTACAACGTTTCTCAGTTGTTAACATCGTGCCGGTGGATACTTTGTAAACAACAGGCCGCCATATGGTGATATACACGGAATAAATCTACTTCACATTTGAGACGTTGTTTATAAGAAGAAAAAAAACAAGATTAACGTAAGTCCTTTTGGAACAAGCAAGAAAACACCCATGGGAAGGTAATGAAACAAGTTTCAAGCGTAAATCTTGGCGAATTTTTATAAGTACTGAGACGTTTCCGAGGACCCCCACGATCCAACAAGCATTACGCCATTTTGGACATTTCTCGACAAAAACATCCCTCACAATGGAGTAAATTCAGGGCAGAAACGGCAACATTAAGAGAAATCATTCCTATGGTAGCATGAAAACACACAATAGAAGGTGTCTACATGAATGTGAGTCGTAAAAGACTTTAAAATTTCGTTTTTATACTAGCATCTGGGTAGTTTACAAAGCGAACTTCATCAGACCGCCATTTTGAAAAATTCCGAAAAAATCCACTTCATATTTGGGACGTCTTTGAGGAAAAAAACAAAATACGTCATATAGCAACAAGGAAATACACAGGGAAATCCATACTGAGTATGATTGTAATCTGCGAATTCTTTTTTTTTCATTGTAGTTTGCCAAGGACATTATACAAAGTCCTTGAGTTTACAGGTAACATAATAAATAATGAAGAAGACAGAAAACTGCATCCCTCAAGAAATGTTCAAGGAAAGCCCTCATAGGAATCCTTGGGGATTCCGCTATTGACAGATGAACCCGGAGGATAAGAAAGGTCGAGCAGTATTAGCCTATCAGCAGAGTCCTTCTTTGCAATGGGGATGTAGACAGGCTAGGGGGCAAGAAAAAGTGTTTTGCTCAAAGCCACCGCAAGTAGCACCGTGAGCAATCTCCTTAAGGATATACTTACCTTCATGATATGCGAACCTATAGGCAAAAGTATGGTTGGTAGAAACTGGGACGGGGTGGGTTGATCTGACGTTATTAATCGGGGCTCCGAATTCCAGCAAGTCGCACACACTGGCGTCGGAAGTTTGCTGTCTTTATATGGGGGCTCTGACGCCCATATGATTGGGTACGCCGGACATGCACACCTGATAGTGGAGCTGTACGATCGGGTGAGAACATGGCACGAGCGGGGCCATGGTTCCCTTGGCACTAGGAGGCCATGAGGGTCGCGGGCCACGGGAACAGGCGTGCGTTCCCGGGGAATAGTAGAGCAACCGCCGAGCCGTGAGGATGGAATCGCGTTCGCATAGCAAGCGCTAAAGAACCGCACACTGGGGCGAAAGAACCCGTTTGAATCACGGGAGCCAGCGGAGCAGAACTGTGGGCGAAAATAAAATAATACAGGAGGTGAAGATCACGTTGAATAGTCAAGAATACAATGATGAATGACGTCAGTAACATGGGTGAAAACAGGGTCCTTCGTAACCAATTATCCAGGATGGCCACCGTGGTGGTCATCCTTACACAATGGCCTTGAGTTTACAGGTAGCATTTCACAAATAAAAACGACAGAAAACTGCATCCATCAAGAAAACTACACTGTAACGTAAATGCTACATAGAAACAAAGCCTCAAACACTTGGAAAACTATATAGCTGACCAAACATACCTGTTTGTCTCCATTCGCCGGCGATGTTGACGATCCACGATGACAACGTCTCACAACAACAGGCCACAGTGGGAGTGGGACTGGGGAGGAACTAACATCTCACGCCAATTTTCGCGCAAAGCACCAAGGGATCGCATTTCATCATCCTCTGGACAATGTGGTTCTTCATCCCACCCATACTCTCGTCGATGGAATCTCCTTTCTTTGTACATAGTACTGCTTGAAACATCGGTTAACATGGTCAAGTACAGGTCTTATCTCATGCCAGAGGACATGGCCCCTTTCCCCCCGAGGTACTGCAACTGTATCATTTACATGAAAAAAAAAAACTGCTGATGAGGCTAAAGTGCCAAAAGGGCATTACTTCCCCAAAATATGGAGTTCCCTTGGAACAATACTTCTGCATCCAGTATCGTTGTATATTGGCCTTGTTTACAAGGCCCATGTTAATCATTAGTCCAAACCATTTCTTTATGTTGCTGAGAGTTACGTTCCTCCATTTTCTAAATCGTGCATGCTTGTGGTTATTTATCAATTCATGAAGTTCCTTGCATAGTTGTTAGTACACCGGACAATTTGAGACGGAAATTCAATAGTAAAAAAATAAGAAGATAGAAGTACGTGTAGGGCTCAGAATTCCTGGGTAGTAAGTGTCCTAAATTTGCTCTTCTAAATTGAAAAAATCCGGTCGTCAGAGGGTCGCATGTCAGTGCCACTTGATTTTAATAAGAGACTCAAATGCTAAGTTTCGGCAGTTTCTTAGAAATGTCGGGCTGTCAAAGGGTCGCATGTTATTGTTTCTGTTTTGAAACATAGCTTGTGTGCAAATCTGTCGGACTGTCACAGGGACGCACCTTATTGTTTCTATTTATCAGTCAGTCGGCGAGACAATGACCGATCATGAATATCCGAAATCAAATGTGATGACATGGGAAATACGGAATGTTCAGCCAACTTTATTAGGGTGTAACTTGCTGGGGACAAACATAGAAAAATCAGCGTTAGTAGTGTGCCTACCAAAACTTGCTATGCCACGCTTGTGTTTTTTTTCTCTCACAAATGTGACGTGTTCATCCGCTGTTGGATGAATAGGCAAACTCAACTTACTGTCTAAGGATCTAACCACAACAAAGTCCCTTGGGTTGTTAAACAAGAGCACATCTAGAAAACGAAATTAGGTAACATCAGGTGAAAAGACGAGAGAGAACTTATCGCAGATCGCCTACGTGCGCTCTGTCGGTGCTACCTTTTAGCCACTGGATTCCAGTTCAAGTTATGAGCAAACTAGGTGACATACAAGATCATACAACAAACTGAAAATATAGCGAAACCAATGTTGCTTGTTCACAGTAATCTGTGTATGTTTTCTTTGACTATCTTTTTTGTAAGAAGTCCTACTTGTTTTGCTTTCGGGGTGCGAAACATTCTCGGCTTAAGTGGCCCCTCCGGCCGCATTTGTAACACATGCGGGTTTCGCTCTGGTTCCTGCTCGGCGGCGGCGGAGGGGGCCGGGGCGGCCCGTATCCTCTGGCTCCCTCCCCCTGGCTCCACGGGTACCGCTGCTCGCGGGTGTAGCCGTGGGGGGGGGGGGGGGGGGGGGGGGCGTAAGTGGTGGTGGTGGTGGCCGTGCGCCCCGCTTGGATGGGTTCTCAAGGAAAACTAATGCCTTCTTGGCCTCATCCATGAAACGCTTCTCTACCGGCGTCATCATTATCTCTCGGATTTTCTCTCCGATCCCTTCCTCTGCCGCGTGTTTGAGGCAGAAGTCCGCCACGGACTGGAAACGTTGGATCAGTTGCTTTTTGGCGCGAGCACGGGGTACACTTATGTACTTATGAGGTCAGCCTTCAGCCCTTGGATCATGACTGCCTGTTGTTCGGCTTAGCCTTGGTGGCCGTCCTTATGATACTGGATAGACCTCCAGCTTGTAGACGCGGCATACAGCCTCCAGAAGTCTGCCCATGCTGTACACGTCACCACTTCGCCCTTTCGGACCTCCGGGGCGATGTGGTTACCCCTCCCCCTCACCACAATAGAAGCCGATGGGGTTCTCTGTCCAGGAGGCGCAGCCAAAATCGATCAGCTTGGCTGTGAGCCGCTGGTCCGATCCCCTCCTCAGAAGGACGCTATCAGTCTAAAACTGCAATAGTAGACACTAATAAGTTACTGCAACCAAATGGTCAACTTCAACGCAGTAAGCAGGGCAATGTTAATTACTTTTTTTTTACTGATAGTATGATCAAACTTATAGAATTAATGGGGCCTAGAAATACAATATATACACATACTGTGTGTTGGCATTCAAATAACCAATTTTAAAAGCACATGATTATCCATTGCAACAAAATAGCCACTTCACTATATTTGAACATATATAGTGCATAACTTCGAATTCCATAGCAGAATCACCAGGCTTTGCCCACAAAACATTATACTACCACATACTGTTATCAGTTATATATTGGCACCCTCCGTTCTCAAACTCAATTTATGAGTTCAGAGGACTGACAATCATTTTCCTTGCATCGCACTGACCATTTATCCCTTTAAAATGCTATATATCAAACATATGTCCGTGTTTGTCTTGGCATCTGTACCAGTCTTAACACTGTATTTTACCCACCTTGATGTCGTTGTGCAGTATCTTCCGAAAGTGCAGATACTGCACACCGTGTGCCACTCTGTCCCTGGCCTCTTTTACTGTGGTCTCCCCCAGGCTGGACCCGTCTCAGTTGAGCAGGTAGTGGAAGCTAACACTTCTCAGGCTGCCTTCTGTGCAGGAGACAAACTCCTGGACAAGGTAGGGCTGGCACATCAGGCTTGATCCCAGAAATGAATGGGAACCACTGCTTGTGGCACACCCTTGCCAAGATGTCTGCTTCCTGCAAAACGCTCAGGGTGGTGGCTTTCGTCCTTCTGGCCAGCTGATTTACAGCAACCAGGCCGATACCACCTACGAAAGTGCCAAAATTAACATGACCCACTGAAAGCACCATAGTTGAACTCAAAACACGGAAAATAAACACTGAAGAACAATATAATCTCCAGTCAAACTGATGGCTTTAAATTGTAAGATGACATAATCGAAGTATTTATTTGAGTGTTTCTCTGTACTATCCTGCCATGGAGAATACTTGTTTCTATTACCATAATCTGTAGAAACCCAGTAATACAGTTGTGTCTTGGAATGCATTTTTTAACCTTCTTTAGACATTATTTACATGAAATTACTACGGTCTGTGCCACTAGCGCTTATATATTTACGTTTCACTTTGGCCATTCATCAGTGCCCATGTTTAATAAAAATCCAACTGTTTCTTGCATTGGAATCGTCGTGCGGCAGTTTTATCACTCGCTGGACTAGACTAGGTTAGTGAACAGACCGTGCGTCTACTCTAAATGTATTGACAGTTTGCTGATAACAGTAACAAACACGAACAAGAGTTCGGAGACCTCATATCTCCATGAAATATTATGTTTATGCAAATGATTTACACATTTACATGATATATGCTTGATCATAAACACCTTTATCTAACTTACGTTGAAATCATTTTCTACAGTTATGGCACTTTGCCATTAGTTATGCAAATTAGGTATTTATTTTCATAAGTCCCAATAAGCATAATTTGCACTTCTGAATGGAGTTTAAACTGTAAAAGCCAACACAAAAAACGCCATAGACTTTCTGCAACATATGATCCACTGTTCAGAATCACGTGTCTTATCTGCATAACGTGACGTCACAGAAGCAGTGGATTGCTCATTTCTTGAAAAAGACTGTAGCTGTTCAATCGAAAATTTGGGTAAGTCCAATTTATTGTGTTGGCATTTACAGTTTAAAATCCATTCAGAATGACTTCTACCAACACAGATGAACTTTCAAGTGACAATTTGCACTTCATTGTGTACATCTCTGTCTAAGCTACCCGCATACTGAATATCATGAAAATACGTCGTTCAGTTATTCTGCTTAGATTTTCACAATTACGCCGCTGCAGTTGCCAGGGGGCCTACACCTACACCACTTCTTTATTACATCACAAGCTATCTGCCACCCAAAAATCAAGACCATAGCACGCCCAGGTCAAAAGATACAAAAACGGAAGTTCTGCTGCAGTTCCAAGGTCACATAATTATATATAACAGGGGCCCCGAAATTTACCTTGACACCCGTCGACATGCCAAATATTATCGTAATCCATCAATAGGTTCTTGAGTATTGCTGACTACATTAGTGCGGAAACACAAACACACAGACAGACAGACACACACACACACACACAGGCACATCCAAAACTTTATCTCCATTGGACATGGAGATAATAATTTTACCTGTATGGCGACCCCTTTAACAGTGCAGTCTTGTGAGCTTACTAGATCTGACAGTGCAGTGGCAGTGGGGAATGTCTTGAAATGTTAAAAAGATTCATCATTAGTTGTGATAAGATAAACATATTACACGAGTGGTTACAGAACAAAAGAGATAATTAGTGCATGACGACACAGTTTACATAATGTCAAAAGACCCATGATTATGACACAAAAGAAGTGCTTGGCGCCTGCCCATACATGTGAGTAGTTAATTGTATGTGCTATACACTGGAGGGGAAAGACCAACACAAGCCAGGCCAACCAAGGACATTTAAATTGTATCTTTACTTCTACTTATACCTATCGATTGCCAACACATTTTCGATCGATACATATGTCCCTTAGTCGTCGTAGCTAGATTGACATTTGTATAGAGGAGAACTTGCATGGATCGGCCAGGCACAGCCGCTCTATACTAAATTCCCAAGCTTCCAGACGCAATCTGAGAGATTCAAGCATTATCTTTACCATTCAGTTTTAATTGAGAGAGTCAAACGTAGAATGAAAGAGACCAGTTACTCTTTACGCAACGATAACGCTCTACCTTGAAATGGAATTTTAAATGACTGATTACGTTTGGGGAGGAATTTCATCGAAGTTCCGAAAGATAACGTACATTCAAGGCCTGTTTGATCATGAAAAACACACAAATGAGATTATGATCCTTTGCAAACATTTTGATTTAAAACTATTTCATCAGAAGTATTGGTCGCATTGAATATTGGAATGTGAAAGCCCATGCACTTACAATCTGCAAAGGTCTGCAAGAAGACCCGGCCGAAGCCCTCACTCCCCAGGATGTTCTCTCCGCCGACTGGGTCGCAGGGCTGGTTGTGGTCGATCTTGGGCAGCTTGGGGCGCGGATGTACACTCAACTCTTTGTGCATCTCCCGCACCACCTCCTCGGCGGCCTAGAGCTGCTTCTCCAGTTCCATGCGGTCCACGGCGGCCTGAGCGTTGACTCCCGCCGCGGTTTGCTCTGCCCTCTTTGCCTCCTCCAAGGCGGTCGCCTTTTACCGTCGGAGGCTGTCAACTTTGGCCTGGAGATCGTTGATCAGCCTCTTCATCTCACCTGCGGCCTGTTCCGTAGCCTTCGCGGCGGTTGCGTTGGCTGTCCCCGCCACAACCACAGCGGCCTGCAAGTTGATGGTCATTTTCTTCAAGTTGGATGCACTCTCGGCCCCCGCTGCTGCATTTTTCTTCGCGACCCCGGCCACCCCAACCAGGCACGTTGTCTTGCCCCTGTTCTGCCGTTTCTGCTTGGTCTTGTCGCGGTTCGGCATGTCGTAGTCTTGAGTCGAATGGATGATTGTCACAGATGTATAACTTGGCACTAGTATTGTCGACTGGATGAGTGTCACAGACGAAATGAAAGACTTTCTCATGTGTCATGTAATCCCGCCGCTCTATCCTGATGCACATTATGTCGTGACGTGACGAAATAAACAACACAGTATATCTTGCCACCAGACTTTCACAAAATAGACAAGATGGTGCCAATCGACCTGAAGGGTATTGAAATTGACGGGACACCCCCGAACCACAATCCTACATTGTCTGAACAAGATGTAAGATTCATATATTTACAAAGTATTTACGCTCTACATAGCAGAAGTGAAGGTTCGTGATCTCATCTTTCAGTCCATCTATGTAATAACGGATGTTCTGTAGCTTCACCTTTGTCAAGTCAGTGACCTTTTTCTGTAACTGCACAACAAACATAACATGTAAGTGCATAGAACATTTTGAGTCAGCAGCAACAATAGGCATCACCAAAACGTCTACGGTTGTGGGTTTATTTTCGTAACCCCTACTCATGATTCGATCTGCCATGTTCGTGGCAATTTCGACAAGTGATACCAATTGAGTGATGGAGCAACTCATCTTTTTGTGTTACCTTATGTTATGCCACACCAGCTTAATTTTATGGATGACATCTGCGCGCGCACTGATTTTCGCAAAAAGGTTTTGAAATCGATGTCTGTATGTTTATTGACCGTCATCAGACCGAGTCTTTTCAACTTACCCGGAAACCATTCCATGAGTGGCTCCTCATTATCTCTACCGTGACGGCACTGGGACGAGTGGGAATAGTCCCCGCTCGGAGTGTGTTATGGCCTTGGATTCCTTTAGGTCGCCACCCACGCGGCGAATTGTCTATGGCAGTACTCTACAAGCAGAGATTGGTGGGGAAGATCGTGACCATTTTATCAGGCGGCGGGGATAGGGGACGAAAAACGGGGAATATGATAAAACGGCCGCGATCTTCCCCACCAACCTCTGCTTTGAGAGTTTATGGCAGCTAAAGTACTAGTAGAAAGGATGCGAAATGCTTTAATATGGATGAATGAATGGAGACCTTTATTGAACATTTCTGCCACACTTGGCTAAGAACAAGTCACAACAAAACAAAATAACAAGTACAGTTTACCGATGAAAAAAGAATATGACTATCTGTAGATATTCCAGAATTCAAGAATTTCCAACTCCTTAGCCAAACCTTGCCAATGGCTCTTGCTTCCTACCAAAGCTAATTAAGTAGTATTTATATTATGTACTTACATTGATGCAAAGCTCTATTGTTAAAGCTGATATTTGTAGTTGGTATGTTCAATAGCTATAATACAAATTGTTCCAAAAGGTTTAGCATTCACACCTGGGAAAGAACCAAAGGCCCCTTGGTTTTCTCTTCATGCCAACACATTTGTAATGGAACCATTCCGGCTCACACTTATTGTTATCACATCTAATCATCCTGCCATAAGCTGGTTTCTGACAAGTACAGTAACGTCTGTTTGGGTCATCATCTTCTTGCAAAGTCACATCTATTCCAGAGTCTCCACTCTGTAACTTGTGGGTCAATATCTCAGGAATAAGGCTGGACCTTTACAAACTGGACACATGTAGACAACATTACATTGAGTGGTCCCTGGGAACATTTACCACTACCATACCTGCAAAAGTCCACACTACAAAATCACATGTGGAGACACCGGTTACAAGAATATGTGTCTGAACTTGGGTGTAATATCTGCAGCAGGATGGATGTCCCTGTACTTGCACGGGCACTTGATTTCGATGACAGATCTTCCATGGCAAGAACACTGTTTTATTCCATCAGGAGATGCACCTACATGTACAACAGTAATGTATCAATTAGTGGCAAAGTTTCTGATTTCGTTTTGTCACGCTTATTCCAGTTCAAACATGTAAAGAATTGCATGTGTCATTTCGGATGGTGACCTAAAGCCGGTGGCCCATGTATGATTCGTCGTAAGTCTGAGGTTCGACCGCTCTAACTTTCATTCGGTCAAAAGCTGTATATATAGCACTTATTCATCTGGAATGGATACAATGCACTTGTATATATGGAAGACATACACAAGACATGTGCACGCACAGACATTTTCGCCCGTTTCCATGACGATACCCATGTGTATAGGTAAATCATACAAAGCAGATGTACAATGAGAAAATACATGCTGTAATTTACAAATAACCAAAACCTGCCAAAGTCTATTGCAAGGTCACGGTTAATAGTCTTTATTTGTGTTAAGCTGTGAAAAACATCTGACCTGCAATATGCCCACACGTCGTACCCCGTGACATGCTGGTAAATCACGTCGAAACGCACCGGGGTATTGCCCCTGAGGGCAATGGGCACCTTTGCCAGTGTAGCCCTAAGACAAAGACGAAAAAAACGCATTTGTTAGTATTGCGTAAAGCTTTCTAAAACCCTAAAGCCCCTGTCACACTTGTGCGTATATATAAGTCCGCATGAGTTACGTACGGACATGTTTTTGGTTTAGATTATACAATAAGTATAAGTGTGACAGAGCCTTAAGGTGAAGTTCATCAATAGGTCTGTACGTCATACTAGTATAATCCGAATCTACTCACGTTATTTCCAGGGCCGTTTTCACCCCAACGTTCACGGCCCTCACGTCCGCCCAGGTCACCTGGATACGATCGGGTGGATTGGTGGTGGGGTAGACTCCAGCGATCTGTAATTGATAAGCGTTGCATCATACCACAATAAAACATTACCCCTGGTTGCTACTCTCCAATATTTAGCTGATATAGTGGGCATTCGCCAATAAGCCATTCTTGCTTGGTATTCTCTATAAAGGCAGGTAAGAATAGTCACTTAAACAAAGGAGATTGGAATGTCATATGAACACCCCGACCAAGCGCTCGCATTGAAACTCAGATTGGTAACAGCCATGACCCGACAAATCGCTTTCTACGTTGCGTTAACGACTAAATCTGACAAAACTAACTCGCCAGTAAGATGGTGGAAGGTGTCAGCTTCCAAAAGATGTTTTCAGATTGACAATGTTTGCACTTTGGAAGTGATTGAATGCGTCCGCGATTTAACATTTAGCAAAAATAGTTTCGACATGTGATGTATGACTATAGACCATCCCCAGAAACCTACCAGACTGAAATTCTACTCTACTCTTAGAGATAAATATAAGTTCATCCCAGTTGGTGGCAGTTATGTGCACTCGGCCGAGCCTGACCCAAGTTGCCATAATGACTGATGATATGTAGCTTGGACAAGTTTTGTATGGCTCAAAAAACACTGACGCCGCCTTCTTGTATCGCCGTTCGAAATGGTCCACACATGTGCAGAGTCGAGGAAGAAAAGTACAATATGGATTACAGTCTTATTCACAGCTTGTATATAGTTTCATGGAATGTCTACTTACATTTCTTACATCTTATTTGAGAATTTCAAGGACAATTTACCCGGGCATAAGAAGGTCGTCAATAGTTTCCTCTGACGTTTGACAGCTTAAGGGCTGATGCGGTAATCCACAAAATGTTGTTGTAGGGCGACGCGGTCAGACTGCGTGAGCGCCAGGTTACCACCTCCGGGAATGTCTGCCGCGGTCCGGTCGTCTTTGTCTGGGTTATGCTGTGGGCATTCAAAGACCGACGTGCAACTCGAATGGTCTCCAGCGATGCAGCTGGCTAAAGTAATGCGCAGGTGTTCACATTCAGCATAGAAGTCTTCGTCGCTGTCCGGGTGATGGTCGCGTGCAATGTATATATACACATATAGGGCATATTTGCACGTGTTCACGATGTAATTCCCAACTTCGCGGCTTGCTTTCTGTCGACTTAAGTTGCGTTTCCTCCTTGGAAAACCTCAAGGTCAAGAGGACAAGCCTTGTTAAGGTGATTTCTTCCATTATGTTGCACGCAATACTGCTTTTCTGCAGGCGGCAGTCCGGCCTCACTCAGGGCCTCGTTCGTGAGGTGTTGTTGATCATGAAATATGCGTATGCAGGTATCTGTGCCTGTTTCTTCCTCCAGTTCCTGCACATTTAAGAGTGCCTAGTTTCTTAACTCGGTACCGTATCGCTGCTTGATAGGGGCGGGAAGACCCGGCTGCAGCATTCGGAGCCATAACAGTACGATCATGTTCTCCAGAGAGGGTGTGATCTTCTCGTCCGAGGTCACAGGCTCCCCGTGGTGGGCTATACTCCCCTCGGCCGTTAGTAAGTTATCCTCCACTTATGCGGTTTGCCGCTTGTATGAGTCTTCCGGGCGTTCGTTAGGCCCTTGACTGATGTCGGCAATGTCAAGGAAATAGCCCCCAGTGGACTGGAAGCCGAAATCGCCTTGACTATGCGGCTTCGGGTGATTATCGGGCAGAACTTGGCGACCTGACCGAGCATTAGTTCCAAACTAGCCGCCTTCTGCGCCGCTGTTCTCCATTGAGCCTCTGGTACGTCTTCTCCATCGTTGGTGTATCCCCGGTGCTCGACTCCCGCTGTGCGTTTCTGCCATGTGACGCCGTCAGCTAAGAATGGGGTGAAGTTTCGGTCCAAGGATAACACGTAGATTAGGTTGGTCCGCCAATTTTCAAACGGGTTGATAGTTTCACGCGTCGTTAAACTCCACTGTTTGGGTGCACGGTTCGCTGTTGCCATCCTGGGCAAAGCTCGATACATGTGCCGATTGACGGCTAGACAGTATGTCTAGGAAAAATGGCGGTCAGCGCTGTCAATCACACGTGGTCCACGCCTGGTTCGTTTCGAACATTTAGTTCTGGTGTTCGAACGTGCAGAGCCCCGCTGCCCCTCTCCCCGCCAGAATCGGAGCCCCGCCCCAGCCCCGCCCCCGTGAACCATAGGACCTTTGACCACCGGAAGCATAAGGATAATGGTCACGTGCCGCGATTTTCAGCTGACACAAGATGGCTACAGTGTTGAACAAGCGGATTTGCAGCAGACAACCGCACAAAATTGGCTTTCTTTAAGCGAATCGGCTTATTTCTGACGATAGTCAACTTCCTTCTGTTCCAAGGAGGTCCCAAGACAAGGTAAATGTTTCTTAAAGATTCTGAACGACCGCAAGTTTTCCCGTTTCCAACTCGGACTGTTTTCGTAACATGATATATGTCTCCACGTAATGCAATGGTTGCCATTTGTGTGACACTTTTTTTATCACCGCTGGACCGCGTTGAAAATATAGTTAAATCTGTATATTTTAGCTCGTGTTTATGAGCCATGTTATAATGATTCTGTCTTAGTTCTAACAAGCAACTGTTGTAGTTTGCTCATTTTCTTATGGATTTCTGTTTCTGTAACTTGTGCAAAGTAATGTTACTCGCTTATTTTTGCTGCTAATTATAAAGGTGCCTTTTGTTGTGGACGTTTTATGCCACTGTATCGACTTCACTTATTTCGCTTTGATTATCTGCTCAAGGGAACCATGAGACGTTGTCTTGCGTATGCAACCGTACAACGGCAAGAAGATTACAACCAAGCTTGTAAACTGTAAGTAATCATTTGTTATTCCTAAAAATTAGAACAAAATGTATCTTTATCTGAAGTCTCCCTGTTAATGGTACCACTTATTTCCCTATGCCAAATATATCAGCATTTTTGCACTGAAAAACTAACATCAAACAATGTGTGTCGTGCTGTTTTTCTCCATACAAACTTTCATACAAGCTGCAGTAATGTTTTGATGTTGTCTAGTAAGCTTACCTTAACAAATACAGTCTTGAACATGACAAATGCAAAGATATATTCCAGTCGGTTTCATGATCAAACAAAATGGTAACCTAACACTGCTTAATATAGACAGCAATATGTGTGCATATATGCAGATTGCAGAATGTACAAAACATGTACACAAAAAAACAACAAATATTTACATGGATGTGAACTGATAATGAACCTCAAGATATTTTGCCCATTTCATGATATTACTAAGCATGTAGTCATTTCCCTGAAAATTATGTCAGATGCCTTTAGCAGTTTCAGCATTGACAGCACAGATTATGCACCCTCCTCCCCACTGTATTATTCTCATTGTGCATGTTTAATGTTGGTTCTACCTAGATGAATCTTGTGCTAAGGTGGTCTCCAGGATGCTACAAATGTTCAACACAAAACATCCAGGTTGTTAACTGTAAGTAGGGTTTTATCATGTTGCCTTAAAACCTAACAGATTTTATTATTTTTAAAAACCCAAGTGAACTAGTGCTGTACATTCTAGTTTTAAGATCACATGCTGCAACAACTTATCCCTGAGGTGATAGATTGGCATAGACAATACTGGTTTGTGCAGGTGGAATCACAGATGTAACAGAAACAGGTGAAGTTTGGAAAGAGGTTGCATTAATTTTGATTTTGAGTTGAAATGTAGTAGTATGCCCTATCACTGGCATGTCTGGCATGCCAGAGAGTTCTTGGTTGAACAACAAATGTATTTCAGGGACCTGTATTTACCATGCAGTATGGTTGTGTGAATTTCATATGTTCCCTAATAGTGATTATTACCATATCACTAGGATTGTTACAGCACAGGATGCATCACTGTATTTCTTGTAGAATCTAAACAACATATACATGTGTAACACTAACAATACATACAAAATGATGGACAAAAAAATCTAGTTTTTTTGTAGTGTTTTATTATACTCAGGTGTATTTTTTAATTTTTTTGTTACACTGTTATAGTTTTAGATGGAAATGGGGTAGGTAACGTAACATTAGTATCTCACTTTTTTGTTTTATGTCAACAAACATGAATATATCTAAACAGGGCTATGCTAATTTTATTTGGAAATTTGAATACTACAAGAGTACCACATTTGTTTGAATTAACAAGCTCACTCTATAGAAAGTACTGATAAGCTAAAGTCAGGGAATACTCATTCCATTCAGGAAAAGTATGCTTGCTTTTACTTACACATGCAACATTTATTTGAACAAAATTATAATAGAAAAATTGACAACTAATGTCTGTTTAATATTTCTACTATCATTTAGCTTTTTTCTTTTTTTTTTCAAAGGAGAAAGCAGCTGTTGTCCCAGTTTTCAGTGATTTCCTGAGAGGTCCTCCCTGACTACAAGTTGATCCCATACTGTTTCAGCCATCTTAGGAGGGTAAGTAAGTATATATATATCCTTGGTATTTGTTAACAGGTTACTCATTGATGTTGATAGTTTTGTGACAAAATTAATAATAGAATAAGTGCCATTCCCTGAAGTATCAACCACCGGTTCAGACTGTTTTTTCACATATAACAAAGAATATGTACAGTACAGCATATGTGAGTGTTACAGACCACAGTTGGCATCTAAGTTCTTTGTATCAGAGCAGACCTGTTCATATGTGTTCATAGATTTTTCACAACTGTTTTGTGGTAATCAGTAAAAAGGGGTCTGGGATAATGTTTAGACTATGTTGATTTCATTCGATGGCTGTCTTATAACTAATTCAAGCTGGTCTGTGTGTCTCACAGAGTCAAAATACAACTGTCATGTGTTTTTGTAAAACTTTATTCATACCATGTATTTTGATTTAACTGTCCCATTGGTTATAGGAGCTGAAGGTAAATTTCATCTCTTTATTTCCCTTGTCTGCCACTATGTCATGTTTAGGTCAACCTGGGCCATCAACAGGTGACCATCATGAATTCTGATCTGATCTGATCCGATTTGGAATTTGGCACAGTCTTCAGCAAGTCTTACAGATCAGCTCGCGGTACCAGCTAAAGTTCATGTGCAAGCTGCACCTGCTGTCCCCCATTGTTGTACTACATTCAAGTACTGCTCAATAACTTGCTGTTTTTTACGTAACATCCTGTTATTGACTTTCTTAGCTTCATTACCATGGTACAATACGGTTTGCTCCAAAATGTACACATAAAAAAAATGCCTATTTGGATACATGTCTTATAATGAAATGTTGTTAAAATAGATGTTCTTGTATTAAAGTGTGAAATGAGTTACCTTTTTGACAGTACTTTAAAATCTCTTAGCATTCCAACTTGATGATATATCTATTATGATATAATATTTTTCTGTATCAATGGAATGATTTCTGACATAGAGGTGACAGCAATGTAAAATATGAAGTACCACTTATCACCATTGTTAACTTGCAATGTTTTCTTTGTATTGTTTCATGTTGCAATTAGCCCTCAGGCATAAGAACTTGCAAATAAAACTCGTTATTGTATTCAGTGTCCTTTCGTCTTGTTATTTTTGTCTATATTGAATCAACACAATGATAAAGACAAATCATATCTGTACAACAGTTCATTGTCCATTTGTCCTGTGTTTTAGTCACTTTACTCCTGACCAAAGTGGTTAGAAGATTGTTCCACCATAGTCAACGGATGCGTATTTGATTGGTCACTAGTTAATATTTAAATCTTAAGTTTTAGGAGGCCATATGCAAAGTCTTGGCAGCCTTATACAGTAACTTTGAACTGACAGTCCGCAAAATCTTTAAAAGTTCCGTAAATCTACTATTAACTACGTGGGCCAGCCACCGCCGCCTGCGACATGGCGTTCTTATAGGGGTTCTACCCTTCCGTAACGCCCCCACGGCCAGCGCGGTTTTTCGTGCTTAAAAAAAGTGTCACACACAACAGACCGCCATAAAACTGTAAAGTAGCATACTATTCATTCAAAAAGTCTATGTAAATTACCGGCTAAACTTGCAGAACAATACAAATAAACAATTTCTTGGATGGTCATGTTCATATCAATTACGTAATTCACCGCGCTGGATGAAAATAAGCACATGATTTGATATCACCAAGACTTATGAAAACTGCAGGAAATATGTAAAAACATAGTTTAAGTATGTTAAACAAGCTTCTACTAAGATGCAGCGATCAAAAGCAGGCAACTCAGATAAAGCGTATTGCAAGAAATGAGCTTTATTTGCGATGCAACACACATTTTCCGAGGTGCCGCTAGAAGGCCATCTTGACGTTGCCCTTAGCAACGCCACTCTCGTTCCACAAAATTTCGTCTCGTTCCCTGGAAACTAGATGTTCGAAAATCGCGTTCTGAAACCGGCGTGGGTCCGAGAGACTGGAAATTCTGTTCCTGCTTGTGGATAGGGCTAAGTCCATCTGCTTCCTGTGTCTTTAGTGTACTCCCTGTTTTCGATTCAAACAAGGATCGCTAGCAGAATGAGTAACCTTAGATCTTATCACCGTCGAAGGCGAATTCGTCCGCACACGCCATTGTGGTCTGTCTGTAACGGCGGCGGACTTGCCTTCTCGTCTCTCGGCTAGGTCGCGGCTTGAAGCGGAAATTCGAGGCTGGACGCATCCCACCGCTGCCACCACGTCATCAAGTAACCAAAGAGCGGGATTAGAGAGACTGAGAGGCGAGGATGCAGCTCGATAACGGAATTTTTTTTTCATTCTTTTTATTAGTTTTCAAAAAAGAAAAGAAATGATAAGAAAAAAATGGCACATAAACAAAATAAATGAAACACATGAAAAAACAACAACACAAAACTGATACATAAAACCCGGAAACAATAATATCTGATCACACATAGTAAATGAGAACCAATACTAATTCGTGTTCTAATTTTTGAACATGAGAAACATAAGAAATAAAACCAGATGGATCTAAGGTCTTTTCACGATATTTGAGAATATAGATTTTACCTAAAATAATGAATAAGTTTGACAGAACTGGGCAACGATCACTTAAATCACCAAAGACTATGTTTAAGGCATTAATATGCAGATGAGTATTTGTAAGGTTAAATAACCAGCCATCCACCTCGGACCAGAAACGTGCAACTATTCTACAATCCCAAAACAGGTGGATGACTGTCTCTTCTTCCTCATTACAAAGACTACACATAGGAGAATTAACCATGCCCCGAGTTAAAAGTGTTTTATTAACTGTTAGAAATTTAAAGAGTAGCTTATATTGAAATATTCTAGTGTGAGTATCTATGGAGAGTTTGTAAGGTAAGCTGTAGACTTGTTGTATGGGCATCTTGAAATATTCTTCCCAAGAATGTTGTATTTTATATGAGGATTCACAGAAATTTGCTTCTTTCATGAAAAAGATATACATATTTTTATTAATATTTTTATTCTGAATCCAAGTCCTATCCCTACAAATCGGTGAACAAACACGTAAATCAGTGCACACCTGCCGATCTGAACAGACATGACCAAATTTTGAGATCAAGGTTACATTAGAGAGAAAACTGTTTTCTGAATCCAAAACGGATAACGGATGTTTATTCACAGACCAAGATGGAGAGACATGGCTGTCTCTGACTCGATGGTAGGAGTGACGTGTGCAGTGACCACAGTAACAGTGATGTCATTACAACATAACACAACATTTTGTGGCGCCGAGCGAGCGAGAGAGTGAGCATCTTTCAAGGCGGCGTTGTCTCGCACCTGTTGTAACGTGATATCGGCAGAACCCAGCTTTGCCGCGTTTTTGGCGCCAACTGTCCGAGCCTGCGGACCATAAACAGGATTCCCGGGATTGGCTGCCGCCTCGGCCCCTGCGAAGCTCCGAGTCGAGCTTTCTTCAACTCTTCCTCTGTTACCTCCTGCCCATGCCCAAGCTTGACTCGTTTCAGTTGCCCCAGCAGTACCTCTTTCCCCTTCTCGAGCTCCGCTGTAGCAACCTCGGCCGGGACGGTCTTCCATCATTTTATATGTGTGTGCATTGTGACCTGCCTCATGAGATTGGCCCCAATTTGTTGCAGGACTTTCAGACTTGTGTTATTCTGGATAGCATACTTTCTTAGTGACAGACTTTGATGGCTTTTCTGGATCGGTGTGCCATGCTGACTTAAGATTGGATGCTGTAACTCGCTGTTTATATCAGACAGTTGATTGTGACTGCTGCTGTGTGTTTTCCTCTACTGTGAGAGAAATATTGACTTCACACTTCTCACACAAGTCACTGAAACTTAGTTCTGCCCAATTTTCACCAAAGAGTTCAGGTAGCGGTTTTGGAAGTACAGTGACTGTCTCTCTTGTTACATAGTTCTCATTGAAGAGAGGGACAAATAATTTGGGGGTGGGAGCCTGAAATTGAGATGTTGAAACCTGCATCTGTGGGCTTATGTTGCGGAATCCGCTGTGCGGAGCTTTTAAAAAAATAAGGTAAAATTTGGCCATTCAGAGGCTTTGTGAAAGACCATTATGCTCACTCATGAAGTAAGGGCAAAGTTACAAGTTAAAACATTACAGGCATTACCTGTTATATTTAATAATGACAGACACAGGATTAACAGTTAACAGAATGTTTACTTAGACGTCAGGTACCTTGCTCAGAACCCATGCTTTCCAGAGAATCTCAAATCAAGCATGGTACGTACACTTTTCAATGTTTTCATATTTTCAGTGATTCTCTTCTTATCTTAGTGTTAGGAGTAACAAGTTTTCAGAAACAAAATAAGTAAAAAAAAGTAATACACAGTCACATTTGGAGACTTGGTTTTCATACATGTAAGTCAAGTCAAGTCTACAGGTTCAAGGCATTAACAGTTAGACTTAGACTTCAGCCTATTAGATATGGACAATCTATATTTGCAGTGTTTGCCATTGATTGTGCAACTCCAGAGGTTCTCGAGTTATGCTGACTACAAAAATCCGGAAACAGACAGACACACCCAAAACAATATCTTCATTTTTCATGGAGATAAAAACAACGTGGAAACAACGAGGAAACGATCAGTTAAAGGGTCGACAGGAAGAGGAAGGGATTGCGCAATAGAGTAATTGTATTTCAGACTGACATCAGCATATCATAGCATATATTTATCCAGTAGTACGTTTTAGGCGTCAAATGAATGTAAGCCATCCGGATTTAATTGGCACCTAGAGCGGTAAGACAACAGCAATAGTCATGGTGGTTGGTGCCAGCCCAAGTTTACGTGTGCAGGAACCGTGGGAGAATAGCGTTTTTTTTCAGAAACGGAATGAAAGTTTGTTGAGGTAAGTGCGGGTCCCAGGAGCTCAGGATACGGCTGACCCGTAGTAATCCAACAACACTGGAATAGTAGCGTACTCAGAAGTCTCTGTTGCATGGTAATTGTCATGGGCGTCAGACAAGATGGAATTGTTTGCTGCCTTTTTTCATGATACATGTTGGGGACAATGTGAGGGCCCCGATGATAGATGTTGGGCCCAGGCTAGACTCGGACACCGCTTGAAGCGCGAACCTGGCGTTATGTGTGAAATCAATATTGATAGTGTTAGGTTACAGAACATCGCGGGATTTCCTTTCCTTTTAACTTACCCGTGCTGAAACAAGGATCTTGTCTGGACCAACCATCTTCATGTGCAGGGTGTCCACCCAGCCGGAGACAAAGAAATTGTAGGCTTCCATGGATTTGTATGTCTTCATGTGTCCGTTGGTGGCCCGTGATGTTGAAAGTACCAGATAATTAACTATGTCCGGGTTTGAATTTTAGAATGCTTAGAAAGTTTAGAAATATCAGAATCAATTCTTAGCGATCACCCCAAGAGCTGTTTTAAGGCCATCGTCTTCCCTAGGCCACTCGGACCAACGGCTATTGTGACAGGACATCTGTCAAACAAACCTGCCACTGTCTCGGCATGTATAAACATGCCTGCATGTCCTATAGCTAGCGCGTCCATGGCGGACAGGAAGCTGTTGTGTTTAAATGCAACCCGCATCCGCCTTGAATATGTTTAGTGAAATTATGCAGAAAAAAAAAACAGAAAAAAAACTATCCGAGGAACTACACGTCCAGTATCGCCTCCTCAACTTCGGCGTTAGGGAAGCTGTCACTCATCAACCGTGATATCGCCCCTCTTCTGTAGCTCTGTTGCAGAAAAGAAAAAAACACTTGTTCCTGCATTTGGTACATTTTTCAAGCAGATGTTACAAAAGATGATCTTGATAGATACTGTAATTTATTTGAATATGCAAAGTTTATTTAAACGTTTATGCTGAATCCTATTTAATTTGTGGATGTATCGATAAATTTGATTCCAAACTGTCTCCGTACTAAGAAATCTGTTACAAAACAAGATTCAATATTTATCAGCGTCAGAATGATTTATCAGCGTCAGAATGCTTCCGACAAGTGACTGTAAACATAGTGCTCAGGCATTTAAGTTTCTGTTTGCAATTGAGCAAATGAGTCATTCATCAACATATAGTTATAAGGTTGGACTGTCGGAAAAGCCAGAGCAGGTTGTCGCGAATTGCAGCTAATTAACAGAACGGTTACGACGTTTGGGCGGTCTAATGACAAACGTGCATCATCCGTCAGGGTTTTGAAAATAAAAATAAAAAAATTCCAGAGGGTCTATAATTTATTCATATAACCATTACACCTGAATATGTCCCTGTACTCACCTGGATGATTTCTTTCCAGCAAGTCACTGACGTATTGACCCCAGCTAGCCTCTGCCCGCGCACCCGAGAGTAAAGACCCGATGGTCGGTTGTGAGGACCGCCAGGTGTTGGGCACCACCCGAGATCTTGCGGGCTGGTGCTTCCAACGCGGTCACCTCCACCAAGCAAGGGCCCATGTTGTGGAGCACCTTGCCATCGTCCCGCTGGAAAAACGATTGCACAACAAGTTCTGAATTTATGTACAGGTCTAGCTGGCTAGCTGACTATCTGCGGGTACTGCTCAAAGCACAAGTGAAAGAAAGAAGCGATAGATCTCTAGTTCATGAATTCACAGTAAGTAAGGCTTACTTTCAGAAGCCCGCACCAGTATAGGCGACCCAGGGTGTCGAGCACGGCTGTAAAGCTGTCCCCGCATACGACCTGGGCCGCTACCCTGGCCGGGCTTCGGAACGTGGAGGCAACCACCTGCACTACTAGGTCCAAAAATGCGAAAATTATGTGAATTTTTGGCAAAATTCGAAGAAAATGTGATATAATGTTAGAAAGGTCCAACAACATTACATTTTTTCACATAAGATTACAGATAATTACATAAAATAACATTCATGTCACATTTCTGGAGAGCGACACTTAAATGTGAAAAAATGTTATCATTTTGCGTCACATTATTTTACATTCACCCTAAAAGGTCTGGAAAAATCACATTTTTAAATGTGAAAATATGTTTGTATTGACTTTGCTGTGAAAGCAGAAAGGTCGGCTCGCTTCTCCAAGTGGCTACCCCTTACCCGTGGTCAGCAGCATGGCAGGCAACTCAGAAACTCTGCTCGCTACCAACAGCCCACTGGGACTAAACGATACATAACCAGTGCCATCCCAGCGATGACTAAGATATTGAATGAACTGTAAGACGTGATGGACATTGTATGACATTATATGTATATAATATGTGTGTGTGTGTTATCGTTGTAAAAAGAGCTAGAAATATTTCACATGTACATGTATATGTACTACCGCAAGGCACAC
This sequence comes from Branchiostoma lanceolatum, assembly GCA_035149815.1. NCBI lineage: Eukaryota > Metazoa > Chordata > Leptocardii > Amphioxiformes > Branchiostomatidae > Branchiostoma > Branchiostoma lanceolatum. The sequence goes on along the minus strand of CM068875.1, from coordinate 15,877,542 downwards.
ATACGCTCTGTCTGAATGTCGCACTGTTGGACCCTTGTTGTCGTCTTGCATTCCGGTTTTTAAATGTACTGCTTTATCTAACGTTTGATGATTTTAGATATGTCACCAGATTTTACTTAGTCGGCTAATGGTGATACTTTTGTAAATCTGACTACAATTCGGTCATGAATTTGACTGCCACTGTCAGTTTGTGTAAGTTTTCTTAGTGAACCATTCATCATCATGTTACCTAGATGTAAAGTTGGCTGTTCACCCATTATGTGAAGTTATATGACTACCAGTGCATTTTTCCGCCGCCTATATTTATGTGATTTTACGTGAAATGTGCTCTCGGTGAAAATGTGAAATAATGTTATATCAAATCACATTTTATAAAATGTGACTTCTTGTGGAAGTTATGTGACATGCGGTCTGCTGCAAAATGTTAAAAGATGTGAAAAAAGCTAGCAAGCCGAGAAATGTGGAAGTTATGTGATGTTCAAAAAAAGCGAAATGTGATATGCGAAGAAAGTCACCCTGCCAACATCAACCTGGGAGCCCATCTGCTGACCCTCCACCGCCACGTATGAAGACACTACAGAACCCGCCCTTGTCTCGCCATCCTTGCAGCGGTATTCGATACCGTGGTCTCGTACTGCGCGCAGGCCCCGCCATTGCTTCCCGCTCTTCAGTGTTGAGCTTGGGTGATGACCACTTGTTGAAAGACGTGGTTGACTTTGATGGACTGTGTAGGTACTTTGCCCTCAGCTGTTTACGGAGGCGCTGGTATTCGGGAGTGTGCTTGATATGGAAGTCTTTTAGCTGCGTTTTTTGTGCTGTGGTGAGTTGGATCTGTTGCTCGGGCCCGGACAACTCTGTTTTTGACTCTGTCGGCCTTGGCTCGTCGTCTTCTTCCCTTTCAACAATCGCCATTTGCTGGGCGGTAGTAGTTGGCACCGCTCCTTCTGGAAGGAAGCCTCTTAGCGCCATGTACTGGACGAAGCTGTAAATCTGTGAATGAAATATAGTTCCATCGTAAGCATGATGATAAAACAATGAATGAATGAATGAATGAATATGCTTTTCTACGGGAGGAATAAAGAAGAATGAATGAATGAATAGGTACAGGTGTGCTTTTTAATCAGGGGTTTGTCTGAACTCATCAGCTGGCAGTCCTCCTCCTCGGATGTAACCCTGTGTAGAGATCCATCATCATTACAACTGGCCGTCCAAATCTCACCCGCAGATGTCAGGAAGGCCGAGTGCATCGCCCCGGCGGCCACGTCCACTATGGTGGTACCAGTGGGAAAGGCCACCGGGGTCGGCAGAAGCCGATCCTCATCATCCCCCTGCCGGGCCTAACTGGCCGACGAAGCCCATGCCAAACGCCATGGGCTGGCCAGTCGGCCGAGGGGGGAGAGGAGGGCACTCGGCCGACGGGAGGGACGGCCGCTGCTCCGACGGAGCTGGCGAGGGCTCTAGCGGACCCATGCTTGCCGGACCTGTAGGATTGGGCGAAAGTTCTCCTTATCATTTTTTTTACTTGATGAAGAATATCATTCTTTTAAACATGTACTCCTTTAATCAGTAATGTACGTTGAATGCTTTCAGTAGGACGTAGCTAAAGTAAAGCAGTAATACTACTTTAGATACCTCGGATCCATGATGGCATCCAGTAAGAACGATCTCTCTAGGCGAAAGGCACTTGCATGGGCTGCATTCTGGAAACTTGAAAAGATCTGGAAAAGTCCATCTTTCCCCACCTCCACCAAAATCAAGCTCTTTGATGTCACATGTGTGTCAGTGCTCCTCTATGGATGTGAATCCTGGGTACTTTCACTTGATATGGAGAACAAAATAAATGCATTCGCCACATCCTGCTATAGAGTCATGCTGAACATTAAGCGCCTTGATCGTGTAAGTAACGCACGAATATACAAGTCAACAAACACCCAGCCTCTCATCAACAGAGTCAGACAGCGACAACTGGGCTTTATTGGGCACGCCCTCAGGCTGCACACAGAGAAGCCACTCAGGACATACGCCCTCTACGTCCCGACACATGGCAGAAGGCGACCAGGACGTCAGAAAGCGAGCCACTTGACCCACATCCAGAACCTGCTTGGGGATGCGGAAGGTGACCTGAGCCCAGAGGCCATCACTGAAATGGCTACTGACCGGCAGACGTGGAGAAGGCGTGTGATCGTCCGCTGCGCGACCGACCGATGATGAGTAATACTAGGTGTAGTGGGAAGAACAAAAGAAGTGGGCAACTTACTCATGACGGCCATGATGTCTTCGGGGGTGTTCTCCAGGCTGGTGCCGCGGCGGACCCTCGGCGGATCGCCGAGCTGCAGGAAGAAAGAGAAAAAAAAACAACGATTAGAAACATGGCTTCTCTGCCTGAAAACCGTCACGATGACAGTGTTCGAGCTCCGTGGTGTCAGCGCATTACGCGTTTTACTTACAGCCTGCACCACGGTCACCAGCAGGTCTGCAGCCTCCGGATCCCACCTTCTAAGTCCTGTCTTCACCCTCTGGCCCTTCACGAAGCTCTGAAAGTACAAGAAAATAATTTCAATGCCGCACAGTTAGATACTACAAGTATCAACAACAATGCTACAAGTTTATAGATAAATGAATGAATGGAAACCTTTATTATACACATATACCCACTGGGTACAGGTCACAACAAAGAATAGTAAACAGATACATCAATAAATAGATATACAATCTTGTGGTACAGAAGCAACTGGCGTTTCTGCCAGACAGTGTAAAATGTCAATTCAGAACACATACAAACCATCGGAGGAATAGATTCAAAACGTAACAAGAGTAGCAATAATGTAAAAGTCAACGTACGGCCGTCTGCTGCCAGCTGAGACCAGCCTCCGCCGCCTCTTCCGCCAGGGCAGAAATGTAAGGGTAGCGTCGATTGGTCGTCATAAGGCCCCTCCCCCCAGAGGGAGAGGAGCCTTGATTTCTGATCCTTGGTCAGCATCTGTAAATAACAACAGCATATTTCAGACACAATACCATATCGGATAGACTACACAGTAGCTCAATGACAATAAATCAAGAGTTATAACTTATTGAGCAAGTTGCACATGTATGGGATGGGAGAATTGCTGTATCTGTTTGTTCTTGCTTTGGGGCAGTTCGGTTAAGGTTTCTTGCTGTTCCTAGTTGCGCGGCCTGAAAACCTGAAGCCTGGTCGGTAGCAGCCATTCTCTGTACTCAGACACGAGCAATGTCCTTGCAAACTTGAGGCAGAGCTGCTCCCTTCTCTCTGCAAGAGTTACCAGTCCAAGGCTTTGCAGTGCACGAGGGTAGCCTGTGTACGAGTTCCCTAAAATGATACGGCACGCCCGCTTCTGGATTCTTTCCAGTTTCTCAGCTTGGGGTTGTGTCAGTCCTGGTGACCAAGCAGGTACCGCATACTCAAGAACGGGTCGGGAATAGCCAGTGTAAATCGTTGTCAGGTCAGCTGTAGACAAGGCGAACATCTTTAGCCGAAATTTATTTGTACAAAGGATGGGGCAATGTGCAGGACCCAAAAGAAAAGTACCAACCTGCGAGTTGCAGAGAAAATCTTATTAAAACACAGGTCAGTGACTTGGAATTGGAAGTATTTTGATTGCCAAGTTGTTAGTAACGCTGTACAAAAACTCACTCAGTCTGACATCTGCAGCTGTTTGCTCATATTTCAAATTCTTCCTTAGTTATCTAGAATGATGATACCGAAGGTATCAATCACCGGCTTTAAGAGAAATAGAGTAGTAAAATTTTGTCGTACACAATGATGTAACAATTCATAGATTGAAGATCAAATAATTTGATGAGACAAATATATGTAAGTCGCTATTGATTCCACAATCCTTCTCTCTTGCAAGCGCAGTGAATTCTTCCTGATTCCTGGTAGTAGTAGTATATAAAACATGCCACAGTTAAAATATGGATTGTACATGTAAGTAGTCTTGTGTTGCTCGTTTATTTAATCCTAGTCAAAAGTTCTTTTCACAGTGCATTGAGCTGAATGTTGATGTCCGGTCAAACAGGAAGATAGTGAATGATTCAAGTGAGGCCTCTGTTTCGTCAGAGATGTGTTGTGGTGGTAAATGTGGTTGTGAACTCATCATGTGCTTCCCAAACTCTCCATGCAGTCTTCTTCCCAACATGTGCAAACTGTGACACTGTGTCACATCCTGTAAATGCATGGAACACAGGGAGTGCCAAGGACTTTTGCGGTCCAAGTGACTGAGATATTTCATGTGCAGCGATGTACCGAAACTCCTTTCCAGTGCCAAATGCAACCCAAATCTCTATCCTGCCTAGTTGCTGTACAGTTGATATTGTCAGGCCAACAACGTCAGTGTCCACAGTGCGAACAGTGATCTGTCCAAACCCTCTTCAGCTGCATCAGCTACATGCACCATTATACGCGAATCGTCCTCCTCGTGGTTGAATGGATCAATGCGGGTGGTGTCTCGCGGGGGAAGACATCGCACATGAGGGCCCTCTGTAACCAGAAGGTTACTTTCTGGTGATGCAGGATCCAGCAGTTAAATGTTAAGGAAATGAAATAGTTCAGTTTTGTTGTCACTTGAGCGGAGGAACTGCTGCCAGTTCTTTGGTATTGGACTTCACTCTTCCACGCGTCTGGGTTGATTATGATCCCCAGCACGATTTTCCCTGCTCTGTGACTGTTGTCAATATACTGGTCCCGGACAATATCTGTAGGCGCGAGCATGTAAGTGGGTCCGGGGGTATTCCCCCCGGAAAATCTTGAAATTTAAACTATCTAAATGCTATTTCCAGCATTTTGAGGTGGAATACAGCCAACTTTTTTCTTTGTTACAACACTACTTTTGCCCTGAGGATGAGGGGTATGATTGTGTTCTTGAATAGAGGTGGGAAAGGCTTAAGGAAGACATCAGGTCATTTTGGGCAATATAACACTGATTCCTTAAAATATAATATTTCATAGGTTAGAACATACAATCAAGGGAGTGTATAACAGCCTCCACTTTAATTTGGGACTTCCAGTTTAATTTGGGACTTACCTGTCACATTTCAGTAATCTTAAACCCAAATGGCTTATATTGCATCTGGTAGGTAAGAATGAAGTAAGAAATATGTAGCAGCCATTGATGACCCCCTGGGGATTAGCCAAATTCCGGAGAATTCTGGAGAATTCCAGGGATCGGAGCCAGAATTCCCCAGAATTCCAGGGATCGGAACCAGAATTCCCCAGAATTCCAGGGATCGGAGCCAGAATTCCCCAGAATTCCGGGGATCAGAGCCAGAATTTCAACCAGATTTTTTTCTCTCAGTTTTTGTGAAGTAAGGCTCATTATTGAGTGCCAAAGGCGTGACAAATATTTTGGGGGTTGTTGTCTTTATGCATGGGCCTTGTACCCGTCCCATAGCGCAAAAATCAATGGAAGGACGAGTCTGGGAGCTATAAATGATGTTTTGTCATCGACTTTTTGGGGTCGGCCGATGGTGGCTGTGCACCAAAACCTGTTCTTAGTATCGGCAACTTGTCGCTGCCGATCTTTGAGGTTCCATGGCTTGTCCGACGCCTGTAGGTCCAGGCGTCGGACAGGCATAGACTTACTTATTGATCATCGACCCAAACTCGATATGCCCTTTACTGCGTTGTAAACGTGAAGATTTCAAATGGCTTCATCTTGACTTTGCCAGAAAAGTTTTGTGGCACTGTTGAAAGCCTGTTAAAAATGTCATAAAGTTAGTCCGTCAAGGGGGACGGAGAGGGGTTTTTTTTTTTTTCTTTCCCAAGCCGGGGACAGATGGAATGGGCCAGTAAGTTAGTGTGTAATGATTATACTAAGAATATTACTATCATGGGACAAGCTCACTCTACCTCCCTAGCTGTCTCTTCTCCCCGTCTGTCCATTTTTTTTTACTTTCTTTACTTACATAGCTATAGCATAATGCTGCTAGAGTAAGGGAGGGTGCAGGAGGGTAAATATTCATGGTAATTTTTTTGGAAACCTGTATGCTGATCTATCAAGTTTATGTTCATCCCAAACCAGTTAACTCGCATTTTTCTTTCAGCATTGTTACTGTAGAGATTTTTTGATATCTTTTCATTTGACTTGGCACTATTGCTAACCCCTGACTAGAATATGCTAAAAGAAATTACCATCTCAGAAAAACTCAATATTAACAGGTGTTCCTGTTACATGACAATAAACAATAAATTACTATGTATGAACTTCAGGGTGGAAAAGTAGACTCCAGCAGACGCAAAATGGGTAACAGATAAAGACGCAGTCTGTTTGACAGTTGTGAATGAGTGTACACCACAGGAAAAGTAGGTCACAACAAATAATTCCACAGCTAAAACTGACATTCTAAATATCTAAGTTGACAAAGTCATAAAATATCACGTCTATGTTTACAATGTACAGTGTGGGACCAGGTCATAATTCCAACAATATTTTTGTAGTACTAGGATTATACATCAAATACAATATCATGTCAACATTCATGCAGCTCTGTTGCTCAAAATACATGGTAAATGATTTTTACCATGTAAAGATCTGTATCTAAATTAGAGAGAACAGGCACCAGTAGCTAGGCACATGACGTTTAGGGACCAACTCAATTTAAGGTAAACAAGGCATGACCAATGAGGTTGTGACAAGGGACCCCACGTATGCTTCTTCTCATAATGCATCTACATGTACTGTTACTGTAATTGACCTGTACCTCTGTCTGGAAAATCAGGTATGTTTAGACAGCTGGTGTTTAGCCAGTTTAATCTACATGTAGCCCTGCATGAATGGGTGAAGTCACATTGAAACCACTATTTCGATATCAAACCTCCTTCCTGAGATAGTTTGAACATTTTAAGTCGTTTGCCTGTAGGTCTGAATGCAATGCCGCTTAAGACAGCTTATTACTTAGCATATCGATTCTGACAGGCAACAGCTATCCTATGAAGTGGTACACAGGGAACTATTCTGGGACCTATCATCTCTCTAGCACTGATTGACAGTGCACCTCAAGACACACAATGTACGCATATAAATAACAGGTGCAAATATGATATGAATCTCATCAAGGTGAGATCGCTCCATCAACAATACACACTACAAACCCTCCTTAACAACCTCAACTCCTTGGTCAAAGAACACAAAATATTAATGTTTTACTAAAATTTCTCCCTACCTGCCCGCCCAGAACCACTCCAGATTGACGGATAAACTCTGTTCAAATAATTGTTTGCATCAAACTTCTTGGAGTGACCATACAGAGTAACTTAAAATGGGAAATACAGGTATATGTACTAGACTACATGATCACTGCAGAAAACAAGTCAGTTTCAACAGAAGATCTCACAACTATGGAATATGCAGAGAAAACCTCTGACATTTGTTACGACTGACCTGCTGACAAATTGTAATGAACCCAAAATATTAAAATAATCTATTGAACCTTTAGTTGAGTCTTAAGTCTGCATAACAATAAGTAAAATTAATATCCATGCAAAATGTCTGTCTTATCAGCAATCAGTGACTTGATTTGCTGGGGTGTTGTTGCAAACAGGTCTCGATGTTGGACTTATACAAAATACTGTATATCTAACTGGTCTTCTGCCGCTTCTGGCGTTTTTGCGTCGTTGAGGTTGGTGTTCCCCTCCTCTTCCTTGATAGGCGGACCTGTGAAGATCATATATAATATAGATGCAAAGTTAAGGTGCTGTATGTTTCTGTAAGTCCTCTCAAACAATTCAATTACTGCAATAATGAATCTATTTCAGCTAGATACAGGCTTTATAGATTTCTCAAGGCTTGACTGATAAAAATTATATTGCTGATGACATTAAAGGACTGAGTATTACCTCTGATTCCTTGTTTTCTCTTGCTAGCAATTTTGCAAGGGCTTCCCTTCTGGCTTCTGCCTTTTCGTCATCATCTTCTAGGTCTACCTCATCTGGGATTACAAACTCTCCCAACTCAGCCAGTGGTTTAGATTCGTCTTGAGGAGATATATACTCCTCTTCGAGACTCGTGAACAGGTCAAGCCACCACTGATGCTGGTCAGATGTCAGCCTTGCCACTTCTTTTGCCCTTTGGATGCTAGATTTGACTTCTTCCAACCGTTTGATGGGTGATGGGTTGACAAACTGAAGTGCTTTTGTTGGGGTTGCCAGGAGGAGGGTTTCTGTCGTTCCCACGGTGGTATTCCAGCTCCTGTCGGTACTGTAATCCTTGTACAGGATGGTTGGCTGATTTGCACCTGGCTCCATGATGAACTTGAAGCAGTGAGGGACAGAGTGGCCATAGATGTTTTCTAGCTCATCTGACAGCCACTCTTTGTAGTCCCCCACATGCTTCAACTGGAACGCCTCAGGTGCTGGTGTGTAGGATTTTTCGATGGTTTCTATCAGCTCTTGCAATGTGGTGGCCTCTGATCTTTTGAGCGTTGTGGATATTCTGCTAAAAAATTGGTCCACGTCCTCGTGGGTATGACCCACGACCAAAAAGCTGAGCTTGACCTGAGAAAATTAAGAGATGGATAGAAATGAGATCAAAGAAAATGAAAACAATTTGGCTCGCCCCTGAGGCGTCGCCAAAAAGTGGTAGATGACAGGAATTTCATACTCAAGCTGAGTAATGGTGAACATTATTAGATATAAATCATGCAAATCAGGGACCCATTTACTTAAGTTATGTGAAAATGCTACGTTAACCTTCCTTGCTAAATAACATACAAAATGTAAGGCTTTCATAATTTGAACAAGTGTTACTGAAATATATGGGTAAATCTGAATAATCAATGAGAAACATTGAATCTTATGATATGTCACTCAAAAAGTTAACAAGCATTTGGAAAATCATGAGGTCATGGAACTCTTAGACAAGTGCAGGCAATTTTACATGTAGCACTGTGCCATCTAATATGAATGGGGTATAGATTACAGTATGTCATACCTTCCTCGCTATCTTCTGGCGAACAAGCTCACAGCAGAATGCCAGGACATAACAATTCTTGTTCTCCCTGTAGCAGTTGTCCAGTCGCAGGTACAACACAGGAGGGAGGTGTCCACCATTCGCCTGCACAGAATTTTAATGGGATTTTAAAGTCTATTTTATATCAATCAATCAATCAAAGTTATATGTTATTATATTACATGTTGGAGAAAAATTCTCAAGCTAAGGTCAATATGGATGTATGAAAATTCTGTACATGTAATTACAAATGGTCTGTCTGCACTTGTATATCAATCTAATCACTTAAATGTAGAATTTCAGATGTAGTGTAAAATGCCTTCATGGGTGGATTTACAGTAGCTTCGCATCCATCATATTGGAGCTCTGCATTATTTAAGGAAATGATTGGAGGAGAGAACCTGATAAATCTGAAAAGTGCAGGGCTCGGGCCTGACAGAAGGCGATCGCGTCCTGGTGCGGAATGTGAGTGATCGGGGTGGTCCGGGAAAGCTTAGATCTTATTGGGAAGAAAGTGTGTATACAGTGATTAAGAGAATGGGCCAGGGTCTTCCAGTCTACAAGGTCAGCCCTGAATGTGGAAGAGGGAAGTCTAAAGTCCTCCATAGGAACATGCTCCTACCATGTAATGGACTGCCACTAGAGACTCCACCAGCAGAACAGGCCAAGAGAACACCTGTTGTCTCGGAGGGAGAGAAGGATAGGGGTAGTACAGAAAGAGACCCCACAGCATCCTGATGCAGATCCCTTCCAAGAGGAACACAGTAGTGACAGCGACAGCGAGACAGAACCTAAGGAGAGGGGGAGTACAGACAGAGACACCCCACAGTATTCTGATGCAGATCCCTTCAGAGAGGAACACAGTAGTGACAGCGACAGCGAGACAGAACCCAAGGAGAGGGGCAGTACAGAAAGAGACACCCCACAGTATTCTGATGCAGATCCTGTCCAAGATGAACACAGCGACAGTGAGGAAGAAGAAGAACCCGTACCCGTCAGGGTCAGAGGTGAACCAGGCCTAGGAGACAGGCCGAGGCGAATGAGACGACCCCCCCCCCCCTACTCTCACATATGATGCGGGTGGACAACCCAGTTACGTGAGGGTACCAACCATGAATGCGGTGGATGCGGGTAATGCCGCGACATGGCCCCCGAATACGGCACGAGGGCAACCTGGACAGTGGTACCAGGCATGTCCTCATTGCATGGTGTTGATTCCAGTAGTACTATTTCAGATGTGCGCGCCCAGCTAGAAGGGAAGGTGGATTACCGTCTGAAGTCAGAACTGTATGTGGATTACCTGCTGAACTCAGAACTTTACCGGGATTACCTGCTGAACTCAGAACTTTACATGGATTACCTGCTGACCGCAGAACTTTATGTGGATTACCTGCTGACCGCAGAACTTTATATGGATTACCTGCTGACCTCAGAACGTTACATGGATTACCTGCTGAACGGTACCAGGTCATTGAACTCAGGACTTTATATGGATTACCTGCTGCACACCACAGAGATATGGATTAACCGCTGAACACTATTAGGACATTGAACAGACTATATTATCTGTGTATCAAGCTACATACTGTATCTGTTAGCCATGTTACAACCGAGCGGTCAAGTAGACCCCTGATATTACCAAAACACATGTTTGAAGAAGAGAGCACCGAGTAACGACTTGTAAGTAGACAGTACTTTGAGTATAATGTGCCAAATGTGGAAGAGAAGGAAGAGTTACACGTAATACCATGTAGAATAGACAATATTATCTATTGTTGTGATAGTAATAATGCAGAGTTATCTACCTTGAGTTTAATGTGCCAAATGTGGGAGAGAAGAAAGAGTTAACACCATGTAGAATAGCCAATATTATCTATGGTTGTGATAGTAATAATGCAGAGTTATCCTTCAAAAAGTACATGTTCTGTTTATTGTAAAGATCGGAGCTTTAACAGTAGTTGTAACATTACCTGAAGCCTCATCTTGAATGTTGAAAGTTCAAAAAAAAAAGTGTGCACTTTATTAGAAGAAATACGGTATGAAGCACATCTATCGTTCGTGGCAGTTATTTGCCCTGTATAACAATAATGTCGGGACGCCATTTCATTTAGAGGGGGCGTGTGTAGCGATGTAGAAACACCCCTGTGTAAGAATGGTATGGTCCCAGCACGCGCGCATGCGTGCTGGGCAGTTGGATAACATCAGAATAAGAAGTTGTCAATAAAGTCGTCTGTTCCCGCACTTTGGATTCCTGGTCGATCCTGCGTCGCTGTTAGTCGCTGGAAACACAGCATAAGAGGGGTAACACTTGCTCATCACAGTAGATAGAGTCCTGCTTGTAGTCGGTAATGTAGAGCCCACCTATTGAACAAACCCTACTTAATGCCACATACGACATACCTGATGCGAAAGCCTTTTTCATGGAGACAACCGCTTTAGGAACAGTCATGCCCTGCACTTTGTGTGTCGTACATGCCCAGGCTAGCTTCAACGGGATTTGGTGACGTGTAACATTGCGTATGTTTTTCAAGGTGCTCTCGATCTGACGCACTGGCACTGAGTTGACAGGTATCTCCTTGGGAACAGCACTCTTTTGCCTTTCCTCAGCACCTACCCTTGGGTTATCAAATAGCACATAAACAGTTGCAACTTCACTGGCATTATCTTCCCCACCTTTCATTCCAGTCACAGTTCCAAATGCACCATTCACTAAACCATCTTCAACGTTGACATTGCGGCAAAGTATGACCCTAGCACCAACTCCGACTCGGAGCACATCTAGTAGGTCGTCTCGTACCCCTTCAACTAAATCTCTCCTCATCAGTGTGGTACCTGGTCTGTTGTTGGCTATTTTTTCTCTTTCTGTGGACCTCATCACTCTGATATCTAACATTTGCTTGGAGCTTTTTACACATCTTGTACTCCTCATCATGGGCATAACGATTGGCCTTCCGCAAGCGGTCTGCTGCAAGGATCTGCTCTGCTTGTTCTGCTTTAGTTTTTTTGCATGTGGCGATAGTGCTGAAACCTTGACATATTCCTCGACTGCTCTAAGCTCATTACATTTGTGACAATGTCATAGTGATTTCTATCTGTATTCCGAAGATAGATACCAGAGCTATACCCACCATCTGACAAGTAAGTGTCCTCTCTTACGATTCCTGTTGGAGAAAATTTCATCCATCTCAACCCCTCCCTTGTACCACAGAAACTATAGACAAAGATAGGTCTTCTAAGCATTGAACTCATGCAGTAGATTTCAATATCAGTTGCCCATGTGCCATCAAAATGCATTGGACTGGTTACTATGTAATTAGTCATGGACACTTCTGTAGGAAGGAAAAGCCTGCAAAAAGCATGAGGTAGTGTCTGCATGTGTGCAACTAACAATGACCTGAGCGCAAGATGGTGTTCCTCAATTCCAAACACTGCATATGAGATTGCTTTGAAAAAACAATTCCCAAATCCCCCAATACTTTTCACATTGAATTGACACTCTAGGGGAACACTATTTTGTCCGGGGGGCAAGGGGGACTCATGCAACGCTGCAACAGGAATGCCCAACTGACCTGATAATGCCCGCTGGTCAGTCTGCGTCAAAGGGCAAAACACAAACCCTCCACCAGCATTTGCTCCTGTCTCCTGCACATTTGGGGACCACTGCCTTTGCTGGCCTTCGTTTCCCTTTGATGCCTTCCTAGGATGATAAAATTAGATGGTAATAACATTGGTTGCAATACACGAGTGTACACTTATTCAGAAACGTGATAATTAAGTATCTACAAACTCAAAGCCCTGGATCTTGTGGAGGACTTCTGCCATTCAAAAGCAATACACACCTACTAAAATGAACATTGTACATAAGTTAAATTGATGTTTAACATGGATACAGTAGTCAAACTTGCCCCAAAAGACCACCCTGGGGATTTAAAAAAAGGTATTTTTGAACAGGCAGTCTTATCTTCACTCTCAACATGACAGAGACAATCGGTTCCAATTTCCAAGTTGTACTGATCCCAACAGATTGCAAATGACTGAACATATTTGATAACGATTATGTTCCAGATTCATCTTGTAACATATTAACCAATATATTGCAAAGTATTCTAACAGGATAAAGAGCTCTGATTTCTGATAACAGGATAAAGCTGACTTCTGATTTTCACCTTTCCTTGGGTCCAGGATTCTCTTCCACATCCCCCGCTAGCTTCAGCATTAGTTGTGACATGACAAGCCACACCAGCAAACATGAGGCCTCTGCCCAACAGCGCAAAGAGCCATGTGCAGGATTGCAGAAGCAGCCTATCCGCGCCCTGTATGTAGCCAGGTCGACCCCCATCCTGGTTGCCACGGGTCACCTACCTGTGGTAAATTTTCAATATGAAGTTAATCAGAGTTGTGCATACATATTTCCATTTGAGTCATGTAAAATAGGAACACTTTTCCTCTGCCTCATCATGTTAATATGTTTCAGTTATCGTCAGACATGTAGCCAAGGCCCCATCCAATGTCATCATCCATCACGCAAGAAGGGAACAATTATTTCACTGAGAAAGTCACAAGACTCACAAGAGGCGACGATCCTGACACAGACAAGGCAGTCGAACCAATTAAAGAACATATCATGGCTGAGAAGTATTGCTCTTTCAGTTTTCAACAAGTATCAGTAGAACAGGTGGAAGAACAGTTAAAATCACTGCACCCTGGCAGAGCCACCGGGAACGATGATATAGACAATACCTTGCTGAGGCTGTGTGCTAACTACATTGCCAAACCACTTGGCCACATTTTTAACCACTCCCTTGTGCAAGGAATGTTCCCCTCCCAATGGAAGAAAGCTAAAGTAATTCCATTAATAAAAGACAAATCCTTCCCACTCAATGGACCAAATAGTCGCCCAATAAGCTTGTTACCTGCCATAAGTAAAGTCATTGAGAGAATATGTCAGAAGCAAATACAAACTTACATGGTATCAAATGATATTTTCTCCGGTAACCAGCATGCGTATAAGCGCTTCCACTCCACTTCTAGCGCGCTCACACAAATGTCAGACTACTGGCTGGAAGAAATAGACAAGGGTAACTTAGTAGGAGCAGTTTTGTTAGATTTTAGCGCTGCTTTTGATGTTATCAATCATGAGATCTGTCTGGTCAAATTACAAAGTTATGGCTTTACACAATCTGCCATAAACTGGACAAGAAGCTACCTAGAAAACAGGCCGTGTTTGTGAATGGAAGCTACTCCTCATTCATTGAAACAAAATGTGGCGTACCCCAAGGCAGCTGCCTCGGTCCCCTTCTCTTCTGTATTTTCACAAACGATCTGCCAACGGTAACTACCCAAAGTGTAGTCGTGATGTATGCCGATGATTCCACCCCATCCACATCAGCTTCTGACATTACAGAATTACAAAATAAGCTGCAGACAGACTTATCTAAGATATGGAATAAGGTGAGGACAAACAAGTTAATCCTCAACATTGGCAAAACAAAATAAATCATCTTGGGTTCACCACATAGGCTAAAAAGGAAGCCGAAGCTACAACTTTCCATCGAAGGCAAAATCATTACACAGGTGGAACAGGCGGACCTACTAGGTGTCACTGTGGATCAGCAGCTCTCATGGGCTCTACAAGTAAACAAAACAAAGATGAAGATGGCAGGAGCTCTTGCTTCAATTAGGAAATATAAGGAATACTTCACTACCAACCTGTTAAAACTGTGATACAGACCTTGGTCCTATCTCACCTAGATTACGGCTTAGTACTCACGTCCTCATCGCCTCAGATCCACCTAGACAAACTGCAAGTTATCCAGAATAGAGCAGCTAGGCTGGCAACAGGTGCATGTTTTGACGCAAACCTAGATGTACTACATAATCAGTTAAACTGGCCCTCAGTAAAAGAAAGACTTTTCACAGGCACTATCAACATATTCCATAAAGTAGTAAAGGAAAAACAGCCAAAATGCATTTTCAGTCGTTTAAAAACAATTAACACCGCACATTCTCACAACACCAGACTAGCACAGAAAGGAGCATTCCTGCTACCCAAACCCAGAACTAATGCCATTACTCGAACCTTCCTATACAGAGCTATCAGAACATACAACACTCTACCAATTCACATTACATCCTCAAATCCACGTGCATTCAAAGTAAAAATCTGGTCCTGGACAAAAACTCAAAGACATAAAAACTCACCTATCAGCTCATGGTGGTAAACTTGACTATAGGACATCCGTATATTTCATGACCTCTGACCTCCACAATATCCAATATATAATAATATTATGTACATGTATGATATAATATGATAATAATGTTTCTGTTTATGTTAATTGAATGAGGATAATGATGAATTGATTGATTGACGTTATGAGTAATTTAATGTATTGAATAATATGATAAGGTTAAGAACGTTAATGATTGATTTATGCTAGTTGTCTGATCAACATTATCTGTATAATTTGTTGTTATGTATTTTATTCGATTGTGTGTAGAGGACTCCAGGAAGAATAGTTCAATGTAACTAATGGAGATTCCTAATAAACAAACAAACAAACTTGTTTCAGTCATACACGACTAGAACTGTTGCTAGCTTCTCCAAATAGTATCTGTTTTACTTTACCCCCCATTAGTAAAAAAAGCAGTTATTTTTTCTGCCTATCACAAGTTAAACGTTAATGTAACAAAGATATCCAAACCAGTTCAGCCTCAACTTTATTTTTCATACACGCACTCTGTAATCCTCTATTTCGTTGCAGATAGTACACAGTGGTGACAACTTCTTCCATATATGCAGACGTTTATGGCACGGCACAATATTATGTAAAAGTTTATAATTAAATTCTAATATCTTTGTACCTTATACTTTTTTTCTGTGACAATGTTTCCCAGATGTTCTTCCAATATATAACTATATCAGCAAATACATTTTCCCAATAAGCTTGGGAAGTGGGTATCGTATGAGAAGTAGGTGGTGTTGGAGTTTTGGCAAGATATAGGAAGTGCAGATATTTGCTGTTAAGTTTTACAATTGGTGTTTTACTTAAGTTGATCCAGATCATATGATCTTCATTGCATATTTTCATCTTGAACTTTTTGTTTAACCAAAACCTATCATTATTTACAAGTTTCTGCCAGGCCAAGACTACTTCCCTATAAAAGGGTGGGAGTTTTGTCAGGGGTAGGGTATCTCTTTCAGCATTTAGGTTAGCTCTGAAAAAGTTGAAATGTTTTCCAAATTTTTGCAATAAAATGTAGGGGTATTACTTGCCATCGTCGTATATCATTTTGATCTGTCTGTATTAGTCTCTTAACCCTCGCTTTTGAATATATATCGATCATTTTAATCCCTCCTTCTGTATAATTGCGGTACAGGGTTTTACGTTTAATCTTATCAGGCCTGTTGTCCCAAGGGAATGAAAAGGTTAATTTTTCAATTTTCTTAAGGACCCAATCAGGAGTCGAGATCATAGACATGTTGTAAATAACTTGTGATAAACCTAAAGTTTTTATGACAAGACATTTTCAAAATAGGGTTAGTTTACGTTTCTGCCATCTTTGAAACAAATTATCAATTTTATTTATCCGTTTCTCCCAATTCAGGGTTTCACATGCCTGTACCGAGAGACTGAAATGTAGTCCAAGGGATTTAATGAGCATTACCGGCCATGAAATACCGAAGGGTTTATCCTTGCGATTTTGAAATGATCCAATCCATAACGCTTCGCATTTTCCAGGATTTAACTTTGGTCCTGCAACTTTGCTAAACTTTTTTTAACAATGTGAAGGGCGATACTAATTGAATGGTCCTCTGACATAAAAAGTGTTATGTCGTCAGCTATACTTGACTAATTTTTTATTCATATTCAGAGTTATAAGCATTTACATTAATACCTTTAATCTGGTCTGTCTGTTGAACTTTCAGAGCGAGAGTTTCGACCACAAGATTAAAGAGTACTACTTCTAACTATTTCTTTGATTGTGTATGTATGATATGCAATAGGCTTCATATAAACGTATAGCATTTAATGATTCTGATATGGAAAGCAAAGACATCGGTGTTCATTTCTAAATCTTTAATTGTATATGTTTGACTGTGATTGATACATATATGATGATAACCACGACTGTATACATTGTGTGTAACAATTATAATTGTAACAGTATGGTTCAAGCTAGCACTTCCTGGCCAGCTTAACTGGTCTGGACCTTTTAGTTGTAACAGGAAAAATGTTTTAACTTGTTTCTTGAAGAGCAGCTGTATTAGTAAGTTGTGTGGAAGGATGATGTGTTAGTGTGATTAGATAACAAGCTTAAGTACGTTTATGAATTGGTTGGAATACTTCCATTTCTGGTAGGACAAGGGAAAGGAGGATGAAAGACAGGTGGAGGCATCAGGAAACGGTAACTTGGCTTCAGGGGAGTATCTGTAAACACTAGACTATGTGTGTTTTTGCAGGAAATGTCTACAAATTGCAGAAGAACATCTTGACATCCTGTTATATTGCAGGACACTGAATTTCTACCAGTAACTAAAAATATGAACTTTCCTTGCAGTTGCCAACTTCACTATGGATCCGGTCTGCAAATGTAAAAAAGAAAAGATCTGCTTCAATCCAGATGTCTTGTACGCTGGTTATTTTGAATAAGCAGGTTTATCTCCCACTTATAAGAGAAGTAGAAGGTATGGTCATGAGAACTAAACATTACAAGGGGAATTTGACTTCTGATGACAGAAGTAATACTAGCTAGCGCTAGTTTTCTCTTCATGTATCTATATGTATGTAGAAAACCACATGAAGTTTTCTCTACTATTAATTTGGTTGTCTTTGTAAAATTATTATATGTTTCATGTTTTTTTTTTCCAGTTTCGCCGCTGACGGCGAAACTGGACCTGAGACGGGATCATACCATGGGTGCATGTATGGGTGGATCTTGGAATCATGGAACATGCATCGAAAATTACATGCGATCCATGGATCTTGGAAGGTGGTACATTGCATCCATGTTTGTATACATGGCCATATTACATATAAACCACAAAACTAAACAAGAAGGAACTGGTTTTGTCAAGAAAATGAAGAAAACAATAGTACCATGCAGAGAGGTTTAAAGAATAAATACCTTTAAAATCATCAAATGCGATAAGGCATCCGTGGCGCAATCGGTAAAGTCGTAGAACTTGGGCCGGAAGATTGTCGGTTCTAATCCTTGACGGACTCCGAAAATTTTTTTATCTCTTTTTTTCTTCTTTTTAAACATCCGTTTGAAGTATACAACGCCTTTGTATTATGATCGTAGATTCCAAACCATGCCTCAATTTTTTTTTTGTTCATTGTAACGGAAAACACCATTGAACGGATGCTTCTACAATAGTACCATGCAGAGAGGTTTAAACAATAGATATCTTTAAAATCAGCTGAAAAACGTTAGGACATCCGTGGCGCAATCGGTAAGGTTGTAGAACTTGGGCCGGAAGTTTGTCGGTTTCAATCCCTGAAGGACTCCGAAGATTTTTTATCTCTTTTCTTCTTCTTTTTAAACATCCGTTTGATGTATACAACGCCTTTGTATTATGATCGTAGATTCCAAACCATGCCTCGATTTTTTTTTTCATTGTAACGGAAAACACCATTGAACGGATGCTTCTACGTATGGTTGATTGGTTTGGTTGGTTTGTTGGTTGGTACAAACATAATTTGAACCTGTGCCATGTCATCTATACCTCATGTATGTCATATCTGCCTTCATTTTCCGATGGTGTACGATACGTTATAATAAGAATTAAGGGCTAGGGTGACGGATTAAGGGTTATGATGACAGATTAAGGGAAAGGGCGACGGATTAGGGTTTGTGGTGACGGATTAAGGGTTATGATGACGGATCAATGGCGAGGGTGACGGAGTAAGAGCTATGTTGACAGATTAAGGGTTATGTTGACGGATTAAGGGCTAGGGTGACGGATTAAGGGTTATGATGACGGATTAAGGGAAAGGGCGATGGATTAAGGGATATGGTGAAGGATCAAGGGCAAGGGTGACAGATTTAGAGCTATGTTGACAGATTAAGGGTTATGTAGGTGGATTACGGGCTACTATGACGGATTAAGGGCTGGGGTGATGGATTAAGAGTTATGGTGACGGATTAAGGGCTGGGGTGATGGATTAAGAGTTATGGTGACGGATTAGGGTCTCTGGTGATGGATTAAGAGTTATGCTGTCGGATTAAAGTTTATCACAACGAATTTAGGGCAAAGGTGACGGATTAAGGGCTATGGGGACGGATTAAGAGCTATGGTGACATATCAAGGGCAATACTGAGGGGATTAAAGGCTTTCGTAACGGATTAAGGGCAAGGGTGACAAATTAAGGGTTATCCTGTGGGATTAAAGTTTATGTTAACGGATTAAGGGCAAGGGTGACGGATTAAGAATATACATCACATCCCGTTATAATATATTCCTCAACTAACCACCTGTAAATAACCATGTTCATGAGGCGAAACTGGCAGCTTTTTGCAAAAGCCCTTGTTTTAAATATCTGCACAAGAAGACTAGTGATGTGTCCGTGTAACTGGGTAAAGCATTATAGGTATGTTTTACAACATAGACAGGTTGGAATTTGAACAATAAAAAGTTATCTTGCATTAATTTCTTCAGAGTCTTTATTGAGTGACAGTTTCTTCTTCAGTTATAATTATCAAAGTCCGTATGACCTACCCTGAGTAAATATAATAAAATATAGTACCAGAATCTCGTACCTTCACCAAATTATGTCTGCATACTAGTTCTGCTGCAGTACTGTAGAAAGCCGCTAGAATGCCCTGTCTCCCATTATCAAAATTGACCTTTAGTTCCCTGAATCCCTCCTTGTAAATATGTGACAAGGTCCATCTATGACGTCCTAAGCTAAGATGTGCATGTAAACATACAGTCACAGTATCACAAATAGCACAAAAAACATAACCATCTTGCTGAAGCTAATGATACTAGTATACTTGTTTTATTGACAATATCATGTACCGCTGGTTTATTGATTGATTGTTTTATTTGTACTAGCACAGTTCTAGATCCTACTAGTACAGATTGGAATCCTACAACTGGACTGTATATATGTAAATCAGAGACATTTGCATATAGAGTGAGAGCGACAGTGCGGAGAATGCGCCACCACCAAAGAAGAAGAGGGGAAAGAAGAAGCCAAAGAAGGGGGGAAAGATGAAGATAATGAAGGGGGGGAAAGAAGAAGCCGAGGGTAAAGAGGTTCGCGTGGGGTCGAGAAACCCGGAAGTGATGCTGTTCTTTGGCGGGAAATTTGATTTTAACCCTCGTTCAGTCCAGCCGGCAGGTGCAACGGAAGGTTGGTGAAATGTCAATTGAATTTAGACTATCATTCCGTGAAGTATACGATTCGGTAACGCACAATGGTATCACCCGTTTCTAGAATTCTAGCCAATGTCGAAACAACAGGAATCAGATGGCTTATACTTGATAGAGATATCATAATCTCTGTCCACATGGTTCTCTAAATATACTAATATGATATGGTGGGAGGGGAATCTAGATCTCTGAGTGTAGTGGACCGAACCTCAGAATCAACCTTTTTTTTGGTGCTGTATACTGGAATTATAGGTACTAGAATTTGTCATTTAATTTTATTGCAACAATAAACATGGTATTTTGTATACAAATAATTTGACCATCCCACTACTACCACTGCCAACGATGAATTCAGGTGAAGAACCCCCAGACGCAGTTGCCACAGGTGATGACGAGCCACCAGTCAGTCCAACAGACCACAGGTGATGCCGAGCCACCACAGGCAGTCCAACAGACCACGCCGAGCCACCACAGGCAGGCCAACAGACCACAGGTGATGCCGAGCCACCACAGGCAGGCCAACAGACACAGGTGATGCCGAGCCACCACAGGCAGGCCAACAGACCACAGGTGATGCCGAGCCACCACAGGCAGGCCAACAGACCACAGGTGATGCCGAGCCACCACAAATAGACCGATCCCGAAGCCACTCCCCCCTTAGCAACGCCCTAGCAACTCGAACACCTCCGTCAAAATCAGCCACATGTCCGTCAAAATGGCGGCGCCGGCTCTGTTGGCGGTTTTGCCACCCGACATCAGTTTGTCCTTTTGTGGCTACGAAATGTTGTCAAAGCGAGGAAAGAAGAGGGGCTATTCATTTTTTATGTCTTCCTATGTTCATGATGTTTTTTGGCGCCGGAGGAGGGTGACGTAGTCGGGGTAAAAGCCCGATGTTATCGATCCATGCGGAAACATGAGTCGCCACACAAACTGCACATGCTGTTTGTTCGAAAGGACAGATGCATAACAAGCTCCAATTGCACTTGTGTAGTTGGGTACGTATTTTTGTGACTGAGGTTTCGTTGCCCTTGTTACATACCTGGCAGCTACATATATGGAGAGAAAAATATAAAAACATCCACGGCCGGTTGGGTCAATATACAGTTCGGGCAAACGTAGGGAGGGGGTACAATCGATAGTTTGAAAGAAACGTTCACACTAACGTTATAGCGCTATGCAGAGAACAACAAGACAAAGAAGTCTTCAGGTTGAGTTCAAACTGAAGTGAAACAAAGAACACAATTTACTTTGATACATTAAACTATCGAATTCGTTATAAGTTTGATCCAGACGCGTCAGTTACATGCTCGTGTTGTGGCATGCAGAAGCGCCGTTACAAAACAACATGACACACTGCCGACATTTAACTCTTTTCAACACGTTGTTGAGTTGTCCTTAATCTTTGTGTACATGCCTCATTTCTAAAGTACAGATATTTCTTCAAATTAAAGAGGTTATGACCTCTTCTAACGAACCTAAATGAAGAGAGAGTGATCTACCCAAAATGACTGATGTAATGCCGGATGTAGCACAAAAATGTTGCATTTGTATAATTATCATTAATGTTTCTGGCACTGGCAGGTGTAAAGTTAAGTGCCTTCATCAAGGAAGTCTGCTGAGGGACATAAAGAAACTCTCACCCAAGTACCAAACAACAACTCTGAAAGCCTTCCACAGTTTGGTGAACCACTTCGCACCCAAATGGGCTTCTTTCTGATATTGGGGTATGTTGACTGGACTCTTCTTCCTTTTTCCAGTCATGAACAGAGCCGCCCCTAACTCGAGACAAAATACTGTTGTATTTTGTATCTTCAATGCCAAGGACACCCGGGAAAATATCAACCTGGCGACTGCCCGTTACGCAAAGGAGATCAGCGACCTTCAGGAGGCAAAGTGGACGTGAGTTACCAGATATGTACTTACTTTGTCAGGCAGACACAATTACCATGTTTGTGCAGTGTTGTCATGTTCAAATCAACTCTGTCACACATTGATTAGTGCTCAACGGTTTGATCCACCACTTCACAGAAGAACGTTGAACCACTACAAGTCATACAAAACAAAGCGGCACGCCTGGTGCTACACCGTGATTACAAGACCCCAGCACAACACCTCCATGCATCGCTTTCATGGCAGCCTGTTAAACAAAGGCTTCAAGTAAACACTGTTTCCCAGTTCCGGAGGATACTTATCACTCAACAACCAGCGGTTCTCTACAAACAGCTGTTTCCTGTTACACATCAGCACGGCTACAAGATAGGGAATGTCAGCAAAAACACATACAGAAACCAATGCGATGAAGAAGACTTTCATGTACAGATCCATATCTATATCTATATGGAACAGTTGCACAGCTTAAGTGCGATTTCACTCTGTCACTCGTCTGTTATTTTGGGGAAAAATGCAAACAGGTGAAGATCCTCAATCATCTACCAGGCTCCGCGGATGCAGAGAGAAAGAAGGTCAATAGACGACCCACATAGAACGAAAATTCAGTTGACTCTTTTCTTTATTGTGTAGTTTAAGATAGAAATAAAGTTAAAACTACTGCTATCGAAAAAGAAAGATTTCCACTGCTGTTTTACCGATAAAATGCTCGTAAGACAATGTCAGACGATACGTGTCGAATACGATACGAAAAATGTCTTCTTGCGTAGTTTATAAAGTTTTCCCGAATACGACGTAATTTACTACTAGTTTTCTGTCGCAACAGATACAGCAATTCCCCTATCCCATACATGTGCAACTTGCGCAATAAGTTATAACTCTTGATTTATAGCCATTGAGCTACTGTGTAGGCTATCCGATATGGTATTGTGTCTGAAATATACTGTTGTTATTTACAGATGCTGACCAAGGATCAGAAATCAAGGCTCCTCTCCCTCGGGGGAGGGGCCTTATGACGACCAATCGACGCCACCCTTACATTTCTGCCCTGGCGGAAGAGACGGCGGAGGCTGGTCTCAGCTGGCAGCAGACGGCCGTACGTTGACTTTTACATAATTGGTACTCTTGTTACGTTTTGAATCTATTCCTCCGATGGTTTGTATGTGTTCTGAATTGACGTTTTACACTGGCGGAAAACGCCAGTTGCTTTTGTACCACAAGATTGTATATCTATTTATCTATTTATTGATGTATCTGTTTACTATTCTTTTGTTGTGACCTGTACCCAGTGGGTATATGTGTATGATAAAGGTTTCCATTCATTCATTGATCTATAAACTTGTAGCATTGTTGTTGATACTTGTAGTATCTAATTGTGCGGCATTGAAATTATTTTCTTGTACTTTCTGAGCTTCATGAAGGGCCAGAGGGTGAAGACAGGACTGAACAGGTGGGATCCGGAGGCTGCAGACCTGCTGGTGACCGTGGTGCAGGCTGTAAGTAAAACGCGTAATGCGCTGACACCACGGAGCTCGAACACTGTCATCGTGACGGTTTTCAGGCAGAGAAGCCATGTTTCTAATTCTTGTTGTTTTTTCTCTTTCTTCCTGCAGCTCGCCGATCTGAGGGTCCGCCGCGGCACCAGCCGGGAAGACACCCTCGAAGACATCTAATACAGATTATTTTGTTTCAGATACATGACATGGCATAACAGGAACATTCCTGAGGATGAGCTATGGATAAAAGTGCTTGGTGACCATGGGGGAGAGCTCTTCAAGCTGGGGTACCAAGTACTCAACACACTACACCCAGACTCGACAACACGGGTCTTTTCCATAGATGTGGCAGGTTTCCAGGCCTTGACTACAATAATGATTTTACAGGGCAGTTATGACGGATATACACCTAAGCAAATGAGGTTGTAGACATTGACTCGACTTATACCTGAGTTTGGATTACCCAAGATGCAACAAATGGAAGGTTCATTTTGCCCCCGAAACTGTGATATGATACTCAACTAGACCCGTACCATAGTGCTGACGTAGTAGGCAGCGTTAGATAGGAAATGCGTCACGCTGATGAAACCAGGCAGAAAAGGGAACAATTCCAGTCTCACCTAACAAGCGTTGAAGAGGTGAGGAGTGGGGCAGGGTGTGCCTCCCCGGCTGTGAGCCTCACGAGAAAGGCTTTCAACTGACAGGACTAACATGTGTGTACTAAGCACTACCTGTGTACCGCACTCTTCCATTACCCCAATGGTTTGAGGCTGCTCACACTAACAAGATTCTTAGACATAAGGATGAGTTAGGGCTATTATTACCAGCACCTACGGACGAGTGCTGAAGCTAGACTTAACGAAAAAGGTTTGTGTTGACTATTATAATAGTTTTTCTTTTTTTTTAGCATGTTTTTTTTTTAATTCATTGGTTTTGTTTTGCTGTGGCCAGACATAAAACCTAGGCTGACCAAAATAGCAACTCTGAATCTACTCTTCTCCTTTTCTTATTATTCATAAATAAACTTCCATTCACGGTAGGCAACAAAATGGCTTTCTATGCTGATGACTCCAAATGCAAGAAACAAATTTCTACTGTTTTGGTCTGTGTCTCTCTTCAGAGACATAACGAGTATATATGTATAATTTTGGTAATAGATCTACCTGACTGATGAACTTTAATCCTGATAAATACAAAATACTCATCATACGGAGATTTTAAAAAACAATCAAATTCATGTACAAAATGGCTGACACTTTTCTCGAGACTATTTCTGAATTCGGCTCTTGGTTTTATGAAACGATCATTTGACAATGTTTAAAGAATTTTGTATCTCGCCCTTGTCAGAAGCAATCTCTCGTGTACTGGTCAGTGGTCTGGTCACCGCATATACGCCCCAACCTCATTTCCTCACTTCAAAATGTCCAAAGACAGGCCTCCAAGTACATTCTCCTCTTTTGTTATGAGAGAAAGGTCCAACCTAAGACCGGTGAAACTGATCTTGGTGGGTTGAAAGAAGGTACTATTACAGCAATAGCTAGGAACGAGAAGAGGGAATCTGAGGAGAACAGGTTGAAGAACATTGAAGAAACCCTAGTATCAGAAGCAAAGCCAGACCATGTACAAGAAGCCATTATGGGAACTTTCACAATAAGTACACGTGGTAAAGAACAACATGGGGACGATGACAACCTTTCCCAAAATTTGATACAGCAATGTTGTCCGGAGTTTGAGGTGCCCGATCTGGATGAACCACTGGAGACGTACCAGGCGTCAGACGGAGAAGAGGATGGGTGGGGCGTGGTTCTCGACTTTTGAAAGCTCAGAGAAAAAAAAGGTACATTGTATTATATGTATATGTATGTTATCTACTATTACTGTGAGTCACTTTATTATATTATAAGTCTTGACAAACTAAAATACAAGTAGACATCTTCTTTTACAATGTAAGATGTACATAATGTGATAAAAAAATGATGCATTTGCCAATGAAGGGAAACTACTAGAGAGCAAATTGCATATCAAAACTGCTTATTTACATCACATAACGTTATAAAACTTAACAATGTTCATTTTTTTTCTCAATTGTTTCCACTAAAAACCTGCAGACTGGGATCACCATCAAGGCAACAAAAGTTGAGTCACTTTCTTAGTCTGGACTATATAACTGATACACTAGTGTACAGTATTTATGACGAAAATTCTGTTCCAAGGACTATACTTTTTGTACTTTAGGGAAACTCAATGTAAGTTATAACATACTTTTTATATTCATACGATATTTCACTTATACCATCAGCCTTACTTTTTTTTCTGTACACGTCCCTATCTAAAATATTTGTCCTCTTTTCTTTCAACAGACTCACGTGCTGGAATTGCAACGGGGTCGGACACAAGGCCAACATTTGCCCCAATCCCAGTGTAAAGTAAGCTTTCGTATTGGTTTGCTTTTTATATTTAACTTATGTCTTAAGCCTTTAAGCTAAGCTACATATATTTTAAATAACCCACTGCAATAAAAATCACATTTCCCCTCTTTTCATTCTACAGGTAGATACCATGGCAGAATGGAGGCCAAGGTTATAAGCAGGAGAGGGGGGGGGGCACCCAGGAAGGGGTACAGGGGTGGATCCAGTTAAGTTTAATTTTGAATTGTTTTTATGAACGCACCGGTTTGTAATATCTGTAATTCCTCCTAGGTTTTGTTTAAATCTATGCAAATCTGACAACGGTTTTCAAGTTCAACATATACAGTAATTAATAATTGCAGGTGCAGGTACAAAGCACACTTCTATTGGTCAATGGAAACCTTCACCGGTGACGAATATTTGCTGTAGTCTGCCAGACTATGCTCTAGTCGTATATGTAGAAAATACGATACATGTACCTGAAAAGTCAAAGATGGAAGGCCGACAAGGTCAAAGAACCCAAGAAATAAGACTACATTTCACTGCTGCAGGGGCTGACCTTCAGGAATAGGACTGTGTCAGTGGCACGAGCTTAAAGCAACCCAGGTCTGAGAATTTGACATTCACGTCTATCTTAGGCATGCATTGACTAAAAACTATAGGTATTAATAAAATTAAAATCTTTGGTTGTCATGAACTAGAATACGTTGAAATCCTACGTCTAAGAGAGACCGTCTTCGAGTTGACCAGTGACGCGAACCAGAGGAAGAAATGACTACAAGAGACGCAGAACGAGCTAACAATCAGTGAGGAGGAGACAGTCAAGCTGCGCGCAGAGCTCAAAAACATCGGTCTAAAACTCGAAGAGTGGGAGAAGAGGAATAGGGATTAGAAGAAAAAGTGCTCGTCTCTAGAAATGCAAATAATCAAAGTCATTGCCACCGGTAACCGTAAGAATTCTCCCGAAGACGACAACACGCGCGTACGGTCACCACGAACTGGGGAGCCGCCACCAGGCAGACTATCCCCGATGAGCAGGTGGTGTGAAGGAGTAGGCCGATGGTGTGAAGGAGGAGGCGGGTGAGAAGGAGGCGGCGGGTGGTGTAACAGTTCGTGCACTGGAACATGCGAGCAGCCCCCGGATATGAGGCCGTGGAAGTGAACGAGGGAAAGGACACTTTCGAGTAAAGACAAACACACAATAAAGTCAAGTCTAGTTGTCAAACTTCAATTCAACTTGTATCTCATTTCTTGTGTCAAACATAAATGTGATTATCTTCAGATTAGGGTGTGCGCTGCACAAGACACGGCCGTACTCGTCATCAAGGCTGTATGGTGACGAGAATTCATCAGACGTCGAGCGGAGCTCCATGGCCAGCCGGACCAGGCAAGTTCAGGAGAAGGGCCAGACGAAGAGGTCTCCACAAGGCACGCCCTCCACCTACTACAAGGCCGCTGTATCAAAACGTGCAGTGACGGTAAAGCGGACTGATAGAAGGGTACATCCGTACTCGTCATCATGGCTATCTGGTGACGAGGAGTCTTCAGACGACGAGCGAAGCCCCAGCCGCGATTGACAGCATCAGGAGAAGTTCCACAACGTCTTCACGAAAAACGTCATGAACTTCTCCGTCAGCTCAACACGACTCCACACACAATAGGCTACCTCGAGGAATCCTCTGATCATGCCTTTAGTAAGAAGACATGTGCTACTTAGTCTTCGGAGGAACATTCTTTGTAAGGCAGTGCATATACCAGGTACTAAGAATAACATGGCAAGGGCGATGCATTATTTATACATAGCTATAGTATCCGAAGAATCCTAGAAATAATGGAATATCACCACCAAGAGAAAACAGGATTAATCTCTATCGCCGACTAGGAGAAAGCATTTGATGAAATTAGAAGAGATTTTATTTGTTTTAAGTACTAGAGTATGCAGGTTTGGGAGGCTCATTTTAAAATTGGATTAAAGGTTTGTACCAGGATATCATGGATACTTTTCAGAAACATTCCCCGTGTCCCGTGGTGTTCGACAAGGTTCCCCCCTCCCTCCGTATGATATCTGTTCATTTTAGGTTTAGAAATTTTAACAAATAAGATAAGAAATAACTCCACCTTAGAAGGTTTGATAACTCATACCATTGAACCGAAAATTACGCAGTTTGCAGACGATTCTAGTTTTTCCTTCGCGCCGAAGTTTGGGGTTTTGCATGCTCTTGTATTGTAAAGGACTTTGAGGTTTTTGCTGTGTTATCTGGTTTGCTCCAGTAATGCAAAATAATGCGTATTGGTTTACTATGTCCATGGCCTGTACAATGGACGGATGTGACAACAAGACACAGCTGGAAGCCCAGGGGAGCAAACAGACTTACCGACCGCATATAGAATGTGCAGTCGATGACGAAAACACACAGTCACTCTGTAATTATATGAGGACTGTGAAGGTCATGAACGACAAGGTCACAACAGTTCGTTGTATACTGGCCAGTAGATCCCGGCCATGAAACGCTTCTGTTCTGCAGCTGCCCCAGTGCAAGGCGCAGTACGTGTTTTTGAAAAAAAAAACTCAATTTGACGAAGGCTCACATAGCTTTTGTCGTTTTCAAGCACTTGACTGTGAAGAATGAGACACAGACGGCAACCCCATCATCATTAGGCCGATGATTATGCATGACAGTTCTGGCATGGCTACCTATTATGAGTTCTTTGCAACACTGCAGGACGCACTCTCTTCACCTGTGCTCGGATTAGGTATTGAAAGTATGAAAATGTATTTGACTTTTTATACACGCGGCATCTCAAGAAGAACATTGGGTTTCAACTTCTGAACAGGATTGGTGTGGCCGAGATCCGAAAATGTGTGAAGCAACTACTCGACCTAATTAAAGCGCAGGATTGGCCAGATCCAATAAATCTATGTGAAATCTGCACCTTGGTTAACACGCGTACGTATTTCCAGCGTTACGTGGCACAAAAGCAACCACTTGAAGATAACATCAAGACCAACGTAGAACATCCCTTGACAGCATCTTTTGGTAACTAGACAAATAACAACTGTGAAAGTGTCAACAGTGTACTGAAGTGACATGGTGCCTGGAAGAGTCTTACCATGAAAGATCTAATCATCAAACGTAGGTTTGACGCGTATTTCCAGAGTAACGTGGCACAACCACTTGAGGATAACGTCAAGACCAACGTAGAACATCCCTTGACAGCATATTTTGATAACTAGACAAATAACAACCGTCAAAGTGTCAACAGTGTGCTGAAGCGACATGGCGCCTGGAAGAGTATTATCATGTCATCACACTGGGAAAGCTAGTTTACTCATAACGCAATCTGCGATGGCGGACCAAGGTGATTGCGCAAACCTCATTAGCGTTTCTTTTAATCCATTGAAGATCGACATAGACACACGCAATGATGATTTTGCACAGTTCATGATTGTCACGGGACCAATATGGAACATGTTTGGATGCTGCTACCCAAATGGTAATGAGGGGTCCCAAGTCGTCACACGGGACGATTTGGAGTAATAGTAGTCTTTCCAAAGATTCATAGGTGGAATATTGACAACCAAATTTTTGTGAAACTTTCCTTGTTGAAACAGATGTTGTGGCTGTTCAGAGAAAATTTAGAAACTTATTATTTCTGATTATTTTCGTCAGTCAAGAAGACAAGAGTGTAAGAAAGCAAGAAAGAATTTAAATTGCACGTATAACTTGCGAGAACTGATGAATATCTTAGATAAAGATCAAGAGGAGTTCAAACAAAGGAGATCATAAATGCACAAGTGAATGCAATTTCTATTTTTGATACTCAAAAATAAAGACTTCAGTCGAGACAGAGCGGCCCCATTGCCTTGAATTAAATATGTCGCGGTGAAAGCAACTGTCTTGCCTATCTTTTTTTCCCAGCCCACGTAGAGGAGGAAGGAGGAGGAGGAACACACGGGAACGACAGTGATGATGTCGATCACAAAATAATATTCCTGCTAAGATCACAAAAATAATTATATCTTTGGGTTCGTCTTTCTTCCTCGGTGTCCTTGGCACGACCAGTTAACCAACTCTGCAACGTGTCAGTTCTGATAGCCTTGGCTGAGCTGTTCTTTATATCTGTTCCTAGACACGATATCAGGTTACAAGTGTTCGCGCGCGCGGGAATCTGGCTGTGATCATATTGTTAACGTTGTGCTTCTCAGTCTAATTATAAATAAGTACCAACCAAAGTACAATTCAATCTTTTACAGAAAATTATTGGCATATTTACTTTATTACAGCTGTATTGAAGCTAGTATCTATATTTTCTGAGAATAAAAAAAATCCACCAGACTTCATATCTGTGTCTCAATCTGTGAAGGCAAATATTGCGTTTTATAAAAGGACCAATCAGCATGCCGCTTTTGGATGATTGGCAGGTTATTTCCCGCCACAACTTGAATAAGACTAGAACAGACAACAAGTTTTTATCAGTAATCATCAAGGAGTTCTGTATCTGCAGCCGTGGAAATAGACGGGGCAGAACGGAGTTTACAATATATGTGACTGTCTATTAATTTAATCTCTAGAATCTGGCGAAATGTATTATTACCCGTCAAACACCCTGAAGGTGTGGGGCAGAGGTGACCCTCGGTTTCTCTTCTTCTGTTCTTTCTCCTCTTCTTTTCCTTCCTCCTCTTTTTATGTAAGCTTCGTCAAACACGATTGCTCTTGGCTTCATCCTTGGCCTTTATGATGTCAAAATATCCTCCATGCAGTGTGGGATTATTTTCATTGTAATCAATGCGTTCACGTGAGGTTAAGTGTAGCCACACATCATGCAAGGCCCGGTTTCAAAGTTTTACCAAATTCATTAGACCTATGCGCTAGGAAGAAAAATAGTTTTTTTAGTGTCAATTGTCTTAGGACATTGTTAGCATGTCAATTGACGGGACAAAAGTCCAGTAAAACATAAAAAGGCAGAAGTGGACATGTGCTTCAAAAAGCATCTAATATTATTTGATACTCGTAGCAACATGGTATCTTATATCACTTTTGTAAGTTCTGTGTTGTCAAATTAACAAAACGCAAGGTTTCACATTTAAGGATTTACATCAAAAGACTCAAATGACATAAAACATATCCACGTAAATGTCCAGCTGCTACACAAACATCACATGCTCTCTGCTACACCACTAGTAACTATGGTGACAACCTGGTCCAGTTTCTTGGACCAGGCTGTTTTGAAGAATCCAAAAATAAAGGGAACGAGACCAAAGAAGGAGCTCCCAAAAAAAAAGACATTTCAGACAATAATCCTTGCAAAACAATACGTTTTAGTGACCTCTAAGAGACGCAAATCTTCGCACAGGCAGACAAATAAAAGCCAAGATGTTGGCGTGTACTCTAGGTCTTCAAGGTTCGCTGATTCAAGCCTTACACTCTTCTACACGCTGATTTTGGAAGTAAGCCAATTACATTTATGAAAAATTTCATCATCCAGCCTACCGTGTTACTGAATTCTGACCCTTGATTGGTAAGAGTCTTCAGTTTTGCCCTCCGGCAATTGATCCATGTGTTAAGGACGTTGGTTATGGCCTCTGCCTCAACCCACATAACTAAAGAACAGACTATTGCTCAGAAGTAACTTCATCGTAATTCTACATTTTTTTGTATTCTATTGGTATTTGTGTCTTATAACTGTAGACAGGATTCTTAATGCTTGAACATTTTGCAGACGAGGTCACATGTACAGGGCTGCGGTGGTCCTTATGAAGAGATAGTTGTACACAAATGGGCAACGATGTCTTTAATCGTATACACATCATGTTGCCAATGTTTTCTCCCAGTTAAACACGTAAGTCATGACTTCCTGCAATGACAGCATTTGCTCTTATCTTAAACTTTGCTGAAGCTATCAGTCGTGTCACTCTGTATAACTTGAATGCTTCTATCAGAATTCCCTAATAATTTGTACTTTTATGTTTCAAAATTCATCATAATCATATTCATTTCCTACCGTACTTCATCTGAATGGTACAGTAGTTTGTATTGAGCAAGCAAGTACTAGTAGAGTACCACTCGAGGGAGCGGACAATAAAGCTGATGCTGATAGATGTCTCTAAAAGTCTAACTCTCACTTTGGGAGCATTTTCTGTTAGTATTTCCTTGAATAATCAGTCAGCTTTAAGCTAGTTTACCAGTCTGCGTTATCAAACCTCAGCAGGGTTGTCACTTCCTCAGACAGCTAGTCTGATAGGTGCAGCTGTGTCAATCCTATCATTTCTAGGCGTATACGGCTTCATGTGCCACTTTCTCTGTAAAGAGAAAATAAATATGACATCAGTTTTCTTACCATAATCAAAACGCTTTCCATCTTGCATTGTTGAGCTTAATACTAGCATCTACAACTATTGTATTATCATAGGAAAATATTTACCTTTCAGCGTCATGGGTCGTGTACAGCCATACCGGCAGTTGTGTATCCTTAGGCCGGCTATGCGTTCCAACTCCAGGCTTCTTGCATCTCCTGCAAGGAGGATCAAGTCAAGAAGGCACATTTCAGTGTCACATCTAACATCCTGATCAATGGGACAAACTAAGTGGCTTATCCTGGTACAACTTAAGATACTGCAACTGTAAGTACATGAAGTTTGTAAATTTCAAGGTGCCACCATACAAGTGCACATTTAAGAAAAGACAATAGACATGAATTTATTTATGGGGGGAGTAGGTTTACAGAAAACCTAATTGTTTTAACTACCATAGAACTGTTACCAAAATGTACAAAATTTCTTCCTAAAGGAAGTT
Source organism: Branchiostoma lanceolatum (assembly GCA_035149815.1). Taxonomy (NCBI): domain Eukaryota; kingdom Metazoa; phylum Chordata; class Leptocardii; order Amphioxiformes; family Branchiostomatidae; genus Branchiostoma; species Branchiostoma lanceolatum. Next base: position 15,844,611 of record CM068875.1, on the reverse strand, counting down.
ATGATCTTCCCTGCAGACTAGTTCCTGCAGGAAATTAGCATTCTCTTGCAGGAATAAACTACCACAGATGTAATTGTAACTTTAACTTATTGTTTTGTAATTGTAACTTATTGTTTTGTAATTGTAACTTATTGTTTTGAATATCATAAAACTGTTGACAACAACCTACCAATGGGTCCCCGGCACATGGGGCACGTGGTGAGCCTTCGCAGGCATCCAAGGCACACCACGTGCCCATGGGTGCACTGGAAGATGGGGGGCAGCACCACATCGAAACAAACAGGGCATTCAGCAAATAGCTGCCCGTCGTCTGAAATCACAGGAATTACAACATGCTTGTAAACTGTGATGACACACCTGCCACTGGCTGTGTACGCTCCTACGGCCAGTTTTCAACATTTCTGTATGTTATTTAGAAATCTGTATATCTGTGTATCTTTCTTCAACGATACATACCATTTGGCTTTTGCCTGTAGCCCGGCAGGGAAAGTGGCCGGCCCTCCTCTGTCCGATCGACACAGTTGGCCTCGTGCTCGGCCAACTCCCCGCCATGGCCACATACCGGCTGTTAAACCAGTATGTGGCCATATCTCTCCACATGTACTGGTGCTGCTGGAGATAAGAATAAATGAAGGAATTTTCAATATAAGTACATTCTGCATTTCACTTCAAGCCATCACAGTTCTTTTGGTAATCATGTATCACTTATTATAAATGAATAGATAAATAAATGTATCACGACAAAATGCATTAAAAATGTATGTCAACAGAACTCACTTTTACACATCTTATGAAATGCCCCTCATTTCGTTCTCCGTGACGACATGTGACGCGTCAAAGGGACAGATGTACAGAACGCCTTCCTGAGACTGTGGTGTCTTCATGGAATATTCGTTCCAAGTTCGGTAGATGACTGGTAGAAAAAGAATGACGTAGATTTATTAGTATGCATGGTATTATTGGCGTCTGTTGTCTTATCTGTATCAGTACGCTGTATGGTAAAAGACGCTGGCGTGCTTTAGTCGATATAGCTGTAGTACTTAAGTAGTAAACAAATTAAAAACAATACTATAAGCGTATGCATTATGAAAGTAAAATAAGTAAGAATAAAATCAATACTATATGCATTATGTATGTAAAATAAGAAATAATAAAGTCAATACTTTAAACGTATGCATTATGAAAGTAAAATAAAGAAAACAATACTATAAACGTATGAATTATGAAAGTAAAATAAGTAAGAATAAAATTGATACCTGTATTAATGTAGGTAAACGCAGAACAGGAAATAAAACTCCACTTTGGGTGAAATGTGCAAACAGATTTCCCGTTGACGCGAAGAAAGGTTTAAGAACGGAATGAAATTATAATTTCGAAACTTCTGAAGATAAGAATCAAAACTAGGATGGCAAAATTTGCACGAAGCTTCATCAAAATTAAGGAATAATTATTAATAGATGGATGCAGCACACCTGTCTACATGTAAGGTCCCGATATGCATGTAGCATGTCCTCACTAATATAACGTTGATACATGTACTGAATGTGATTCACGACAGGTTGAAAAGTTACAGATAACATAACTGATTTGATGTAGATTGAATTCTGTATTTGTTCAACCTGCCTGACTACATTGTTTTAAATACCATAAAACTGTTACCAAAATGTTGACAACAACCTACCGATTGCGCCCCTGCACAAGGGTCACTTGGGGAGCAGTGACAAGCCGTCTAGGTGCGCCATGACAAACATCATTGTCTATCATTTTAGTGGGGATTAAACAATCATCATTGTACATCATTATGATTGAAAATAAACAAGTTCCCAATGATAGATAGTACAATGTAATCGGCATCGATAAGGTATTCACAGGTATGATTGACAAAAAATATGTTACAATGATTGAACGTAAAGCGTTCATGCGAGAACTGTATAGAATGTAAATGTGCACATGGGCGCGTACAAGTTACTTCTCTATCACAATTTTTGCAAGACAGTTGTCGCGGTTTTTGCTTTGCACAGCAACGAAATTTGAGGTCCCACAGTTATTGCAGCGTGAACGCTTCACTTTACTGTGTTCTTTTCCAGGCAGCGTGATTTTTTTGTGGCACCGTTTCACTTTCTTCCTTGTTCTTTTTTTGTCGACCTGGTCCTTGGATTTTCTGACTATTTCCCGGTATGTTGATAAGTACTGTGATCTTTTGCACGTTAGCAGCTTGGATGCTGCGTGATGCATTGGTCCATGGCTGCCATGCTTCACCAATCTGTCCGTTCACCATTTCTGGTCAGCACTGGGCACAAACTCAAACGTTACAGGTGAAGTTGATGAATTGCAGGACAAACATGCTGATGAGAAGAGCAAAACAAATCGGCGTGACAGTGTGATTGGTCAATCATCTTCAATAAGATTTTTGTGTGCATCAATTGAATTAAATGTGACACCAAAAGTATGGGGGAAACCACTGATCCAGCGAAAACATAATAAGTAAGCAATCAACAAGAAGTAATGATCACAAACATAATCACTACATACCTGCTAGTGTCTGCCATGTTCGTTCTACTAGCCCGTGTTTACTTTATCTTGAGAGAATAAGACTTGATGGAATTGATGCACTGTGCAGTATCCTATGATTGGGTAAACACTGCATGCATAACAAAATGATTAATCGCAAGCTCATTTCATTAAATGCACAAATTCTGAACAGATCTAAAAGCATCAAGATCTCATTCATGATAGCTCTAGCTTCAACATTCATCATCCAGAACTAGGGGTTGGTACTGGAGTGGTACATTATTTCTTGCTGGACCTAAGAAAATGGGCCAGAATAAAAAATCAGTGGATCAGTTTTTGGACATATCACAAAATTAACCGGTTTTGGACGAGATAGTCCCTTTGAAACGGTTTATCATTAATTTTGAATAATTTTGTCTTTTTTCCCGGACCATAAAAAGTTATAAAATATTCTGTTCAATTTCACGATGACGTCTTCTGGTACGACAAGTGCTGCAGGTTCAGCCATATTGTCCTCTCCTGGACGAGGAGACTCCTTGCCTTCTTGGGTAGGAGGGGCCTTGCATTTTGGGGAGAGAGGCCTTGTCTTCTGGTGTGCTTGGAGTCGGCCAAGGTTCACTCTTGATGGATGTAGCTGAAACTTCTACATCTCAACATCATCCGTCTCAACATCTGTGCCGTCCCACTCGGCGATGCTGACGGCCTCGATCAAGAATGGATTTGTCGGCGGTGCGACAGGAACGGCAGCTCCACCGACGACGCTGCCCCCCTCCCCGGTCTCCTCGGCCAATCTCGCTGTGCGCCTCGGTTCATAGTTGTTCGGAGTTATGTTGTCTGTGATTGCATAATGGCGTCGCTGTGTACAGGCGTCCTGCATACCTGTCTTGCCGGCCTCATTCTCTTTCTTCCTGATGTTGCTCCCTTTATGTGTGTCTCTGGTTGGTATTTGTCGTCCCCTTCTTTTTCCTTCTCTCCTTTCAGTTTCTTTTTTGCGCTCCTTTCTTTCTCCCATTTTCTGGCCGTGCTCCTGGGCTACCTTCAGTATCTCAATCTCGGTCTCTAACTCCCATACTTTCCCGGACTACGCGTCCCTCTCTCTTCTTCTCTTATTAGCCAGCTTTTTCTCTTCATTAAGCAGAGTCGTGATGATGAAAGGAATGCAGCAAGAACTTGCATGGCCATCACACTATATTGGTGAGGATGGCTGTTAACTTTCTTTTTTTATCAATACTGATACACTGGCTACGCACCACGGGGTGTGGGATGTCGATCAGACTTCCCAGAGCCTGGGGCTGCCAGTCGATGGCTTTTTTCAGCACATGGTTTATGCTCTCACGGTTGTTATTTGTCCATCTGTTAAGAGTGGTGAAAGCCGGGGAGCTGTGATGTTCTAAAGTTTTCCAAAACAGAATAGGCTCTAAGGCTCAAAATACTCATGGTACACAGGAATCTCGCAAGCTTTCTCTCTTTCTGCAACTAAGTATGAAACCTTCCATCTAAGCTATGTCCTCATCTTTTCATCTCTGCAGTTCCTTGGAGTTATCCTTTGTCTATATCATGTCTTGCTGCAGGAGCCTACAGGAGTCAAAGATCCTGTCATTTGTAGCTAATGTTACCCCATCGCAAGCGAGAAGGGGTCCATGATGCCCTCCCGCTGTTGGGCATCCATACCTACAGTGTCCCGTAGACAGTCCGCTACGTTGTTGCGGAGGTGCCTGACGCACCTGATGCAAGCACCTAGGATGAAAGCTGCGGCAATTGCCTTCCAAATTGAGCGTTCATCATCCGATCCAACCACTTGATGAATAGATGCTCGGCAAAATTATGTGCTCTTTAATTTTTGCATGTAACATCACCAGTACCTGCACGTTGCATTGATCTTGTTTTGAATTCCTAGCTCCATCCTTTGCTTTGGCCTTATGGTTCCAGAGGTCCTTGTGGCTCAGACTCATGATCATTACACTCGGAAAGGACGACAAAATGATAGGTTCAAATTTGTTTCGGCTTGGGGGAACCTTGTGTTTGTCCACATGAGTGTAAATGCTGGTGTAGCCCTTTCACTGACACCCCGACCACATATCTTTACATACATGTATTAGCCGGGATATCTGCTGCCAGTGGTGGAAGTTTGAAAGCAGTACTATCTGTTGGCAGCATCTCTGTCTCCCATAGAATTGCCCCGCGAGCCGGCGTCTTTCCAGCATCTCTAGAACAGTTGAACTGTAAGAAAAGCCATCATGGTTTAGTACTGGCCAAAAAAATCATTGTTGTTCTAATTTCGATCAAAGATGCAGTTTCTTCATGTCTTTGAACAATTAATTACATATGGACTGTCAGAAAACTTAGTCATTTTCTGTCACAATTTACCCTGCGACACATATGCATAGTATTGTTGTCGTCACTGTCTCCACATTCAATTGTAACCCCAAATTTATTCTATAAAACTTGGCATGATTCCTGGCATGATTCTTAGTATTATCGCCTCAATGACAACTCATATAGCTTACCTTCCACGTCGTGAACATAGGCTCCCTCAAAAAAAGGAATAACCCTTGAGAGTTTTCTGTGGTAGCTTCTGCTCCACCCTGGCCCATTTCTTGATGAAAGCATGAGAAATGGGGGCCAAAGGACGCAGATTTCTGCTCCAGCAATGTTTGACCTCCTTGACCACGTCGACCGCACCGCTAACGCTGGTCGCCTCCATTTTCTTTTGCCGGTTTGCCTCGTTTTCATTCCGAGATGGCCACCGCGTCATAAATTACAATCTCTCCTTGTACTGAGCCATGGCACCTACTTAATCATTTCATTTGGATACTACTAGTTACTTTCCTATTTCAATGTTTCCTGTGATATATATATCTCCAAATATGACTTTTGTGCGCTATTGGCAAATCCATGTTCCTGTCAGCAGCCATGGTAAAAAAAAATCACTCATGGGCGCCTGCTGTCTTTTCTATTATTATTAATAATGATAGTTTCATATGAAATATTCAAATTCAACAAATCTGATCCTGGTAATTGGTCTTTATTGATTAAGTAAATGAAGACATAATTTGAATATGCATTTTCTCTCCACCCAATGAACCTATGAGAAAGGAATAATGAAAATCCATTTTTGAGTTCCTATGTTATGTTCAACTTACAACTGCATGATCTAGACCTGGGGGGGGGGGGTTCTTTGCTCCTTGCTTGTTCAGACATGCCACGGTCCTTTTCCCCACATTTGCCACGACCGACATCCAGTGCGACCTGTGGCATACAGGTGTCACTGTACTTGAAGCTTTCGAAGCAGATCTGTAGCAACCAGAAGGAAGGCAAGCGCAAGGGGTTAGTCAAATAAAATCAAAATGAATAAACTACGGCACCTTTAATGATATATGACAATATGACAAATGTCAGATGCATTTGTACCGGAAGCTGAAGGAAAACATGGGTAAGGAGAATTGGAAGAGGAAGGCGAGGTTGTTTGTAATGTTCATAAAGAAATGCTTGGTGCAGTGCTTTTTCCAAATTAATGTCAGGGTTTCTGATTAGCAAGCTCTGTTCAGTGTTATTAAGTTTTTTTAAACTATATTTGGGCTACGTTTATCGATTAAACCAAGTAAAAGCCATTTTGATTCAAATTGCAAATCTCTCTCACCAGACAGAATACAAAAGGTTTTACAAATCTTATTCCAATTGTCATGAAGAAGCTTAAGATACATTTCATGGGCTTCAACCAACAATAATGCCTTATTATCTAGGAATCGTTCACATACGTATAATGCAACTTTATCTAAAAGAAACTCCGAAGGACTTGTGAAATTATTAATTTCAAAACCACATAACCTTTTGAAAATATCATTCAAACCCAAAGGTGGAGGAGGATGTAATGTGTGAACTTTTCTGATTACCAAATAACATTGATTGCAAAGAATAAAATCATTATTAAGATGATGAATATTACAAATACCTGCTCTCTCTGCTTCGGATTTATTAACATTGTAAAATTGAAGGAACGTCTGTGATCAGAAGTTGACATTGCTCTGTCACATGAACTACACTGGTGTTTACGTGATCCTAAAAGATGTATAAGAATGGAATTGATGATGGCACAATGCAAAATGTTTCAGCTGTAAAAAAACCTGGAGTGGTTCGATGTCTACATCATAAGATACGGCTTTAACATAAGAAATAAATTCAGAAGATGTAATAGATTTTGGTGCATGTAAAGAAATCTTATCACATATGACAGCGCACATGTTTCTCTTTGTTGCTGTGGTAATGGCATATGTCCCTGAGATAATCGTTTGATTTTTCTTTCGCAATTCCTACAAATTCAAGAGTCATCCTTTACGGAGTCATTTAATTTTTTTTTTCAATTGTAATGACCAGGTTTTAGGATGTCTGAAATCGCTCTGCGAGAAAAGTACCTCCATGCAATTAGCACACGTTGGACCACATGGCATACCGGGATGAAAATGCTGCGTATCAGTTTTCTTTTCAGTTTTCTCATTCTCCTGTTTGTGAATGCTCATCTGTCTTAATATCATATAATTTCAGCCACATCATGGGCTGTTGCAATGGTGTCCTACAATAAAAGAAAATTGTATACATTTAATATTATGCAATGTCATAGCTTATCTATGGTATGATGTGATTAGGAAAGGTATTACAAGCATTTGTTATCTTTACAAATCCAATTGTTGTCTTGTCTGTAGATAGCTGTCGTATATTTATTAAGCCAGGAGGTTCTCTCAGGGCCCGACTCATTGTGAAGCATGCAAAGGTCTTCCCTGTAAGTTTCCACATAGTCTTCAACAGCGCCCCATGTATGCACAAGACAGTCAAAGATGTCATTCTTAACAGGTCTATATTCCATTTCACTACATTGTTTCTTCATTTCATTGAAGGACAGGAAATTCTTCAATTCGGTCTCATCAGTAAACACATAATGGCTATCTTTAACTCCTCGGAAAGACTGTAGTGGAGTGCCACCAAATTTTGCAGTTCTAAATGTTTCTTTGACTTCCTTAGCCATGGCCTCAATGTTTTGTAATACTGTGTGGAATAGACTTAATCATTGGTGGGGCAAACAAATTGCTTTGATTGGATTGCTGCATTTTCTATTGCATGAACTCTTTGAAAGTAAATATTTGTCATTATGGCAAGTACTCCATTAATACAGTACTCCATCTTTTTTCATTACTCATAACTGGTTATTTCGGTCACACCTGCCCAATTAAATTGCCCTTTTGTTGCAAACTGTGTTATAACATGCAAAAATAACACTCATTTTACGTATAGATGGAAAGCTGTATATCATGTTAACACTTGAAATGTAAACTCACTTAGGGTTGCAAAGGGTTATATACTCTTGCAAAGATTACTTAGATTAATACTTGTAATAAGATGTAATATTTTCATAAACCGAATACACGTGCCAGTTTCTTCTTCTCCTCCATCAACGATGTCACCTCTTCCTTATCTCTCATGAGACTCTGGACATCGGTGTCTCCATACAGCATAGACCATGCTAGGTCGTTCTCTCGTTCATCAATGTCCGCTTGGATCAATTCGCCTTGCCTCCTCTACAGCAATCACGTACGGGAGAAGACCGGTACAGAAAATTCAGGTCCGGTCCAGGTCCAGAGGGTGAGGTCCCGGTCCTGTACCTGTACCTGATTAAAGTAGTGTCGCAGAACATCATATTTTGCAGAGCGAGACACAAGTAAAGGTCTCTGCGAGTCCTACAAATTATGTTCAAATTGTATGTTAGAATAATGTGATGTGCACTCGCCGTCTGTTGACTCATCTACATATGATTAACAGCTAACGTCTTCGAAAAAGGAAACCACGACTCTTAAAATGTGCGTATTTTGTATTAGACCGGTTGTGTGTGACCGCCTGCTGGTAGCCTGGTACTGTGAATTTTCTAATCGGTCCATAGGCCGGTCCAGTGATTTCTTTTGGACCGATCCATATAAAAAATACCGGTTTTGTACCGGTACACGGTACCGGTACCCACCCCTAGTGGTCACCTGGTCATGGTCAACCTCAGGGTCTGACAGCACACGCTTCACAAGGTCATTGAGCTCATTTTCTAGCATCTTGAACAGTTTCTGGTAGATGACGAGAGTGACGTGTAATCCAGGAATGCATACCTTTGTGAAGAGAACGTATGAGAGGAAGGATGATGTTTGTTTGTTTTTGCCTTGCTTGGGCGGGTTCGTTCGTCTGTTCGTTCATTAACGACCATGCAGACGTTTGATTTTTACAGGTTTTGTAAAAGCGCCCTTCCTAGTGAACATTACATGTGCACTTTGTATTGTAGAATTTTAGACAAATTTTTCTTATCATATTTTGTAGGCGTGCTTAACTCAAGGACGTCATATTGTCCATTTGAAGATATCTTATGAATAATTAAGTATTATTATTTTGCGCATTGACCGCAGCTAATCTCCAAACAGGTCAATACGGGTGCAAAATTCTGGCAGGCTGATGCCATTTTGCCCCCGGCCCGTAGGTATCTGCATGGCAATAAGCCGCAGCTACACGAAGGAACCATAGCTTTTTGAAGCATTATGAAGGCATTATCTAGACTTGAGTGTATGCAGCCTAGCTCCAATCGAAACCCCAAATAAACTGGGATGTACCCTCTTATTCAGGGGTCTTAATCTTGTAACCTACTCGGTTACTCGAGTGGGTCGGCCGCTACGATTGAACAATTATTATCACCTAATAAATAGAGTGAGTAAGATCGGTCGCTACGCCTGAAGGCAATGACAAAGGTATGCAGACCCATTACCTCGCAAACTGCACCTTTGACCTTTTGAACGCTAACATGGCAGTGTCTAAAGAAGAGGCATTTTTTTCTTGCCCCAAATCGTCTCCGTTTGTGATCAAGACCGTCGAGATGCACACGGGTGGCGAGCCTCTGCGAATCATAACCGACGGATACCCTAAAATCAAGGGGAAAACCATTCTAGAGAAGCGAGTGTACGTTCGGGACAACATCGATGTTTTCCGGCAGAGGTTGATGTGGGAGCCGAGGGGCCACGATGACATGTTCGGGGCCCTGCTGGTTGAGCCAGACGAGAGCGACGCCGATATCGGCGTGCTTTTCATGCACAACGAAGGCTATGGTACCATGTGTGGACACGCTTGTATTGGGCTGGGACGATATGCAGTAGACAGGGGGATAGTTCCGGCGAATAGTCCACAGACCGAACTGGTGATCCAGTGCCCAACTGGTCTAGTGAAAGTCTGGGTGGATTATCAAGACGGAAAAAGTGGGCGTGTCAGGTAATGCTCTGTTGTTGTTGTTGTTAAGCATAACTTTATTGATAGTTTCAACCCCTAAAGTGGACAGCTCTATATCGATAGCCCAACGCAAAGCTATAATGATATTTTTCGAAATAGTTGACGCTTAAAAAACTTGAGGGCATAAGAGAAAGAACATTTCTTTACGACCCAAGCGACTCAGCCACCATTGCCTTTGCCTTATTTTTCCTCTACAAAACTACTAATCTCGTAAATTTTTTTATTGAATCCACTTCTTTCACTCTAGGTTTCACAGCGTTCCTGCGTTTGTCTTTGCACTCGAGTACTCGACCAAGAAGTGGATGTTGCCCACTACGGGCGGGTGAAGGTAGACATCGCCTACGGAGGAGTGTTCTACGCCATTCTCCCTGATAGTTCTCTCGGGTTAGATCTCCGCACAGCTTCCATTCAAGCTGTAAAGAACGCTGCCGCAGCAGTAGCAGAAGCCGTGAAGAAGGCTGTGCCGCTACGCCATCCGGAACATCCGGACCTGGCGTTCTTGTACGGGACGATCATAACGGACGGGCGGGACGAGTACGAAACAACGCCGGCGATAAACACCTGTGTTTCCGGTGTGTCCGTGGACAGGTCTCCGTGTGGATCGGGTGTGACAGCAAGAGTTGCCATCCAGGTGAGATTAAAGTCGTCATAAAAACGGCAGTTTGGCACCTTATGTGTGGAAAATCGTAATGTCTGGAACGTCTTACTTCAAACCGTAACGAAACTTACAAAATGTGTCCACCTTAATGAGAACGAACGATAGTGACATATGCTCCTTTATTTATTTTCTCCTTTTGTTCCCAGTACCGCCGTGGACAGATCGACCCGTCCGAAGAGCGACAGTTCGTGAGCGCTGCCACAGGCTCCATTTTTACAGGCCGGCCCGTGAGAGAGACTAAGTTGGGCGAGTTCGATGCTATTATCGTGGAAGTGGCAGGACATGCGCACTACATCGGAAGCGCTGAGTTTACTGTCGACCCCGAAGACCCGCTGAAAAATGGCTTTCTTGTAAAGTAATTGCCTCCGTGTACTGAGGCTTTGCCTTCTATGTATCTGTTTGTGTTGGTGTGTGTTTGCAGTTATTTGAATACTTTAGAGTGGTAGGATGTGAGAGGGAGACGATGGCACAGGAGACTGGTAGAACTGTAAGGTTGGTTTGAAGGTCAAGTTCATGTTGTTGATGAAGTCAGGACCTCGATGATTGCATGTACGCGAGACTGGAGCATGTACTAGCTATAGGTGAAATGGACATGGTTGCATGGCTGTATCATATCCTGGCTGTATTGTGTTGGGTTGTCTTATATCATGGTGTATCATATCCTAGTTGTATCATACTATACAAAAACTATACAGTTGGTTAACTAAGAATTCAACAAAAACAAATGTGGTGAAATCAAAAATAAACGAGAGATGAACGAGAGAGGTCAGAGGTCAACATCAGTGGATGTAGTAGACAGAAAACCATAAGTAATCATAAATTACGAATATAAGTAACTTAAATAAACTGAGCATAATGTAAATACGAATGAGGATACTCAAACGTAATGATTAACATAAATCATAGACATAATAAACTTGCTTACTTGCTTATGTCGAGACCTTCCAGCCACGAGTCGAAAATGATAAAATGATTAATGATAATTCCAACTAAATCACTAATCATTTTAACTGCGCTACTATAGGGAGAATACATTTGTAATGTCAAGGGTGTGAGGGGAGTTTGGGTTTTCATTTGCTTTCTTCGGAGGGGGAAATGTGACTTCCTGCGGACTGATTCTCCTGGCCCGTTATTCCCCCGTATGAAGGCCTGGTGGACGTTGGATCGTACCAAGCACAAGGCCGTCACAGCTAGTGCTGCGTACCTAAATGTAACATCAGGCACCGGTACAAAGGTTTAGGTACAGGTCCGGACCTGTACCTGTACCTGAACAATAAGAAAAATTAACATGTGTTCTTCTGAACTTCTTCAATGATTTCAGTACAATGATGTATCTTTATTCAAAGAAAACAACTAGGTTTCCTACCGACAAACTCCCTTAGCCTTGCTGTCAAAACTCCCGGCCTGCCTGAATGATCTATTGCGTATTAGTTACGTTGTTCTAAGGTATCACTTTGGCCGCGTTTGGTGTTGTATGAGGTCAGGAGATCAGTCACAAAATAGGCACATAATTGGTATAAATCTAAATCGGTACAGTACCGGTACTTCACGATCCGGTATTTTGGACCTGTACCTAATCAGTTTTTACGGTACAGTACCGGTACACTTTACCGGTACGCAGCACTAGTCACAGCCATGGTCGTGGTCTAGACAGATAACGACACAGGCCATCAGCCATGTTTCCGATAACGTTCACGCCAGCTTGACAATTGTAACATGACGCGCGCGCAGTAGTACGATGGCGGGAGATAAAAAAAGCTTCCCCATTAGTCGAACAAAGGTCGACCTGTGTATTGTTGACACGTCATTCTGGTTGGCATGAACGTGATCGGCTGTCTCGTCGGACGGGTTTTTAATCCCTTCTGTAGTCTCTGGAACATGTTCGGACGGCACCGTTTTGCAGCTTCCACGGGGGTCTCTTTTTGTTAATGGCCTCTACTTATGTCAATATTTAATAAATACTTGATCACTTATGTCAATATTTGATAAATACTTGATCACTTACTGTACGGTTATTATCCATAAGTCCTACCAAAAGTAGTTAGTATGACAAATAACGTTAGACTGTACCATTCATTGGACCATTCTGAAAACGTCACGGTCTAGTAAGGATACCTGCGGTCACTGAGTGGTTCGAAAGAAATTGTCACATGCCTTAAACTGCCTGAGCCTTGTTCTTGGTTGTTTATCTACACTCAAGTCTCGGAGACTCGACGTTGAATAGGTTAGTCTGAGTTAGAAAAGCTTTTCTTGTGTACGTTAGAGGTGTACGCCAATCTTTTGTGGTTAAGATACAGAGACGCTGGTGTGAGCGCGCGCGATTGTTGATTAAGAAGAGTTTCAAACATGGCGGAGTGAAAGACAAAGACGTATTTTGGACGAACTTTTTGACATATTTTCTCGAAACTACGGAGTTTTGTGAATCTATATAACGGTTTTCAGGACCCTAAAGAGGTCCCGTGTCTGCCAGACCCGTGTTAACCGTTGGAACCCAACGTTTCGGCCTGAAAATCCGGACTAAAACGGCTGAGTCCCATGATGCTTCACTGTACGGACGTACTTACGAGATAGCTCCCTGATTTTATCGCAAATTTTCGATTCTTTTGAGAATTTAATGTTGTCAGTTGGTGTTTTTTATCCTGCAAGATAGCGTGAACAGCTTAAGAAGACTTTTATACTGATTTTTTTTAGTGAAAATTGCTCTTTTTAGACGAAATTTGTGAGTTTTTAGACTAGTGGGAGGGGGGCGCACGTTTAGGCGCCACATTGGATCCTCTCGCCGCTTTTAGCACCCGGCCTTTCTGACTTGTTCTTGAGGAACATTTACCCGATTTTCCAAGGAGAGATGTTGCGGCGGTGGGTGAAATGACGGCGGGACCTCGGGAACTGCTCACCGACAGGAAACAGCGCGGAAAGAGGCGGGGAGTACTGGAACATTTGGGCCCTTCTAGTACAGATTCTCTGGCAGGAAAGTCCAGACGAGCCCTAATAATATAGATTCTCTGGCATGGAGAGTTAAGACGGAAAAAGAGAGAGTAGAGTAGAGTCCAGAAGAAGCAAGCAAGGTTGGAAACCCCAGAAGAAGAGGGAAGCTTGAACGAGTGCTGAAGTAAGCGGGGGGGGGGGAGCCCAGAAGAAGAGGAAAGCTTGAACGAGTGGTGAAGTAAGCAGGGGGGGAAAGCCCAGAAGAAGAGGGAAGCTTGAACGAGTGCTGAAGTAAGCAGGGGGGGGGGAGCCCAGAAGAAGAGGGAAGCTTGAACGAGTGCTGAAGTAAGCAGGGGGGAAAGCCCAGAAGAAGAGGGAAGCTTGAACGAGTGCTGAAGTAAGCAGGGGGGGGGGGGGGGAAAGCCCAGAAGAAGAGGAAAGCTTGAATGAGTGCTGAAGTAAGCAAGGGGGGAAAGCCCAGAAGAAGAGGAAAGCTTGAACGAGTTCTGAAGCAAGCAAGGGGGAAAGCACAGAAGAAAACTCAGGACGAATCAGGACGAATAACCGCAAGTATTGTCCATAATTACCAAGGAGGTTAATCACAGACTTGTATTCAGTTTTCGGAGAGGCAAGGACAGTATTTTTGTCATCAGTTAGGCCAGCACTAGACGGCACCACAACAAGTAGTATGGAGGATAGCGACAAGAAAGGAAATGTTAAAAAGAAGGGGGCCAATGCAAGAAGCACAAATACTCCGTGTACTAAAGAACCAAGTATGCAGGCGCACATTGAGATATGGAACTGAGGTATGCAACAAGACCTTAGACGATAATGAGGGGTGTCAGGCCCTTACCTGTGATGGTTGCGATAAACATTTCTGTTTGACCTGTACAGCATTTGTGCAGCAAGAGGCCTTAAATAATCTACAGCGTGATGATGTGTGTTGGTTCTGCAATGAGTGCAAGATAGATTTTCGGAAGTTCTTGAAAAAGGGAAGGGAACAACCACATTCCAGGATTGACATTTTGGAAAACATCTTAAACAGACTTGATGAAATCGAAGAGAAAATGTCAACTAAGGCAGACGAGAAGATACAGGATAAAGCTGACAAGGGGCCAGGCCAAGTAGAGGTAATTGTAAAGAAGGCTATGGTGGGCCAGAAAATCGAAGAGAGGGACAGAGAAAACCGGGAACAGAACCTGATTATCCATCGAGTCCCTGAACCTACAAAAGCTGACTCACAAGAGAGAGCTAACCAGGACAAATCGTATGCTGAACGTGTCTTTGCAGAACCACTAGAACTTGGGAGGATTGACATCAAAGCTGCAGTAAGACTGGGAAAGAGGAGGGACGACATGACACGTAGACCACTCAAAATAATTTTACAGAACAAGGATGACAAGAGGAAAGTCATGGTTAGACTCAAAAGACTAAAGCAGATGAAGAGTTCAAGAACATCAGTGTATGCGACGACTTGACTAATTAATAAAGAAGAGAGAGAGTTGCTAAAACAAAAGGTGGCAGAAGTAAGAGAACAAGAAAAAAAAAACAAGACACGGAGGGCTTTTGGAAGTTCAAAGTGAGAGGCCCTCTATGGAACTTTCAAATCAGGAAAATGAGCATGGACCAACAGGCCCACACTTAAGAGACGCAGCTGAGGAAAACTGCAAGGGGAACAAGGGCAATGCACACAAACATCAAACCAGTTTCAATGTGATTCACACCAACATTGATTGTTTGACAAACAAAAAGGGCGAGTACCTTACAGTCATAGAAGAGGTGGCACCGGACATAATAGTTACCACCGAAACAAACCCCAAGAACTCCAGGTTTACTATGTCTTTGACAGACTTGCAGATCGAGGGACTCGGTTTGTTTACGAACGCAGTTTTGGAGGGGGTTCGAGGAGGGCCTGCATGCCCTTTTTCGTAAGGTGTAATTCAGCCATTTTCGCCCGAAATTAACGTAATTCGTAATCAGTACATAAGCTGTAACACATAATTGGTCGCTTTCTTTCTACGTAAACCGTAACAGTTACCTCTATGCAAAGCGTAATCCATAAATTGCTGATTTTAAAATGGTCCAATCCACAAGCGAGCGACTCTCTTTATCATGTCTGCGTGTCACTCTCTTGTCAGAGGTGACCCACAATAAGCTCCAGAGCGACCAGACAGGTTTTGATTCATTTCATGCAAGAGTAATACTGTGGCGGATCTTCGATAAGATATCTCTAACATTGTCTTCCGATTTGTGCCTCACAGGTGGGAATACATTCACCGTACAAATTCTAGATCTTTGAGGCATGTTTGCATTGCGACATAGAAATCTATAAATATATATATAAAAGAGCGTACGCCAGGTTACCATGTTGTCCTTGGTAGAGCTATGACATGGTACAATGAGACCGTATTTTCTTTCAATATGTTGTATGTGATAGCATATAGGTCTGTTGTCACATTATCAATTTCTAAAGAACATAATTCCACCATCAAAGATCTTCATTCATAAGCAAGCTTTGGTGTTTATCGGGCTCAAATGTGGCCTCGCATGACAGGTGTGGAAGTTCATAGTTCAATAGTGCCTCTTCATTATAAGTAAAAAAACAGGTTAGACTCCATTTGATACAGATGTCATTGCGTGTGACCTCACGCTTGTCTGGACTTCGTCATTATCACTCATGCGTTTAATGCAAAGAATTAGATTAAGGTGCTTTTCAAGTCATCTCCAAGATGCTAAATATCACCAGCTTTGACGCAAGCTAAGAGTTCAGCCGCTAGGTGTACGTGTGAGTTTTGACTCAGAATTTAGAGTAGGGCGTAGAGAGGCTGACTGAATTTAGCGTCATATGTAGCTCCGGAATTTAGCGTGGAGCGTTCTCGAGACGCCCCCATGCAGGCCCCTCTCAGGGAGGTGTCTGCAAAAGTAGGTATTCAACATAACATCAACAGTTTTGACGCAGAACTAGATAGTTGAATCTTGTGTTAAGTCTTGAAGCCTGTTGTGAAGCCTCATGATTTAACATAATTCGTAATCAGCTCTGAGAATTTATCGTAATCGGCGGCGAAAATGTTGTGTAATTCGTACTCACTACTCCCCCGTGCTGTCCCTCTTCGAGCGGTGGCCGTCTATGTGAGGGACGAATTCGACTCATGTGTAACGGACATAAACATAGTCGAACTGGCATCGGAAGTTGTAATGTTGGAGATCAAACTCCAAAGACAAGACAGACTCCTGATCCTAGCAATCTATAGAAGCCCCAATTCTACCCCGAAGAACAACGAGAACTTGAACACCATCATTACTAAATGCTCTACATCGAAGTACACACACTTTCTATGTTTGGGAGACTTTAATTACCCCCAAAATACAATGGAGGAATGGAGATGGATCAACTAAGTCCGACACCAGTCCGAGGAATGGAGATGGATCAACTAAGTCCGACACCAGTGAGAGGCCAAATTCCTTAGAGGCTGTTAGGGACTCCTATATACTCCAACACGTTTCATTCCCTACAAGGCACTAGTAGGGTCAATCAGGAGAGCAACACACTTGACCTAGTCTTTACAAACGAGGACAATATGATCGAGGACATTGAAACAAGACATCCCATTGGTAAAAGTGATCATGTGGTTCTGGTGATGTACTGTGGCTTCGTTTCAACCTGCTTTTACATTGTGACAGATAATCATATATGCAGACACAAACACTCTTAAATAGACCTACAGATCGATGCGGTAGTAACCTTTGAGGGGGAGGATCTAAGTCTGAGTAAGACATACATGGCAGACGGGAGATGGGTCTTTGTCATATTCGGCTGACGGCCTGGACTGGACAGGTTCTTGGGTCAATGGAAAAAGCTGCTACAGTAATTGTACATTGAGGTACTATATTTGGTCTGTGCTTTCGCAATGATGTATTCTCCATATGCTACTTATGTTCACCATACGGTCACGACAAGTGTCAATCAAAACCTTATAATTATTTTCATATTATATTAGATCACCTTCACGCCAGCTTGACAACATGGCGCATGCGCGGGAGTACAATGGTAGGAGATAAAAAAAGCTTACCCATTGGTCGAACCAAGGACGAACTGTGTATTGTCAACATTCACCTAATTGTGATCGGCTGTCTCGTCGGGCGGGTTTTCAGTCCCTTCTCTAATCGTAATTTGTTCTTAGTTGTTTATCTGAACTCATGATCAAATCTAGGATACTCGACGTTGAATAGGTAAGTCTGAGTTAAAATAGCGTTTCTTGTGGACGTTACAGCTTTTGTGATTAAGCAGTTAAATTGTCGATGCAGAGAGGCTGGTGTGAGCGAACACGATCGTCGATTAACTGTTCCCTTGACATCTAGTATTCTCTTATTTGTATTATCTGGAGTGTGAAACTCAGTGAGGCATAGCTGGTAATGAACTGTGGCCTCGCTTCAACTTGCTTTCACATTGTGACAGATAATCATATATGCAGACACATACACTCTTATAGACATACAGACGGGTTAATAACTTTTGGGTGGGGTGCATGGGGCATTAGCAATAACTAATTAGCTACATGCCAAGATGTTACCTTGAATGGTCAAGAAGTACAGTATACCAGCTGTAAAATGACATGGCTTAGTCACACATGGCGGACGAGAGATGGGTCTTGGTTACATTTGGCTGACGGCCCGGGCGTGACAGTGAAGGCTGTGATCAATGGAAAAAGCTTCTACAGTCATTGTACGTTGAAGTACTATATTTGGTCTGTGTTTTTAAATTATGTATTTTCTATATGCTACATACGTTCACAGTGTCAAAAAGTGTTAATCAAAACCTTATTTTCATATTATATGAGGCACAATTAGTGTCAATCAGGAGAGCAACACACTTGACCTAGTCTTTACAAACGAGGACAGTATGATCGAGGACATTGAAACAAGACATCCCATTGGTAAAAGTGATCATGTGGTTCTGGTGATGTACTGTTGCTTCGTTTCAACCTGCTTTTACATTGTGACAGATAATCATATATGCAGACACAAACACTCTTAAATAGACCTACAGACGCGGCAGTAACCTTTGAGGTGGGGGTCGGTGGGATTAACATATATAATAATAATAATAACTTTATTGCACAACAATTGTACAAGGTACAAAGTATGGCATTCACTTATACATGGATAACATTCTATTAGGCTAATCAGTCTATCTTATACAATATGGTGTAGTAGTATGGGATGACAATGGGATTTTACAATCATTGGAGGAGTTTCTATGGTGTAGACATTCTTTGATATACTTTCCAATGTATAACATGCATGAGTTGACATTTCATTATATATATATATATATATATATATATATATATATATATATATATATATTCCGAGGCTGTAGGCCTCGGAGGGAGTGTTTGTACTATATATATATATATATATATATATATAGTACAAACACTCCCTCCGAGGCCTACAGCCTATGGGCCAACCCGACAAAGGGAAAAGAAAAGGGGGAAGACTGTGGATTACCCTGAAAGGAGCAGAAGTCCTGGCCCAAAACCGCACTGAATGGAGGAAGCTTGCTGCCCGATGTGCCTTTAGGCACGGGAGGATCTAAGTCTAAGTCTAAGTAAGTCGCACATGGGTCTTAGTCTAACGCCCTGGACTGGACCTTGGGTCAATGGAAAAAGCTACTACAGTAACTGTACATTGAGGTACTATATTTGGTCTGCGCTTTCGCAATGATGTATTCTCCATATGCTACTTACGTTCACCATACGGTCACGACAAGTGTCAATCAAAACCTTATTTTCATATTACATTAGATCACGTTCACGCCAACTTGACAACATGGCGCATGCGCGGGAGTACAATGGCAGGAAAGTATAGACGAGCCCCACTAGTACAGATTCTCTGACTGGAAAGTTAAGACGGGAAAAGAGAGAGTGGAGTAGAGTCCAGAAGAAGCAGAGGAAAACTTGAAGGAGTACTGAAGCAAGCAAGGTTGGAAACCCCAGAAGAAGAGGGAAGCTTGAACGAGTGCTGAAGTAAGCAAGGGGGAAAGCCCAGAAGAAAACTCAGGACGAATAACCGCAAGTATTGTCCATAATTACCAAGTAGGTTAATCACAGACTTGTATTCAGTTTTCGGAGAGGCAAGGACAGTATTTTTGTCATCAGTTAGGCCAACACTAGACGGCACCACAACAAGTAGTATGGAGGATAGCGACAAGAAAGGAAAGGTTCAAAAGAAGGGGGCCAATGCAAGAAGCACAAATACTCCGTGTACCAAAGAACTAAGTATGCAGGCGCACATTGAGATATGGAACTGTGAGGTGTGCAACAAGATCTTAGATGATAATGAGGGGTGTCAGGCTCTTACCTGTGATGGTTGCGATAAACATTTCTGTTTGACCTGTACAGCATTTGGGCAGCAAGAGGCCTTAAATAATCTACAGCGTGATGATGTGTGTTGGTTCTGCAATGAGTGCAAGATAGATTTTCGGAAGTTCTTGAAAAAGGGAAGGGAACAACCACATTCCAGGATTGACATTTTGGAAAACATCTTAAACAGACTTGATGAAATCGAAGAGAAAATGTCAACTAAGGCAGACGAGAAGATACAGGATAAAGCTGACAAGGGGCCAGGCCAAGTAGAGGTAATTGTAAAGAAGGCTATGGTGGAGCAGAAAATCGAAGAGAGGGACAGAGAAAACCGGGAACAGAACCTGATTATCCATCGAGGCCCTGAACCTACAAAAGCTGACTCACAAGAGAGAGCTAACCAGGACAAAACGTATGCTGAACGTCTCTTTGCAGAACCACTAGAACTTGGGAGGATTGACATCAAAGCTGCAGTAAGACTGGGAAAGAGGAGTGACGACATGACACCTAGACCACTCAAAATAATTTTACAGAACAAGAAGAGAGAGAATTGCTAAAACAAAAGGTGGCAGAAGCAAGAGAACTAGAAAAAAACAGGACACGGAGGGCCTTTGGAAGTTCAGAGTGAGAGCTCGAGGCCCTCCATGGAACTTTCAAATCAGGAAAATGAGCATGGCCCAGCTAAGGAAAACTGTAAGGGGAACAAGAGCAATGCACACAAACATCAAACCAGTCTCAATGTGATTCACACCAACATTGATTGTTTGACAAACAAAAAGGGTGAGTACCTTACAGTCATAGAAGAGGTGGCACCGGATATAATAGTTACCACCGAAACAAACCCCAAGAACTCCAGGTCTACTATGCCTTTGACAGACTTGCAGATCGATGGATTCGGTTTGTTCACGAACGCAGTTATGGAGAAGGTTCGAGGAGGGCCTGCATGCCCTTTTTCGTAAGGTGTAATTCAGCCATTTTCGTCTTCGTAATTCGTAGGCAGTCGCCCGAAATTAACGTAATTCGTAATCAGTACATAAGCTGTAACACATAATTAGTCGCTTTCTTTCTACGTAAACCGTAACAGTTACCTTTATGCAAAGCGTAAAGCGTAATCCATAAATTGCTAGTAAAACATAGGCTGATTTTAAAATGGTCCAATCCACAAGCGAGCGCCTCTCATTATCATGTCTGAGTGTCACTCTCTCGTCAGAGGTGACTCACAATCCGTGGCGGATCATCGATAAGATATCTCTAACATTGTCGTCCGATTCGTGCCTCACAGGTGGGAACACATTTACCGTACAAATTATAGATCTTTGAGGAATGTTTGCATTGCGACATAAAAATTTATATGTCGCAATATATATTTATATATATATATATATATAAAAGAGCGTACGCCAGGTTACCATGTTGTCCTTGGTAGAGCTATGACATAGTACAATGAGACCGTACTTTCTTTAAATACGGTGGAGTGTAGTTGGGAGAACTTCAACGTATGTGATAGCATAGTTCCCTTGACACATTATTAATTTCTAAAGAACATAATTCCACCATCAAAGATCTTCATTCATAAGCAAGCTTTGGTGTTTATCGGGCTCAAATGTGGCCTCGCATGACAAATGTGAAAGTTCGTAGTTCAATAGTGCCTCTTTATTATAATTTAAAAAACAGGTTAGACTCCATTTGATACAGATGTCATTGCGTGTGACCTCACGCTAGTCTAGACTTCGTCATTATCACTCATGCGTTTAATGCAAAGAATTAGATTAAGGTGCTTTTCAAGTCATCTCCAAGATGCTAAATATCACCAGCTTTGACGCAAGCTAAGAGTTCAGCCGCTAGGTGTGTGAGTTTTGACTCAGAATTTAGAGTAGGGCGTAGAAAGGCTGACTGAATTTAGCGTCATATGTAGCTCCGGAATTTAGCGTCGAGCGTTCTCGAGACGCCCCCATGCAGGTCCCTCTCAGGGAGGTGTCTGCAAAAGTAGGTATTCAACATAACATCAATAGTTTTGACGCAGAACTAGATAGTTGAATCTTGTGTTAAGTCTTTAAGCCTGTTGGGAAGCCTCATGATTTAACATAATTCGTAATCAGTTCTGAGAATTTAACGTAATTCGTAATCGGCGGCGAAAATGTTCTGTAATTCGTAATCACTACTCCCCCGTGCTGTCCCTCTTCGAGGGGTGGCCGTCTATGTGAGGGACGAATTCGACTCATGTGTACCGGACATGCAGACTGCTACAC
The DNA here is from genome assembly GCA_035149815.1 of Branchiostoma lanceolatum. NCBI lineage: Eukaryota > Metazoa > Chordata > Leptocardii > Amphioxiformes > Branchiostomatidae > Branchiostoma > Branchiostoma lanceolatum. Next base: position 15,822,601 of record CM068875.1, on the reverse strand, counting down.
ATCACATACCATGAACACAAGACCAATGAGTATGTACGGCAAGTTGTACGAAACATCGTTGGCCCACAGGAACCACTGCTAGCAACGGTCAAGAGACGTAAGCTTCAGTGGTTCGGCCACGTGACACGCCACGACAACCTGGCTAAGACCATACTGCAGGGCACCCTGGAAGGAGGTCGCCGTAGGGTACGACAGAGGAAATCTTGGCAGGAAAACATCGCAGAGTGGACGTCCCTTAGCCTGTCTGAAAGGCTGGCTGCTGCAAGAAACAGACGAGCCTGGAGACAGATCTCCATCTTCACTGCTACCTTGTCCCCCCAACGACCCGGAGGTCAAGGGACTAGGTAGGTAGGTAGGTACCGGACATAAACATAGTCGAACTGGCATCGGAAGCTGTAATGGTGGAGATCAAACTCCAAAGACAAGACAGACTCCTGATCCTAGCAATCTATAGAAGCCCCAATTCTACCCCGAAGAACAACGAGAACGTGAACACCATCATTACTAAATGCTCTACATCGAAGTACACACACTTTCTATGTTTGGGAGACTTTAATTACCCCCAAAATACAATGGAGGAATGGAGATGGATCAACTAAGTCCGACATCAGTGAGAGGCCAAATTCCTAGAGGCAATTGGGAACTCCTAACTACTCCAACACGTTTCATTCCCTACAAGGCATAGGGTCAATCAGGAGAGCAATACACTTGACCTAGTCTTTACAAACGAGGACAGTATGATCGAGGACATTAAACAAGACATCCCATTGGTAAAAGTGACCATGTGGTTTTGGTGATGTACTGTGGCTTCGTTTCAACCTGCTTTTACATTGTGACAGATAATCATATATGCAGACACATACACTCTTAAATAGACCTACAGATGCGGTAGTAACCTTTGAGGGGGGGGGCTGCATGCCCTTATACGTAGAGCGTAATGAGCCGTTTTAATTTTACGTAGAGCGTTGCCGACCACTCCAATTCAACGTAGAGCGTAATCTGCGTATTTTACGTTGGACGCTATTGACCACTTTAATTCTACGTAATACGTAGTAGCTACCCGGAATTTAGCGTAAAACGTACTTGATGAATTGTGCGTAAAGCGTTGTCAAACTTTTCTAACCTTGCTCTAAGTCACAAACGAGTGCGCAGTCTGTTTTGTTTTGCTATCCCCCCTTTATACAATGGAACAATCCTCCGAACTCGTTCCCAAAATCTTGTTTTTAGAAGTTTGACACTTTTGCTGGTGCGCGGAAGAGCCACTTGGCTAAAAATGGAGACCGGCCTGGGGGGACACCTTAAGTGCAAGGGATGATGATGATAATGGTAGTAGATAGCTAGCTGCAGACCAACATGTAGTAAGGGTGATCAGTCAATGTATGAATTGAACCTTCTTCTAGAATAAAGTTGTTGATAGAAGTTATCATACAACATATAATGCCCCGGAGCCAATGGGCATAAATGTAGTTCTCTTGATCTTGCTGACTGGAAGGACTGCATTCTTTCCCCTCCGCTATTAATCCTGATCAAAGACCAGAACGCTGCTGAAACATCCTGAGGTCCGCCCGTGCCGACAACTGATGTTCCTTCCTCAACAGGAAAGAAGTAGGTTCTGAGATTTTTTTTGTTCTTTCATTAATCGACGATGGACAGGATGAAAAGTTTTTCAAAGGTTTGATGCGGAAGAATTGTTGCCTATTCTCGCTTCCGTAAGTTGCTAAAAAAGGTTGAATAATTTGACAAGGGTTGAAACATGTCGGTGTGGGCTCGAATAAAGTTCTAAACGGGAACTATACGCGGCTACAGCCTCTTTTCTGAAGATGTGGTGTGAGTGTGTACGGTTGGTTTGAGGTTGCCCACTACTACTGCCTATTGAATTTCCACATTGGAGTCGACTTCGCCGGTGAATCGCTCTGGAGCTCCGGACCCAGAGGAGATCCTGTACACCAGCCCAAGAACCTTCATCAAGAGAAGAAGCTGGAAGAACATCCGCCGCCAGAAGAGCACAAGCAGACTGCCCCACCATCACAGTCCAAGACTGCTACAGCGAGAGAAGAGAGTCTGAAGACGCCGCCACTGTTGCCCAAAGCCTGCAGCGCAGATACGCCAGAGCTTCCCACGACGCCAGCGCCAGAGACAGCCGTTGCAAAGGCAGAGACAGGCTAGAAGCTACACGGACTCTATTCTTTGTTTACATGTATTGACCTTTGTGACAATTGTAATTGTTCTAGAACAATAGATGAAGTCATACTGATAGAGGTCAAGTGAGGTCATGTAGTCAGTGCATTTAGAACTGTAGAATAACAGAGTGCACTACCAAGATATTGCTGTAATGTGATTGGTTAAGCCACCTAGGGCATCTTGCACTAATGGCCTTTAAAAGCCAGAACACACTGTACTTGTGCTCATTCGAGCCTTGATCCTTGAGAAAGCCACACACAGGCGAAACATGTCGGTGTGGGCTCGAATAAAGTTCTAAACGGGAACTATACGCGGCTACAGCCTCTTTTCTGAAGATGTGGTGTGAGTGTGTACGGTTGGTTTGAGGTTGCCCACTACTACTGCCTAATTTGACAAGGGTTGGACAGATTTGTCATTTGTAACCAAAGCTGTACTACAATGGCTCTCCACATGCTCTGATGAAATATTCCCCCTTTTCTTGGACAATTTCTACCATTTTCAGTCCTGGTATGTTACGCCGAATGGTGCTTATACCGCGTGACCCATTTAAATTCAGATTCTGCTTCAAATGTTTCAATTTTTTCTAGCTACGTTGTTTTCTCAAGAAGCAGGACATTTTATAAATAGAAGGACGGCCCTCACGGGAGGCCAGACATGTACGCTAAGGATCTTGAAAGAAACTACTGAAACGGTGTTATGTTTTCTATCCATCTATTTATCTATCGGCCATCAGCCGGGACTTAACAAGTTATGTTTTAGTCACTATCTATAAAGGTTACCCTTGACCAATCAATTCCCACGTTTTAAAACGAAAGATGCTTATCTTGGTGGTACATTTCATCTGAAAATGGAGAAATTTAGGTTGTATTCATCCATATGGGACATAATAGTAGCTCCAGCTATCATTACCTCTGGTGACCATATACGGTGGCCCACATGTCAGCATTTGCCTCGGGCGTTGGACGGCCAATTTCTCAGTAATGGACAGCCGGAGCGGTAAATCATATCGTTTTGATGCAGGTATCAGGGTGACCCAAATACTGCAAAATATAGAAATGTTCACGGTGGTTTTATGTTCGCGGTTTTTGCGGTGACCTTTCAGCGCGAACTTAATATTCCCCCTAATTTTGACAATTTATACCATGTTTCAGGGTGTCAGGGTGTGTTTCGCCAAATGGCGTTTATATCGCTTGACCGATTTAGATTCAGATCCTGCTTCAATTGCATAAAAGTTTGTTTTTTCTCAAGCTACAGTTCTCTCCAGTAGCAGGACATTTTATAAGTGGAATGACGGCCCTCATAGTAGGCCATATATTTACGCTTTTTAAAGAACAAAGGATCTTGAAAGAAACTACTGAAACGATTTTATCTTTAGCTACTTTCTATAAAGGTTGCTCTTGACCAACCAATTTCCACAAATCTCTTGCTCTTAAGCAGGTCCCCAGGTGCCCCCTCACCAGGCCTGCGGATTTTGCCACGCCGTATTTCAGACATGTCATACTCCGTCCAAAAGCACGTCGTAGTTGAAGAGAACTACATCGTACCTTTGTGTCACCACGACGAAGTACAGTTAGGCCGTATTTCAGTCCTGCATAATGCATTGGGAAGCTTCAGAATTTAGCGTAGAGCGTAGAGAGGCGTCCTGAATTTAGCGTAATACGTAGTTGGCCGTCCGAATTTAGCGTAGAGCGTTGTCGGGACCCCCCATACAGGCCCTCTTTGAGGGGGAGGATCTAAGTCTAAGTAAGTCACATATGGCAGACGGGAGATGGGTCTTTGTCATATTCGGCTGACGGCCTGGACTGGACAGGTCCTTTGGTCAATGGAAAAAGCTGCTACAGTAATTGTACATTGAGGTACTATATTTGGTCTGTGATTTCGCAATGATGTATTCTCCATATGCTACTAACGTTCACCATACGGTCACGACAAGTGTCAATCAAAACCTTATTTTCATATTATGTTTGATCACGTTCACGCCAGCATGCGCGGGTGTACAATGGCGGGAGATAAAGAAAGCTTACCCATTGGTCGAACCAAGGACGAACTGTGTATTGTCAACATTAACCTAATTGTAATCGGCTGTCTCGTCGGGCGGGTTTTCAGTCCCTTCTCTAATCGTAATTTGTTTTTAGTTGTTTATCTGAACTCAAATCTAGAATACTCGACGTTGAATAGGTAACTCTGAGTTAAAACAGCGTTTCTTGTGTATGTTAGAGCTTTTGTGATTAAGCAGTTAAAATGTCGATGCAGAGAGGCTGGTGTGAGCGCACACGATCGTCGATTAACTGTTCCCATGACATCTAGTATTCTCTTATTCGTAGTATCTGGAGTGTGAAGCTCAGTGAGGCATAGCTGGTAATGAACTGCGGCCTCGCTTCAACTTGCTTTCACATTGTGACAGATAATCATATATGCAGACACATACACTCTTATAGACATACAAACGGGTTGATAACTTTTGGGTGGAGGTGGGGCATTAACATTAACTAATCAGCTACATCATGCCCGTAGCCAGGATTTTGAATGGGGGGGTTCTTTTCAATGTTTGAGGGACCAGCGAGCGCCATAGGCGCGAGCTTCTAAGGGGGGTCCCGGGAAATTTTAAAAATTGAACCCTCTGATATGGCATTTCCTGTGTTTTCGAGAGGATTTCAAAGAAAGAAATCAGAGACAAAGTTAGCAGTTTTTCTAGGATTTCAGCTCTGCTGGTGATACAAATAGATCCACGTTGAAAAAAACCTTGGACGTTAAAAAGTGGACCCTCGAGCGTTTCAAATTTTAAGAATTGAACCTTCTGAAAGGGCATTTCCTGTGTTTTTGAGAGAATTTCAGAGAAAAAATCAGAGACAAAATTTTTTTCTAGGATTCTAGCCTAGGAAATTTTGTGCCTACCGGAATTCTCCAGACAATTTGTATCTTATGACAGAACTGCATATATGTATATAACACGTATTCAGAAGCATGTGTATCGTTTATGCTATACGAAATATACAATGCGCAGACATAATACACAAGGATCACAAGAATATACAATTTAAAAACTCAGTACCAGTCCTAACTCTAGTCCTAAAGTCCATTTCTAACAGTCAATACGGCAATAAGTTTTCTTTGTTCTGTTGGAAGTTCATTTTAAAGTACCCGACCCGTGTACGTCAGACTGCTCTTGAAACGATTGTGCATTAGTTACATTAAAACATAGAAATCTAAAACTTAGTTTAAAGCATAGAAATGTAGAAGAACTAACAACGGTCCAGTCACCTTTTCTTTAAAATCTGTTGAAGTGCAATGTATTGATGGACAGTCGCGATCGCCCTTTGTAGATAATACGTCTTTCAAAATAAGATTCTAAAAGAATTGAATCATCACTCGCAGTGTAGAGTTTCTATTTTTTGTTTTTCTCTCTGAAAAAGTCTTTATCTCTCCTATCTGTTGTTTCAGTACATATCGCAATCTGCCTGCATCAGTTAAAAAAGATCATGATCACCTGGTAGCCTAAATAATGCCTGGATGTACATCTTCACAAAACATAAACGTATTCCACACAAAGATTGAATTTACCAACAGCGTTCAATAATGGTAAGTCTGAGAGGAACGTATTGGAATGGTTACTAATTAGATTTTGCAACAGTGCTCATTATCAATTTTGGCAATTTTTGTGTGTTTTCTTTTCTTTTCTTTTACATCATACTTTTCGTTCCCGCTAAACTGGTTGGGAATTGTGACCTAGGCATTACGTAGGATATATTGGAATTGCTAAATCCCAGTTCAATTTGTTTGATTCGCTATATCTTGTTCTCAAACTATTTCGTGTATTTCGTAGCTTTCACTTCAGGTTCAAAATTTCAAACATGTCTGTCCCACGTCTGTTGTAGCAGAAAACATGTTGGCAGAAACGACTACATCCCTAGACACGCATCACGACCCCAACTCGACCCCAAAAGAGACGGCAAAATGTTACGACAACTGGTCCGGGAACTATGAAAAGGTGCGTACATTAATGATGTGCTAGCTATAGAAACAAGCAAAAAATGAATAAACAAACAGATATACCGGAGATCGTATTACTGTAAAAGGCGATTTCATTTCACGGTAGGGAGAAAATGGAGTGTTCGCTGTGGTTTTAGGTTTGAGGTTGAAACTATCATGAAGGGTTTTAATTACTGCGAAAGGGGAATGTTCGCGGTGGTTTAAAGTTCGGCTCCGTCTATTTTTGATGTGTTTAGGCGTTTTCTACGTACCAGCAAAGAAAATTCTGGATTTCAGAAGTGACAATAAGCTGATAGCTTATAGAGATGTGCATTTTTATACAGTTTCAGTCTCCTACAATGGTTTTAAGTGGTTCAGAAAATGGTTCTAAATGGACCTTGTAGGACTATGTGCTTCTGATGGACATTCAATGGGGTGGTCAACTTGAAATAAACTCAGTGGTTCATAACAATCAATTGAGCTATTTTAGTCTCAAGATCATAATGTTCCTTTGCCAAATATCAACTCATTCGGTGGAAAAATTAACCTGTTTTAGAACCACTTGTAGTACTGTTTGGTTCACCCTTGTTACTGATGAATGACGTCAGCTGTTCAGTCAGGACTGATAGACATGATCCACCAACATATTAACACCGGGTAGACCCCGATTTTTCTCGAAAATTGATTTGGGTTCTTTAACGTAGTCAGTTGACGAGCGACTCTTCTCAAAAACGGGACCTCTGCTTTGGACTTCCCATTGGCATTGGAAAAACTACAATTTACCTCGAGCGAACAAATAAGTACAGTAGATTTAGCTCGTGGCAGTAAAACTCAAGTTATGTCAAAACGTTTTATAAATAGTTGATACAATACGTTTAGTTGAGTGCACCATTAATACATATGTTAAAAAAACGGAACGCCAAGTCGAGCTCCGTCCACGGCAGGCCCCGTCCTTGGTGCTGAAATGGGGGGTCCTTCGCTCCTACGTCCTCCGCCGAGTCAGTCAGTCAGTCCGTCCGATAAACGAGCGACGGAGGAGGCGTCCCGAGGTGGTCGGGCAAGTTCGGCTCAGCCCGGTGCCTGGTGGGTAGGAGTAAATCCAAGGGTGGTAGGCAGAGGCCGCGCGCTCCGGTCTGGCATGTCATTGTGACATCACGGTTCCCAGAATCATGCTTTAGATATCTATCCTAAAGCAGATGGTGGTGAAGATCGTTAAGTTTAACCGCCCCAAAATTGGAGAATCCTGGCTGTAAGAGAAGCGGTGTAGTCATCAGGAAACCTTGCGATCTTAATCTTCAAAACCGACAGTTTGGACTGCTTGAAACCTGCTTGGAGATTAATTTATGCCGTCTCTCTCAACAGGAGTTAATGACGCAGCTGAAGTGTACTGCTCCCAGAGAGTGCGCCGACGCTATGGAGAAAACCATGGGCGGCTCAAACCGCAAGGAGGTCCGTATTCTTGACGTGGCGGCCGGGACTGGACTGTGCGCGGAAGAGGTTAGGTGGTTCAAGTGATAATCTGGTTCACGGTTAGACCCAGCTGGGCATGATCGTCTAAGCCCCTTCCTCAGAAACACTTCTTGTCTAGACCATGCTTGATATATGATGTTCAGACGGCTTTTTTTCATGTCTCAGTGGATGTCAAAGTAAAGTGCTTTTCAACGCGCGCTACCACAGTCAATTTTTTCATCAGGGCATAATGAGGTACATGTATGCTACTCCTTGCCGCATGGTGGCGTTACAGTGGTAAGAAGGATGATGTCTTGAAAGCTGTCACCCTCATTAAATCAGGACCCCCATCGCTCCACGTTACATCGCTCGCGAAAGGGGCCGGCCCTGATAACCACCGCCACCAGACATGGTTCTGGCGACGTCGCCGACACTTGCTCATGAATAATTAATGAGCTGGCCTTATTTGGCAATGAGCGGACTGACGAACTCATCTCCAGACGGAAGTCGCGGACAAGGTCGGTGGGCTTGCTCGGCTTTCGCTGCCGCTGGGAAGCCCATATAACAGAGGCTCTTCCCTCCGCCTGTCCTTACACTTAGAAATATGTCCCTGTCATCAAGCAGTGTCTGTAGGGTGGACTGCTGATGCTGACGAAGCCGCTCTAATCCAAACAAGTCTTCCACAGCTGAAGCAAAACTATCGGCTGCCATTTGTTTTGGGTAACCAAAGCAACGATGTTATAATCACCCGTAACCTGATTGGTTGATAGCTTCCCATCGTTCTTTGCGCGTTTGCTTCCGATGAGGGGAAGCAGGTGACGTCGCCAGAACCGTGTCTGGCGGCGGTGTTTATCAGGGCCCCTTTCGCGAGCGATGTAACGTGGAGCGATAGGGGTCCTGATTTATTGAGGGTGGACCGCTGTACACTCCGATGAAAGCAGCCAAGACGTCCGTGAAGGCGTTGACTGCGGCTGTGTAGTAAGAACTAAGCTTATCAATAACTTACCAAGCTACTCACATCGATATTATTTCACCATGCGGCAAGAGGAAAATTCAGGCTCTGTAGCTGTGTAATGCTTAGGTCCCAATTGAAACAAGAGTCCGTAGGACACAATCTTCCGTGAAGTAATAATGGTATTTGCGGTGTAGCTTACCCTAGCCGGCTGATAGTTACAGGGTTGGCTGATAGTTACGGGTTGGCTGCAAAAAGTGCATTATTTAGCCCCCAAAAAAGCCGGTTCAGAGCCTGCAACGGAGGCTATCTCTTGCAGTCATTCTATTAATTCGATCGATTGATTGATTTATTATTCCTTAGCTGGTGAAGAAGGGATTTACCAACATAGACGCGGTGGACGGGAGTCAGGGAATGCTGGACCTTGCCGAGAAGGAGCAGATCTACCGCCGACTCATCTGTGACTTTGTCGGACCGAACCTCCTGGACATCGAAAACAGTATTTGTCGTATTTCACAATGTCTAACAACCAACAAAACGAATCAAATCCGAAATCTTGAAAACGGGCAAAAGGAACACTTGATAAGCTTTCCTTTTTTTAACTAAAAAAACTGGACAGGTCTTAGTACGTACCTACAAACGGCATATACAGATCATATGAATCTCTCACAGATTCCAAATTTCTGGAATACATAGGTTTAGATTAAACCGTATATTCTAACTGAAAAACAACTGTTCCCTTCATAGACACATATGACGCCATTGCCTGCTGTGCTGCGTTCGCCGCGGGTCACCTGAAGGAAGACTGTTTACCTGAGCTCATAAGGGTCGTCAAACCAGGTGAGCTGCAGGTCTAGATTTCAGATAAGCCTCATCTGATGTCAAACCGGTGCAATGATTTAGGGGTAGAGTATTTGTCCTACATTGGTTCTGATTGCGGCTGCATGGTGTTCTGACCACTGCAGCAGCAGAACACAGCGGGCTACTACTACTTCTATTGGTTCAAAACCTCCGCCGGGTATCATACACATAGAATATGGCACCGTTTCGTCTGCTTAAGCCGGCGTCACAATTCATGCGAGCGTCGGCCGAACTTGTAGATCGCCCGTAGCTCGCCGAATGTCAAAATCGCCAAAGCGTCGACCGTATTTGCCAATGAAAATCTCGGGTGACGTCCGTCAAACACTAAAAATCCCCCATAAGATGGTACTATCTCTTGGACATGGACAAAGTCAGAATCGACTAACCTGGTAAAAGGCCAATAGTTGGATCAACTTTGATTTCTGAAAATCGCCCGAAGTCCGCATAATCGACAGAACGTCGCCCGTACTTCGTCCGAAAATGCACATTTGAAGCTCGCCAACACGTCCACCGAGCTGAATTTCTTATTTGTGACGGGGGCTTTAGCACTTGGGAGAATGAGTATGGGAGTTCAATTCTCTACACTGCAAGTGGACTAACAATGATTATAGAAACGTAGGGGGTGGTGTATTTCGTTGTTACCTCCATGAAGAATGGAGGTATTGTTTCGGGCGCTTCTGCGTGCTTGTGTTTGTAACATGTAAAATGAATAGCCCCAAACCCCCGAAATGCGAAGTGACAAAGACCCTAATCGTCCATTTTCTCATTTCCAGGCGGCTACATCGTCATCACGTTCCGCGAGGAGTGGTTGCACCATTACGAGGACTACAAGGATAAGCTGGAGCCCGCCATGGCCCGCCTGCAGGACAAGGGGCTCTGGGAGCGAGTCAGCCGGGAGGTCTTTCCCAACTACTACCCAGGCAAGAACGGGATAACCATCGTCTACAAGGTCCTGTAGCGTCCTGGCTTTCAGCTCAAATGTGATTTGAAAACGAAATGATAATAAAAATGGAAAGGATATCATAGTCTTGGTGTTTTTATTTCACATGTAGCCCTTGGATAGAGTGTTACACACACGGAGCATGCGCAAGACCGTTACCGCCATGGGTGTTGTTTACGCATGGACTATATAAGATACAACTTAGGCGTCTAAGTAGATGAGAACTATACTTTTTGACAAAAGTAGTTTATTGATAAAGACGTCATTACCTGTGCCAGTTTGTTAGGTTAGATATTACCTTCGTCAAGAATTGTATGTATTGGGTTGGGTAGGGTAGGTCGAATAGTCTCTCTTCGCAGCCAGGGGCTGAATTGCGAGGAGCGCACAATTGGCGGGGCTAGATCGCAAGGGTCTGTAGCGACTGCCATTCGGCGCGCAGGTGATCTCAAAAAGACAATTGCCCCATGTGCTGCCATAGGACTGTAGGTTTTGAACCACTCACGCCGGGAAGGGCCCCTACTCTTTTCGATAAGTGCGGTGGGTTCTTTAACGTGCTCGAGGTGTGGCTCTCCTCAAACACGAAACCTGCATTTAACTTCCTATCCGAGGGACGTCCCTAACTGAAGCTAGGTACTCATTTACACCTGAGTGAAGTGAGGAAAGTCGTGTTAAGTGCCTTTCCTGAGGGCACAACGTCAACGGGGCAAATGGTATGTGTGTATGTATGTATATATGTAACTATGTATGTGGAAGATTGGCATAACTCGAAAATTTATTGTCCGGGACCCTCTTACCTACCATGTGCATGACCATGGCCAACAGAAATTTCATCTTCCTAACAACAGCGCAATTCTATATTGCTTTATTTCATAGTTCCAATATGCATATGTCCGGCGAGGAACGATGCGCTTGAAATCTCATACCATGAATAAGTAAGTAAACCTAGTAGGCAAACACCAAAGGAGGAACGAGAAGGGTAAACGTAACACATGTCGTCTGCTTGGAGATTTTTAGGAAGTGTTTTTATTTTTTGCAAGCTCTAGCCGTGGCCATACCAGACACTGCGTTCCCGGTACTGGGAATCCCAGCTCCAGAAGTGAGGAAAGTTACCGAATAAAACTCAAAGGGGTGCTCCCAGTGTAGGATTAGCCTGGAATCCAAACCTATTGTAACTCCTGAGTCTCCTCTCCGCAGCTCCCGAGTCTCCTCTCCGCAAATTTGAGGCTGGCTAACATTTCAAACAATGAATTTTGAACTTTAAATGCATGAACATACAGTATCAATTCTAACCATTCCAAGAATGAGATAAATTTGCATACAAAAATTCCCCGCAGTGGTCAATGCTGATCTTCCCAAATGTTGTCGTCGATCATTTACCGTCCATGTAAGAGAAAACGATGCACCAGAGACCTCTAGCGACAATTAGCCAAACTGTAGGCCAACAAATCTAGTTATATCTGGTGCTTCCAACACCCAGTTAGCATCATGATCAATCGTCAAAAACGCCTCTTTGTTGCTGTAACCTACGGCATGTGTATTTTACCGCTGCCATATTCATTACCAGAATTCGGTTGTTCAGCACACGACAAAGGTTTGTGAGGAACACTTCTTTGTTTTAATTTTTTGTGTGGTACTGGACTGTAGGCGATATTTTCCTCAAAGTTTGCTCCAAACACAACCAGGAACACATGGACATATAAGTATTGCCGTAGCTACTGCATCCCGTTAACGTCCCGATGAATAACCGACGAATAATGCACAACTTGCAATGACGGCGGGGGTCGACTTTGAGCGGACGTTTTACTTAACTCAACAAACGGGTTGTTACTAGCCTGGAATCCAAACCTATTGTAGCCCCCCGAGTCTCTCTCCGCAAATAGCTATTTGCGGAGAGAGACTCGGGAGCTATAATAGGTTTGGATTCCAGGCTTGGTTGTTACCGATGGACTGATCCGTGCGGTGCGGCCGTTTTGGACACGTTTATATCCTTAGCACTCTCTTCAAGCAAAGGATGGTACAGTAGCTGTTGTATAAAAGGTAATTAGCGGCAAGATAATCATGACAAATCTTAGCTTCTCTCCCGGGAAAATGTTAGCACTAGTCCGAGTGCACGTCCATTCTGAGTGCGACGGACGGTAGTTTTAGATTTCAGTAATATGGTATCAGCACGACTAGAGAATATAAAACATATACATAGCATAAGTGATAAAGGTAATCTATGATATTGACAGAATAATAGGGGGAAAATGGTTTATTGTTCTGCCGGATTGGTTTCAATTAACTCTCATCGGAAAAATCCCAGTTTTAGGTGAACTAACGTTACACACACCAATAAAATACCAGGAAAGCATTTGCAAGCCAACGTAGAATATTTCTCTCGCATTATTTGTCAGGTGTGAAAGTTTAAAATTCTTATAATATTAGCCTATTCTACTCCGGTCTGCTACTCTGAGCACGTTTGTTGAATTGTTAGGCGTCCGTCCCAATCTAAACGTTTGGCTCTTTATTTTGTCGTTAATTATTCCGGGTATAGAATATTTCTCAGACGCAGGGATGGAACTTCCGCATTAGATTCTACCAGCCTCTGCGGGTCGCTGGGAAAATAGTAGAAATTGGCCAAATAGAGTCAACTGTATGAAGGGGGTCGGCTATGGAGATAGGGTCCAATATTGCAACTGCGGATGAGAATGTTATCCTCCATGGCCAAAGTCCCCCGGAAAATGTTCTCTCTATAGCCGACGCGGTTAGTCTGGTAGAGACTACTTCCGCATGCCTGTAGCTGTTTAATCCTTGTTACCATACCGTTGCAGAGCACTGTGCGACTCAGAGCCCATCAGAGCTTTTGGATATGTTTTAACAGAATATTCAAATTCCAAGCAATTCTCCGTTAAAACACAAGAAGTTGAGGAGATGGATATTTGGTATGTTGGCAGGCTTTGTCAAACTGAAGAAATGATCAGCTCCCCTGGTAGCTTTCTTAAGTACTGGACTTCGGGTGTTTGATAGCTCGTGTTTGAAAAATGCTATTACCGATATTACTTGTACAGACCTCGACACGCTCTACACAATTGCAAGGAGCGTGCTCTACCCAAGTAGGTTAAAGACTACTGTAAATGCAGTTAAGTTCGAATTCGCGTGGTTTTTATTTCGCGCTTAGACGAAAATGGAGTGTTTTCGATGGTTTTATGTTTGCGGCAGCGCTATAGTCACATACTGCTACAGTATTGGACAAAAATGTTCGCGGTGGATTTCAGTTCGCGGTGAAACGTCGCCGCGAAAACCACGAACATAAAACCACCGCGAACATTTCTGCATTTTCAGTATGCCCTCCTCCTAATCCGTAAAATGCCTTGCTGAAGACTAGCTGGAGCGATACTTACCTTGCATGAAGCGCCCTCTAGAGAGACTCAGTGAGTCTGCAGCTGGATGACCAGGAAGGACATAATGACATGTAGGCTGAAATACTAAATAGCAAAATGTCACTTCTTATTTAGCTCTGCTACATTTGTGAAAAGCATAAAACACACAGCAGTATTTTGTTCTTTCAATGGATTATATAGTATTTCTTGCATCATCGCATGTCAGTGTCTCAAAAAGAAATATAGGAATAATTTATATGTGTATTGTCAATGTTGCTGATATGCATTTTTCATATGATGAATTAAAATGGGATTGTATGCATGGAGGCAGTTCTATGCCAAAAATATCAGTGTTGTTTTTACTTGAAACTAGGATTAACTAAATGTAGATGGTGTGAAGAAAAAGTGACGACACACGTTTTCCCTTTAATGGCTACTTACAATGTACCTTCGCCCAAAGGGATATGTTTTTGGTAGCATTTGCATGTGTGTAACGTTATGTTTGTATTGCATACCTGTTAAACCGCCTCAAGGCATAACACACCAGGTTTGTACTGCAGAGTACAAGCTGCATATCCGGACAAATATATATCCACTCAAACCGGGAAGGACCCCTACACTTTTCGATAAGTGTGGTGGGTCCTTTTACATGCTGAAGGTGTAGCTCTCCTCAAACACGGGACTTTCATTTAACATCCTATCCGAGCGACGAGTGAGGTGAGGAAAGTCGTGTTAAGTGCCTTTGCCAATGGGACAACGTCAACAGGACAAATCAGGGAACCCCGGAGTCGAACCCGGTACTTCTGGGGCCAAACACCCTGCCACTGAGCTACTGCGATGCCATTATGTGTGTGGATGAACAGCATAACTTGAGAAGGCCTGGTTGGATTGTCTTCATATTTGGTATGTGGGTAGGCCTTGATTAGACCTGAAAATGATTAGATTTTGGGCCCCTTAGCGGCTTGTTACAGTACTGCAACAAAGCTTTCTGTTTTGACATGTCTTGTTCTAGACATACCATGGTCTCGATTATTGAGTGGTAGATAGCTCTTGGGGCAGAGAATAAGTGATATAGGTTTGGGCCCCCTAGCGGCTTTTTGGAACTGCAGGACCAGGTTTTGTTTCAGACTTTGAAAAAGAATGACTCAAGGAGGGGGTGACAGGTGGTCATTATTTTCGGTACGTAGATAGCTTGAATGATGATCTACTTAATTAGATACTGATTAAAAAATCAGTATCTAATTTACATACTTAATGAGGACAGGACTCTTAAACATGTGACATGTAGCTGAGGAAGAGAGAAATGTTGATAGATATTGACTATGCAAATCAATACCTCATTTACATAATCAATGGGAAAATACTTTAACTAAAAATGCGGTTAATCATGATTTTTGGTATGTAGATAGCTAAAGTGATGCTTTATGATAATGCAAATCAGATTCTAATTTGCATAGTTAATGAGGAAATTTCTTAAGCGTGCTGCGTTCCATAATGAGACTATTCGAATATGTGACATTTATATCTGAGGAAGAGAGGAATGTTGATAGATAGACAATATGCAAATGAAGACCTAATTTGAATAATTAATGAGAAACTACTATAAATCCATACTAGTAAATGACAGCAATTTCATACTTGTGGCATTTGGAAGTTGTGTGAATGTAAACATCTTTGAATATGAATTATGCTAATGAGAATCCAATTTCCATAATTGATTATAAATGCTAGAATAGCCTTTGTAAAGGTCATACTTGGGACAGCTTCTGTTATTTTGGGTGGAGAAGATGATCCCCTGATATGATTTATAATCAATGAGAAACATTCATAATACGTCAGTCATAAAAGTTAAGATCATTTTGCGAAGGTCGTGGAACTTTTTTTTACATAAGCCCGTCATAGTTAACAGTTCAACTGTCATTTATGTAAGTTGCCATACATTGTACCAGTTACAATTAATTTTGTCGCGCATCCGCAACAAAGTTCTTCTTCTAGTTCATGGCTCTCCAGTCATTTGCAACTTGCGCCGTACTGACTGTCTGACGGCTACTCACCCGATGATTGAATTAATCAATTGTTAGGTCACAATAGGTGACGTCAGATTCCGGCATTTTCAAACCGGAATGAAGAGGGCTTTTCGACCTGGTTTTCCTAAAGATGGCTTTCAAGGAATTTTCCTAATTCTAAGCTCACTAATCATAACTTGTTGATTCCCTCGAATTCCTGGAAACGCAATAGTTAACAATACACAGTACTAAATGCATGCAGGTTTGTGGTGATTTAATTTCACGGCAAGGAGAACATAGAGTGTTCGCGGTGATTTTGAGTTCGCGATGGAGCTGAAGAACATACTGCTTCAGTGATGGAAACACCATAACCTTTTTTTTTGACAGCCAGCTGCAGTGCCGTTCTAAATCGCTATCAGACGTCTTGCGCTTGTTGTTCGCATTGCTTTAATTAATTTCATCAGTGTAGATAACCAATGAGGGACAGACTCTATGATGAGATCAATTTCATCAACCAGTAGGGAAAAAGTGCAGTCTTGTTACCAATGGCAACCCGGAATTCTCTTCTTTGACGAATCACAGGCCAGTATTTTTCCTCGTGCCGTGTGCAGAAGGCTTTCACCTGGCCAAGCTGAAGGTTTGGGCGTCATTTCTGCTCAGCTATCTACAAGGGAAGACCTTACGGATTTTGCCGCCGTCAGTGCCGTGAGTCGACATGTTGGACACCGCAGCGACCTGTGATTCAGCGTCACCGGTTATCAAGCGTCTGACCGCAACGGGAGCTTCGCAGCAAACCCGAAAAGAAGGCTTCCATGGCCTGTGATCCAAGACGTGACACCGAGGCCATCTTCGAGGACATGCGACGTTTGTACGTAAAGGTAATTTATTCCTTTGTGTAGGCAAGTTACAGACTGTTTTGATTTCTTGAGGATACCTCTTCTCACTCAGGAAGGTACCTCTTCATCTCCCAGTGTGGATGTGAACAATGCTTTAACGCTATAGAAGTCTTGTTCGTTTACTTGGTTGTCTGATTGTGAATTGAATGTAACGGTTAGGATTTGAAAATCATGGTCAGCTTATGCATGTCTGATTCTTCCGTCAGTATGCAATGTCGCAGAGAATTATGTCTGGTGATTTAGTCCTTTGTGCTGGCAAGTTTAACGTTTACCGACAGTCTCAATTTCTGGATATGAACAATGCTTTAATGCTAGTAAATTCCTGTTTTTTGTCAGCTTATGCATGTCTGTTTCTTCTTCCGATGTCGCAGATTTGTCTGTTGGACACCGCAGCGAGCTGTGATTCAGCATCACCGGTTATCAAGCGTCCGACCGCAATGGGAGCTTCGTAGCAAACCCGAAAAGAAGGCTTCCACAGCCTGTGTTCCAGACGTCACCGAGACCATCTTCGATGACACGCGGTGTTTGTTCGTAAAGGTTATCTATTCCTTTGTGTTGGCAAGTTACAGACTGTTTTGATTTCTGGATGTGAACAATGCTTTAACGCTAGAGAAGTCTTGTTCTTTACTTCTATGGTTGTCTGATTGTGAATTGAATGTAACGGTTAGGATTTGAAAATCATGGTCAGCTTATGCATGTCTGATTCCTCCGTTAATACGCAATGTCGCAGAGAATTATGTCTGGTGATTTAGTCCTTTGTGCTGGCAAGTTTAACGTTTACCGACAGTCTCAATTCCTGGATATGAACAATGCTTTAATGCTAGTAAATTCTTGTTTTTTGTCAGCTTACGATGTCTGCTTCTCCTTCCGCCAATGTCTCAAACATGTCTAGACGGACTACTCCGGGGCGCTACCATCACTAACGGTGCCATGTGACAACATCCAGTACATCACGAAGCCAAGGATGTGTCAAGCGAATCTACCGGCTTATCTACCAGAACCGTAACGGTTGTGTTCTTTTGTTAAAGTTGAGACGGACAGCAAGGTCGAGAATTGAACTTGCTACCTTCAGGATATTCAATTTGTCTTGTTTCGCAGCGCAAAAAGATGTAACTCAGCTTGCTTGCTTGCTTGCTTATTTGCTTATGTTACTAGGCCTCATCCTAATTGATTATTTCACTTTCTTGCAGTTACAAAAAACGGAAGCTGACATCTCTCAGCAGCTTTCAGGACCGCATTGATGCCATCAAGCCCGGATCAGCTACACCGATGTTCATGGTGGGACTTATTCTGGGTGAGAGGCTGTCCGACGAGTGCGCCATCTCTACGGTGACGTCCAGGAAGACCGGTGCTCGTGTGTACGGCCCTGCAAGAGGACATGGCATAGTTAAGTATTTCATGTTTTCATAGAATTAGGCTGGGACTGACTAATGCCATTGGCGTGGTAGGAAGTTACAGATTTGTGATGTTCCATTTATAGCTTTAACTGAACGTACGGTTTCCTTTGTGTACTTGAGACATTGTCGGCAGGGATGATCACAATCTCTTGGTTGATGGTAGGGTGCTTGACGTGTGTTTTTTTGACATCCTGAGTGATATTGCTGGAAGGGGTCGGGCATTTTGTGAGTGGTGGCTGCTTTTACATGCAGGGCTTCAGCCCGTTTCTGTGGTGTATAGGCTCGGTGTGTGGCTCTTTTGGTTTCTGTGACTGGGTCGGTGGCTGAGATTATACTCGGGGTGGCTGTGAAGTTCACTGTTTCAGGGACCGGGGACTTTCCTGGTTCTGTTGGCTTATGCCTGCTTGGGTTCTTCTCCCATTTGTTGTCCTTTCTGTTTATGTCGTGGTCGGTGGTTACGGGGACCTAGACCACGACATAATTTGCCTTGTGTCATATCTTGGTGTCCCGACCTAAGACAATGACACAGGGCCAGAACGGAAGGCAGGTGGTTGGAGATCCTAAGTAGTTATGAGCTAACAGAACCAGGGAAATCCCTGATCTCGGGAGCATTGAACTTTGCGGTTTCTTCGAATGTAATCCCGGCCATCGACATAGCCACAGATCGAATTAGTCATATATTCGGGTCTGTGTACCGCAGAAACAGGCTAGAGCGCTGTGTGCAGAAGTAGTCGTTGCTCTCGAGATGTCTCGACCCTCACCAGCAACAAAACTCAGGGTGTCATCAAAATGGACTCAACACCTTGCCATCCGTCAAGAGATCATGATTCTCTCTGCTGATAATGCTTCAGGTAGACAGAGGGGATGGTACATTTCTAGGCTGAACCTAGAACCGAAATGACAATCACAAATCAAGTTAACTTCCTGTCATGCCCCCAGCAGTCTGTAGATGAAATTCTTGTTAAGTGATCTTTTATTTTTGTCTCATCTATTTGCATTTTTTATGTTTGTCTCATCTATTTGCATTTTTTTTATATTTAGTAGATGTTGATATTGCCCATTTATGGTATGGAGGGTTGAGCTTTTGTAGCCTCCTATAAAGTCCTATTGAAATTTCGGCTACTTATATTAAGGCTTAGGCTGACGTTGGAACGCACACATACACACAAACTAATGCACACACACACACACACACACACACACACACACACACACACACACACATGTGGCGTCGCGGTGGCACAGTGGCAGGGTGTTTGGCCCCAGAACCCAGAGGTACTGAGTTCGAATCCGGGGTTCCCTGATCTGTCCCTTTGACGTTGTGTCCTTAGGAAAGGTACTTAACACGACTTTCCTCACTTCGCTCAGGTGTAAATGAGTACCTAGCTTCGGTTAGGGACGTCCCTCGGATAGGACGTTAAATGGAGGTCCCGTGTTTGAGGAGAGCCACACCTCGAGCACGTTAAAGAACCCACCACACTTATCGGTGTGCGTGGTTCAAAACCTACAGTCCTATGGCGCGCAATAACACACAACACAAACACACTAACACATTAACAACTATCTGACAGATGACTTAGCCTTAAGCTGCAAAATACCTTTCTTAAAGACTTCATTAGTCCAAAAAGGTTTCAAGCAACTACCGCTCTACCATGTGCTGACAATATCAACATCTATTACATACATTTTAGCATAGTAAGCATTTTCTGCTTAGTTAGGATTAGTTATTGGGTCCCAAACTGGCACTAAATGGATGTTCCCTCTCCCCACATCACCAGTTATCAAGTGTCACCACAACCGGGGCTTCGCGACGAACCTGAAGAAGACAACTCCCGGACCAGTACCAAGACGTCACCGAGACCATCTTTGAAGACATGTGATGCAGTGTTTGTTCTGAAGGTGAGACCGGCCGCTTACGAGTAGTCAGGGGCAATTTTTTATTAGTGTTCGGTTAAGTAGGAGTTATTCTGTAGTTTAATCCTTTAAATTGCAAATGGAGCCTCCTTATCCAACTTTTTTCAGCTGTCATTGTGTTGCCCTTTGGTAGTACTTGACTGGATGATCTTCCATACACTTGAAATATCAAAGATATCTAAGCTAGGACTAAAACCTAACTAGTGTTTCCTCTAGTACTTTCAAGCATCTTTGATTTCGCAGCGTCTTACGTTTCAATCTTGATGTGCACCATGGAAAATTAGGTGAACGAACAAAGTTCTCACAAACATCCTGACATTCGGATCAAATGTCTTAATGCATTCTATCTTTTTCTCTTTACAACATAGGACTAGAACAGACACGTGAATACTGAGCTGATGGACAAATGCTGCTTTCACAGACATATGACAAGGTATTGTACTGTATTTTGTGAAAGCAGACTCAGGTTCTGTTATTGCCATCACAACCCAGATTTTGATTAAATGACAGGTCTTTGTCAATGCATATGAATGATTTATTCCTCTGTGTCCGCAAGATTAAGTTTACCAGACTTTTAATTTATGAACCTGAACAATGCTTACTGGAAAAGTCTTTAACTTGCTTGTCTGATTGTGAATTGAATGCAGGATGTGAATATCATGTTTTTCTGTCAGCTGATGCATGTCTTTTTTCTGCTGATATCGCAGAAATGTCTGGATGTGCTACTCCGGGGCTGGGTACGGGAGATGCCAAGCACCACCATCACTGAAGATGCTACGTGACAACATCCGGTACATCACAAAGCCAAACGAATCTACCGGCTTATCTACAAGAGCTGCTGTTCTTTTCTTAAGGTGAGACGGACAGCAATGTCAAGAATTAAACACGCTTGTAACCTTCAGGATATTCAATTGTCTTCGGTTTCCCAGCGCTTTACTCTCTACTTATGAACTCTACTTATGAATCACGGATATTTCCCGGTTAACAAAATGTTTGCTTGAAAACATCCTGACTTATAATCAAATGTCTTAATACATTGTATTTTTCTTTTCCAACTTAGGACTGGATGAACAGTTTGGGTGTGAGGCAGCTGATACGTGCAAATACCCTGGCCCTGCTGCAGAATTCCAAACTGAAGGGATTGGAGGAATAAATAAGGAGACTGCGGGATCAGCACCCGTGAGTAGATCCTGTATAACTTACTCCAACCTGAACCAGCTATTTTTGACAAGTTCAGGCCATTGTCACTCACGTTAACTGTCATTGTGTTCGTGGGGGTAATCCAATGCCCTTCGGTTGTACCTGACTGGATGATCTTCCATACACTTATAACATCAAAGATATACTAGTAAAAGCTAAGGACTAGAACCTAACTGGCGTTTCTCGAGTACGTTCAAGTGTCTTTGATTTCGCAGCGTTTTACGTTTTAATTCTAATGTGTTTCATGGGAAATAAGGTGAACGAACACAGTTCTCACAAACATCCTGACATTCGGATCAAATGTCCTAATGGCTTTTACCTTTTTCTCTTTACAACATAGGACTGGAACGGACCCGTGAATACTGAGCTGAGGGACAAATGCTGCTTGAAATCACAGACACATGACAAGGTATTGTACCGTATAGTCTGAAAGCAGACTCAGGTTCAGTAATATTTCCATCACAACCCAGATTTTGATTAAAGGACAAGTCTTTCTCAATGAGTGATTTATTCCTTTGTGTTGTTTGCAAGTTTAAGTTTACCGGACTGTTTTAATTTCTGAACCTGAACAATGCTTTAGGGGGAAATCTTTGTCTCTTATACTTGATTGTGAATTGAATTGAGGATGTAAATATTATGTTTTTTTCTGTCAGCTGATGCATGTCTTTTTTCTGCTGATATCGCAGAAATGTCTGGATGGACGTGTGCTACTCCGATCCGGGGCTGAGTAAGGAAAGTGCCAAGCACCACCATCACTGAAGATGCTATGTGACAACATCCAGTGCATCACAAAGCCAAGGAGCTGTCAAGCGAATCTACCGGCTTATTTACAAGAGCTGCTGTTCTTTTCTTAAGGTGAGACGGACAGCAAGGTCATGAATTGAACATCCTTGTAACCTTCAGGATATTCAATTGTCTTTGGTTTCGCAGCGCAGTACTCTCTACTTATGAACTCTTCTTCGTTTCCCGGTTAACGAAATGTTTGTTTGAAAACGTCCTGACTTATAATCAAATTTATTTTTCTTTTCCAACTTAGGACTGGATGAACGGTTAAGATGTGAGGCAGTGCACGTGCCCTGGCCCTGCTGCAGAATTCCAAACTGAAGGGATTGGAGGAATAAACAAGGAGACTGCTGGATCAGCATTTGTGAGTAGATCCTGTACAACTTACCCCAACCTTACCAGACTACCAAGTTCAGGCCATTGTCAATGACGTTAACTGTCATTGTGTTTGTGGGGGATATCCAATGCCCTTCGGTTGTACTTGACTGGATGATCTTCCATACCGGCTTATAACATCAAAGATATACTAGTAAAAGCTAAGTACTAGAACCTAACTGGCGTTTCCTCGAGTACGTTCAAGTGTCTTTGATTTCGCAGCGTTTTACGTTTTCATTTTAATGAGTTTCTCATGGGAAATTAGGTGAACGAACAAAGTACTCACAAACTTCCTGACATTCTGATCAAAGGTCCTAATGCATTCTATCTTTTTCTCTTTACAAACTTAGGACTAGAAGAGACACGTGAATAGAATGAGCTGATGTGATGGACATATGCAGCTTCCGCAGACATGACAAGGTATTGTACTGTATTGATCTGTATTGTGTGAAAGCAGACTCGGGGTTGGTACTTGTCATCACAATCCAGATTTTAATTAAAGGACAAGTCTTTAATTTGTCAATGAATGATTTAAATCCTTTGTGTTGGCAAGTTTGCCAGACTATTTTAATTTCTGAACCTGAACAATGCTTTAGGGGAACATCTTTGTCTCTTTTACTTGCTTGTCTGATTGTGAATTGAATGCAGGATGTGAATATCATGGTTGGACTTTGTCAGCTGATACATGTCTTTTTTTCTGCTGATATCGCAGAAATGTCTGGATGGACGTGTGCTACTCCGATCCGGGGCTGGGTAAGGGAGGTGCTAATTACCACCATCACTGAAGATGCTATGTGACAACATCCAGTACATCACAAAGCCAGCAAGGAGGTGTCAAGCGAATCTACCGGCTTATCTACAAGAGCTGCTGTTTTTTTCTTAAGGTGAGACTGACAGCAAGGTTGAGAATTGAACACGCTTGTAACCTTCAGGATATTCAATTATCTTTGGTTTCGCAGCGCAGTACTCTCTACTTATGAACTCTACTTATGAACCACTGACATTTCCCGGTTAACGAAATGTTTGCTTGAAAACGTCCTGACTTGTAATCAAATGTATTTTTCTTTTCCAACTTAGGACTGGATGAACGGTTAAGGTGTGAAGCAATGCACGTGCCCTGGCCCTGCTGCAGAATTCCAAACTGAAGGGATTGGAGGAATAAACAAGGAGACTGTGAGTAGATCCTGTACAACTTACCCCAACCTTACCAGACTACCAAGTTCAGGCCATTGTCAATGACGTTAAACAGTTCAACTTTGCTATAGTGTCATCACTTTTGATCACTTAAGAACAGTTTGACCAATTTTAGGTGACATATTTGTGTCACAGGCATTTAAACTTCTTCTGCATGACTTCTGTCATCTTTTCCAATTTCTGGCAGACAATAAGGCAACCTTCTGCCTTTTTCAAAATATTGCAAGCAAAAAAAAACATTAGTCTCCCTCATCTTAATTGATTGTAATTTCACTTTCTTGCAGTTACAAGAAGCTGACATCTCTCAGCAGAGTCCAGGATCTTATTGATGCCATCAAGCCCAGATCAAATTCATCGTACGCCATCTCCACGGTGGCATCCAGAACGACCGGTGCTCGTGTGTACGCCCTGCCAGAGGACCTGGAATTGTTAAGTGTTTACATCATTGCAGAGTTGGGCTGGGACTGACTTGTCTTGGGGTGATAGGAAGTTACTTATTTTGTGATGTTGCATTTATAGCTTTAACTGAACGTACGGTTCCCTTTGTGTACCTGAGGCGTTGTCGGCAGGGATGATCACAATCTCTTGGTTGATGGTAGGGTGCTTGACGTGTGTTTTGTTGACATCCTGAGTGATATTGCTGGAAGGGGTTGGGGCATTTTGTGAGTGGTGGCTACTTTTTCACACAGGGCTTCAGCCCGTTTCTGTGGTGTATAGGCTCGGTGTGTGGCTCTTTTGGTTTCTGTGACTGGGTCGGTGGCTGGGATTATACTCGGGGTGGCTGTGAAGTTCATTGTTTCAGAGAACGGGGACTTTCCTGGTTCTGTTAGTTTATGACTGCTTGGGTTTTTCTACTATCTGTTGTCCTTTCTGTTTATGTAGTGGTCGGTGGTTGCGGGGACCTAGACCATTACATAATTTGCCTTGTATCGTATCTTGGAGTCCCGACCTAAGACAATGACACAGGGCCAGAAAAGAAGGCAGGTGGTTGGAGATCCTAAGTAGTTATGAGCTAACAGAACCAGGGAAATCCCTGATCTCGGGAGCATTGAACTTTGCGGTTTCTTCGAATGTAATCCCGGCCATCGGCAAAGCCACAGAGATCGAATTAGTCATATATTCGGGTCTGTTTACCACAGAAACAGGCTGAGGCGCTGTGTGCAGAAGTAGTCGTTGCTCTCGAGATGTCTCGACCCCTCACCAGCAACAAAACTCAGGGTGTCATCAAAATGGACTCAACACCTTACCATCCGTCAAGAGATCATGATTCTCTCTGCTGATAATGCTTCAGGTAGACAGAGGGGATGGTACATTTCTAGGCTGAACCTAGAACCGAAATGACAATCACAAATCAAGTTAACTTCCTGTCATGCCCCCAGCAATCTGTAGATGAAGTTCTCGTTAATGACAGTTTTGGTCTATGCGGCGTACTGTATTGAAGCACCCGTAGTCAAATGATGTACTGTACTGCAATGGCATCTAGCATTAGATCTAAAACCTTTAAATATAAGATGTTACACATCGATTTGCTTGTTACAGTCTTTACAAAAAGGTCTTTTGTTCTCAATTGGCGTTTATAATGCGTGTATTTTGTGTGGCTTTTCTAGTATAAGACTGGCCACCTCAATTGTACTTGAAAGCAAAATACATTAGCTTTGAGATCAAACGTTTTCTTCCTCAGTTGTTTCAGTTGTAGTGCAATTTGTGCCTTTTTCTAACACATTGTACACTTTGCATTCCTCTGTTGTCAACAATTGCAATCAAATAAACAGTATAAAACCAGGTTTATGGTTTGTTTCACATTTGATTTTGAAAGAAAATGGATAGAATTTCTCCCTTCCCAACCTCCAACTGGCATGGATGGATGTTCCCTCCCCCATATCCTCACTCTGATGTGAAATGGATTTCCCTCTCTCTCCAAGCTGACCATGAATGTATGGTCCCTCGCTGCTAGCTTCTGTAGTCTGTCCATTCTTTCCCAGATCGCTTAGCCCCTTGTAGAATGGATTGTCTCGCCCTTTCAACACCCTCAACCCCATGTGAAAGAGATGGCCCTCCCAGACAGACGGCTGTACAGTACAGTTTCTATTTCACATTGTTTCTTCTTCACCACACCACACCCTAACCTTAAATGGATAGTCCTCCCTCCCCACACCCTCATCCGTATGTAAAATGGATGGTCCCTCTCTACCCAGAACTGGTTGGTCCCTCACTCCCTCCTCTAAAGATGTGCATGCAGTGTTTATTCGTGATACATATTTGGTAGTGGGCAGGAATTGATGAGACCTCCAAATAATTAGATTTTGGCCCCTAGTGACTTAATAAGGTACTGCAGCGGAGCTTCCTGTTTTGATATTTCGTGTTCTGTACATGCTATGGTCGTGATTCTTGAGTGGTAGATACAGCTCTTTGGAAGGATATCAAGTCGTGTAGGTTTGGTTCCCCTAGAACTGCAGGAGCAGGTTTTCTTTCAGAATTTGAAAGGAAATAACCCAAGGAGGGGTTGACATATGGTCATAATTTTGGGTGTGTAGATAGCTTGATAGTGTTATGTGAATGTGAACATCGTTGACTAAACAATATGCCAATGAGGACTGCAATCCCGGGGGACTTTGGCCATAGAGGGTAACATTCGCAGCCGCAGTTGCAATATTGGAGCCTCTCTCCGTAGCCGACTCCCTTCATACAATTGACTCTATTTGGCCAATTTGTACAATTTTCCTAGCAACCCGCAGAGGCTGGTAGAGCCTAAGATAAGACTACTAACTTGTTAAGTTATCACACTTGGGAAAACTTCTGTTATTTGGGCAAAGATGATGATCAAGTAATATGATTTATGCAAATGATCTTATTTTCATAATCATCAGTCATAAAGGATAAAATCTTTTTCCGAGGGAATGAGGTCGTGGAGCTGTAGCTGATCAATGCATATGCATGGTTATACATAAGACTTATCATACTAGATACGCCAAAAATAATTACTCAAGCAACTGGATAAAATTTTGAAACAGTCAGACGTTTCAGACAGCATCCACTGTCTTTCGTCAGTGACTAACGATAGGACTGAGAACACCAGATTTTATACCAAAACTCTGAATAGGTATGTTAATGAGGTTAAGACAATTTAGGATGTCTTGAAGTAGTCTTTAAAAGAAGATTAATTCAAGACAAAGTTTTGTGCCAATAGTTCAAATAGCTACTGTTGATTTTAGTACAGTAACTAAATGTTGTTCGTCCGGGGTGGGGGGTGGTGGGCAGTACATTATCCCAAGTGCCTGAAAGTTCAACGCGTAGACCCCCTTTCCTGTTGAGGGCCAGGTTGTACATCCTCTCATATATTGCTTCCATAATTCCCCGTTCGAACCAGCGTTCTTCACGATCTAGGATGTCCGTGGAATCGAGATTGAATGAGTGTCCCTGGTTGTGTTTTAGATGGTGGAAAATGGCAGAGGAGTAGCGGTTAGCGCCCTTTCTGCAATGTTCCTTGTACCTTTCTTTTAGTGGTCGACTTGTCTCCCCGATGTACATGCTATTGCAGTTCGGTTCCTCACATTTCAGTTTGTAGATGACATTGGCTTTGATGCCTTTTTCAGGCCTGTCTTTCGGATGGACCAATTTCTGCCTGAGAGTTGAGTGAGGTTTGAAGTTAGTGGCAATGTTGAAGTTTTGGAAGAGTTTTTCCAACACTCCTTGGACGTAGGGAATGGTAATGTTGGCCTTGTTTCTGTTGGTCAATGGCCCTCGGGGAGACTAGAAACCCCTCGGTGGGCGGGACTGCTATTATATCCAGATATCTTGGCCACTCCCATCAGCTATCTATTACATAGCGAAACCAGTTTGCTGGGGGAGGGCCATTGAAAGTATTGAGGGCTTTGTTCTCAAACTTCTCCATGTACAGGTTCACTACAATTGGTGAAACTGGTGATCCCATAGCACAGCCGTGCACTTGCTGGAAAAACTGTTGTTTGTACGTGAAGTATGTGCACCCTAGGCAAAGGTCTAGTAGTTCACATATGTGGTCCACAGAGAGTTTGGTTCTATCTGCAAGTGTGTCGTCGGCCTCCAAGGCTTCCCTGACTACTGAGACTGCCTCCTTAGGGGGTATGCAAGTGAAAAGCGAGCACACATCATATGAAGTGATGATTTCATCTTCTGCTACAATGATGTCTTTGATTTTGTGGACAAACTCTGCACTGTTCTGTACATGATGCTGAGACTTCCCCACTAATGGTCCCAAGATCTTAGCCAGATGACCTGCTAGGTTGTAAGTGACTGATCCTATACTGGAGACTTTATCCAGTTGCTTGATTAATTATTTTTGGCGTATCTTACTACCTGGATGTCTAACTTTCATCAACGTATCATACTAGTTATTTGATTTAGATGACGGTCTAAAAGCGCCGCCTTGCAGTTTATATCCGAAACACAGCAGCGGCAGCCTTACATCTGCTTGGCGATTATCATTCTACATATTATGTTTGTATGAATGTTTCATACTTTCATACAATGTAGTTTAAGATATCATGCTTTGTAATTGTTAACATTTTGTGTTAATGAGCTCAGGCATTGTGATGTCACGCAGCCGAAAGTTACCGAAAATTGTCGACAGGAAACGGTTACGGCTGGATTCTGGGCTGATTTTTGGGTGGTACCAATAAATAAAATACTCCTTTTGTGGCTTGTTTCTGTGCTCTTTTTAAACGCCCAAAGTATGAAATAATGATGCAATATGGGGAAGTAAATGTCAATTTCAATTTCACCAAACAGAATTGCTTTCCCCAGGATATTTTAAGTTCTATCCCCTGAAATCGCTTAGGGCACCTTTAAGGTACTAGTAACTGGCAATTCTGGAGTTTTACAGTGACAGTCAATATATCACCTGGCTATATAAACAAACATCTAAATAGTTCCTTCATTATCCCTTTGTTGTTCGTCATGTCCAGGTGATGTGTTGTTCCTTTGATCTACAGAACCTTGTGTTGAATGACACCCAGATGACACCACACTTTACCTTGGTCCATTGCACACCTGTGCTGTGTGACAGGTAGCACACCTGCGGGGCACAGACCTCACCAGGAGCACGCGGCACACCTGCGGTGAGGTGGGGCAAGTTAAGGGTCAACTTTTAGGTCGTACGCACATGCACTAAACCCAGTGGACCAAAACTTCTACTGCTAGCAGTTACATGTAAATAACACTCTCTTTCCACAAGAGACTTTAAGGTTTTTTGTATTTTCATAGAACTATCGTAGAGTGGAATTCGTATTCACCAGTACAGTAGCGGCATCTTCGCTGGATAGCTTTAAAGAACGCTTGGAGCTAGATGTGCAAAGGTTAGGTGTGATAGGATGTTCAGTGAAATATAACCAGCTGCTGCCGCACAGTACTAGTGTGCCTGCGAAGCTGGTGTGTCACGCTGAAGGGCGGTTATACCGGCTATATAGATACAGATTGCAACCAGTGAGCGACTGATTAGTTACCGTAGATTTGGCAAATTACTGAACGAATTTCTTAGAATAGATTTTTCTATGTACTGTGTGTTTTGATGTTTCATAATATAATATTCCAACTAAGAAACAAAGAGTCACACAAATTCTATTTTGGTGGCCGTATGGTCGATCAGCGATCGCTCTCTAGGGTCAACTTAAAGGTTGAAGCTTCCTCTGACTCGACCCACTGTGTGTATCCCTTTTCAGTAGAAAACTCCCGACACTTTTAAAAGAGATTTTACATTTTCAGTCTGTTTTGGTAGACCTTGACTTGCTATTATTCTTACTGCAATTGATCTAAAACTGGCATCTTCTGATTCATGCATTAAAAAAATGTCATTCTTGTTGGGTTTTGTACCTGAAAAATCCTATAGAACAGCCCCACACCAAACTTAGGACTGAACACTGAAGCAAGAATATATGTATGCATTTTAATGATTATGTTATAATGTATGTTACTGTTCGGTGGTAGAGAATTCATATTTGCAACATGGTTTAAGTCATACATGTAGGATCTTGCATGATATCATCTTATACCTTGATGCCATCTTCAGAAAGGAAGGCGCTCCTTGGGTGAATCTTGATTCTTGAAATCTTGGAACGAACAAGGTCTTATTAGTGCCCTAATAGCTTTGCCTCCTAGGGTAGGTTATATTGAGGTCTTGTTCAAAACATCCCGAACACGATTCCTGGCATTCCGAGGGTGTCAACTGTAGAAGATTACTTCCCCGCACCCGTCAGTAGTGATTGTGTTGTGTTGACCCGTAACAGGTGGATAGTGTTGTGACGTGGTGCTGAGATTGACAGGTCGTGAGTTCAGGAGACATACGCGGATAGTCGCGGACAGAAGGTCCTATTTGTTCTCGTGTTTACATGTCGTAAATCTGCCGGGAAGATCGGAATATAGCAACACACCTGCGGATATGCCTGAAACGTTAGGCTTTCATGTACATGTTTCATACAACATCAAGCCTTTCATACCAGAGGACAACGTTAGAACAAGCTTTGAAACAACCTTTTATTGGTGTAATATCTTAAGTAACTTAGAAGTTCTGGTATTCAAATGTCTTATTACCGATATCTTCAGGAACATGTAATTCAGACGTACAAAAATGTTATTGGAGGGAGTCAGCTGTAAGAAATCACCGCCACTGCTACCCCCCGACTGAAACCACAGTTTGGAGAATACAAAGTCAAAGATTTATAAAATCTTTAGTCTATTTTTCTACTTCACTGTTGTTTTCAGTTATTAGATATAACCAAGATATAACGTTAGTTCACGTAAAACCGGCATTTTTTCGATATGGGTTACTTGAAACCAATCTGGCAGAACAATAAACCATCCTTTTTTCTGTTATTCTGTCAATATCATGAATTACCTTTGCATTAATGCTATATGTGTTATATTTTGTCTCTAGTCGTTCTGATACCATAATATTGTAATTTGAAACTACCGTCCGCCGCACGCAGAATGGCGGTGCTCTCGGACAGGTGCTAACATTTTTCCGGGAGAGAAGATTCGTCATTCATATCTTGCCGCTAATTAACTTTTAGATAGCAGCTATTGTTCCCACCTTGGCTTGAAGAGTGTTCTAAGGTCATATGAATGTCTCGAAGCAACAAAAAAAACACGACAAAACGGCCGTAGCGCACACAATAAACCTTCGGTAACAACCCGTTTGTTGAGTCGTTAGAACGTCACTCGAAGTTGATCCCCACCGTCATGGCAACGTGTACATTTATTCATCGGGACGTTAGCTGGATGCCGTAGAAATGGTAATACTACCATGTCCATGCTTTTCTGCTTGTGCTAGGAGCAAACTTTGAGGAAAATATCGCCCTCAGCCTATCACACACAACATTTAGACAAAAGGTGTTGCTCACAAACCTTTGTCGTCTGCTGAATAGCAGGATTATGGGTAATAAATATGGTGGCGGGAAAAGGCCGTAGTGCCCGGTAGCCATAGGTTGCGTTTTTGATGATTGATCACACTTAGAGTCCAGTTACAGGTTAGCAAAAGAGATTCTAATAAGTTTTGGTGTAAATAACTGTGTTTAGCAGGAAATGGATGTGACATTTGTCTCATAAACCAGCGAACAACCATGCAGTGTGATTCTCCCACGAAGCCCTCGGACTGTGTCAATAAGCGACGGAGAGTTTTTGACGTGGCCATCTTCTAATGCATGTATATCCAAGCTTTTCAGACAGTGTTCTGAATACGTTAGTCTGTCAGGTTTGCATTGCTGCCGTTATAACTGACGTTTGCATCTAGCGCATATCTCTAAATACACCGTTATTAAAAATGGCGAGTTTATATCACTTTTTGCGATTTTATGTGAACCAACGTTATACTAAAATGTTATGTCTTTGCTTTCACGACAAGAAAGAACTCCCTTTTTGGAAATCGCTGTATTGAACTGTAAACAACTCTTACCCTTCTTTGTACATGAGGCTGTTTTGAAGCCTGCAAAAATCAAGTGAACTGAGTTGTGTCTAGATTGTATGAATACAAAAATATTTGTTTTGGGTAATTGTCTCTCTGTATGTGGCAATGGATGAGATGGAACACCTGCTGATGCACCCCAATGTGCATCAATCATGGTAATTGTAGACATTACAAAATTGAAACAAAGATTTCAGCTTGAGACCCCCACTGTGCTGGGGCAACAAAACAACTAAAACAAAGGAACAGACAACAAACTATTGCAGGGACAATTTTGCAAATGTTAAGTGACTGATTGGAAAAACAAATATTAATGAGAAAGTTTGTTTTTCAGATATTTGTATCTTGAGCTAAACTTCCTATTTAAAGTGAAATTGAAATGATGTTAAACTTATTGCTCTTTATGTAAAAAGATATACATGAGAAATGACGCCCAAGTAATTTTCTATCCATTCAAAATCTTTTATTGTTTTGATGTTAGCCATAATTTACGTCTTAATTTTGGTTATTTTTTATAACAGTTTTTCCCCATAAGCAATTGAATACTGTAAATGCAGAAATGGTCGCTGTGTTTTTATGTTCGCGGTTTTCGCGGCGACCGTTTTACCGCGAACTTAAAGCCACCGCAAACATTTTTCTCCAATACTGTAACAGTCATGTGACTATAGCGCTGCCACAAACTTAGAACCACCGCGAACACTCCATTTTCGCCTTAGCGCGAATTAAAAACCACGTGAACTTAGATGTATTTACAGTAATTCTGGCAGCAGAAGAAAATTCTTTGGCACTACATTTACTAACACTGTTTAGCATATTTCCGTAATAACTTCATACTTTGAGCATTTCAAAACCGCTCAAAAACGTGACGTATGATGATCCTCTTAGTTTCGCGAGCCTACAAACACCCCGGCGACGATTTTCAGTGAGTTCTCACATCACAACGATGTCGTATTTATGCATCAGAGACGTCGCTATACATTGTGATAGTGTTGTTTGAACTTATCAGGAAGAGAAATGACAAAATAAATCGGGCCCTAATATTGCTTGGGTTTCCTTTAAAAAATCAAGAATTACAGTAATCACAAATACATGTGTCTTTTTTACAGTAAGTTACAGATTAAGAGCTTGTAACACTTGAAGTTGTTTTTGTTCCAGTGAAAATATTTGTTTTCTCAAGTAGAAGTGCAACAGTGACAGACAATGGAGCAGAGACAGACGCAACAGCTACCCCGCGGTGCACCTGAATACACACCTGTCGGGACACCTACCTGAAAACACCTACAACACCTGGCAGAGGTAAGACCCTTGTGTGTCCTCTCAGCACTTAATTACCAGATTTATTTTCCTTGCAGTCCTTAGACGGTAATTGTAGTAATCATAGACTTGTGGTCGGGACAATTTTGGAATTGACCCCAATTTTTGTGTCACCTCAATTATGCTCTTTGTGTAGATTATCTTAGCACTTAATTAAGAGAAGGATTACTCTTTTGTATTTCATTCTTTGCTGTTATTGTTGGAATTATAGTCTTACAAGTAAAGACTGGCATTTTGTAGGTAAGTACTTTAAAACCAGGGCTGTCTCTAGGACCCGCCCTCTGTCCTGGGATGAAAACTTGCTTGTTAGGACAGACAAAAATACTGTAATTCTTTTTCACTGCAACTTTATGTTCACTGTTTTCATGGTCACCTCTGTACTGTTAACTTATCATCACCGTGAAAAAACCTGATGTAATTCAATTCCTTCACACATCCGTTCTGTAAATTACTTCACCACCACAGTGAAGTTAAAGTTCAGTGAAAATGTCCATTTTCCTTACACCGTGAAATTTTGCTATCGTGAATATAAAGTGAATTACAGTACCATGCGTCTGTCTAAAAAGTCTGAACTTCATGACATGAAACTGATTTTCAAAATCTATTTTTGTAAGTAGAAAATGACAGAATGAACGTCAACAACATTGGCTCCAAAACAATGGATGGGGTGGGGAAAAATTCAAAGATGGAGACAGCCCTTTACAAAATCCTGTGTTCTTGTGTTTTAAGTCATACGTGGACCGCGCAAACGTTCAATACCGGGTGATAATATTCCGTATCACACAAGGTTCTAAGTTGTATCACACAGCCGCCGTCGAAAATTCGAATACCGGATTCGCAGGTTGGAATCAATGTTGTTGCAGTTTTTTGTTCGAGGACACAAAACTCTTTCAACTTCTGGCGCATTCCGCATTGAAATGTGTGTTTTCTCGGGTGGGTATGACATAAATAAAATACAACACGGTGTATTCCGCATCACCCTTGGTCGGGCTGGTACCTCGGGTGATACGGAACACCCTGTGTTGTATTCTATATTTACGTCAGATATTGAAAGGTGTAGATTTGTATTCCTCCGACACAGTAGTAATATAATTATTATGTAAGAGTAGAGTTTTGAACAAAAGTGCTGTAAAAACATGTGTTCTTGTGCTTTACATCTGTATTTGAAGATTTGTGTGTTAGAGCTTGTATTCCTCAGACACAGTAATTGAAGTTATTATAGACTTATACGTCCTGTCTATATCACCTCAGCAGTTAATCACAGGATGATACGTCCGCTTAGTTTTCCCTCAGACGGTAATTGCGGAGATTACCGGCGGAGACAATGTCGATTTTGACCCCTGCAATTCCCGCACCGCCCCTTAGGGGCCATCCTAAAGAAACAAACCGCAGGACAATATTGTATCTGCCACTTTGCAATCATGTTTTTCACCTGCTGTCTATGAAATTGCTGTCGTTTCCTTATTTTGAAAATTTATCGTAATTGGTAGGTTTGTTTGTGTGTTGAGTTCAAGGCAGGAAATTTGTTTGTATCCAAACAGATAAACCACGGTTTTCTCAAAGTTGTTTGTGTAAATCAAGAAACGGAAACAATAACAACAAAACAATCCGTAGGTGAGACTATTGAACAAGTGAAAGAACTTTTTAAAACATATCAAATTCTTACATACAAGAAAGCGTCATGCTTCGTCCTCAGTCTGAGGTTCAACTGCTTTACCTTGTTTTTACATACAAGTGTATACATACAAGCGAAATCCGCGAACATAAAGCCACCGCGAACATTTCTGCATTTATAGTGTGCCCTCCTCCCAATCCGTAAAATGCCTTGCTGAAGACTACCTGAAGCGATACTTACCTTGCATGAAGCGCCCTCTAGAGAGACTCTATGAATCTGCAGGTGGATGACCAGGAAGGACATAATGATGGACGTCTGAATACCCGGCACAAAGCAACATAACAAAGTCCCGTTACCTGGTTGGCTGACACCTATAATTTAGGTTCTAAAATGTTCTAAAATTGACTGGACTATTGCGGGAAATCAGGCTCAGAAAATGAGGCGCAATCTTATCTGCAAATAACCCCTAATCAGAGTTCTTGGATTGGTCCTTCAAGCTCCCAACGACCATTCAACTATTTCATTTAGTGTCTCCTACCACAGCCACCCTGAACTGCCCAGATTTCACAAAAGATACCACCAAGAAAGGATTTTCATTGGTTTAAAACATTGCTTTTATTTGCCGTTAACTGTCGAGACCCCCTCAAGTTTAATCATGGTACTGAAGTGCCGGCTAGTGATCCGTGACGGGACTGCAACCTTCACAAGTTCGACAGTTCCAATGCTGCTGTTTCGATACGAATCACTAGTCGGCGCTTCATTACCATGACTAAACGCTTGGTGTTCAGCTCTGGCTGTAATCATACAAGGTACGGTAAAGCAGTCATCCTCAATTGAAGTGAAGCATGATGCTTTTTCAAATAGCTAGATATAGTGGCAGTGCAATGCGGCTTCGCTGCGGCTTCGCCACGACTCGTGCTTTTGGCCAAGCACACCGGGTCACCCCGGCCCTACTCTTCTCGATAAGTGTGTTGGGTTCTTTTACGTGCCCTTGTAAGGTATGCCAGCCCACGGCGGGACAGGTGAACTCTACCGGCGGGGGCCAAATCATTCAAAGCTTTAATCTAACCTTGACCAAATTGCTATCTTCTGTTAAGGTTTGATTTATCTCAGGCCACGGCAAGTGAAACTTATACTATAGATGAAATCCGGAGCAGACGACAAATTTACTTTTCCTTTTTCTCATTTGAGGTAGAAAGTGATTAAAAAAATCAAAATATTGGAGTGGATGTCATCCATATTTAGATTTTACATGCTCTGCCTCTGGTATCACTAATCAAGATGAAGTGAAACATATACGCAGAGGAGCCAAGTATAAAATCTGATATGACATTTTATTCACATTGTTGAATAGTTTGTAACATTCAATAAAGTACATAACAAGCGGAGCATTCGGGGATACAACGTTAGCTAATGTCACAGTAACACCTCAAGCCACAGGCACAGCCACCCCTAAACTGCCCAGATTTCACAAAAATCCCACCAAAAACCCTTGCTTTTAACTCGCGTCAACTGTTGAGTCCCCCTCAAGCATTTAACCATAGTACTCAAGTGCCGACTGGTGACCGTACTACAACCTTGAAACTTTGGACAGTTCCAAGGCTGCAGTTTCGCCACGAATCTCTAGTCGGCGTTTTAGTACCGTGAATGAACGGTTGAGGTTCAGTTTTGGCTGTAATCATACAAAGCTTTATTCTAACCTTTATCAAATTGCTATGTTACTGTTAAGGATTGACTTTATCTCAGGCCACGGCAAGTCAAATTTATAGATGACATCCTCTGCAGACGACATATTCAATTTTTCGTTTCCATATCAGGTTAAAAGTAATAAAGATAAAAAGCAAAATGGGAGCAGATGTCATCCATATATAAAATCTACGTGCCGTGGCCCTTGTATCCAGGGGATCCAAGAGTAAAATCTGATATGACATATTATTCATGTTGTTGAATAGTTTGTAACATTGAAAATAAAGTACATAACAAGAGGGACATTCGGAGGTACAGCGGTAGTTAATGTCAAAGTAAAACCTCATGATCAATCCATAAGCAGTAAAAACAGTCCATGGGTTCTACAGATGGTATCTGATAGCATGCTCAAACATTTTTAAAACTTAGAAAAAGGTTCCGCTACCTGATTGGCCGACACCTATTATTTAGGTACAAAATGTTCTAAAATTTGACTCGACTATTACGGGATATCAGGCACAAAAAATCGGGCGCAATCTCCCAGAATAAACCCTCCTAACTAGAACCCTTGGATTTGTCGTTCTAGGTCCAAACAGCAGATAGACGATCATTCCCATATTTCTATAGGCGACAGAAGCGTAATCCACGCAGGCGCAGAAGGCCAACATAGATTTGGTACCCTTGGTAAAAGTAGCTGTAAAGGTGTTTTTTCTAGGATATGTTGGTATTTCTGAGCTGAATGTTACAGGTAAGTGCTTCTACCTTCGAATTGTGTTGAAAAATCAGACTTGGATCAATGTTTGTGGTGTCTGTAGGCAGTAGAAATTTGGTGTTTTTGTGTGATTATCAGGTAGAGAAGGGGGTCAAAGGTCAATTTTTGTAAACACGGCTGGATTCGTAGGGGTTGTGCCGATTAGAAAGTTGAAATTATGGAAACTTTAGAGGCCTGACACCCCTGCCAATGCATGTTTTTCATAGACTCAGGTAGGTGACTTTTGACAGCTTATGATTGCCATATATTAAGATAGGAAGCTTGATTACGCTTCTGTGGCCTATAGTGTCTCCTATACCACAGCCACCCCCTGCCCGGATTTCACAAAAATCTAACCAAGAAAGGATCTTGAATGGTTTAAAACCCTGTTTTCATTTGGAGTCAACTGTTGAGTCCCCTCAAGCGTTTAATCATGGTACATGTACTAAAGTGCCGGCTAATGATCCGTGACGATACTGCAAGCTTGAAACTTTCGACTGTTCCAAGACTGCAGTTTTGCCACGAATCTCTAGTCAGCGCTTCAGTACCGTGAATGAACGCTTGAGGTTCAGTTTTGGTTGTAATCATACAAAACAATGTTTAGATATTGACTCGACCATTTCGGACAGTCAGGCGCAAGGATGACACGCAATTTCGTGAATCGTTCCATATTTTTCGCGTTTTTGTCTTTTTTTTTACAAAATTATCTCATTCGTAGCCTCGACAGGTGCATGCACGCTTCCAGGTCACAAATTTCTGAAGTTCCTCCTATATCTGAGGACCAGACTGTCGATCTTTCGATTTGCTATGGCTGGTTAAGTTCAGAGAAAATATTCACTTTGCAAATTAAGCAACACTTATCAAGAAAGGTGAGGTTTTCCTTTCCCGGAAGTGAATTGTCTGCCTGTGTTGTGGTAATTTACCGCTAGATGTCTCTCATGTCACGTCCATGTGCCTCTCAGTAGCAAAACATGTATCTGTCTCTGGCCCAATTAAACAGTTGAGTTCACTGTTGTTAACTGTATTCTCACCCAAAGAAAATCATCTTATCGTAGTGAAATGCTGTGTCTTTGATAGCGATTGAATTATTTTGTATATCACCAATAATGCGGTGTAATACCGCAGTCATCTGACTCCAAATGACACTCTCTGATCGGCCAGCTTGTCTCCTGTTCGAGGCTGGGACACAGAATGTGACTGGGTAAAATACTAGCCTCTACCAGGCTCCTCGGATGGCTGGCAAAATAGTAGAAATTGCCCAAATAGAGTGAATAGTTTGCTAAGGGAGTCGGCTACGGAGAGAGGTTCCAATATGCAATCATTGAGCGGCAAACTGTACCCCATAGCTTCTATATAATGACCTTGAGCAAACTAACTCCCCTTGCCTGTTTTTTCTGTCTATTTGGCCAATTTCTACTCTTTCCAGTCACCTCTGGAGCCTGGGAGAGGCTAGTAAAATACAATAGTGGAAGTATTTGGCCCAAGAAAGTCCTAATGGTCCCTCCGCGTTCTGTAAAAGCAAGGAGGTATAATCAAGATTAAAAAGTTATGGAGCTGGGCAATAATTGATGCAAACACTTTGGTTGTTGTCACAAACGCAACGCCATACTTCTGGTAGAGGTTTGCAAACTAGATATAGTCCTCTGCGGCTAGCGCTGTTCTTACACAAACGAGATAAACCCAAGGAGGTTAAATTACCCTCCTTGGATAACCATAGCGCGGCTATAGCGCTACTCTCCAAGCAGAGTTTTTATGCGTTTTTGCAGGGCTTCTATAGTTTGTCCCATTTTCTTTATGTCGCCAAGTTTGGCGAGGAAGCCCGACAAAAACGCCCCGAAACACGCCAACCTCTGCTTGGAGAGTACTATAGTGCCTGAAACGCGGTCGTCTTAATTGGTTGATCAGAGACAAAGGCATGGGCAATGTTTACTTATTATCTTTCCCCACAAACTCGAAATCTTCCCACAGCCTTCAACAGTAGCCTCCAGACGTGCGGTAAGATTTTACCGTGGGAGATTTCTACCGTTCTTTGTCGACTCCACTTTGTCTACAAGCCGAAGCCGCCATTGTGATTATTGTCCCCCGATAAGTGGTCAGAATCGCATGTCCCAACGGAAACAAACAAGTTCAAAAGAACATCCGGTCTATGGACTAAACGACTTCCTTTGTAGGTAACGTTTTTCTTGCGAGTTAGTTACCTGGCACCCCCCGACTTGCTACTGGTTCCCGTTCTCAAGTAGTGAGGGGATCGACCACTAATGTCTTACGGGGAGGGATAGGAAGTTTCTGAGTTTTTCTCTCATGTTGCGCTAATTCTGTAAAGAAAATCTGAGTTGTTCCAGTTAAAAAACAAACAATAACACCGATATCCTTACATAGAAGTAGCCTGGTTTATAACACATTTGCATAAAACAAAGATTTCACATCTAACTTATTCTTTTATCAGGAGTTTGGTATAACAAGCATGCGTTTAGACAATACACTACTGCGCTAGGCTCTTTTAAAAGTACTGTACGTTGTAACGTATATGACCGTAGCTGTGTATCAAAAAATGGTGCGTAAAATGTGGAATTGAAGCCACATTTTTTACAATTCCATAACAATACCCTCTGAACTAATCTCCAAGCAGATCTCCACGGTGCCAAAATCGTACAAGCTAGCCAGAGAAGCTCCAGTCAGCCAGAGAAGTTGTCAGGCACCGTTGCAAAAAAAAAACTCCTTCTGCCAGTTGGATACGGTCTTTGCAATCGTTGGGTCTGCTTGGAGACCTCTCTGAACTAGCCTGAATTCTATCAAGCCTCCTGTGACCGCTCGCCGCCCTGTAACCGCCTCGCAACCCAAGAGGGGAGGGGAGAGAAACCCCTGGACAGCTGGAGTTTGCGTTATACAGACTAACTCTGAACCTCTCACAAGTCTCCACTTCATATAATGTTGCGCCCCCCCCCCCCCCCCCCACTACAAACATCGTTCGACCGGTCCCTCCCTCCCCGCTATTGACATCCCGCTCGCGGCAGTGCCGTGCGTGTTTGCCGGAGGTAAGCCCACCCCACGCCGGACGTGTTGTGGTTGTAACGGTGATCCCGGGAGGTGACGCCGCTCACACGCTCCCGGGTCACCTGAACCGCCAGGTGGTTGTTTGGGTTGCGGTCGACACGGACCACCACGGGCGATCACCTAACTGTCGCCATGACGACCAAACGAACGCCCTTTCTCTGTCTTTGATGTTAGATAGTCAAAAGCTATTCTTGTCTCTTTCACAGTAACGACGATAGACAGGAGGCTGGCCATTTGTTCTAACTACTCTCCATAGCTTCCCCTTCTTCAGACCATATACCGTGACACGCATATCATAAAGACCAACACAAGCGACCGCATACCAATCCATAAAGGGCATTTTTCTAGTTCAATTCCTATTGAGGTCAAGGATTTCTGCATTCCTCAAAGCTATACATTTAGGATCGGTAATTATTTTACTTAACCGCCTCGCATAGCGAGCAGGGGTTTTCTTTTGCTTTTTATATAATGATTATTGACATAAAATAAGCCAATATTATTACCATACTGGTCTCGCGTTGGGTGGTAGAAGCTTTGACAGTGATGTATGTATGACCTTATAACTGAGACAGAAGGGGCATGCCTACAGCGCTAATTGGTAAACTCGAGACCCAGGACTCTACTCTAATTTCCAAGCAGATGCAGGGAGGATCTAGCTACCCCCTGCGTAAAAAAATGTGTGGCCTCCCCCATAATAGCGCACAAACTTTGAGATTTTCAACGTAAACAATGCAATGTATAGAATACAGCGGACAACCTATATTTAACATCGTAACGACAACTGGTCAAGTTCTTTCAATTCATTATCTGATATTGAAAGATTGTTAAATAATCATAATGAGCCATGTATATTAGTAGTCATATATAAGTTACAATTATTCATCATATGCATGCAATGCTTTACGAAGTCCAAAGTTTTTTCTTTTCTTTCAGGGAGGTCTCGCTGTCAAATCGGATGTGCAATGTTAGCACCGGGACATGATGTTGGTTACATGCAAACTTTAGAAATAAATACACATTTCCAATCATGACTAAATTTATTTCAAGATCCCCAATAGCTATCCTGAAAAAGACTATCTACATCGCTACATCAGCTCTCAGATAAATTGGAGACAGAAAAAGGTTACCATTACGTTTATATTCCATCATTGATTGAATTACCAAAGATAAAGTTTGCTCTTTGAGGATGTTTGTTTGTTTATTTGTTTGTCTCGTCTGACACCTCTTGTTTTTGCGGAAGAAATTATTTGATGATCCTCGAGCTAAATAGAAATCGCTTCCGTCTGACACGGGCATATAGAATCAGTACTGAGAAGATTCTGATAGTTACTAGTATCAGGAATTGGTCCAAAGTTGTCTACTTTCTTCCCTACTAAGAAAGTTTACCTTGGGTGTGCATGAAAGACACCTTTTGTTCTTCAGATTTTGTTTTAGATTTTTGATATGCAATGGTATTTTCTTCTTATTGTAGTTTTACGTTCCACCAGTAGTCGGTATGTGAATGTGTGTGTGTCCTTGGTATATTCACACGCAAACCCACGCACTCATACAAACAGGATAACAGACATGCTACTATTGCTACGGTATTTTAGTGGAAGGGACCACGCACGAAAATTTCCCAGGGGTGTGTTATATTCGAAATGAACATAAACTGACGTAATAACAACAAAATGCAGTGCAAAGTGAGTATTCTCGCCCTCAAGCCATATGTATATGTCGATATTTATTAGGTACGCTATCGTAATGATAGATGGAATACACAAATATGGATTATAAAGAAAAACTTGCACCTCCCTCCACCCCTATTGTACGAACCGTTTGGTTGAGCCCTGGGGGACCTTGACGTACGCCCGCGGGGTGTCTGTTTGATATGGCCCGCGAGCCGTGGCTGGGCGCGCCCGAGCGTCCTCAAACACCGCCTGTGACCCGTGGCCGCCCCGAGCCATAGGTCGCACACGCCAGTGATTTTCCCACGGCAGCGCGCCCCACAGGACTCCCGGCGGCTGGCATACGCGTACCGATGAATCACTGACAGACACTCCGCAGAGAGAGACGAACTGTGAGATACCACCCGGACAAGGACGTTCCGAAAAACAAGCCCCGCTGTTCCGTAGCCTTGTAAAAGACATGCAGGAAATTGTCAGGCACTCAAGGGAGTTGGAAACAGCGAACAACAAGTGTTATCTGCGTTGAAAAATAGGGAAAAGCTGGCCTTCCCAAAATATCAAAGGCTGGTGTCACGAACCACTAATTTCTTGCACACGGAGCATATCATCATTTCCTGTTTCAGCCTGGAGTTTTAGAAAACATTTAGGATGGAAAAAATGGAGAGCGATACACTCAGCTCAGTACGACAACAACAAAACGTCCAAACGCCATAGGAATTCCAAACTATTTCTCGACTATTGTACCTTCATTAGATGCTTACATTCCAAAGCTATTACCAACCATTTTCCCACAGTCGCGTGTTGGCCACTCCGAGGGAATGCTTCTAGTCGACGACGCCAGTATTTGATACGGCCGTCGCCCCATTGTTATGTTTATGAATAAAGCTTTAGAATGGGGCACGCTTCTCTTTTTAGATTTGCCGTGTTTCCGGATGCGATGACTATTATGCCAAAATTCTTTTGCTAGCGTTATACAGAGACCTCACGCGAGCTTTAGTAGTGTCGTGACATTTGGGCTAAGGTTGGGGACAATTATCTTCTATACTTTCATATGTCACCGCTTCTGAAGGGTGGGGTTCCTGCTATACAACCATTTCCTATTGTCTGAAACAAGCTTGCTAGGGCCTTTGATATAGGGAATCGTCTTATTTGATACTACTAGTACTAGGAATCATAACACACTACCTACTTGCACTACATAATTCAATAGTCGCACACAAAATATTCATTTCATACCATATTTAATACCTCAGTATCAAAAAAAGACCAACACATGTACACATAGAAACTTTGTATGTTTAACATACGTCCATATAAATATATGTATCATATAAAATATATCTGCAATTTCATTAATTTCTCTCAATTCATTGTTTTCTGTATATACATAATAGAAATCATTTGTACAGTAACTGATGTACGGATTTCAGTACATTTAACGAATGGAATGTACAATATTTAGAGTCTTTTTTCAGT
Source organism: Branchiostoma lanceolatum (assembly GCA_035149815.1). Taxonomy (NCBI): domain Eukaryota; kingdom Metazoa; phylum Chordata; class Leptocardii; order Amphioxiformes; family Branchiostomatidae; genus Branchiostoma; species Branchiostoma lanceolatum. Next base: position 15,779,629 of record CM068875.1, on the reverse strand, counting down.
TCGTTTTTTCACCATGGTCTCCACATTTTCTCTTCGGGGATGGGCGCGGGTGAGACGGCGGCCTTGGTGGGTACGGTAGCCGCCTGTGTCGGAACTGGGTGACTGGGCATCATGGTTTGCGAGATAGAGGAAAGTCCTTGCGGTTGCGCGGCCGACACGACGGCTGTATTGGTGTACTGCACGGGAACAACTTGTTGCTGCTGTCCGTTGGTTTGGACGATGGTCTGCCCGCTGGGGAGAAGCACCGCCACCGGCTCTCCGCCGACGAAGTGGCCGGGCACCACGGGGATCCCGCCGTACATGGTCGTCTGGATGGCCTGGGGGTACGCACCCTGAGCCGGGGACAGCTGCACCCTCTGCATGGGGACTGACGCCGAGGCTGGCACCTGCACTTGCACGGGCTGAACGTGTGGGAATGCCGACGGGTGAACCCCTGCGTACACCCCGGACGTCATGACGTTGGTAGCCGGCTGGTGGGTCGCCAGGTGGTTGATCAGACGCTGTTTCACCTGCGTGTCGACACCATCCATGGAGCCCATGACGCGGGACACTTCGGTCATACACTCGGAGAACCCGGAGCGGTACTTGCCCAGCAGAGAGGGGTCGGTGGAGACGGCGGCCGCCATCTGCTGTCTCTGGAGGTTGCGAAGATGCTTGACAGTCATCTCCAAGATGTCAGCTTTCTCCAGCTTTGAGTGACGGGAACTCTGCAAGACACAAACATCAAAGACTTGGTCAATATCCTGTGGTCTCATATGCTTCTTCCATAAAAACTTTTGCACTGATTTAAATTTTAACAGTCTAAAAATCCATCAATTGTAAGATGATATGTGTACTTACATCTTTGTTCAGTGCTTCAAGGATGAGGGTCTTCAGTTCAGTCAGGCTCTCGTTGATACGGGCACGGCGTCTTTTCTCCATGATTGGCTTGGAAGACTGTAGAAAAAAGGTGCAAAACATGGTAAGATACATTGTCTGCACTTCGCATATGAATTTGCTAACTAGAAGTACAAATTCGATCATAATCAATGGGCCAATGAGAAACTACCACCCAAAACTTTGGGTATTGTAGTGGAGTTGTGCGGTACACAAATACATACCTTACGGCTCTCCATCCTAGCCTCACGGGCCTTGTCTACAACCTTCTCGGCAGGCATGTCGGTACGGTCTGGAGTTATTCCGAGTAAAGTCCGGCGAATGTGTAGGAATGAAACTTCGTGACTGCGAGCGGCGTTCTGCGATCAACTGCTGAATGGACGGTCGTGTGGCGAGTGTGGGAACAGAGATTTCTGCTTTGTATTTATATCCTTCTGTGCTCGTGTGAAATTCTGTGGCGACCGGTTCCCACACTACATTCATGCGGGCTCAGCCAATGGGAGAGAATAGGTGCGTCGCCATTTTGGGAAATGAGGGCATCCCATTGGTTGAGGTCACTGCACCGGTGACGTAGTGGCTCGCCATTGGTCCGCTATGTTGTAATGCCAATCACTCTTGCATGGCCACCTCTGACAGTTGACATCTGTTGGCATGCGGACGCAAAGTGGCAGGCTTATTATCCCGCTAAGCACGTGCCGGGCCTTTTGTCTGCGGCTGGCTGGAGTGTGGGAAAACCCCGCCCCCAAGTCCTGTCCGTCGCGTACAGTAAACAAGGGTTGCAAATGTAAACAAGGGGTGCTGATAAGATGTTAAATGGTATATGGCTGTGCTGAAAAGTCACAAAACAATCGTGTGTGCGTACGCCGCGTCCCACAAATCCGACGACTGACATGTATGGTTGGGTTGTGGAGACGAAATCACCGTGTTCTGTGCGAATGCCTTACGGGTGTATTTGAGTCAGTGGCTGTAGGAATGCGGGTGACACGCCGGGGTAAGAGTCAAGCAGCGCCATAAGTGCCCCTGGCGGTGTTCCCACGGGGAGAATGCCGAAACAGACCTACCGTATCTCCGCCAATTTGCCCCCGAGCACAAACGATTAAAAGTTTTGGCGGGAAATGGAGTAGCACGATTTACCGCCCAACAACATTCATAAAATGTTACGTGGAGAAAAAAAAGGCGCACGTAGCAAAAACTTGTGTGTTCTGAGGATTATGGTCAGGATTAGGGCCAGGGATGCAATTTCCTACAAACCTACGTTCCCAAGCAAAATTGATATTCGTTTATTAACATTGCAGATGTGATTTGCTTGCATTCTTCTTGTATGATAGTAATTGCATCACACGAAATGACTGAAAGTTTGTGTTTCATCAAATTTTTGCGTGATGTATTGAGGGTAGGACGATACCGGACCTCAATCCAACAAGTGTTTATTATTTTTGAGGATCATGACTTTACCATACATTTCTCTTTGAGGTGTGTTTTTTTTTCTCTACATATCTCTTTTTCTGCACTAAACTTGGAGGGGCACCTGCTATGGATGTAGGTGAATAACGGGGTCCACCGCGACGTTGTGCTTTCGTAAAAAGTGCCGTACCAAACTCTCCCGTTACCTGGTTTGGTAGTGATAGCGATCGTGTCTATGGCTTCAATCCTTTACCGGGTGTCAGGAGCTGTCTACGGCACGCGTGCGACAGACGCTGGGGCGCGGGCGGAGGTGGGACACGCGTTCACCGCCTGGCCCTACACGGCGGTCCGCTTTTTACCTGGCTTCCGACCAAATCCCGCTATCGGGTTTCCTTCGCCCTTCCCGGCGGGATGACGGGCACTCGCCCCGGCTGCTTCCGGAAAGGATCGGCTGCGTTTCGTGAAACAGCCGCCTCGGTTGGTTTCCGGTGGTACATACGGAACTCATCTGTGAAGATGGAGTTTAGCATAAGGTCGCGTGCCATGGCGCGAGGTATACCATTACTGTAGTTTATAACTCTAGTGCGGGAACAATTAGAGGCATTATAATAAGTTTCCTCTTAGATTGTATAATCTCGACAGGTAGTATCCTTTCGCATTTCAGTGCAGTTTTTATTGATCCGGAAATGAACGCGTTCAAGTTGTCTGAGGTAGTTGGAGGCTCGCGAAATGGCCAGAAATCAAAAGATTCGATCACAAAAGCCAGTTGCAAATCGCTTCCAGTCGCGCTCGAGAGCTCTGGGCTTCGTCAACTGACGCCAAGGCCGTGGGAACGGGTTCCCTCTGGCATCAGGGTGACAATTTTATCGACAGAAAGAAAAACACTTGTCGAGCAAACGACTCGCTGGTGTAAATGGGGGGACGCATTCCGCAGCCGCGCTGTCGTTTGCACAATCTGTTGTTGACAGAAAAGTTTGGCGCGAAGATAACATGCTCAGGCGCGAGGCGACAGGGCCGAAGTCCGACAAGCCGCGTTTGTATGCAGAGCATTTACACACTGTTTGATTGAAAGGTGATCGTTTGACTTTCCGATCTGACTTGTAGGAAAGTTTGCTTTTCCCACACTCGGCGTGAACCCTCTTCTGTCCGGCGGGCCACGGGTCAAACAACCCCGCTTTGACTCAGCGCCGGAGCCGTGGTCTTTCTGGTGACGAAAATATTTGACATGCGCTGGGCCGCACGGCACGCGTGTCTGAAATTCTAACCTGTTTTTTTACAACCTTCCTCGCCACCTGCCACGAGTCAACCCTTACGACTGGAAATAGTTATCGATATCTACCAGTCTTGTCATTGCCGGCGAGATCTAGGACGATAAACTTTGCCACGATTTCTCAATCCCCTTCTGAGGTCCAAACTTTGTGGCTTCCTTTTGTAACAGTGTGGAGGAAAAAAGTCGTCTGATTATGACGTCATGCAGCAAGTTTGTGTGACTTCTACTGAGTAAATGATGTCATTTCCTGGGCATTCGTTTTACCATCGGTGTGCAAGTTATAATAAAGGGGTACGACGTTTGGTCGCGTGCCTAAATAATGATCGGCAGCCTTTCACAATCGTGCCCTGCGCGAGGCTTTGTGAAATTCCGTTGTCTTCCCGCGACAACAGTTTCTTTCCCACCATTCCCACGTCCCCTGAGTGCGAGAATTCCTTTGTGATGCTGAGGAAACCTGTTGGTGCGCCATTGTCGTCCTGCCGCTACTACGGCGTTCCCACGACCCTCTTTTTCTCATGCAAAACTGGCTGAGAAGGGAGCCCCATTATGTCCACATTAGCGCCAATCGTGCAAACTACCTCCGCGGAGGGTAACTTCACATCTGCTCCATTTTCCCACCCTCTCGATCACGTGACAATTACGTCATTATTTTGTACCGCTATATCTTCAAGCAGATGTGATGAGTGTGTACGGTAATGCTTTTCCAATGTCTTCATTTCATGTACACTGTCTTAAAAACTGCTGGGGAAAAACGTAGAACAGAAAGGTCTTTTGAGAGTTGTTTTTTCTTCATTTATTCCATTTCACTTGCAAGAACCTTCTTTGTTGCTGCAACATAATGGCATTGTTTGCTGATAGAATTTAGACAATTCTTCCGCACGCGGTTGATTAAAAAAAAAAAAACACACACAAAAAACACGAAATTCAATATATCAGTACCAGTCTGTAAGTATAGACAACGGAAATGTCCCCTTATACCATACATATGATATTGTAACACCTATTTCACAAGAGTTGTTTTCTGGATTAGAATATCCGTATTTGTGCAAAATTGACACTGAATACGACGATTCCCGATGTCCTACTATTCTTAGCAACATCAGCATTTCTCACTATTCCTGTTCATTAGGCTCATTCTCAACACTTGTAAAAGACTTCTTGACACTGAATCTGTCCGCTTAGCTTACGTCACATTGGTGCGAAAATTGACAAGTCTGGCGTAGACCAAAAGAAAATCAAAATAACTCAGACAAAACCTATTAAAGGTGAGAGTTGTCGTATAAACATTAGAATATTTCATCAAAAGAAAGCAAAACGTCTTAGGGATAAACCCATTAGAAGTGATTAACGTTGTCTACACGGTAACGTCCTGTTTATCTTCAAGTTTGACAAGTGACAGTTGACAGGTATTTTGTTTGAAGGCCAATTTCCTAGCGGAATATATATGTAGTGCAGCCTACATGACTTTATAATGATAAGCGGTCCGCGTTTCTTGGCAAGTATGTGGTGAAGTTTCGCTTCCCTCTGTTAAAATATAGGATTTATCTACATAAGTACGTGTGAATCTCGATATTATATGAGTTTGTTACATTTTCCCATATCACAAAGAAGCGAAGAATTCACTCACTTAATAATTCTTACAGTACAGTAGTACTGTAACTTGACAATGTATACATGTATCTATATTCTTTTGTGGCCGCTGTACTTTACCCAGTGGGTATATATGTACAATAGAGGAGTTCTCTTTTTAACCTGTTTGGTACAATAAAGGTCTTTATTAAGAGAATTTGGTTGATACTGACTAGCCACTTCGAAAGCCATTTTCCTTCTTATTTTCTCAAACAAACTAAACAAAACACAAGGAAAAACTGTGGTGAAAAAAACATGGCTTCTGCTGTCTCTCACATATACGTTACATCTGGTCAACACTCATGCCAGACAATCTTGTGAATTTTCTCGCCTGTCACCAGTCCTTGCTTTGTATTTGCATGAAAATAAATGTGTCGACAAGACTACATAGAAAACAAAACAATGTATGATCATGAATTAGCACCCCAACTGTTACGAGATCTGGAAATCTATCACTGTGTTTTCCTTGTATGACCCAAGAGAAAGTAGCAAATGCATAATTCATTATAGTTAAGTTAAAGCATATTTACTGCTTGTTGATACTTCATCAACTTGTTTAATTGTTTTGCTATATTTTTGATACACTTTGCTTTTCCTCATTCATTTGAACCTTTTATTTCATATTTCAAATAGTGGCAAAATAGAATTGCATGTATCCCTTAGACAATGATGACTTCGATTGCCATCTATAGAGACTTGTGTGAAATTTTAAAACAAATTGCCACGACCCGGGATTGAACCAGGGACCTTTAGATCTTCAGTCTAACGCTCTCCCAACTGAGCTATCGCGGCTCTTAAAATTCAATTCAAAGGCATTATTACAGATAGAATAAATCTTTATACATCATTCGCCATATAAGAGCGAAATTTCCAGACAAATCAATGTTATATGTAACTTCCTTCTAATAAAACTACTTGAAATAGATATTACAGACACCCCTTCCAAAAACACTCAAGAAAGAACTTGCCCAATCTATTAAGAGAAAACAATGTTTAGTTGTGTCTGTTTACCAAGGAGGTTCTGTCATACTTTCATTGTTATATTGTGACTTTGTGAGATATCTATATCATACCCAAATTGTGCCGATATAAAACAATTTTTCAAATTTTCGCTCCAATTAACACCTTAAAATTTTTGCCTAAATCGTAGCCTCCGTTGCAGACTCCTTCCGGCTGTTTTCTTTTTCGAGTTACAGTTTTATTATTACATTTTTTCCTCATTGCTGGCCAGCGATAAGAAAAAAAAAATGTAATAGTAAACACGAAAACGGTAACTTGAAAAAGAAAACAGCCGGAAGGAGTCTGCAACGTAGCCTCCGATGCAGACTCAACCCGGCTGTTTTCTTTTTCAAGTTATTGTTTTTATACTATCATATATTTTTTTCTTGTTGGTACCATGCACATACATATTGCTTCTAATATTATAGTATAAAAACAATAACTTGAAAAAAAAAACAGCCGGGTTGAGTCTGCATCGGAGGCTATCTGCAACGAGTTTATTGAACATGATCCTTATGTACGATGGCAAGACTCGGTAAGTTGTCAATACAAATAAATATAACTGAGCATGGCATTACCAAAACAGCGCTAAGTCGTTGAGAGAGCCACGCTGGTAAAGAAAACAGAAATTGATGAATATGTAAACAATTGTTTTTATTGCAATATTGTTTCAAGTTTAAAAAGATAATAGAGCTCGTTACCACATATCTACACATACATGCATAAGTATCTTATTTCAAGAGGATGCTGATATTCAAGAAAATGCATACTAGACAAGAAATGATACGGCCATTCTCCTGAAGAGGTTTAAGTGTCCTTTATTGGAATGAATATCACTTTTGATTTTGAATACACCCTTAACGAGGTCTTTCTTTTGGTCAAACAGTAAAACAATACCACCATTATCACCTTCTTCACTGGAGATATTGATATACAGATTGATTTCTGTGTTTGAGACTTAAAAAGAGGTCGATCTTGCCCAAATAAATTGTCATCTAACGCACCCCCAAGTTTTAAACCCTTCTACTAGTGACAATAGTTTTTACCATAACTGTTGATATGATTGGCCAGTGTACTTCATTAGGAAGATACTACCACTTGGTGACGGGGTACCGGCGCTCAAACGATATGTTGGTGATATTTACTTACTGTAAATGCATCTAACCAACATATAACCTCCTTGATTTCACTTCACGTGGTTTTTATTTCGCACTAAGGCGAAAATGGAGTGTTCCCGGTGGTTTTAAGTTCGCGGAAGCGCTATAGTCACGTTACTGCTACAGTATTGGAGAAAATTGTTTGCGATGGCTTTAAGTTCGCGGTGAACCGGTCGTCGCGAAAACCGCGAACATAAAACCACCGCGACATTTCTGCATTTATAGTATATTTTCCCTCTGTTTCTACAATGTATTTGCAATAAGCCCACGGGCATTAACTTGCAATAAAAACTTTCAATGTTATATCAAGGAATACCTGTCAACTGTTACCTGTCAAACTTGAAGATAAGCAGAACGTTACTTTGTAGACAACGTTAATCACTTCTGATGGGTTTATCTTTAAGATGTCTTAATTTCTTTTGATGAAATATTCTAACGTTTATACGACAACTCTCACCTTTAATGGGTTTTGTCTGAGTTATTTTCGTTTTCTTTTGGTCTGCGCCAGACCTGTCAATTTTCACATCAAGGTGACGTAAGCTAAGCGGATTGATACAGTGTCAAGAAGTCTTTTACAAGTGTTGAGAATAACCCTAATGAACAGGAATAGTGAGAAATGCTGATGTCGCTAAAAATAATAGGTATTGGGAATCGTCGTATTTAGCGTCAATTTTGCACAGATAGGGATATTCTAATCCAGATAAGAACTCTTGTAAAAGGGTGTTACAATATCATATGCATGGTATACGGGAACGTTTTAATTTCCTAAACTTACAGAATTGTACTGATATATCGAATTTAAACCTCCTTGCTTATATAGAACCAATGTTCTTGATAGATCTGAAAAAAGTCTGATACATCAAAGACATTATATTCTATATAATGTCCTTAGATACATGTACCAAAATCACTACGGCAATTACAATTTTCGTGTTGTTATGTAACACTTTTTGGCGGATGGTTTAAAACAATTGCCACGACCCGGGATTGAACCAGGGACCTTTAGATCTTCAGTCTAACGCTCTCCCAACTGAGCTATCGCGGCGGTTAATACAATTTATAGACACATCACAATTCGACCAATACAGCAGAACCCACCAGACAATTGATATGATACGTAAAGATAGCAAAACTGGGTAGGTTCTCTACACAAGAACAAGATAGAACTGTTGATACCATTGACAAAACACTGCTAAGTCATTGAGGGAGCCACCCCGGTAAAGAAAACAGAAATTGATGAATATGTAAATAATTGTTTTTATTCCATTAAATCGATTTTATTGAATATGATCCATATGTACGATGGCAAGGCTCGGTGGGTTGTAAACACAAGGAAATACAACATATGAGTATGGCATTACCAAAACAGCGATAAGTCGTTGAGAGAGCCACGCTGGTAAGGAAAACAGAAATTAATGAATATGTAAACAATTGTTTTTATTCCATTAAATCGATTTTATTGAATATGATCCATACGTACGATGGCAAGACTCACTGGGTTGTCAACACAAAGAAATACAACTGTGAGCATGGCATTACCAAAACAGCACTAAGTCGTTGAAAGAGCCACACTGGTAAAGAAAACAGAAATTGATGAATATGTAAACAATTGTTTTTATTGCAATATTGTATCAAGTTTAAAAAGACAAAAGAGCTCGTTATCACATATCTACACATACATAGCTATCTTATTTCAAGAGGATGCTAATATTCAAGAAAATGCATATTAGACAAGGGATGATACGGACATTCTCCTGAAGATGTTCAAGCATTTTCTTTGAAAGAATATCGGTTTTGATTTTGAATACACCCTTAACGAGGTCTTTCTTTTGGTCAAACAGTAAGACAATATGACCATTATCACATTGTGCGGAGGACATTGATATACAGATCAATTCTTTGCATTTGAAACTTTCAAGAACCTTTGCCAAAATTGTTATCTAACGCACCGCCAATTTCTAAACCCTTCTAGTGACAATGGTTTTTACTGTATTCGTCTCTTGATATGATTGATCAGTGCACTTGAACAAGAAGATAGTACCACTTGGGGACAGGGGTATTTGTTCAGCTTACCCTCGAGTCCATGATTCCCACTTATATTCAATTGCGTAAATCTGATACCAAAATTTTAGTTGAGTGCAAGGTACTAGTACTCGACGATCACAATGTAATATGAACTTCAAAAATTAGCACATTCACAAAATGCGTGATGCGTGTAGCCATGTAAATATTATTAGGAAAAGGTATGGAAAAAAACACACAAGTGCCGCGACCCGGGGTTGAACCAGGGACCTTCAGATCTTCAGTCTGACGCTCTCCCAACTGAGCTATCGCGGCAGTGATTTCATAATGGCCCATCAGAGTCCGATCACGATGGCCTTGATACATGGCATTGAGATGTAATCTCCAAGCAGATCAGATCTACACGGTGCACCGAAAATCGTATATGCTAGCCAGAAAAGCTACGGTGCAGGCTGGAGCTTACCCGGCTGACTTGAGCTTCTCTGGCTAGCATATACGATTTTCGGTGCACCGTGTAGATCTGCTTGGAGATTAATTGACATGGTCATACGAGATGCCATCATATCACTTTTGTTAGACTTCCGATATGCTTCAATCATGAAAGCTAAACAAAGTCTTTGGTAGCGACTTAAAACTTATAAAAGGACTAGGATGCATAGGGATGACCCGAAACTAATCATTTCTGCAATTTCCAACCTTGGTCTTGAGTACATCATGTTATTTCATACACTATTATTTCATGATGACACACAGTGTTTCAGTTTGCAAAGGACAGCAAAACAAATGACAATTTTCTTCGATGGTGGTATTGGAACCTTGTCTTTCAGCATGGAAAAGTGTTCTTTTTGGAGCTAATATAGGTTTTGACTTTGAATGGACACTCAACGAGGCCATTATTTCTGTCAAACAGTAAAACAATAGCGTCGTTATCACCTTGTTCAAAAAGACATTGATACACAGATCAATTCCTTCTTTAAAAAGTAAAGATGTTTACTAAAATTTCCATCTGACCCGACGCAGGTCGGTGTTGCCGATACAATAGTTATCACCTAGAAGAAACATAATACCACCGATGGCGCAATCCTATAGATATAGTACAATAATTGTAGCCTCTACCAGGCTCCAGGGGCGGCTGGAAAGAGTAGAAATTGGCCAAATAGACAGAAAGATATGCAAGAGGGGTTAGTTTGGTATAGGGGTAAAGTTTGGCATATTGGACCCTCTCTCCATAGCCGACTCCCTTAGCATACTATTCACCATATTTGGCCAATTTCTACTATTTTTTCAGCCATCCGCGGAGCCTGGTAGAGGCTACTATGATTGTACCGTCGGTAAAAAATTCCCCACACAGTACCGTACACATAACAGACACTTTTCTACTGCAAAATTGATTTTGCTTCCACAAATTATGCAATGATTGGACAGAATACTACGGTTGACTAGAGGAACACGCGTGGTATTTCTTCGAAAACAAAATTTCCCCACATAGTACCGTAAATATAACAGACAATTTCTACAGTAAAATTGTTTCTGCTTCCACAAACGATGCGATAACTGGCTAAGATACTAATACTACGGTTGAATGGAGGAACGCACAAGGTATTATTTCTTCGAGAGAAAAAAAAACAACTTTTGCCCACACAGTGCCGTAAATCAAGGAGACAATTTCTACTTCAAAATTGTTTCTGCTTCCACAAATAATGGACAGAATACTACGGTTGAATAGAGAAACGCGTAAGGTATTTCTCAATAGAAATTCGTCTTGGTTTGGGACCAGTGAATGGGCACCTGTTATGTAAGGAACGCCGGTCACTGCGGTAGGTTTCGGCCTGGGAAACACCGCACATGTTAGTTAGAAGTGCCGGAGAGGGTAGGGAACCTTCCAATGCTATGTTTCCTACTTCCTTGTCTTTCATTCCTTTATTCAATAGGAATGTTTCCTTCTTTTCACAAGTATTATGTTCACTTCCGATCACGCTCACTTGAATCGTCAGGACTAGTGTCACCACAAAAGCTTTTCATGCCGAACTTTGTAAGCATTGATAACCGTGACGTATAAAAGATGACAGATCATTCTTCTGATGAATTATTTCCGCTAGTTACTTCACGTGTACACGGACCTCCCGCATTGAAGCTATCGCCAATTCTCGCGTTAGTTGACGAGAATGTGTGTGAAAAATATGCCGTAATCACCTGCAATGATTTGCTTATATCCTTGTCTTTTGTCACGCTGTACACGTGGTTTTAGAAATATTCTTAAACATCCTTGCAATAGCTACTAGTATTGGATAACAAGTCAGTCAAAAACGGTTATAATTTGTACTCTTCTCCGTGCATTCTTTTCCACACAAAAAGACCATAACCACAGAATCGAAATTCAGTTTTTATTGCAAAGAAAAACATTGTTGAAACTGATATCAATACCAATATCTCTTTTTTCATGACCATTTTCACTGATAATATGATTGCACTTGAGTACAGCAATACACAGAAGTAGATGTAAGCTTTACGCTTGTCACCAGTATTCTGTGCACATTAGACAAACATTTCCACAAATAAAACGACGCTCTGTACATGTCGGTTACAAAGTCCACACTATTCAAACTATTTCTTGCCGTCGAATATCTTCGGTCCTGCGGCGCTGCGCAAAAAGTCCTGGTTTGTACTGAACAGCTCTAGCTGTTCTGGAGCGGCCTGGCCGACTGTCAGGAACGGCAGTTCCAACTGCTCCGGGTCCGCACTGGCCACGCCTCCGAGGAAACTACTGGCGATGTCTTCGTTCTGTAGGATGTCGGAGAGAGAGAACCCAGCGCCCGGCCCTCCGAGTCCGAGGCCGGATGGTCCGGATCCAAAACCGCCCATAGAACCTGGAAATGTGATGTATAGAGACATTAAGCGACCAGCGTTTATGTTTATCAGAGCTTTGTAAGGTACCTAGATATTAGTACGATTTCGCAATGGAAACAAGTTTGATTAACGACTGGTTCTGCCACCTATGACCTGAACTTCCTGTCACTCCGGCAAGTTTGACCTTTGCGGTCGTCTTCCCATTCCTAAATGACAGTGCATTCAAATGACTACGAACACACACGAAACAATGAGGTTTAGAATTTTGAACCTCCTTGCTCAAACAAACACACATGTCAAAAACATAGACGGAGTCGATATTGTTTCCGATAAAAATGACACAAGAAAGACATAAAGTGTGGACTGTGCATGGCTACCCTTGCTGTCATTCTCATCTTATACTTATCTACGGTTATATAGCTGGAGAGTACGTAACAGTAACAAGCATTATTACAATAGGTATAACGCCCAACATTAGAAAGACATACAAAATCACGCAACTCGAGAATGACAAGACGGACGCCACTAGTCTCAAAGTAGATGTAGAGAGGCAAAATCGTAACACTTCTCAAGTTCACGGTTCCCGGTCGGAGTGTACGTAACAGTTAAAAGCATTCCTACAACGGGTAACGCTCACCTTTACAAAGACATACAAAATCCTGCAACTCGAGCATGACAAGACGGATGCTACTAATCTTCAAGTAGATGTAGAAAGGCAAAATAGTAACACTTCTGAAGCTAACGGTTCCCGGTCGGAGCAGCGACTTTTACTACAAAGAACTACGTCACGATTTTGCCTTTCTACATCTGCTTCGAGATTAGGATCCTACATCTGTTAGGAGATTGTATATCTACCGTCTAGTATACTACAGGGTAACACATTTCAGAGTAGGCCAAGAGGCGTCGCCAAAATAAATTCAACTCACGTGCTTCTGTCATAATGAAGACTGCAAACGCCGACAGGACGAAGATGCTCAACAGTTTAAGTGCCATGGCTGGTAGATTAGGTCTTTTAGCTGTGCAGGAAAAAAGAAGCGAACAGCCTCGGTCATAGACATTCATGAACTTCTGTATCCACTAGCCTCCACCAGGCCTACCTATATGGGGTTGCAGATTGTCTAATTCGGCAAAAATATTAATAACTGAGCAGAAGAACTGACACGCGCTAAGGGCAAATGAAACCCTATGGTGGCCAAACTGGGAAATGCTTCTTCTTATTTGGCTAAAATTACTGTTTTTCAGCCAGTCAACCGAAATCGCTGTAAAATGAATAAGGATTTCAACTGCGTTTTTATCACTCTTGTGTACACTCATGAAGCTTTCTTCTAAACATGAGACGGAAAGGGACTCACCTATTTTCAGCTCCCGATGTAAGTGTGCGCTCCCAACTTCTACGGACTGATTGTGAAGCTCTGCTCTTCGTTTCTGCTTCTTATATACAAGCCAAGGAGGACACTCAGGCAATAAGAAGTTGCCCGGAAGTTTGAGGATTCTAAGTATCGTCCAGGTGGCTGCTGGGAACGAAAGATGACGTCATCAAGGACGGTCCCAGCTCGTGCCAAGCTTTACTCATGACGTCATTGGCACTCAGTGTCGGCTTGTACAGGGCTGACGTCACTGAGTTGGAGCTGTGCCCATGTACTGGCTTCGGTACACCACAATGACCTTGGGTACACAAATGTAGGTCACTACGCTTTGGACCAATGAGGTCCTATCTTATAAAAACCTCGGGCATACATGGTATTGAAATTCTAGACGATCAGAACACGATCCATTGACATCCATTTCTAATCACAAGCCTGGCAAACACATCATACGCTGTACAGCATATAGGGAAACTTGGACACTGCGTACACTGGCGATAAGACCCGGATATTACGTCACTTCCGCTTACCTGCCAAGGACTGATAAGCCAATCGTTGAGAGACCTTCTTGGAAAGACAAGGAGTATAAAGCACCTGCCCCCTCTATAACCTCCTTGCACTGACACGTGGGGTTACGTGGAGTCTGACTACGTGTGCTGAAAGACGCAAGGCTGCCGTTATACATGTTGATGTATACGTGACGGGAAGCACATACACTATAGCTACACCATATGGGCTCCTTGAAGTTCAACTTTTGAACTCTACCAGTGAGATTGTGTCTTGATTTTCTCAACTAACCATATTGAAATCTAGAACTTCTAGAAAACGTGCGCACTGATCTACATGGTACTAATGAGGGTTTGCAGGGAGATGCCTGATTTCACCCTTGATTTCACGGCATCTAGTACATTATCACTCCAGGCAGTTTTGCTCCTGATATTCCAGTTAAGTTTTTGTGCTCATAGTACACCAGATTAGGAGGATAAAAAAAGGCAGGATAAACTTTATGCTTTAATACAAAACTGTTGACGTGTATGCTATGCGCTCGTGAGTTACTCTCCAAGCAGAGGAGGCGTTCCGGATGGTTTTTACGTGTTTTTAAGGCGTTTTATCGGGGTTTGTAGAAGAAAGCCCGACAAAAGCGTCTAAAACACGTCAAAAACCAGCCGGAACCCCCCCTCTGCTTGGAGAGTACTCGTGAGTGAAAACAGCGAATGGAGATCAGTGGACGTTCGTGTGGCCACCATTACCTAGTCACCAATCAGACTCGTACTCATGAGTGCATCTCTTTCACCGGCGCACAAATTTGTACAACTGATTATTCACGGACAATTTCCTCTTTGTCCCCGGAACTACTTAACCCCTGCGACCTCGTCATATCGGCACTTAAAATCACTTACGCCTGGAGTTCTTCAAAAACAGTGTGAAATATGCATTCAATTTTCCTTTTTGATAACAACAATAATATTTAGGACAATGATTTCAAGATGGCTGTCGCTATGGTATTGAGTATTATGTTTAGTACCATGTCTATGCTCCCATGACTGCCCCTGTGTCGTACTATATAGCTACGCAGGAGGTAGATGATGTAAAGGTGTGAAGATATTTAGGATGAAAGAGAGATGAAGAAGAGAACGAGTTGGGATGACACCCTCTTGAAAAGAGCATCCAGGACAGTGACCGGTTTGGCACAAATATGTACATCATCACCATATGTCGCCTTACGGTCTTCATATGGTCTGTTTTTATGTTGGGGGTCAGCATAAGTTTGTTGGGATTTTTCTCATTCCTTTGCGGCATTTTTCGGGACGTAGTGATGTAACATTTGTGGTAAATCCAAAGGAGCTTCAAAGGCATCAAAGAGGTTTCAAACTAGTGAAAAGTTCCTTTATCGTACGTATGGTAGAGACAGTGGACTACTACTATGGTAGAGACCGACTTTACTATGTTGCCCCCCCCCCAGTAATATTTCAATGGGAGACGAAGTAAGAGTTAAAATCCAATATTCTTCTGAATAACAGAATTCTACAAACATTGGTTCAAAGCAGGTATATTGCTAGCGCCCAAAACAACCGTTTCCTTGTAAGCATACACTGTGCAAACAAGAAAGCTTGTATGACCCTAGTCTCCAAGCAGACCCAACGGTTGCAAAGACCGTATCCAACTGGCAGAAGGAGTTCTCTGGCTGACTGGAGCTTCTCTGGCTAGCTTGTACGATTTTGGCACCGTGGAGATCTGCTTGGAGATTAGTATGACCCATGGCTAGCAACGCCATGCTTTCCTAACACACTGGAGATCACTGGAGTGACAGACGGAGTTGGACACCGTAGGTTTCGCTTCACTGGCGTATCATCTAAATGTGGTCCCGTTTGCACACAAGGCGTACGGACTACCTCCACCTGCTACGGTGTTTTCTTCTCAGATTGTGTCTTACATTCTGAGCTACAATCACTGATAACATCGTGATTTATCTGTACTGTAGCGTTATCGGATCAATTAGCAAAGCATGGCGGGAAATGGAGCATAGAGTAAACTTAGCGGCACATTCGCACCACGTCAGGCGTACCCTGAACGGAAATGAGAAGGTTGCGCAGGTGAGTGCGTTACGTCAGTTCCGCTTCATGGATCAATCTTCTGTCATGGAGCCTGACAAGACTGGCTGGAAAAGTTAGCGGACAGGATACGGTGATGAACAGTGGGGATCAGTTGTGACATCATGTATACACACACACACAGGCATGCTATCAAATGTGTCACGGTGTTTTTATTGGTATAGTCTGGCTTTTTATCCTCTTGAAATAGAGAGAGGCGGTACAAAAAGTTACCTGTGTGCGAAAGAACTTATAAATACTGCATGTCAAACAAGGTGGAAGACGAAACACATTTGATTTTAAGTTGCCCCTTCTACGATCAAGAAAGAAAGGCGCTGTTTAAAGAGGCCTCCAAATTCCTTCCAAATTTCTCAATGTTTACAGACAAAAAGAAAACTACTCTCCTCTTACACATCACAAAACCCACATATCACAGAAAAAGTGGGATCATTTGTCTTCCACTGTCGCGGAAAAAGAAGTCAAACCCAAATAAGATAGAATTTAGCGTTAGTATTTAGACTAGAATAGTCAAATGCTATATTGTTACCAATTGTCTGTCCGTCCTTCTATGTTACATGTACTTGCAATTGGCCTACGGGCAAGCACTTGTTATTATTATTTAAAAGCTAGAACGTCATAGAGGACTGTATATTGGAAACGGTATCCAATATATCACATAGCTATGTAGAGGTTGCACTGTATCAGCAAGGGGTATCAGGAAACGCATGTCAAGGACTTTGTATAAACGACCATAGATGTTTCAAGAAGAAAAGAAGCATGTTAGTTGTAGATATGGGTAAAGCATAGCATAGTTTTCTTATTATAATCATACTCTAAGTATCAAACTTAAGGAATTTATCCCCAGTTGACACGAGTATGCAATAATTTCATTATTATTGTCATAGTCATTGTATCAATATAGCGCCCTTTGGAATATGAGACTAATCTCCAAGCAGATCTATGGGTGGCAAGGCAGTACCAAAAGGGCCAACCTGTATCAAAAGACTCCGGTGGTTTGAATACTGCCTTGCCGCCCATAGATCTGCTTGGAGATTATGTAGTATATGAGGACGAAATTTGCACTTTTTAAGCCACAAAAACGGATCAGGCATATGGTACAGATGTTGATCGTATTTTTGAGATGAATCCTTTAGATTATACCTCAACCATTATGATATATTATTATACTGTAAATACAGAAATGTTCGCGGTCGTTTTATATTCGCGGTTTTCGCGGCGACCGTTTCACCACGAACTTGAAAACACCGCGAACATTTTTGTCCAATACTGTAGCAGTATGTGACTGTAGCGCTGCCGCAAACTTAAAACCACCGCAAACACTCCATTTTCGCCTTAGCGCGAGATAAAAACAACGCAAACTTAAATGCATTTACAGTATCGTAAGGATTATGAATATTATCTAACGGCCTCTGAATTCCCCCTTGACGAAGCATACAGTGAATGATAAGTGAACTTCCTCCCCAAAGGCATGTTAATCCCCTCCCAATAGCCGCCCTCTCTTTATTACACGTTTTGTTTCCGTCTCTCCGATGCGATTCCAGTTCATCGCCCGTCACCAATTGTTATTGTCTGACCTTACAATATGCCGTCACCCCATTCAACGTTGGGACCAGCTTTTTATAAACCCCATTATCCCCATTGTCATTGAATTTTACTTACAGTTCATTGCTTTTCAATAGGGCGTCGCTCCCACTTGTTCTCTACGGCATTGATTTTTGAAGATTTTTTATTGAATTCGTTACTTCCGCTCCGACGACTCAATTCTCGTCGGGAATTTCCGTATCGTGAGCGCTCGGCTCTCCCCGGGTGTTCTCGTAATCCTGTTTCATGGAGAAGCTTCGTTCCGAGGCAGAATCCCACAGGCGGTAGAACGTAACAATGATTAATCCTAAATATTACCAAATATCTGGACACAAATGACCATAATCCTGTAGATTGAGGTCATGGTACTCCATTATCGCCCTCCGTTTTTTGTTTAAAATGAAAAGCGTTTGAGTGACCACTTATGAACCTCGATTTTCATATTTCACGCCTTTGATACCGTTTGAGTTCGTCGTAAGTGGGTGTGTAAAAAACGAGCTTTTGCAAATGAAAAATGCTCCTTTGTATGATATAATTTGCACTTAATGCATTCTTTAGGTGTGGTAGGATGAGAGCCAGTCTTGCATATTCTCGTAACAGAGGTTATGGTCTGGGGCTAGGAGAATCCGCGATTTTTTTTTTCATGGAGGGAGAGAAATGTTGAAAATGATTTTAAGTCTTAGTGTCTTACATATGAACAACAAAAGAGACTGAAAATCTGACAACAATTCGTTGATTTATTGTGTACTATGCGTTAAAATTCATATTGAGTAGTATTAATAGTGATGTGAAATGGTATGTGTGTCGGCGAGATGCAACTTTTGAAAAACACAAAATGGACTTTCTTCAGCCACTGACGAAATTGTCCATCCTTGGCACAACATGGTTACATGTACGTTAGATTAGAATCATCACCGTCTGTGAAGACAGCAATTTTCTTACTACTACTAGACGTCCTTCGTGGTCGTTAATCTCAACTGTCACTTCTTTTGTCGCTAGGTGGGCCTTGAGGACCGGTGGTCTGTCACCCAAGGCCCCCAAGCGTCCTTCGGCGCCAGCCTGGTTGACCTTTCCCACACCGCTGTCAGCAGAGGTCACCAGAGTTTGAAAGAAGGGGTCAAGCGTACTTTCCCTAACTGTCAGCTACAACAGTGCGTCCGCACATTTATGGAACAATCATGGAATATATTTCCGTCCCCAGTTCTTTTGCCGCCGTGATAATCTAGTTAACCGTAACAAGTTTCTTTTGTCTTTCGGGGCGAAGTCCCACCTGCCCAGTGACCCCTCCCATGCCCTCTTAACCCCAGAGGTCACGCCGTACATGTACAGTCAGGAGTAACCAGCGATGTCAACAAATTCAAACGTTAATTAGCTTCAAATATATCTGGCGCTTCTTTCTACATCTGTACGCTATCTAAAGCGTTAATGCTCTCGTCAAAACAAAACAAAAAATGGCGGTTACTGTCTTTGCCAGCTCAAAGAAAGTTTGGAGGTTGAGCGATTGAAGATTTCTTTGAATTGAAATAATTTCATATCGGACGACGTGCTTGCGTTATGACCCTCTTAAATGTAGCCAGTTATGAATGACCGATGCTTTTCATTATTTGTTTCTTTGTTGTTGTTAACGTTGTTTATTTGTTTGTTTTTCTACTTTCTGCCAAGCTTCAACGAAGTTCGAGGACCATGAGTAGCCACACTCGTCCATAGTTGACCACAGTCTTTGTTCCCCTCTTCTACTGACCAAGGGCGCCGACAACTCCCCAAGCTGACCTACTGACCACTCACCGCCATTGTACGCCTACCCAAGGTCAAACGGCCCAGCCACAAGGTCATCCCCTGAAAGCGGCAACATATGAGGCAGCTTAGATCCCATGCCCCTACGAGTACGCCTCTGACCTCTCCTATTATCCCCACTGAGCGAACTACAAATTTGTGCGAGTCCTCGGTCGCGTGGCCGGAATGGCTCAAGGCAGGTGACCGCCAAGACTTGCCCGTTCCCATAACCTTCTTGCCCTTGGTCCTTTCTTCCGGTCAGACTATAGTCGCGGACACACTGACCATCTGCTGACCGCTTATTATGTTTTGTAGAACTTTCAGCTGTCTGGAAATTTCTCTATCACAGTGATACAATAAACTATATATAAGTTTTGATAAACAATATATCAAAAGCATCATTAGGTGAATAGAAATGATAAATTTGTTCTAAAATGTTACATATAAGAAAGTTGCATCGTTTAGCTCTCTACATCTTTCTCTTTTTTTCTTTTTTTTCTTTCTTTTTCTCTTTCCGTTTTCTCTTTCTTCTATTCTTTCTTCCTTTTTTTCTACTTTCTTTCCCCTCTTTCTTTCTACTCTTTCCTTCTGTCTTTCTTTATTCTTTCAGCCCTCGTCCAACTGTGTCATTGACTGACCATTTCCGTAATGTTGAAAAACTTGTAGTGGTCGTCAGACAGAACGAAAAGTTGACAGAATTTGTTCGATCTAAAGCTGCTCGAAATGTTCTATTTGTCTAGTTTCGAATTCATCGCTCTTATGAAACACATCGTACTGTTACATGAAATGTGTTTCAAGTCGGCACACCACATTGTGGAGAATATATGGAGCGAAGAACGCACAATTGTGTATAGGTCTGGTCGATTACAGTTTCCCATCGAAATAACCCGCAATCAACCAACAGTCTTCGCAATTATACATCATGCATCTACCATTTATCGCACCAGAAATAACACCACGCCATGGGCCGATGTACTTAGGAACAAAGCAAGGACGTTACGGCTCAGACAAAGACACGATTTGGATCAGCAGGTGAGCAGGGGTCACACGCGTGACCTTTGCCAGTCATGGTCACCCCCTGATCTCTGAGAAGTGGTAGTTTTCCTCACAAAACGTCTTGTATAGGGCAGCTGGTCCTTTATTCCTGGAAAACATAGCCTGTTGTGGGAACGTCTGAAATGCGACTTTGCTGTTTAACAAAGGACAGTTTTCGGTAACACACACTTTGACACAACATACGTAACTTGCTGACCATGAGAATTTATGTTAGATTACAGTATACGTTATTGATAATTTCACAATATTCAACTCATGTGTGATATCCGATCATCAATAGTCTATGAAGATTGATTGGGGAAAAGTCGTATAAAAGAGACACCATTACATTACAAGAATACAGTGGGTTTTATTCAGTCCATTTAAAAACTCCAACAGACTCAGATTTATTTCTGAATCTGAATGGCATGCGGCATATGCAAGAATATGACAATTCATATCTACGGCTTTGTCCTCATATCAACTTATACATACGGTAAAGTCTACACCATGCATAGGAACCTATACCCGTCTGAACATATGCTTCGGCATGTGATACCAAATACCTTTACTTCTAAACTTAAAAGCTACTGCTGTGATCTGTAAATATAGTAGTAATAAACACAACATGGTCAACACAACTTAATTACCTTATTTACTTTACTTTACTTACTTTATTATTGTATAAGTTTTGTTTCTGTATTTGCTTTTAATGTTCGGACTCCAGGAAGAATAGTGTATGGAAAACCACTAATGGAGATCCTAATAAAACAAACAAACAAGCAAACAAACAAGCAAACAAACTTAAGATGTTTGCAAAACATCAGCGTATATAAAATTATTTTTTACTGTGCATATTTCGGTTTAATAATTCTCTTCGCCTAGCCTCTGCCAGGCTCCGCGGATGGCTGAAAAAATTGTAGAAATTGGCCAAATAGAGTGAATAGTATGCTAAGGGAGTCGGCTACGGAGAGAGGGTCCAATATGCCATCCTAGAGCGGCAAACTACCCCTATAGCAGACTAACTCCTCTTGCATGTGTATTTCTGTCTATTTGAACAATTTCTACTCTTTCCAGACGCCTAGGTAGTGGCTACTCTACGCCAGCGTTATTTACGTGCGAGCGTTTGTAAAATACTTTGATCGTTGGTAAAATCAAAGGAGGAGTATAGACCCCACACCGGGAGGAAAAATATACCTTTCTGTTCGCTTCTATACGTAAAGAACTGCGTGAAAATCGCGCTTTCAACTTCCGACGGGTGACAGACACGTGCACGGACCAAACAGGTGCCCTCCCTCTGCGACAATGCGCTCGATACACGCTGAGAAGAACGCTACCAAACAAAAGTAGCAAAGGAACGCGTTCAGGCCACCTTTTGAAAAGCAAAGCCAATCTCGACTGAAATTTGTTAATCGTAGTTTCACCGTGTTAAATTGGCCGTCCGGGAGGGCAGATGGGACACTAAAGAAAAAAACGGAGATATTGTCCTGTTTGTCTTTGTTTACGTTCATATATAGGCCAGTCGGGTGCCATAAGAGATAAAAGTTTGACCCCCCCCTTTTCTGCAAGAGGTCAGACCACGCGTTACAGGGCTTGTAATATTGGCACATTTCCTTGCTAATTGATGTCAAACCATATTTCAAGACGTTTACAATTCCAGCAAGAAATTGTCGAGAAGTACTTGCTCATTTCTATAAATTTTGTGGAAAAAAAAGAGTGAGTTTTTTTCCAGTACAGATGGCTTGTTCTTCTCTGTGGCATCGTTGTTGTTGTAAACCGTCGATTTAACTGTTGCAGCGATTTGCACCCTTGGCTGACACCATTGTCCGATAGCGACACGCGTCCAAGACGTTTAGGGAGCTAACGGAACGACCTCAATATGTTAAACACACTGCGGCCATATGCCGTTCGTATCAAACACAATCCTTTGCCGTTAAGGGCCTTCTAAACGTCTCTACCGTCAATGTAGCTGCGTATAAACTTGCTTTGCTTGCGTGCGTAATTCTAAACCAACACTACGCCAAGAAAAGGCGGGGAAGAGAGCGAAGTTAAGTCTCCTTAGCGCATGTCAAGCTGTAGAACTCATGAATGTCCTTAACGCATCCATTGTTCCCCTCAACTTTTGTTACCTCAAGTCGGAATGGATTTTCCACAGACCATTGTCAGACGATAAGTGTTCAAATCGTTCTGAATGGATCCTAGTTGCCCGAGAAACCGATGTTACACACACGGATTTTCTGCGTATTAGAGCCGGTCAGAAAACCCTTTGGGTCTTGTTTGTACTGATTATGTACGCTTTTTATTTTCTACAAGACCGAAGCTTTGGGTGTATTTGATACTAGAGTTAACTGGGAATTAATTGTAATAAAAAACGCCATGATATACGGTCTATGGGAGAGGCATGGGTCCTCTTTTTTATTCAAGAATTCTTATAATATAGTCCAATGTATTGTGGCTTACCATACCAAGGAGGTACGAAGCAACAAAAAGCACAGCCATGTTTCGGAATGCCATACGGCCACAATCTATCGTCTAAAAATTATTTTAGGATTTATAATATTCTAGCAGTCTTTGACACCAAACGTCCCTATGCATTGTCAACCATACTAAAAACACAAAGAACTCGTCCGTTTTGGCTTGCGCACAGACTTACTTTAAATGGCGTGGGGTTGACGTGTTTGGTCAAGAACCCAGAGGTCCTGGGTTCGAATCATCAAACATGCGACCGATGCTGTGCCCTTGAGAAAGGCACATTACACGACTTTCCTCACTCCAACAAGGTGTAAAATATGTACCTGGCTTTAGTTGGGGTGGTAAAGGGCGGTGGAAGGAGAGGAATACTTCCGAATAGGCTTCCCACACCGTGCCCTAGACACAGTGGACAACTACTCTCCAAGCAGAGGAGTGGGTCCGACTGGTTTTTGACGTGTTTTTAGGCGTTTTTGTCGGGCTTTCTACTTTGTCTTTTTTTGTCTCTTTTGTGTGGGTTATAGAGAAAAAAAATGACAAAGTAGAGAACCCGACAAAAACGTCAAAAACCAGTCGGGACCAACTCCTCTGCTTGGAGAGTAGTGGATAACAACCCACTGCCCCTACGGCCTCAAAAAGGCTATGAGACTAACTTTACCTACGTATCTCACAGACTTACTGACTCCAGGTCCCTAGATAAGAAGACATACGATCGCCACGAAATCCGCGAAATTTTTGGCCCGCACAATGCTTCTATTTGCACAATAGAACGGTAAATCGGCCACGCGCACTTGGCGGAACGTTCTTTCATCAACTCATCGTCCATGAACTTCAGTGACTTCATTCTTTATCACCATGGCGTGATTTCACTAGTCTTTACCAGACTAACTACGCCGGCTACAGGGAGAATATTTGCCAGGGTTTCATTTGCCAGGGTTTCACAGGCTTCGAGCGAAATGTGATCTTCACCGTGGACTGACTCTACTGACTAATCATTCCTTTTTCTGACGAATTCTACGATCCATACGCTCGTAGGACCGCCTGGTGGAGGCTATGATTTCACCCAAAGAGGGGAATCCAGTAAAGTCTGTCACAGATGGAAGATGGGAAGCAATGAAAGTCCTAAAGAGAAAAGAACGAGCTCGAGAGAAATGGAGGAAAAGTCGTAGAAAAAAAAGAAGGGACTAGTGGGTGCATGGGGGAGGGGGGTACTTCAGGAAACACCTGCACGAATTGAAACAATGGCGAGCTGTAAACAGCATGCCTTTGCTGTTCGCAAATGGAATACGATAGACTCTATCAGTGTCTCTTGTTTGCTGTGAAACACTCTACCGACAACCATTCAACACTGCGTATTTGACGTTGTTGTAGCGGCGGCGGCTTTGCTCGTACATGTGGATCGTACGGTTTGGTCTTGCGTGGCTCGACCAAAAACGCCCCAGCGATTGTTCCCAGCGCGTATAACCATAGGCTGTAGGCCTCGGAAGGAGAGTTTGATTGGCCCGAAAGCCGCCCTCGCCCGAAGGGCGCGCGGATCCCGAACTTACCCGAAAGCCGCCTCGCCCGAATTCCGCCGGAAGCGCGCGCCCCCGAAGCGCGCCCGAAGGGCGCGCCCCGTGGCGCCGCAGGCGCCAGAGCGAATTCCGAGCGGAGCGAGGAATGAGCGATAGGTACGAAAGGTCATTTCAAACAACCTATTTTTCTGCTAATTCCCTCGACTCAGGCACTTGGCTTGGTGGTGATTCTCATGTTTGGTGTCCTATTTACCCATGGAAAACACCTAGTTGATAATATACCGATGACAAAGGACGATACGAGGCATTTTGTAACGCCCGAAAATCCTTCTTTTCCCGACATGACCGTTACCGGCAGTATGCCTGCACCGCTGTTCACGGAACAATGACATCATGGCCAGCCGGGCCGGTGCCATGCACGCAAGGGGTTTCGGCACCGCTATTAACTAAACTATCATTATGATAAGCGTTGGAAATGCCAGGATTGTGAACATAGATATCTTATTCATCATATATTTGTCTTCCAGCATTGTACATGCGTTCCTATTTGCTTCTTACGCACTCACTAGATATCGTAATTCTAGCCAGATTTACCAGCTAAAATCAGACGATAAACGTGCTAAACCGTCCATTAAAACGACTATGACGTATCTGCAGTGTAACACAGCTTTTGTTAGCATGCTGTTACTTTGCCAATGGGGACTGCAATAGACAGAAACAGGTCCGGGTTGGCCCCCGAAAGATCGATGACACCCCTTCTGGTAACGGTGAGTAGGAGTGCGGATTTCGTACCCTTAGATTTTTTGAAGTTAGCTTCGCCGAGCGACTTTCGCGCAAGGGACGACGGGAGGCCGACGGGTATTTGCATAACTACCGACCGGGAGAGTCTAACGCAACTGCTCAGCGGGGAAGAAAACTCGCTATTGTTTATTGAGTCCGCGGAGCTGAGGCCAAATGCCCATGGTATAACAAACGCCAAATGGCTCGTGGCAGTCCGCCACTTTTGTTCGGAGCGATCCGTGCGGTTTGTTGGCCGATAAGCGGAATTCTTCCCAGGTTTCCTCATGCTCTGACGAACCGGAAAAGGTCAGAGTCATTTGTCAGGGCTAAGGACCCCCACTTCAAGGTGATGACAGAAGTGAGCGAAAGAAGTGGCGTTACGTTTCCTTCTTTCTTTTTGTAATGTCGTTTTAGGACAGACAAGGACGACGTGGCACTGCGCTCAAGTTTTTCATAACGTATTTCAACAGTGCCACGTACAGAAAACAATAAACCCATTTCTACACCTGGGTGGAGTGAGGAAAGTCATGTTAAGTGCCTTTCCCAAGGGCACAACATCAGTGGCGTCAGGGGATTCGATCCCGGGACCGCTGGGTTCTGGGCCGAACACCCTGCCGTTACGCCACACGAACCCACAGATTCCGTCTTTGACAGTTATGATTTTATATGCAACCTCCATTAACCTTAATCCGCCGGGATACATAAATCCGCCACTTTGAAAAACAGTGGATTTGAGAAATCTCTAGTGCAGCACAGTTTAGATATACAGGAGTGCATTATACTGGGTCGGACGTTGGGTTGGAGATCTGTTTGGACGTATCTTTTCAGGGTGGCGGAATTATGTACCCTGGTGGAGTAATGTTAGTAGATGTTACACATTGTATACATAAATCATTTGTCGAAATGTAATAATGAAGGAAGGAATGTACTGCTTTTTTCAGAAGTTATGATTGGTCAGGTAAGCTTGTATTGCCAGGGTGACGACTTGTGTTTTGTTGTTCGCTTGGCCTTGACCGTCATACACGAAATGTTACATAAACCGTCACATAAACCTGGAAACCTTATACATATTTTGGAGACTGCAAGTAACTTCCACTAACATTAATCCACCAGGTTACAGAAATCTTTATACAGAAATCTTTATTGACACAACAAAAGTACAGCGACTTCCGTAAGGTCTTCTACAACTAAACATGCAAACCACAACAATAGGATACAAAATAATTCACCTTAGTACAAGTATAACAAGTATATGAATACTTCAACATGTCGGGTTTAAACTATCACTTACACTACTAGCTCTAAGGTCTAGACATTCTTTGATATATTTACCTATTTGTACATAAATCCGCCACTTTGGAAAACAGTGGGTTTGAGAAATCTCTAGTGTAGCACCCTCCAGGTATGCACAGTTTAGAACTTTAGATATACAGGAGTGCATTATACTGGAAGACGTTGGGTTGGAGATCTGTTTGGACGTATCCTTTCAGGGTGGCGGAATTATGTACCCTGGTGGAATTATGTTAGAAGATGTTAGAACGGAGGTCGGAGATAAGGAAAGCTTAAGATTACACCATTTATGTGTCATCTTCCTTCGCCCACAATGGCACAATGAGGCTAAAAGGGCTAATTGTTCACTGAAATAACGTTAAACGCCTCTTATCAGTTCTTCAAATGGGTTTTTTTGTGGTGCGTTGCAAATATGCACTTACCATGTAGGTAGTTTTGTGAAGACGTTCTTTCGTATTACTTGAGAGCCTACAAACATACTAGATGGATCTCACGTTATTGTTGGAAGTGCTACTTAGTTTTGCTTGTTACAGCAAGATAGCCTGAGTACCAGCCTTTTTGGCCAGTAGCGGAGCTTGGGTAGCGGGCGGAAGCTAAAAAGGCTGGTACTCAGGCTAACAGCAAGACGGTTCTATGGTAAAACTACTCTCCAAGCAGAGGAGGGGTTCCGGCATGTTTTTGACGTGTTTTTAGGCGTTTTTCTCGGGCTTTCTACTTTGTCATTTTTGTTGGAACCCCTTCTTTGCTTGGAGAGTATGGTAAAACCTACTTGGTCTCATGAGCTCAGTAAGTTGTTCCCTGTTCGTCTGAAAACATACCAAATAGAGGGGTTTTTCCCTGGGTTTTGTTCCCCAGTTCCAAAAGCTTTTATATCCTCATCGCCACTCTCCCCAACTAAAAAACTGAAGTAGTTCGCTCACTATGTTTTTTGCTTATTTTTCGAACACATGGTTGGGTGTTTATTTTTCAACATAGCACAATCACACCTCCTTGGTTGTAGATATGATTCATTATCACTATCTGATGACGATGCATCTTGAGATAGAAGATAGCAAGAGTAAGTGCTCTAACAACACTCTACAACACCTGCATGGCTGTTCCAAACTTTACCCAAGAGACAACACCCCCACAAAAGACGACGCACCAATATGTTTCTCCTTGACCGCCTTAATGTGAGAACTATGCACTCACTGAAGTCAGTATCTTGGACGTAATGCCTTAAAGATAAGAAAAGGTAATTCAAGAAGCATTCTATCCATTGGTACTATTCAGATGTCGTCTGTCGGTCG
Source organism: Branchiostoma lanceolatum (assembly GCA_035149815.1). Taxonomy (NCBI): domain Eukaryota; kingdom Metazoa; phylum Chordata; class Leptocardii; order Amphioxiformes; family Branchiostomatidae; genus Branchiostoma; species Branchiostoma lanceolatum. The sequence goes on along the minus strand of CM068875.1, from coordinate 15,751,718 downwards.
TCTAAGATAACGTTGTAATTCAAATTCTTTCGTAATTATTAGCTATCAAATGAGGAAGTGGGTTGGAAAGATAGTCATTGACAGAGTTTCGTTGCAAATAAATGCGTTTTCGAACACCTGTTAAGGTACAAGTACGTCGTATTCTTGGCGATCTTTCTTTCTTTTTGTGCTGAAGACCCTTTGTAAGATCTATTGCTCTTGTAATATGTTCTTAAGAAAACAGGACAAAGATGTTGTCGAAAACGTGGCAAAATTTGATACACCAAAGGAAATAAATCATATTTCAACTGAATGTATCATATCATTTTCGGGAGCGTGTGTGAGTGTGTCGGTCAACACGGTAACTGGAGAATACCTGGATGGATGGATTGTCTTGTTGGTAGGTCTTGTTGAGACCTCGACATGTTTAATTTTTGCGGCCCCTAGTGGTTTGTCATGGTACTGCAATGGAACTTCCGGTTTTGATATCTCCTGTTCTGGTCCACCTGTGGTTTTGATGTTTTGGTGGCGGACAACTTTTGATGTTAGGGTAGGTTTGGGTTCCCTAGCAGCTTGTTCTGGAACTGCAGGGTCATCATATTACCATTGTCATGATGCCTTGTAATCTATACCGGCGCCATATGACACAAAACATTCCGCCAAGCCTGATAATTTTTAAGAGCTTACCTGTGTACATGGACACACACACAGTTCGACTAACAGGTCAAGTGCCTTGAGTGGGGAACACCCACCGTAAGCATTGTTATTAGCTCTCATTACGGGTTCTGATCACTCGTTCCGCATTTATATATTAGCTGTGTCTTTCCACGAAAGTTGTTTCCAATAAACACAACTATTTTAGATGATTTACATCTGAGTTTGACTATGTGATGGCATGCGAGAGCTTACGTTGAAGCTAAAGGGTGTGGGGTATAGAAGATATCCCAAACGTTTTCTTCTGTCTTTATGCTTAGCCTCGTAACGACGAGATTACTATAGCAATTGGCGCATGTGCAAGTGTTAGTTACAAAACAAGTAACCGGTACGGATAAACAACGGTAAAAATAAAAGTAAACACACTAATGAACGCAGATAACTGATTTTGTGTGTGTAAAAGACAGCACAAGTGAATTTAGTGTGTTAGTAATCTTAAAAAGTATAACTCCTTAATTGTCACTACAAATAACTATCTTTAAGGAGGTCGAAGAAAGCGAAGAACCGCCATTTGACTTGTGGGCATACCGCATGGCGCACGCAATGCCGTAAGATGTCAGTAATTAACGATATACCTTTCGGCATAACATCACTCACCAACAAAATTATAGGTTCTGTTCTTTCTTACTGTAAGCTGTCTACTTCCTAATATCCTCATTTGCATGGACACCAGTACACACATTTAACCAGTTATAACCAGTCAGTGACAGGTGCAGTTGCGTTTTCTTTTATACCTTGCTTGATCGGATATACCGGATAGCTATAGCTAGCCTGAGTGTCATCCTGTTTCAGTTCCAGGTTCTAGCTTCACCAAAGGCAGAGCCTGGAACTGAAACAGGATGACACTCAGGCTAAGCTATAGCTAAGGATCTCAATAATTTATTTTAGTCCAGGCGATTGGTGCAATTTTTTTTCAAATTCTGGTAAAAGCATGAAACTTGGCATAAATGTCCTATACAACAATAGAAGCAATTCTAGGGGTGGAGCCATTAAAAACCTGCTCTTACATAGCAACTGTTGCTATAGCTAGCAACACAAGACACAAGAGCGATTGTTGAATGTCTTGATTGACGACAAGATGTCAAGAAGTGCGTCTGATGACAGTATTTTGTTTCTTCGGTCGCCTTCTATCTCCTTATCCAAGTTTCTCAAGAACTATCAGCGATAAGAAACCCTCACGAACGATAAGACTTTATCAGGAATTGCTTTTAAGTGTTGGTACCCATAAGTGAACGTACTTCCGATGATAGCATTTTGTTTCTTCGGTCGCCTTTACCTCCTCGTGTTAACGACTTTCAACGTCTTCAGTGAAGATTGGTGGCAGGTTTCTCAAGAACTAAGCGATAAGAAACCCTTACGACCGATAATACTTTATCAGGAATTGCTTTTAAGTGTCGGTAGCAAGAACCGCCCCCCCCCTCAAGATAACATTGACCACAGTAGCACATAGAGTATCGTTGGACAGTTCGATACTACTGAAATTCACTAAAACACTGATCCGTCATACAGCAAACATCTCAAAAGGACAAGAACAGAGTTTACAATTTCTTCTGCTCGCCGTCACATCATCTCTCGTTGCTACCAAATCAAACAATTGATCCAGTGTGTACGAGCCTGTTAAGTAAAAGATTTATATCGCTGCCATTCTGAACAAATTGGGGTCCTCACCGAACCATATGTCGACAATAAAACCGGTAATTGATCACGCCGACACTCTCCTTCCTCTGCTCAGTTAGGCGCGGTGCTTCAAACGCGAGGAAATGCCAATAAATCATTGGCTGCTGAGTATACTTCAAGTTGTTTATTTGCTATCATTACTGCTTCTAGTACCGCCTCTTCTGATGAACATACATGGTTGCCAACGGGATTTATTTAAGGCCGTGCAATTCCTCGAAGTTTCGAAGAAATTGTTTACGAAACGTACAGACTGAGTGTGTATATATACATTAGTCTCCAAGCAGACCCAACGGTTGCAAAGACCGTATCCAACTGGCAGAATGAGTTTTTATTGCAACCCGACGGTGCCTGACAACTTCTCTGGCTGACTGGAGCTTCTCTAGCTAGCCTGTACGATTTTGGCACCGTGGAGATCTGCTTGGAGATTATATATACACATCAGATCAGTGTTGCTGTTGAAGAGAGGCATCATTGTTTTTCGCCCCAACACCTGTTCGTGATTGCTCCTGAGGGATCTTGCCGACAATGGGTGATGTATTACCCATCGACCAGTTGCTCGTCGTCATAACTGCAACCTGAACATAGATAGATCGTTAAAGAAAGATAAAGGTTGCTCATTTATCACATCACATGTCATTCCATCGCATTGCCGTCCGTCTAATTTTGTAACGTATACGTCATACGCGGTGCCGGTGACAATCTATGGTCTACCTGAACAGTCTGAATGATCTGCTATTACCCACAGTTAGATGAGTCCTATATTGGACATTATTTCCGTTTTATACAGGCTTCCTACAAGGATGTGTATCCGGCTTTGAAGAGCCGCTGGCCTCACCTCCAACCAAGCCCTTAGGCAAACCAGGTGGTAACGGAATCACCACCATCTTTTTTCTTCGATCATTATAACGCCACTTTTCGAAGATGGATGGAGACACGAACCACATGTCTTTTACTGGTCGTAAATTATCTTATCGGGTCAATCTAACGTCAGCCTTTTCAGTGCTAGGGGATAACTTGGTGCATCATATTCCTCTCTGACTCCAGAAGAAGTCAAAAGTAAGGAACGAAAGTCGGGATTAAGGTAGATTACTTGCCGTATGTTCCTTTTGAGAAGTAATTGGGTTTAATTGATGTAAGTGGAACACTTTGCCGTGTCCCCAGCTGTGCGATATTGTTTGTCAGACGAGCGGCCCGCATTGTGCAATATGACCCTTGCTGACCGCACCAACTTGTCTAACTACCAACAATTCTAAAACAATATTGCTTCGTCTCTGGACAATCAATTAAAGCTTTCGATGTGAAATTTTCAGGATGAGCAAGATTGGTTTGCCTCACAAACAATGCACAGTAGAAGATTCTAACTGTGACAGGAATAAAACAGTGAAATACCGATATTAGACATCAAAGATCTTTGAACGGTGATCTGGACATCTCTTCTCCACAAGTTCCGAAGAGAACTCCATTTCTTGTCTACTCACAGATAATACAACACAATAAAGTAGGATAGTCGCAACACCATAGACTTATCTTAAGAAAGTGTAACATATCATTACAAAGATAATCGTCAGAGGCACTTCCCTGAGGACATAATGTACCTTCAGAAGCAGGTGGTGAACGATATGATACTTGTTACACCTGTTGGAAAGGTGTATCGGTATGCCCTCCCGTGGTGCTGTAATAAATCTACTCTAAACACACAATGACAGTGATCAACCGTTTTATAATACTAGTTTTCATGATGCTTGTTACAACATACAAAGAACTCACAGATGTACCACAAACGTCTAGATCTTCTATCTACACAAATGACATGTTTACAATAATATAAAGGAGACTGAGGACAAAGTATGCGCTTTTTTCGTTAGCTTGTAGTGCAGTGCGTTTTAATCAAGCAGACTGGGTCACCCCTACTCTTCTCGATAAGTGTGTTGGGTTCTTTCACGTGCACAGACTTGACCCCATAAGCTCCCTCATACACGGAACCGCCGGCCTTGCGTTCCCATCAAAGGATGCAGAGCAAAAATATCGGCACATCGTAGCGCACGCGCAAGAATATCACATCTTTATAATTGTACGCTAATTCTTTTGGTCGTAAAGATGACTTTTCGTGCATCTGATTGGTGTAACATAGGAAATTAAAGTGCTTGAAACGTGGCTTCAAAAGCTTGATATGAAACAGGTACCTTTATTGTGCTTTTTAATATTTTCTAAATATTGTTTTGATTGTAGTGCAATTATCAAAATTGTATAATAAAACCGTTCGGTATGACATTTCGGAAAAATCAATACAGTACACACAAAGGTATGAATATCAGTTTTATCTGGCAGAAATGTTGTCAAGTTGTCCATTAGGGGATGCGAGAAAAAAAAGGAACCAAATCTTCTGCTGAGTTCACACCTTTTGTACTGCTGGGGGCCAAATTTTCTCAACAGGATCTTTTTTCCTCCCTTCGGGCAAAACGACGTAATCATTAGGTCCACTTTTCAGACCCATAATTATCCCAAAGAGACACAGCGTCCAGTGATTGGATACGAGTTAATCCCATCATAAATCTTTCACTATAACACCACATGTGTAGTAGTAGAATATTCAAATGACCACTGCTTAACACTTAAGTCAATTCGGATCACCAAACTGTTTGTTACGTTAAGGACGGGACTTGAAACACCTTTTGAAAACAAACAATGTTGCTTAAGAGGGATTTGATACCTGTAACCTTCGGTTGGCGCTTACATGGCTAATCTTTTAATCCGACGGCACTGTAATCATTCTAGGTCATCGGAAAGCCGAGTTAGTCGGCGTCTGGATCCGAGTGATCCGATACCTCGCGGAAGGACTTCGGTCAGATATCATCTCGACGTCTCCCCGATTTCTGCTGAATGCTGATTTTATTATATCCTGCGCTCGATCAATCACTTTTTACAAACAATGGTAGCAGACACCGCCTCGTATATGCACAAATGTGCTTTATCGCGTCAGGATACGGTCTACTTCCATATTTTCTTTGTAAAACATCCGATACCTTTGCATTGTTTGAAAAGTGATTGTTGTACTCCAATGCGTCATTCGGTCTTCCGGTAGAGCTGACTGGAGTTTTCTTTCTCCTTAAAATCAACTCTCGTTCCAAGACAGATGAAGAGTATCTAGGATCATCTAGAAGAAGGGATATTTTGATTTTCAAAGGCTTGAGATTCATATGTATCTGTATCTATGATAAATCTACTCTCCAAGCAGAGAGGTGCATGCGTCCTGCTGTCTTTTTTACGTGCTTTAGGCGTTTTTGTCGGGCTTTCTACTTTGTCATGTTTTTTTTTAATCCCACCAACCCTTAGTGTGGGTTGGTGAGATTAAAAAAAACATCCCCTTATGAATAAATACGACAAAAACCCGAGCCGTAGCGAAGACGCTTTGCACTACCACTAGTACATCAAGCTCAGTTTACCTCAATTGATGACGACTGCTTTACCCTGATATAACCGCCCTTGGAAGTAACACACACCAGCTAGCTGTTCACTGTAATAAACTGAATAACCTGGCACACCTTACTTGCGCATCTAGCTGCAAGCATCGTTTAAAGCCATCTAATGTTAGTCTCTACCAGACTAACTACGCCGGCTAAAGGGAGAATATTTGTCAGTGTTTCATTGGAAGGCTCCGCTGGCGAAATGTGATCTTCACTGTGAACTAGTCTCTACCAGACTAACCGCGTCGGAAATAGAGAGAACATTTGCAGGGGGACTTTGGCCATGGCCTCCGTAGCCGACTCCCTTCATACAATTGACTCTATTTGGCCAATTTCTGCTATTTTCCCAGCGACCCGCAGAGACTGGTAGAGGCTAACCGTGGCCTGCCTCTGCTTCCTAATTATTCCTTTGTCTGCTGAATTCTACGATCCATACGCCCGTAGGAGGGCCTGGTGGAGGCTAATCTAATGTCATGAGGATGCACCATGCTGTACTTGGCGGTTAGAACACTGGATGTTATCATGTATATACATACAGCATAATCTGTTTTGATTTTCCGGAGCCTGGTTTTCTCGGGCTGGCGGATTATTCCGACGCCGCGTGGCGGAAGAGTGGCCGTCCGCCGGGGATTTGCCGCAATCTTTTTGAGGACCGCCTCTAAATTCTCGGGATTTAGTTGTTAAGTGTTTATTAGAGCCGCGTGTAGTTAGTTAACGTACAATGTGAATCATTTTAGTAGGCAAGAGCGTGGATTGTGTTCTCACAAATACATCGGTTGTGGCATATTTCTAACAGTGCGCTGTAGATGTTTAAACAATACTGACCACTTGTAGTAAGGCGCCGTCACAGTCGTTGTAGGTCTACGTACAAATTTTGATGTCGTACGATTGTTAAGTAGACTGTGACAGAACCAACTGCCGACAAGGATCTAAACTAATGTTTTCGGTAACAAGACAGCTTAATTTTGTACGACAGGAGCACGACTATCAATCTAATGTTTTCGGTAACAAGACAGCTTAATTTTGTACGACAGGAGCACGACTATCAATCTAATGTTTTCGGTAACAAGACAGCTTAATTTTGTACGACAGGAGCACGACTATCAATCTAATGTTTTCGGTAACAAGACAGCTTAATTTTGTACGACAGGAGCACGACTATCAATCTCAAGAATCCCCTCAGTTTTCGATCGTACGACGACTGTACGACGCGTGAGATCAGACCCTTACTGATCAGCTTTCCCATGATCTACAATGTTTTGTGTTGTGTTATGTTATGTTATGTTATGTTATGTTATGTTATGTTATGTTATGTTATGTTATGTTATATGAAGAACTATATTGCTCGACTATATTGTAGCAGGTACAAAGTATGGCAACAACAGTTAACATAGAACAAGACATAAGTATGGAATAAAACTATTCACTACAACAAAATGACTATCTTAGGTTTTACATGATTCAAGTTGGGCTAATTATGAGTATTATTATTTTTTCTAATAACAAAACAATCTTTTATATATTTGCCTATTTTAATACTATGTGAGCTGTTGAATCTAAAGATAACGTCAAATCTATCTGTAGCATTGAGTGTCTTAAAATCTGAAGTACTTGAATTGATAAAGGTGAATAACTTATCGCGTAGAGCATCATATTTAGAGCATTCCATATAGCGTTGTGCTGTGTAACTTGTATTGTGTAACCCCTAGCACACTGAAGTAGCCGTTTGGCACCCGATTCCCTATTGGTTACAGAGTTAGGCAGCAGGGAGAAGGTTAAGTAAGAATCTAATGCTTATTATGTGTTACACGGGCTTATGTGTTATTTCTTTCCAGTGCTAAAGGTATCACCAGTATGATCATACTGTAATGACTTTTACGTGCCATTCCCCACTTCCACTCAAATGGAAAAGGCATTCGTACCACATTACAAAATAACCTTCTTGGCGAAGGTAATTACTTACAAGTGCTTAAAATAAATGGATCGGTAAGCACCTGTATCTTAAAGATATACCGTAAATGCATTTAAGTTCGCGTGGTTTTTATTTCGCGCTAAGGGAAAAATGAAGTGTTCGCGGTGGTTTTAAGTTCGCAGCAGTGCTATAGTCACGTACAGCTACAGTATAGGACAAAAATGTTCGCGGTGGTTTTAAGTTCGCGGTGAACCATAAAACCGCCGCAAACATTTCTGCATTTACAGTATATGGAATAAACAACCACCTGTTGCGCTACAATGTATAGATCATTGTTGTCGGTGATACATTAGATAGAAAATAGCGTCACTTGGAAAATACACATAATTAAAAGAGAGGAAGAAGAATACTTCAAAACAACACTGCGTGCTTCGCTCATGCCATAACCGAACATTAGCGCATGCGAGCCATTTTTCACCTGGTTTTGGTTGATTTATCAAAGAGCGCCGCCTCAACCCATCTGCGTGATTGAACGGTGCGGCAGGCCGGCGTCAGGTGCCCACGCGCGGTAACGTCACGCCAGGTAGCTTCTATTGTTCCGCCGGATTCAAACAGGTAACGCCGTAAGGTGAGCGGTATGATCAGAGGGAACGGGGAAAATTCGTTACGCGGGTGACGAGCTAGGGCTTTTTTTTCTAATTTGGGTTAATTATCTGCGTGTATAGCGACCGGGAGAATTCTCCAAAACAAAGTCATACACCTCTCCTTCTATACTCTCAATGCAGAGGAGAAGTTCTGGCTGTTATTGACGTGTTTTTAGGCGTTTTTGTCCGGCTGTCTACTTTGTCATGCTTTTTCTCTCTATAAACCCCACCTCTACAGGCAGTCGACAAAGTAGAAAGCCCTACAAAAACACCTTAAAAAACGTCAAAAAACAGCCAGAACCCCTCCTCTGCTTGAAGAGTATCTTTCCATACCGTATGCGGACGTAAAGCCAAGGGGCCCATGTATGAGGGAGTTTACGTCATCACTGAAGATCTACACGTAAAAGAATCCAACAAACTTATCGAGATGAGTGGCGGTGTGCGAGCAGTATAGCGAAGCCGCATTGCACTAGCTTAAAGTTAAAGCCCCCTTCTCACTGGACCCGCGGCACGCTGGCGGCGTCGCTATGGTCGATCGAATTGACAAAGCATTCAACGAATTTCATTGACAAAAAAATCATATTTTTAAGCTTTTTTGTTGTTGTCTTTTTGGTCATACTTGTACGTTTTGAATGATATTTCCATTATAAAGTCAAGGGTAACACAAATCCAGTTTAGGACGCAGAGACGCCGCCAGGGTGCCGCGGGTCCAGTGAGAGGTATTAACGAATAACCACCATGCTTCGTCCTCAGTCGCCCGCTCTACCTTCTTTTATCTATGTACTTACCGTTTGAGATTTTGACTGTAATCATATCTACTACAAAAAAAAGATTTAAAAAAAAAATCATATCTACTACAACTGCTGCTATTTGTACAATCAAGTGTAAAGCTTTGGAATATGCTGCTAGTATGATGTTCATCATTTTCCTCTCCTACGTTTAACATTTGCAGTCAAACAATGGCTGAATTATCCATATAGAAATGCAGTTACTTGCTGCAAGGACATATATTGTCCTAGATCCTTGCTAGTGGTATTGGTAAGGCAATACCGTGGCATCTAGTTGTCGTCTTCGTCAATGTGATTATATGTCCAAGGCGCAGAGTCCTCCGATAACTGTAAGCAATCGTGAAACGACATTGTGATCGCCCTGTCGCTGTTTTAACTGTGTTTATCGTATTAGTAACATCTGAACTCACTTCAATGCGATGAGACCGCTTTCATACTCTCCAAGCAGATGAGGGGTTCCGGTTGGTTTTTGACGTGTTTCAAGCGTTTGTGTCGGGATTTCTACTTTGTCATGTTTTTTTCCTCTACAAAGTGGAGTTTATAGAGAAAGAAAAACATGACAAAGTAGAAAGCCCGACAAAACGCCTAAAACACGTCAAAAACCAGCCGGAACCCCTCATCTGCTTGGAGAGTACCAATTTCAAACTTTATTTTGCGGAAACTGAGATCACGTTTCTGCATGTCTTATGAATCTACCTTCAACATGAGCCCAATTATACACGTTACGTGTTCTTTTTTTATATCAGCATCAATGACAATAGATTAAACACACCAGCCGTGCATTTAAAAGTCACGTTTTCTTTAGTGTAAGTAAAACCGGTGTTTGTGATATTCCATGGCTTTGTAAACCTACAGATACCATAGCTCCCAGGTCATGTTTTGTGCACAATAAACGTGTTATTGCTAAACGACCGGTTGGTCAATAGCTAAGGACACATAAAGGGCGTACTTTTTTACTATTTCTGAACCAAAACGTAGTCTGGAAGGCTTTTTTTTCTTTTGTTATGATGGTGGGATCGTCCTAGTGATGATTCTAGTGGTACTACACGTTTTACCTTGCCATATACTAGTTGTACTGGTATCGACACCCCCCCCCCCCCCAACCCTATACAGACCCGAGTACGATGTACATTTACATGTTCCGACATGCGCTAGCCACACACAAACATAGAGCCAGACAATACTAACATAACACTATTTCTCCCGTGTCCCCATTAGCCATATGCACTATTGGCAACCACTTATCTAAACTATTAATCATCAGAATAGCTATAACAATTTTGCAAAAGATTAAAGCAATGTCAATGTACTTTTGTAGAGTCTGCAAGAGGCTAAGCACAAATGGAAAAGGTACGTTCTATCTGACATTGTTATAGTGCAGACCCAGACAGCTCCTAATTCATGTTTTGGAGTCGTTAGTGGGTCTGTTGTGAGTCAACAGTGGTCCCATGGCGGTACAATTGTACTCGTTATCTTCCCAAACTTTACAGACGTCCCCAAACTTCTCAAAACACGACCCTCCCCCGGGTTAAATACCAGGGTTGTGTTTTCGTAACCTGTGTGGTCTCCGTAGTTTCTGGGTTGTGGTAGGGTGAGGCATCATACAGGCCTGATATTTATACCATAGACTACGGTAAACTGAGATTATCGTACACTGTACGAAAGTAGGATTTAGCAATGTTGGTAAATGTCTGGTAAATCTTGTAATGTTTAAAGACAAAAATTCCAAAAGAAAAGCAAACATTGCCAGACATTTACCACGATTGGTACGTCCCATTTTCATGCAGTGGTAAGAAAATCATTTTTAAAGGCAACCAAAGCAATATTAGGGCCAAAAATGGGGGGGGGGGGGGGGGGGTTGCTGAAATCTTTATAGTAGCGACATTTACTAACATTGTTTAGCACATTTGTGTAATAACTTCATACTTTTAGGATTTTAAAACCGCGCAAAATCGTGCCGTACGATGATCCCCGTACGGCCACGAGTTCTCACATCACAACAACGTCATATTTTTACATCATGGACTTTGCTGTACATTGTGATAGTGTTGTTTGAGCTAATCATGTATAGAAATTACTAAATAAATTGACTTTCAAAATAAACATTTTTCGGACCCTAATTTTGCTTGGATTTCCTTTGAACGTTTCAGTGCATATCAGGTGGTTAGATTATGTATGAAAAGTACTAGTACACTTCCATCGTCGGACAAGACACCATAGTACACTTAACTGAAAAGCTATTATACTAAAACCTTTAGCATGTCACTGTGGCAATGTGAAGATACATCAATACAATGTACATGTCGTTTCTATTTTTGTACAGAACAACATTTTGTTCTTCCTGAAACAAAACAAATTGATTTATTTCCAAAATAAATAGACTCCGATATGCAGCGAAGATAAGCAAATGTGTCTAAAAATTTTCCTTTGACTTGAAATTTGTTACAGATGGCCGTGATCTGATAAGACTGTTCGTTCTCACCCTTCTGAACAATACAAAACACTTAAGACATAAGATAAGACGTCCTAATGGTAGACTTCAAAGATAAGACATTTGTTCTTACTAGATAACATAACTTTCTATAATCTTCACACAAAAATAACAACAAGCCCTAAACGTCAAATTAAGACTTCGGATGTAGCTGGATTTTCTTTTCAACTACACAAATAAGATTACTTGCAAGACAACTTCCTTGCCAATTGTGTTTGTTCATTGTTCTCTGACTTAAATGCATTTCTTGCCCAAAAACACTTGATGATTCGAGGCGCGTACATTTGCATTGCCGGAGGCTGTGTAATTGTGTGTGCTTGTAATGTTTCGTGTTAAACAAGCTATTTGCAAATCGGTCCACCGAGAGAGCGTACAACCACCGAGGGAATATTTTTCTACCGTAGTGCGAAAAGTGGGCGGTGTTTTCTCAACTTTACAAGTGCCATTTCATAAATCACGACATGGCATGTCCATGCGCTGTCAAATGGTTAAATTACCATACATTACAAAACCCTTCCTGAGCTCACACTATTTAAAACAAATAAGCAATCGACCCCTTCGCTATGATAAGATGGTAGAAACCGGGTACTTAAAACCTCCTTGACTTTTTACCAAATCACTTAAGACCACTTTTTAGATCTTTCTCCATATCCCAGAGGTCCATTTTATCGTCCATATATACCTTCAACAATGTAGAACATGAAAGAACAATAAGTGGCATTGTTTTAAGCAATTTGAAAGGACGTGCCACCTGGGCCAAGATGTCGTCATTACAAGTAAAGCTGTTACAGAGAAATTCACAACAATAGGAGCCCCCACTGTGAGGAGTTGTCTCGCAACCCACTAAGGAGAACACCTGTGACAAAATTGGAGTCGAAAAAAAAAACACCAACAAGAGAATTGCCACGACGACCAGAATTGTCATGAATAATATTGAGCGAACAATATAAGATGGTTACACCATTAGTTTATGAAGTCTTCATTGTGGAGTTATTAGTACTTGAGCTATTAGTGTTGTCTTACAAACTCGCCCTGCGCAAGGCACAACAAAGGAAATGGTAATTTTAAGGCACTTCGTAAAGTAGTGGTTACTGTTCTTTGTAACGAAGCATCCAACTTGTAGTGTGAGGCAAATTATAGGGTAAATTTACGACCGTTCTCCTGTTTTAAGAGCATGGAGTACTCCAGAAGAATGCGGTTATATCTGATGTACTTTTCCATCTTTTAAAGCCTCCTATCACCGATAAATAAAACACTAGCCTCTTTCGTAGACTTCTATAGGAGCGCCGGGCTTTTATTTTTGGTGGGAGCGCTTATTCGCGATTTTCAGCATGGGCCAGGTTCTCTAAATGCTTGGGGAGATGCTAGTAGTTTTCGCTCCTAGAAGTCCAAAAAGGAGGCTTGGTAAACGTATTTTTCAAACGGAGGTTCAGCTCCGGTCGGTTTTTGACGTGTTTTAGGCGTTTTTGTCTGGCGTTCCATTTTGTTCCGTTTTTTAAATGTCGCCAAGCTTGAAAATGTAGCCTGGGTGCCATCCTATTTCTACCGGGGCTCCTACCCCGGTAGAAATAGGATGGCACCCAGGCTATGAAAATGGGACAAGAAAATCGAAAGCCCGACAAAAACGCCTAACAACACGTCAAAAATCAGCTGGAGTCCGACCTCTCAAACAGCTGACTTTTGACGTGTTTTTAGGCGTTTTTGTCTGGCGTTCCATTTTGTCCCGTTTCTATATGTCGCCAAGCTTGAAAATGGGACAAGAAAATAGAAAGCCCGACAAAAACACCTAGAAACACGTAAAAAAAAACAGCCGTTGACGAACCTCTGCTTGTAGAGTATGATAAACGCTTGGTTTGAGACTAGCAGTGCAGGTGTAAGTCTTTAGCATCACTTACGTATGTGCGGTGTTCGGTACCGACTGTGCTAGTATCTCGTTGACAAGCGAGGTCTATAGTCCTAGTGACCTCAGTGCTCCATGTGCATACTTACCAGTACATGTGACTCAGGTACAATACACCTTCAGACACAGGCGTGAACAATTGCCATTCATCTAATACTATACAACACGGAACCATGTAAATATTAGACCACAGGAGGCATATAGTAGTCTTTTTTTTCTTCCGACTCTGCTGGAGGTGTTGCTTTTGTAGCTTGCGAAATGATCGTGTTGTCTGCACGTCTTAGTCGCACTAATCCTCTACAGCACAGGTGGATTTGGCATAATCCTGTATAATTGAGCCTGAAAATATTGTCTGAGTCTATCATAATCCGCCACCTTTTCAACTTGTCTGCCCTCCAGAAAGCCGGGCGGTATAGAAGAGTTTATTTGCCGTAGACTGAGTTGATCCGGTGCGATCTTTCACGGCAGCACGTACCGTAAACGGTTTAAGTCGTTCTTCAATGCGAGCTGGTTCGGCGTTGGTATTGTTTGGCGTACGGCGCGTGCTTGGGCTATGGCAGGGGGTTTGTACGGCCAAGGTCTGCACATGTCCTGCGTGATTTCTGAACCGCCCGGTGTCACGGCGCGGACGGGAGTACGTGAGAATTCGGACCGTTTCTGTCACCGCCCGAGCACATACCTGTCATGTTTCACAACTATTTCTACATCGCGCGGCAAGTTTGGTGGTCTTAGCGACAGTCTTGCGACAACACATCCATTCTATTGCAATAATCCACGAACAATTCCTTCTAACGTAGAAATTCTTGTCAACATCGTCGGTGCAATGTCGAAGGCACGTGTCGAGGTGATCTTCAAACACACCTTGGCACGATGTTTTCCATAGTAAGGACATACGGCACACACTGAAATCTTTGACCGAATGACGGCACTGCAAACGTTGCAATCATTTATACAAAAAAATGTACGTGTCGTTGTACACTGCTTCTACCTCTCGATGGACCGCTGATATTGCTTTTCTATTGCCCTTAACTTTTGAATTTTACAATCAGGAGGAACACACATGCAAGAATGGGCATGTTATTTTGCACATGTAAGAAATCATTTCTTTCAAGGTTTGATAAATGTTTTCAGAATGGGTATTTTTTAAACATTTATTTTACCTTGAAAGACTACATTCTATACGGACCATTGGCATGTTTTGTAAGTGTCGTTATTTTTCTACCTACATGGTTATTTCTTTTATAACCTCTCATTGTTTCAACATACAAAAATGTACATTAGAATTTTAATGTTGTTAGATCACTTACTTTGCTATGGGGTATGTGATATTTTGCGATTAAAAATTGGCAGACTGTCCTCACTTTTTCGTCTCTCTGTTGTTCTTTTAATGAATGAATGAATGAATGAATGAATGAAGACCTTTATTGCACATTTTTGCCCCACCGGGCGAAGTACAGGTCACATGTTAACAATCATATACATATTCATGTGCATATAAACGTCTAGTATACTCTAGTACTTTCGGCTTCCTCTCGCTTCTTGGTCATTGTATACTAGTAAGATGTAGGAGCTTGTATGATGACACAATAGGGGATCTTGCCAGTATAAAACGTTGTTAAAGTGAAACAGGAAAGTTCTCTTCTCCATAAGTTCCGATGAGAACTTCATTACAAGTCTTGTCTACCAATAGATAATACAACACACAAAAGTAGGATAGTCGCAGCACCATTACGACACCATCATAATGTTCTGGACCCTATGTAATATCCTTGCCAGTCCAACACGTTGTTAAAATGAAACAGGGAAGTTCTCTCATCTACAAGTTCCGAAGAGAGCTCAATTTCTTGTCTACTCCCAGATAATACCAAACACAAAAGTAGAAAAGTCGCGACACCATTACGACAGCATATAGTGTTATAGATTCTATATCATATAGTATATGATATCCTTGCCAGAACAAAACGTTGTTAAAGTAAACAGGGAAGTACATTTAAAAGTTCCGAGCTGTACTACTTTTTGACACAGCATTGACCACATACAAAGTGGGGTCACAGTGTTCGGGACACCCGAGACGGAAGTTTTTCTTTGTATGTTTTCAGTCTGTATCTCTCACCACCCAAGAGTGTTTGTTGTCTCTAACCATGCCGTCATCGACTGGGTGTTGTCCCCGAGAAACGCTATCCGCCACGTCAACAGGCGGGCGCGCGCGCGCGGTCTGGTGGTTGTCTCCGCTTTCCCTGTGACAGGATTCCGGTCATACCTACACGAGTTACTCGTGCGTCACGGGACGGGAAAAAATCACGACCAGGTCTGTTTGTTGTTGAAGAAACGAGAAAGAACACCAGGCCACTGTATTGGAGACGAGCTCACGTGAGAAATCTAAACCCCCTTTGCACTAGAGACTGCGACACCGCTGCGACCACTGGGCCACCAAATATTTCTCAGATCGCTCAACGAATTTCGTTCAAAGATAAAGAACGATTTTTCCTTGTTGTTTGTGTGTGTGTGTTTTGTGTGTGTGTGTGTGTGTGCGTTTTGCTATCTTTTAAACCATACGTTTATATCATATTCCAATTACAGTATAATAATAATAACCTTCATTGTACATTCATGCCCTGTCACGGGCTAAGTACAGGCATATAGATACAAAATACATGGTAACGTTCATATAATATGGCATTGACAGGACTTGTAATACTTATCTAAAACGTTGGTTCTTAAAGTACTCTAATTCGTAGGTTCGGCTTCTTCTCGTCTCTTTGTGATGTTAGAAATTATGAAAGAAAGGGTCACACAAGTCCAATTTTGGTCGCCGCACGGTCGCACAGCGATCGCCATCCAGGTCATCCAGTGTAAAGGAGACCTTAACAGTCGTATCATCATTGTTAAAAGTTAAAGTTCGTGTGTAATACTAGTAGATATGCCGCTAATTAGCTCCTACGAGGACGAATTCCTTTCTCCTAAGTACACGTGAAAATCATAATATTTCTAACTGTTATGAGATTTAATCAGAAACGCATCACGCAAAGAAATACCA
Organism: Branchiostoma lanceolatum; assembly: GCA_035149815.1. Taxonomy (NCBI): domain Eukaryota; kingdom Metazoa; phylum Chordata; class Leptocardii; order Amphioxiformes; family Branchiostomatidae; genus Branchiostoma; species Branchiostoma lanceolatum. Next base: position 15,735,112 of record CM068875.1, on the reverse strand, counting down.
CGGAAGCATTGGCCGTCCCGTAGTTGAATGGCAGAAGTCAACTACTAAAGTACTATGACTTCACTATAGCACTAGTAGCCTCTACCAGGCTCCACAGGTCGCTGGAAATATAGTAGAAATTGGCCAAATAGACAGATAACATGCCAGAGGAGTTAGGTCGCAAACTGTACTCCCTGACCTCTGGCATGTTATATCTATCTGTCTATTTGGCAAATTAAATTTCTACTATCTTCCCAGCGTCCTGTGGAGCCTGGTAGAGGCTATGGTACTAGGTGCATTGAAGCAAAATACCTTTTGCATTATCATTAAATCAAGAAATAAGCTAACCTCCGTTGCAGCAAGGTTGCAGACTCCCCGGCTGTTTTCTTACCGTTTTCTTATGACATTTATTTTTCTTATTGCTGGCCGGGAAGAAAAAAATAAAAAAATAAAACGGTAACTTATTATAATTAAAAGAAAACAGACGGGAAAGTCTGCAACGGGGATTATAATAAGCAAATTTGTATCATTTTGACCCCGATATCTTACAGGTCAAGATGACCACACAAAAATGGACAATCGAGTATTGTGCGTTGATCCACAAAATGAGCAAACCAAAGACGTTGGAAATTGAAGGTCCTTGAACAAACCGAGTCTTACTCAATCGGCTGCTCCTTTGATGAGTACGCTAACTGTTGAAAGATGCTGGGCGAGATGAACAAGCAGACATTAGTTCCACAAATATGACCTCAACAACTCCAAGTGCTTTTAACTACATTTGTGTACTCAAACTGTCAAACAAGTCTAGCGTGAACTTGGAAGTACTATTCAGATCAAACCAACCCAAGGACTACTTCATCGTTTCCATGGAGTTGAACCTGAAGCCATTGGAGAATTCAAACAACAGAGGATTTGTGAAATGAAGACGTTGTTTTGTCTAGTCTTCCAGAAAAGTACAATTGATAATGAATTATGAACATACTGATAAGCGGATGGTTGAAAACTTTGAAATTTTTCCTATCTCATGATATGTGGTATTTCTTCATGATCTTATGATTGTAATTCATCTGTGAATATTGGCAATTTGTGCATGTTTTCGTGTGTGTTTATGTTCTAGCGTAACAATATAGTTACATTAGTCTACTTACAATGTAGCATCTGCCTTTGGTGAAATAATCAAACTGAAAGTTAAGATTCTTAAAGTCCTGATCATTAGATAATCCGTTTAGAGAAGCTTCATCAGACATCCTAATCCTCCGGCGCGTCATTTTAATTCCATGTCCGTCTTTTCATGTTCCAAGTAACGAAACAGCTGAGACAACATGGTACAGTTGAATCATGAAAAGGGGCAAACGAAGATGAAAATAAGTACAAATAAATGTGTACATCTGTCTTTACTTGTCTGCATACGTACATTTGTCGAGGCGGGAACACGTAGTAATGGTATACATTTGTATATTGTAAAGTTGATTTGAGGGACTTCTAGACGTGTCAGGTCAGGGTATATATATATAACAAGTATATTTTTAACTTCGTGACCGAAAGCTAATTGCAGGTACCTGGACTTGAGAAACATATATGCATTAGAAACATAGCAAACATGTGCCATGGACAGTGATTGACATAATAATGAACAACACACACATTCGAAACGCTATCATTGGCTATATCTAAACAATTTGGATTTGGCTTCTTTTTGTGAAGCAGAGTTCGACGAGAAGCACCACTTTTGTCCACCCTATAATTTGTGGTTCTGTGATGATTTTACAAGGACAGTAGCTTTCTGTACACCCGTGAAGGTAGGTATGCGTTTATTGCTCTCCAAGCAGAGGGGGGGGGGGGGTTCCGGTTGGTTTTTGACGTGTTTTTAGGCGTTTTTGTAGGGCTTTCTACTTTGTCATTTTTTTTTTTTTGCATTTGTAAACCAGCCGGAACCCCTCCTCTGCTTGGAGAGTATACGTTTATCTGGGAGGGGCCATTGGAATCGGGTAGCTGCGTATGACGTCAGTAAAATATACATTTAGGTATTGAGGGAGGGGTCGCATGTAATTAGGCCCACGGCGCGTAGGCCCGGAAGTTGTTGTCGACTGTATAATGTTACAACAACACGTACTATACATATACATGTAAGGCACCCCAGGGTAGGGATTGCAGTCTTGAGGTCGTCTGTAAACTTCAAGACAAAAGTTGGAAACTTCGAATGACGCAGGTTCGTCTTTGTTGTGATCGCTGTGTCTACCTCCCCTCTGTCTTTATTCCCTACCTTTATTGACCGGTCTCATAATCCAAAAGAAACAAATCTCGGATGAAAAGAACATCCGGTTTCCTATTATTCCTGACTTAATGACTTCCTTTGTCGGATAGCGCGATGTTCTGAGGCTGTGTTCGCGTGTTGTGGGACGGTAAGCCCACCCTACGCCGCCGGTGTTGTGGTTGTAACGGTGATCGGGAGGGTTCGGGCCGCTCACACGCTCCCGGGGTCACCCGATAATGCCGCCCGGTGTTTGGGGTGGACCACCGCACGGGCGATCGGCTTGCGGACCCTTGGTAGTTACCAGGACTTTGATACCGGCCAACTTTCTCATGGAGGAACAGAAAGCTAAGCCTACGCTGCAGCGCAGTCTCCCCTCGGCTGTTTTCTTTTTACCGATCCCTTATTGCATTTTTTTAATGAAACGTCACATCATAAGTAGCTGGACCCACACATCTGCTTGGAGATTATCTAATTATACCTTTTCTATCTTATCAAATTCCATTAGATTGACTACACGACATAGATTAAACCGTGTTTTTTAACGTTGTGAACAAATTTTGGCTTTGGACAAGCGGCACTACCTGTGAACTGAATGAAAGGATGAGTGTGTAAACAAACGAATGACAGAACAAACAAATTATGATTCATATTCCTCATGCGTTTAGACTACAGCTAAACTTGACTACAACACTGTAACCCATACAATTCTATGTACAGTTCAAACATTACCAAGAAGCCAAACTTAAAAGTCATATGCTAGACTAGTACAATTCGTATACCAACATTTGTATGATTGTAAACACGTCTTTGTTGTGACCTGTATTTAGCTCAGTTGAATGCACAATAAAGGTTTTCTTTAATTCATTCATTCATTCAATTATGATTTATTCACTCATTCAATGAAGTACAGGTCAGTGTGGTTAGGTTCCGGCTTGTCAATTTGTGTCTTTCCAGTAGAGAGACAAAAAGAAACCCCTACAAAACTAGGCTTTGAAAATCCCGAAAAACTTTCCTACGTTAGCCTCTACCAGGATGTCCCGACGCGGTAAACTGTATTTATAGGTTGGTTAACTCTTCTAGTATGTTATAACTAACTCTTTCCAGCTCCAGCCACGTCTGGAGCCTGGTAGAGGCTATTCCAACATGGCTACCACACTTCAAACAACACTAAACACATGGGAAGCCTTTCTTTCCTCCCACTGGTGGGAAAGGTAAACCATTCCTTTTGACACCGCGGTGCGACGTGCTGCCGAGCCGGGCCTTGATGGACTCGAACTCCGTAAAACATTTAGCACCTTCCGGCGACTGTCAAATGTCAACTTTCCCATCCCGTCGTGTCTCCAGTCCCAGAATGTTCACACGTCGTTAGAATCAGCTTCCTGCGGTGACCGGATCAAAGAGAGCCGCGACAACATGTCGTCTTAGTGCGACATTCGGCAAGAAGGTGCTAACTGGAAGGCGGAGCGAGCTACACATGTGGGCCAGACTACCACAATAGACGAAACCCGAACGTTTTCAACTTGAACCTATTGACATGAAAATCGCCTCCCTTCCAATAAAAATCTTACCGACTTTTCTTCTGAAAAGTTTTACCATTTGAAAGAGAGCACACCTCCAATAAAATCATTGCCGACGCTTTCCACATCAATGGTGGTAAGGGTAGCTTGTATAGTTCCATTCAAATGTAAACTTCAAGAAGTACCAATAAAGTTTGCCGATGATTTCACATTTCTGAAAGAAACAATTGAAAGAAACCTCTGGTTTTGTCCGTTTCTTTTCATTTGAAAATCAACTGGTGCAATATCACAGGTACCGACCGAAATTTGGAAGACGTGTAAGAAGTGACACCTTTTTAGATGTAAATAACGGGGTCCAATAAAAAAGATTACCGACTATTGACGAAAATTGACCGAAGCCAAGTCTACGGGGTCAAACGGTGAAAGCCTTGGACAAACACGATGCCTAGATTTTCTAGAGTTTTGAAAAATAATAATAAAGTTAAAACATTATTGCAATTTCGCACTTTCTTTTCCTTTGCGTATGCAAACCTCCCTCTAACTTCTCTTTACATTAGCCGTGGCAAAATGTGGGTGGTTAAAAAGCGATACTGTCTTACAAAAAGTATTTTTACGGCCAAATAAATGAATCAAATCAAAATCCTGTGATTGGATAATGACCAAGGTCACTCCGCGTCCTTGGGAATGGGCTTTATTCTTTGCTCCGTCAAGCAAAATTGTAATGCATGGCCATCAAATTGTGAACTTTCGTCCCACATTCCAGCCTTTGCATTCCCACCAACAATAGTAAATTGTTTTAGATCCCAACAGACTCCATTTAAATCTTTAACCTTGGGAAATCAAAGAACAAATCTCAAGGTCAATCGAAGGCGCCTGTTTTGTTCACCTCGTTTGGTAAATAAATGAGTTCCAGTCGCTATAGTCTGGACTTCCAAAGTGCAGCCGTTCGCACTTGTGTTTTAGTTCCGCCGATTTTCTTCTCTGCTGTTTATCATAAAATCCTGATGATCTGACACTTTCTTGGCTGCTGTTTCGAGGAAGACCATAGGAAGCCATTCCCACATTTTTTGCGGACGGTTTCCTATCGACCATGTTTGGCGAGCTATGGTAACTCCTTTTACCAGTTGGATACGGTCTTTGCCACCGAAAGATCTGCTTAGAGATTAGAACTATGGTACGTATGGGTAGCCTCTACCAGGCTCCAGAGGCGGCTGGAAAGAGTAGACATTAGGTAAATACACCGAAAAACATACTAGAGAAGTTAGTCTGCTATAGGGGTACAGCCGACTCCCTTAGCATACTATTCACTCTATTTGGCCAAGGAGCACTGTGGCCAAGGAGGTTGATTTGGCCAACTTCTACTATTTTTTCAACCGTCCGCGGAGCCTGGTAGAGGCTAACGTATGGGTACGACGTCATTGTGTCGTGTGTCCTTTTTGTAGGGCAAGTCACACCTTTTCTAGATCAAGTGTTGAGCGAAATATCAAAGGGTCTTGACTCTTGAGCAGTGTGCCTTTGGAATCCGTAGTACTGTACCAAGAGTCGTGTATCCAGGCTACTGCCAAAGCTATTGAGAAGATATATTGTTTTCGACGGCTGTGCGCGGGTTCGGGGATACTTGACACCCGCTCTGGCGCACCTGGCCGGCCCGTGTGGGGAGTTGCTACGGTACAAGCAAGCGGCGCATTCCGTCCACGCGCCGCCCGACCTGTCAGCAACACACCCCGCGCCCGGCCTTCACCGCACCACGCGCGCGTCACAACACTCCCACTCACTTCCTGAGCGGAAACAGCCGAGGAGTGACGAGTGGCGCGCGGGTGTCGGGCGAGGTCGTGGGAAAGTGGCCGAACACAGAACATCCACTGTAACGTATGGTCTGGGAGCCACAGGGACGTTAGCAGATATGTGGACAAACAAGACACAGCCGCTATGGCTCTCCCCATGGACCACGTCTGCTACGAACATATTTTTATCCTCGCGTAAAATGAGCTATCAATATAAACGACACATTCCATCGTATACGTTGGTGATTTAGTATCATTTACGTCATCGTGACATAAATTGTTCACCATAAAGATCTCCCCGTACAAAGATAGTTTTCCATTTCCTGAACAATTTAGTACCAACCATGTCCCACGTGTATAGTCCACGCTGTCAGTCAATCAACCAGTTTTGTTGTAGTATGACCCTGAACAGATTGTTATTTTGGACATTCCTGGTTCACTCTGGCAGTGTTAAACTACTCTCCAAGCAGATGTTCGGCTCCGTCTGGATTTTGACGTGATTTTGGGCGTTTTTGTCGGGCTTTCTATTTTGTCCCGTTTTCTTTATGTCGCCACGCCTAAAATTACGTCAAAAACAAGCCGTACCTCTGCTTGGAGAGTAGCGTTCAACACCCGTATCACACTATTGTATTCCTCCATCCCTCTATATTTTTCGCGCCATTGCCATCAGCTGTGGCCTAACCATTACAGGGGGAGGGGGGCTTTCCTGTAAGAACTAATGTTACACTTGACTTTCTGCATAGTTTCAGCTAATTATTTACCAAACTTATTTCGAAGTGAACAGACAACTTCACCCACAGCATTCTTTCTATAGCCGAATCCACACACGGCTCTGTTTCGAACCTTTTTCAGTCGATCTTACTACGGACGTCATAACGTGCGTGATTGTACCAAGGAGATTTAATCTTTGCTGAGACACGGTTGGATACTGAAACTGTTCAATTGTGTCAAGACTTCAAAGGAAGCATCACTGCAACATAACTACAGGAGATTGTGTCTAAGGAAATCCTCACCACTTGATTTTTAGAAACATGGTGGGAATTTTCCCAAACTTGTGTGATTGTGAAGGTGTTGCTGTTTTACAGTCTCCAGGCAGATGTCTGGCTTCGGAATGTTTTTAGACGTTTTTGATATCTTTTGTTTGTCTTTTACTGTTTTAAGTGTTTCGTTTTTCCCATGCAAGTTTCAGAAGGGAAAATAGCACCATTTGAAGACATGTGCTGCATAAAGCATAGCCACGCCGAACACCTACTTGATGTTTGTTTACCTTTCCCCGAGTTTCCAACTTTGTATTTCACCTGGAGCACTTTTTTTATCGATCGGGACTTCGTTCATTTACCCAAGGACTTCATTTTCCTGACTTTTCGGGCGGGACTTTGTTCATTTTCCTGACATTTCCCACTACACTGTATTACTAAGTAAGTACCAGACACATACACACAAACGAACACACACACACACACACGTATACAAACGTAATAGACTTCCTAGGGGGCTTTCTTCTTGAGGACAAAGGTCATTGTAACAATATAGCATTGGATACCTAATATAACAAAAGGTATATGCAGGACAAGCCAAGTAAATTTCGATTTGTTTAATCTTCGTTTTGAAAATGGGTACAAAATATAACATCTCTGTCTTCAGTACATTCAATGTATGGGCAATATAGATCTTTCTTTTCAACAATTATTTACATACAATCATAGGCGTCGTAAGCAGTGAAGTCGAGCACACACAATTGAAAAACATTTACACTGCGTAACGTCCAGCGTCAGAAGTTTTTAAATGTCCATGAGTTATGATGATTTTCACCACGGCCTCCACATTTTCTCGGACTCGATGGGGACGGCAGCACGGGCCGGCATGGTGGCGGGGCTGTGTGCGGTCTCGAACGCGGCGATCTTCTGTGGCGATACGGTGGTAGTAAGTCCGTTTACGGAGTTGGAAGTGGGCTCCGATTTGACAGTGACTCCGTTGGGCGAGTGTACAGCAACAAGTCCGTAGTTTTGTGGCGTGTTGGGAGCGTAGACTGGGATGACGTGACTGGGTACCTGACCGCCTGGGAACGCCTGGCTGGGCAGGAGAACAGCTACCGGCTCCCCTCCTGAGACCTGCCGGGGCACCACGGGGATCCCGCCGTACATTGTCGTCTGAGGACACGGGGCCTGCACGGGCGAGAGTTGTACGTGCTGGCCGCCGGTGGGCGCGACGGGAACCTGTACCTGGACAGGCTGAGCGTGCGGGAACACTGCGGGCTGGGCGGCGGGGTACGTCCCGGGACGAGCGGGGCTGCAGGTCCCGGCCAGGTGGTTGAGCAGCCGCTGCCTGACTTGGGTGTCCACGCCGTCAGAAGCGCCCAGGAAGCGGTTCACCTCCACCAGACACTCGTTGAAGCCGGCGCGGTACTGGCCGGGCAGGGACGGGCTCGTGTTGGCGGCGGCCGTCAGCTGCTGCCTCTGTAGACTGCGGAGATGTTTGACGGTCATCTCCAGGATGTCTGCCTTCTCAAGCTTGGAGTGGCGGGAGCTCTGTGGAAATACGAGGAAAAGCTTGGTAAATACACGGCTCTACAATACACGGGCACTACAAAAAAATCACAAGTGCTAACATAAACATCAAAAGAAACCATAAAATGCCAAAAGTATGGACAAATACTTACGTCTTTTTTGAGGGCGTCCAAGATGAGGGCCTTGAGTTGGTTCAGGCTATCGTTGATTCTAGCCCGTCGTCTCTTTTCCATGATCGGCTTGGAGGACTGTAGGCGAAAAGAACAAACATTTAGATCCATGCCAAGGTGAAACCTCATTGAAACTTGTACGAAGCTGAGCAAATGAAAACACATGTAAAAGAAAGATCGTGCAACAAGTTTTGTGCAATTTAGTGTTGTATCTCACCTTTCGAGTCTCTCCTAGTCGCTTTTCCACGATTCTGTCTGCCGGCATGTTGAACGCAAACGAGCGCGAGTTGAAGTATGACAAGTGTGAGTTCTCGGCAGACGTCCGGAGTTGCTTACAGCGACGTAGTCCGCGTGTCGTTTGTAAACCTACCCTGTGCCTGGCTGACTTTTATGTACACCGAAGCCCAGGCGATCTTCAGGGGCGGAGGGTTCCCACACTACATTCCCGTACTCCTAACCAATCAGAGAGTAGGGTTGAATCCAATCTCGACCTTCCATTGGTCAGAAATCACTGCAGCTCTCTCGTGCGGGCTGGTGATTGGTTTGACGCAGAACCTAGTCTCGGCTCATGTTACCGACGGCCGCGCCAGTCGACATCTGTTGGCATGCGGGCGCAAAGTGGCGCTTATTAGCCTGCCAAACACGTGCCGGACCCTTTGTCTGCGGCCGTGCGGAGTGTGGGAAAACCCCGCCCACAAGTCCTGACGCTGCCCGACTGTAAACAAGTACGGCAAATGTAAATAAGAAGCCCGCTGATAAGTGGCTAATGCCTCACGTCGTTATCTTGAAGGGTAAGACGTGGAAAAGACTTGGGATCAGCGTCTTAGAACAGACTTCTTGAGGACTACAAGAAGAAATATGGTGCTAATCTGTCGTCACGTTTGTTCGTGGAATGGTCTGAGGAATGCCATTGGACACGCGGGGCCAAGAGTCAAGCAGTGAGATGAGAGCCCCTGGCCGGGTTTCCCACGAGTTTGCAACGCACAACACTTGGACCGTATCAACCCCAATTTCGTGCGATGAGGGGAGAAAAAAGAAACAATTAACCTCAGATGTTAGAGAAACCCCTTCGTGTCCTGTTCCAACGCGAAATTTAGCTGACCAGCACTTGAAAGTTCTCTCTGCACTTCTAAATCTGTTTTTGCGTTTCTTACAACAAATATAAGATTGTGAGCAGATACAGGGTGAACACGTACAAATGATATAGCCTTCAAAGGTTTGGCTACAGCTGAATCTAGTTTCATGACATGTCGACACTGGTGTTGAGTCCTTCTATATCCCGAATGTCTCGACTTACTGCCATCAACCACCTACACAACTATGCATTGATAAGGCTCCCCCAAAGATTGACTTACGCAGCAATTTTCCCAAACATTAAAAAAATGAGGCGACTCCGGCTACTAACCTTTTTTTACAGTTTACATTGCGAAGATATATTTAGAGCATTTAATGATACCAGTAACAAGTCTTTACTGGAAAGGAGATGATGGCCTTATCAGCCAGTCCCTTTTGAGGGTTCACACTTCATAGTGCAAGTCCAATAAATTCCTATTTATAGTCTTTCTTTTTTGGCCATCTCAAAATGTCTGGTGGCCAAATCTGGCCAGTAAGTCACGGGAAAGGCGCCCTTGACCCAAAGCGGGCATCTGACGGCACGTCAAGCGTGTACAAGTATGGAATCCGAGGGTATGCGTGACACGCGCCCGGACGGTACCCCCGCCGGTGGTGGCGGTCTGGCCACGCGCCCAGCGGACGTTGTAAAAGGCCAGACCGTATGCACCTTACAATAGGGACCGTCGCTCACCCCCATCCCATAATGAGACTGACCCAGTTTCTGTCATGGTTCCAAAATTCTTGTATGAACTGGACGCTTCCACTTCGTCAGCGAGGGGTGTAAATGAACAAATACAGTACAAAAGTTATATCTCTGCCCTTTTTATTAGAGATTGGTGTGCTTCAGATCAAGGAGGTTAAATTTTTGTTCAGATTAAAAGAGATATTTTTGTTGCGAAGGCATTGAGAGGTCGCAAAAGAATAAGTCACATTTAAATGTTTCTTTTTTTGGTTTCCAAATGAGTTTTTACTTAGCCTTCCGGTTGTTTTCTTTTTCAAGTTACGGTTTTACTATTACATTTTTTTTTCTTATAGCTGGCCTGGCTAGTTTTTACTATTCCTAAAAAAGCTTAGTTTTAACAAGGTTTTATGGTTTTAACTAATTTCCAACACAAAAATTGGACTTACACACAAATTTCCGACTGTGCAACACCAGTATTTGTCAAGAAGTGAGCAATCCAGTGAGTTTTTCCTATGTTAGGAACCTTCTTGTGTGAATTTACAATACACCCTCAAGTTTATTTATGACCACTCGATCAATCTCGCGGAAAGACGGGAGTGTGTTTAATGTGTGTGTACTCATGTGAAGTGTTTGAAATGGTGACAGGAAAAGGGAAGCATCAGCATCCTCCGTTTGCTTTTCCCACACTTAAAGGGAGCCTTGGTTCGATAAATGAGGTTTTGATAAAATAAATCTCAGGCTTGGATTTCGTTGCTCACTTCACAATGCTAGTATACCCGTGTATTTAATCGCAGGTTATCGTGGGTTTTTTTTTAAAGAAAAGAGGCAACGATGGCCACTGGCTTCCAGAAACAGTCTTTCCTTCAGACCAAACTAGGCTAAGACAGAGGCCGCCAGTCGTTTCATCAACGAGCTCTTCCTGTAAAACCAAGGACATTGGTAAAACCAAGGAGGTTTTATCAGATAAAAAAAGTCAATTGCAACCAAAGAAACCTTTTGAAAGTCATATACTCAGGATATAGTAATTGATCATTGAAGTGTTAAACAATAGGGCAAAATTTGCACCCGCCTTGACAATGTTTCGTCCACGCGCAACACGAAGGGTGAAATTTGTTTGTCGCGTGTCTGAATAATGTGCAACAGTTTCCCACAGCCCACAGTTCTATACGTTCCGTTGTCTTCCACACTCCGACCGGTTTTTTCCCACCATTCCCACGTCCCCTGAGTGCGAGAATTCCTTTGTGATGCTGAGGAAACCTGTTGGTGCGCCATTGTCGTCCTACCGCTACTACGGCGTTCCCACGACCCTCTTTTTCTCATGCAAAACTCCGGCCTAAAAGGGGTCGTTGTTACACCGACATCAGCGCGAACTGTTTGCACAGAGCTGTCTGGCCGGCCTGACATCTGCTCGCCATTTTAGCCGGGCTTCGGTCACGTGACTCCAAAAAGCGCGGGAATGTCGTCATGGAAACACAGGCCTGGTACAAGAAGAGTCAAGATCGTCAGTTACTCGTATTTCCACTGAAAACATCCTTACATTTGGTCAGCTGACAAGCAAATGAGGCGGGAAAATTGCGGCTTGTCTTTCTAAACAAGGGTGTAGGAAGATTTTACACCATGGAAGCTAATTAACTCGCGCGCTCGGCCTATAGCAAGACATTGTGACAATGTCACACAGGCGAGACTTTCACACTAGATATTTCCCAAGGCCATCATTGAGTGCCAGTTTTTGTCGAAAAGATGGTAAGGAGTAGTAACTAGATGCTAGATAGGTCACAACAAAAGAAACCTATGGCTATCTAATTCTAACGCATTACGCGTGCCTCGCGAATGATGGTGAATGGCACAGGAATCTCATGCGGTTATGAAATGAACTGCAGCCAACTTTACACGACGAAGCATAACAAAAGCTTCCACATTGAAAAAGAAGTAAAATTCGGTCATTATACACATATGCCATCAAAGGTGCCAACAACTGTACCCACACCCGCGATGATCCGCCCCTTACCCATGTTGTTTATGACCAAAATACAGGTTTATATCATCACAACATTGAGATCTGTCCCATTGCCCCCCACCGGCCACCCCACCCCTACTCTGAGATCCTCTGAGACTGAACCATGGCAACTGTTGGTCAGAAAGTACACTTGTTGGTCTATCATGATTTACCCTTGACGTTTTTTCTGCTGTGCACTTATACTGTAGTTATACAAACGAGGAATATAACTAGTAGAAGTGTAGCTTCCAGCCAAAAAAGACGTGAGAGATTGCTTACAAACATCACTCCGAGGTGGAATTAGCGAAATGGCGCGAAAAAAGTGTCTCTCACACGAGAGGAAGACCGCAGCATAGTCATAGAAAGCTACGGGCTCTGTCTCGCTTCTTTTGCCTTCTATGAATTACTCTCCAAGCAGAGGAGTGGTTCTGGCTTGTTTTTGACGTGTTTTTAGAGTTTTGTCGGGCTTTCTACTTTGTCGCCGGAACCCCTCCTCTGCTTGGAGAGTACACAAAAATATTATCAATTTGCTGTGGATTATTTCGGTATAAGCTTCATCATTTTAGGACAATGAATATCAACAATGGATTATGCAACTTCCGCTTTTTGCACCATAGCAATAAACAAACGCAGGCGAAGTAAAAAAAAAAAAAACTTGCTCCCTGCCAAAGTTCCTCATGCATATTCTTCAAACCAATGTTATGTTTGCCAAAGCTAACTGCATGGGTTCACCTCGGGACTAGATAAAGAAGCGTATAAATATTCATAAGTTCATTCTCATGAGCTTCACTTAATTAACGAGTGTGTGTTAAGCACCTTTTGTGAATCAAAGAGATAACTGGGTGATAGAAAAAGGAGGAGCGGATAGAGTGTTAATTGGTTTATTTTGTTCGTGTAAACAAACATCTGTCCGGTGGTATACACTGGATTTATCGTGGATGTGCTACAAAGCAAATAGCAAAGACAATTCTTTTGAGAAATTGTTGTTATTTTTCATACTTAAACTGTAGTAGAAATAAGATGATTCTTTTGAGAAATTGTTGTTGTTATTTTTTCATATCTCAGCTGCAACAGAAATATCTAAAGTGAGAAATTAATACACGGTAAATACAGTAATTTTGGTATTCATGAAAGTAACAACATAAAAACAAAGACTAGATTTTCGTCACATAAAACTAAGTTTTAGCAAGGAAGTTAATGACCTTGGTTTTAGAAGTCACAAAATATGAAATTAATGTAAAAGCGGGAAACACTTTTCTATATATTGATAAAGCGTATACAACTGATATTGACAATCGCACAGAGATATCAGATTGTACTGTGCTGTTTGTTTCAGGTACCATATTTCAAACAACAATGATTCAGTTTTTCGTAGCTTTTCGTAACATTTCTGGACTGAATCTTCCTTCTTTTGTATGTAAGGATCCTTTCTCGCCATCTGGTTCGCCGCATGTACACTTGAGACCATGGGACTCCTCTATTCCTTCACTTGGATTTGGAACCTGATATCACCACAGATTTCCAGTACCAGAGGTAAAGTCCAGGCGGCAACAAACTATAGTCAGATGTAGAAAAGCGCATATGGCACCGACTTAACCATGAAATAAGATTTCGGTAAGCCTTTTTTTACTTTCAACAAAGCTACATACAGCTTGGTCTCCCTCAGTCCCTGTCTTGTGGAGTCCTAAGAAAACTCAGTAACGAAACACCATCTCAAATTTCAGACACATCGGAAACAATCCATTTTCTTACACACACGGACAGATGGCAAGACTACCCATGTAACATGATCACGGCTCAAGTTACATTTTACAAAAAGTTTGTCAAAGAAAAAATGTTTCCTGTTGGGGTCGTTTCTTCATGGCTATCTGTAACCGGACCCCATCTCAAGTTACACCAAAAAGAAACAGTTTTGCCAGACACATGTGAAGATGGCAAGAAATTATCGCAGCGAGCTCAAGTTTCAGTGCAGGTGCAACGGGAAAGAAAGCCCCTCTCCCAGCTTGGTTTTTTACTTGAACAGTTTGGTAACCGGACCCCTTCTCATGTTACATGTCGAGGATACAGTTTTGACAGACACATGCGCAGATGGCCAGAAATGATCACAGCGAGCTCAAGTTTCAGTGCAGGTGCAACGGGAAAGAAAGCCCCTCTCCCGGCTTGGTTTTTACTTGAACAGTTTGGTAACCGGACCCCATCTCAAGTTACAACCATACCCGCAACTGTAACACAATATCCCCACAGGTAGTCCACCAGCGTGCGCGGTAATTTGAACCGTGCTCAGGTTTCATTCAAAGGCTCGTGCTTGTTCTTTTTTTCCTCTCTCTATTGAGAGAAGGCGAACAAAACCTCTACATGGTAGCTCTTCAGAACTCCGTCTTTCATCTTAGAAGACAGGGGAAGTGTTACTTGATACCGGGTCCGGTTTCATACATGGCTTTGCACGGGTTCCCCCTACCAAAAGCAGCTGGCAGGTTTGTGGAGGTCTAAAACACGTATCTGTATTTTCAAATCAAACCCTACTTCCTGAAATGGATCACTAGAATTAATCTAGACCTGCAACTAAGAAAAATGTAGAAAAACGCCATTATTTTACTACATGTATTTCTTGTTCACCTATGGCATGTTAGGTGTGCTAATAAACTTGTTATAGGTTGATATATTATGAGGAATATCAAATATAAAGGACGTAAAAAAGAATTATCCGAAATAGTTTCGTCTGTGTTATGGTTTGTCGGCGTTTCCAATAAGCTTTGCTCAGGACAAGGACCTAGGCTCATCCTAAAGCTTCTATCGACTTCCTGGCGCCATTGATTGAGAACCTTCCGTAGACATCTCTCAACAACAATACATATATGTATCGTGACTTTTCGCAGCAAAACGCTGCGCACGAATGCCATTGAACTACGGCGCTAATACAGAGTTTCGACAGATGTTTGTTAACTTGACACAAAACCATCAAATTAACACCGTTTCTGCCCCTCCTCTTCCTGTCATCCCATTCTCTCGGTAAGATCTCAAGAGGTACTTGTCGGACACTCGCTAATTTTATCTAATTTACTTCAGTAAATCCAATAATGAACCTCTGAATATGTACCCCCTCGATACAGTGACAGTTTTGATGAATTACACAGAAAAAAAAAACAGTACTTTTCTGTGAGAAAGTTACCACGTTTTCAGAGATGTGAAAGTGGAACGTTTTTGTCGTCTGCGTGTGACGTAATTGTTCAACAATGCATGCTGGGACGTCAGAAATGTCCCGTTACGTTCATGGTGAGAAAAAATGACAGTTGTGATGGATTAAACTGGAATAAAAACAGTAATTTTCTGGGAGAAAGTTACCACTTTTCTACATATGTGCAAGCGGAACGTTTTTATCGTCTGCATGTGACGTAATTGTTCAACAATGCATGCTGGGGCGTCAAAAATGTCCCGTTACGTTCATGGTGAGCAAAATGACAGTTGTGATGGATTAAACTGAAAATAAAAACAGTACGTTTCTGTGAGAAAGTTACCACGTTTTTACATTGGTGAAAGCGGAACGTTTTATCGTCTGCGCGCGACGCAATTGTTCAACAATGCATACTGGGACGTCAGAAATGTCACCGTACATGATGAGAAAATTTCCAAGCAGATATAAGTGGGAGAACCTTCGAAAAGCTGCTGTCTACTCTATTTCTTGACAGACAACCTAACGATTTCCCTACTAACATCTACTTTGAGATAAGTAGTAGTGCGGGTAGTAAGAGACAAAAAATGTACAAGCCTAAATAACTGTCTTGATCCTTGCTACGGCCAAGGAGGTTTAATCGTATTAAACCATTTGTACTCGTGATCTTTCCTCTTAGTTATTTCTGAAACAAAATATCTCGCTTCCGTCGCCATATGACAATGAATAGTCCCGAAGATCCACCATTGAGGCGTCATTCATGCCCTTGTTATCTTCTGAAGAAAGGGCAAAGGAACAAGTCAGATGGGTGGGACGACTCTCGCTTTATATCTGTCAGCCAGCTATGTCCATGAATGGACAGGTTTAGCATTTAAACAGTGCAGATACACTCCGTTAACTGACTAGTTCTGTTGTGTATAGAGATGGGCGATTTGCTCTGACTGTTCATGATTTACTGCGAAAATGTATCCCATTGTTGGAGTTCTTTGATGTAAAGAAAGAAACCTATGACACAAAGAATACTGCACTTTCTGGTTATCCTCACTAAACAATGATGTCCGTTGAAACATATCGACAAGTGTGTTTGACCTATCTTCTTGTAAGATGACGCAGAAACGTCTTGCGATTGTTAGCTTCATGTCGTTTTTACCAAGGAGGTTAAATTTTAACCCCCTTGTTTTTACTTATTCTGTTTTCTTCCATCCACAATCAACGTTCTTTGTTCATCGAACAGAAAAGTTTGGTATCAAAGTTGCGGGGTCGAAAAATACTGTGGATGGCTGTTGGCGTTGGGACTTGGTACTTTCCAAGCAGAGGTTGGATTTCGGCTTGTTTTTTTTACGTCTTTTGGGGGCGTTTTTGTCGGGCGTTCTATTGTGTCATGGTTTCTTTAGGTCGCCAACCGTTAACCCCAACGGGTTGACAAAAACGCCTAAAAACAAGCCGAAACCTAGTCTCTGCTTGGAGAGTAGGGCTTGGTAGACAACACAATCCAATGGAACTGTATCTGAGTTTAGAATGGAAAAAGTTTCATCATGTTCTCTGTATGAAAGCGTAGGTCGATTCTAGTTTGAATCAAATACCGACGAACCGTCTGTTGAATCCAGTCATTGTTCGAAGACATGGAAGAAGACAGCGCACCAGAAATCTAGCAGATGGGTAATTTGTTAAGTGTCATCCTCCGCACGTTTTCCGCGTTAGCCAAACTTTCATCTTGCCGAAGGACACAAGCCGTTGCTTCCGCATGCGCACATCGATTCGTCTTGGGTCGTTTTCTTTACACGCGGGGACAAATGTTATAGACTTTCCCTGACCTTACACAGATATCTATTAAGGTGTCTTCATCGTGAAAGGGACAATAGTGGCATCTTTAGTCAGTGGTAAATACTAATCTCCAAGCAGATCTAACGGTTGCAAAGACCGTATCCAACTGGCAAAATGAGTTGGATATTATTGCAATAAAAACTCCTTTTGCCAGTTGGATACGGTCTTTGCAACCGTTAGATCTGCTTGGAGATTAGTAAATACATGAAACATCGCCTTTTTTCTCAACCATTTGCATTCGTGGTTGTTTTCGTCTCATGTTTTCTTACACAAATTTTTAGCCTGACTGTGTCCATAACGCAAAACTACTGTGATATTCTACATAATGCCGACGAATTCAAGTATATGTAGCGTAAATAGGCTATCTATTTGGACAACTTAGGCCCCCTTTTCACAAGACGGCGATCTCTGATACGACCGGAATGGGATTTGTGTGACCCTTGACTTCATGTTTAGAATAATGATGCCAGATGTAAAAGTTTAACCACAAAACACACAAAACGTATTTAAAAATCGTTTTTTATCTACGAAATTCGTTGAGCGATCTTGTCAAATTTTTTGGTCGTTCCGTGGTCGCAGGGAGGTGTAACAACCTTCCTATCTGACCTTAATACACACACCCAAGGAGGTTATATCAAGGATGTTTAAACACAGTCTATACATTAATCACTTCACCTGTTTACAGTCTGATCGACATTTGAACGGAGCGTCCATCCGATCTGATTATCAACGCTACATAAAACACGCTCCTCAACCCGTCTCCTCACGGGAGGTAAATGGGGAAAAGGTGCAAGATCACGGCGGGGCTTCGGACATAACGGCGCTCTTGCCCGTACGTGAATCACACAAGAGAGTTGGACACAATATGTCTTCCCTTTGTCTTATCGTAGGGGACCGGAGACGTACGGTCAAGAATGTCGCGTCGCCATATGGCGTCATGGACGTCCACAGAACCGCAGTTGTGAAAACTGGCACCTTTGGTGAAGAAAGAGTTTCTTACGAGACTGGCTCGTTGGGTGTCCCTCTCAAAGGAAGACCTACGAAGAATGTAGAATATGTGCGCATCTTCCCGATACGGGATATACTGTAACGAATCAACTCAAAAATAGAAAGTTACGGAATGTTGATAGCGTGTATCTACCGAAAATATGTCCACTGTACGAATCCACGACGTTGTGTTCTACAGATGCTAGAGCACCAATCTTTGTCAAAATCATATTGGTCACGAGCAGGAGGCATAACCTTTGCTTAATACTCGTTATTCTTCAATTACACAAATTTTTATTGCACTTTGATGGCAATTTGTCTTTACTAACGCGTTTCGTGACAATCAATTAGGTGTGAATGATTAGTCTACCACTTTCTTATCGTCCAACTTTTCACACTTAAATGATGCTCTCGCCGTACATAAGTATACATATTAACACTTAAAATGCAACCATTATTAGTGATTGCAAATGATGACAGCAATACACTTTTCTCTGTTGTCACATCTACTCTTCGTCAACACATCTAAAGTTCGTTAACCAACTTGACAACCACTAACGACAGAGGGTCCTTCCTTTGAACACAAATTGGCAAACCCTCTTCTTTGCTTTCGTTTCCAAAAGACCCTAAAGACAAAATTACGGGTTCGGAGATTATTTTCCTACCCTTTTCAAAACGCCAAACAATGAGATCCCATTAGGAGAGTGTATTATGAGAAGGAGAATTGTTTTCACTGTGGGGTGCCGCAATGGCGATCTTACGAATCTCCTACAGATGGTTATCATTAACTTCCGTCTTGCACTCTCATCAGAATGACCCACAAAGGTTCAGTTTTCTTTGGGCAGCAGCTCTCCGGACAGGCCATTCTCCCTCACGCCTGGGGTCACAGCAAGGGTCAGTTAATCCTATTTCACACTGAAGCATCCCGGCGACCGCCGCTGACCAATGGTCTGAACCACAACAATGAGATAATCTTCCGTAATTTTGCTTATTACCTATAACTGTCCGTAATCCTGTTACTCCAGTTGTCACGCTTGTCTATAAGTTTGGCCTTGTTATTTCCCTGATGGATCACATTTTGAAGACACGATTCTTCATTTTAATTTGATTTTCCCAAGGTGGTTAAAAAAAGATGCCGATTTTGAATAACCCCTTGGAACCAGATTGCAGAATCGTCGTCCATCTGTGTCAGATTTAGAGAGAAGAGGCAGATGTCTTATTTGCCAAATATGGTTTTTAATGTTTTTCTCCACGGTGAACGACTCGGAGCCGGACGCCGATTTTTCATGGTAATTTTCCGTTAATCGTTTTTCATCAGTTCTTCATACTCAGGATCAGTGAGGTGGACGCGTGTAGATCCTTAATTAAGTGTACAAAATAAAGTTGGATCGAATCACTTATTAAAATATCGCATTCTGACCACACTGTGTTCTGATTAGCTTTATGATCCTTTATCCATCCGTTCCCATATTTCCTACATTTGGAAAGACGGCTCTACGCCAGAGACAAGTACTAGTATCTATTATACATGTATATCTTCCGTGGTTCGGATTCCTATACGATTACATAATTCTTTTGATAATGCAGTAGATCTAGCTAATCATATGTCCCAGAATTATGATTTTTGTTCTTGTTCGTCCTCGAACATACGGAGAAATCTGGCAAAACTCTATTGTTATACATGTATATACATGTTTCTGGCTTCTTTCAGACCACATTTTACTAGTTTACAAACACACAGTATGAATACGACTAAGCACGTGAAGGTTATGCTGTTATGTTGTCGTTTTTATATTGTTATGAAAAGTGTCACCATTTCGCATGAAGGTTTTATAACGTAACAAATTAAAGAGACCAATAGCAATACGGTGGTTGGTATTCGTCTGCAACGTTACCTTCATCTGAAGTTAGAACACATGCCCAGGTGTACTGCAAATGGGGCAAATCTGTATTTTTTCCAGTCCTCTCCTGAAAAAAATGCTTTAGTGGCCTTTGTCAATGTAGGCTTTCACCAAGTCGTCTGTTTAACAGTGCTCTGAAGCTAGAACACGTGTCCAGGTGTACTGCACATGGGGCAAATCTGTATTTTTCCAGTTCTCTTCTTAAACAATGCTTCAGCTGAAGTTCAGCAGCTTTCAGCTTTTGTCAATGTAGCCTTTCAGTAGCCTCCGTTGTAGGCTTCTCCCACGGCGATTTTTCAACTTATCGGGGCCAGATTCTGTGGCTGGGGGTATCTGCTTGGGATCCTGTAACCGCCGTATGGAAGTTTGTTACAGGATCCCAAGCAGATACAGGGCCCCAGCAGATACGGTCCCCAAGCAGATACGGCCCCCAGCTAAAGAATCTGGCCCCGATAAGTTGAAAAATCGCCGTGTCGTCTGTTTCACACTGAAGCATCCTGGCGACCGTCGCTGACCAGTGGTCTCAACCACAACAATGAGATAATCTTCCGTAATTTTACTTATTACCTATAACTGTCCGTAATCCTGTTACTCCATGTGTCACGCTTGTCTATTAATTTGGCCTTGTTTTTTCCCTGATGGATCACATTTTGATGACACGATTCTTCATTTTTCCCAAGGTGATTTAAAAAAATGCTGATTTTGAATAACTCTTTGGAATCAGATTGCAGAATTGTCGTCAATCTGCGTCAGATAGAAAAGACAAATGTCTTATTTGCCAAATATGGTTTTTAATGTTTTTCTCCTTGGTGAACGGCTCGGAGCCGGACGTCGATTTTGCATGGTACTTTTCCGTTAATCGTTTATTTGATCAGTTCTTCATACTCGGGATCAATGAAGTGGACGCGATCCTTAATTAAGTGTACAAAATTAAGTTGGAACGAATCACTTAAAACATCGCGTTCTGACAATACTGTGTTCTGATTAGTGTGTCCTTTAACCGTTCCCATATTTCCTTCATTTGGAAAGACGGCTCTAAGCCCGAGACAAGTATTTATCATATCTCCTTGATAGTTCGTGATTCCTATGCGATTACATCATTCTTTTGATGATACAGTAGATCTAGCTAATCAGATGTCCCAGAATTATGATTTTTGTTCTTGCTCGTCCTCGAAGATACGGAGAAATCTGGCAAAACTCTGTTGTTATATACACTTGTTTCTGTCTTCTTTTAGACTACCTTTACCACTTTACAATTGTACACTATAAATACGTCAAAGTACTTGAAGGTTATGCTGTTATGGTGTCGTTCTTATATGATGATAAAACGTGTTATCATTTCGTATGAAGGTTTTATTGCTTAACAAACAGACCAATACGGTGGTTAGTTTTGACCTACAAAGGTACATTTCCCTGAAATGAGAACAAATCCTCAGCTGTACTAGAAATGAGGTAAATCTGTATTTTTTTCAGCCCTCTTCTTGAACAAAGCTTCGCCAGCTTTTGTCAGTGTATCCTTTCACCGAGTCGTCTGTGAAAGGCCAGGTGCGTTTCGTCTTCGTTAATTTGTTTTCCCTACGCCGCGCGGATTTGCGGTGCCCGGGCACTTGTGTGTATTACCGGGTGATCATCGGAGCTCCACCGGCGCCTCCGAGGGGGCCCGGACAAACACGAAATGGGGCGTCTTGTGGCGACGATCCTTTCCGAGCGGAACCGATCCTGTTAAGGGGTATCACCCATTGTCCATGTTGTCGCCAACGTTTGGTTAAACCACAAAGTCATTTAACGTGGAATTTCTCGTTCTCTAAACCAAGCATGCATAAATACAAACCAATTTGAGTTAGTCCTATGTACATTGAATGAGTGAGTGAATAAATTATTAAACAGACGACCGAATGAATGTATGAATACCCCATACCTACAACTCATCTTTTCCATTGTTCTTAAAGAAAACATGTACTGGATACTCAGTTGTCTTCACCAACCAAGCATCTTTTTGATACATCATTAACGTTTACATGTTGTCTACAATCCGGGAGAAACATTGAGACAATCTCTAGAATTCGAATACGATATGCATTCAACAATCTACTCCGAGTCGCGGTGCTGTTGTCAATACTGATGAGAAGTATTCGCTGATAGGGGAGACTATTAAGTACAAAACATTTCCTGACAATTGTGGGATTACAGCCGCCCAGCTCCAGATATGCCCTTATCCTCACCATGAAATTGGATTATATTTCCAAACAAAAGTGCTCAAGCATCTTTCTGCAGCATCTGCACAGATTAACCTCGCTCCAAGGCGCTTAGGCTCTTCACAAATGAAGGGCTTTGTTGTCTACATACGCTGTAGATAGATTCACTGTATAATTAGACTACTTACTCATTGAACGAACTGATGATGTTTCGAATTCGTTTCGATGATAATCCCTCGTGTAAATAGAGTTGATACCATTGCTATGGGAACGCGATCAAAGATTGGTGGTTGTTTTGTAAGCTGACTTTTATATACCTTCTAGAAATGTGTGTCAGCTTTCGCATTTACGGTTTGCGTAAAGAGGAGGATACTTCTAAAATACTAGTATGTTGGTTATCATATTTCTGATGTCAAGACTGTATTAAGGACAGTGTTGAGGAAATATCTTGTGTGATCCAATGCAACATCTAGGGACGTCCGAAAAGTGTGACATAAGTGGGTATTTTAATAGCACATCAAAAAGCTGTTTTAAAACAGAACATGTATATTCACACTTCTATATATTCTGCGTAAGAAGACACCTGCACTTGACGAACGAGATATCAAAACCGGATATTCCGCTGCAGTACGTAGAACGTCGCTAGGGGCGCATAATCTAATTTCTTTATTTTGCCAACCCCTACCAACATACCAAATGTCATAAAGATCCATCAACGACTTTTCGAGTTATGCTGTCCACAAACAAACAAACAAACAAACAAACAAACAAACACACAAACCAAGGAGGTTTTGCACAAACAGACACAAATACACGAAAACATGACCTTCGTGGCGAAGGTAAAAATGTTCATTATGTAACACTAGGAAGCATCATGGCGAGGGAGTAGCTACTCCTAACTCCCTCTGAAGCGCTAGCTATAGACTATAGGGTCTCCCCTTGTTTACGTAGTAAGATGTACAGTGTAAAAGGACAGGACAGCTCCTAATCCCGCCCGAAATGGAGCATGGAGAAAGAGTGCTTCTTAAAGACATCCAGCCAAGTGTGGAGACCACTTAGCTAAACAAACTGATAACCTGTGTCGAAAGAGCTCCTGTCAGATCTTGTCATACTCAAAGAGTCTTTGCAACAAGTGTTTTTTTCTCCGAAGGTGGGACACAAAACATAGTCATGTAGAGGGTGATGGGGAGGGGGGCGGTGGACACACTTGGGAATGAAATATTCGCACGCAGAAGTTACAAGATGTTACTTTTTAGGAAACATTTGGAACCATACTTTCACTGTAACACCCCTCCCTAGCCTGAATTATTGGGAAACTTCGTAACGTTTCTTTGTTTTCGATATTTAAGCGTACTGTTAAGCCATAGACTTTTTACTACTTGCAAACCGCAAAGTTTGGACAGCCACACTAATGTTTAATAATTTTTCACAATACACCGGGTCCACATTTCTACCTGTCCCGCCACGACGCCTAGTGTTTACCAATCGTCACTGCACGTGTCTTCTGAAGGACCGGAAAGACGCGTGTAGGGATTTCACGCCTATTTCGTCTGACAAGCACACTTACTTAAAGAAAAACAGAAATCATTCTTACGTCGCCACGTAGACTTCATGTATACCTTTGCTATCGCTTCTTGTCATCTATGGTTCAAGTGATATCGATCAAGTACACTGAAAGGCAAATATGCCATATAAAGGTACTGAAGTCTTCTATGGAGACGGTACGTCATCATGACGTCATAGAAACAAGATGGCGGATTCGCCCTCCCCGAAACGTCTCACAGATCCCGGATTATAAGCTGTGTGCTGGAAAGATTAGAGCCACAAAGGCAGAAAAGATTGATAAGCCATGACCTGTCCTCCCTTCGCGTGGGTTTGGAAAGATTAGTAGCCGTACATTAGCCACGGGAAATAGACCATGTAGGGACGAACAACAGGTGGAATCTGCTGATGTTCGTATCTTTTCTTCCATGTTGCCATTGCAGATCAGCCGCTAAAACACACTCGTGAAAAGATACACCTCCCACGTTGGGACACTCGACTTGAAGATTGATATATATATATATAGGATGTCCGGTAGAATACTGTAAATTCATTTACTTTCGCGGTAGGTAGGAAGAAGGTTTTCGCAATGTTTCACTTTTAGATTCGCGGTTGAACCAATTCTGAAGTACAGTAGCCATACAGGCAGATATATTCGCGGTGACATGATGGAGAGGTCACGACAAAAACCGCGAAAATGAAAACACCGCGAAAGTTTCAAGATTTAAAGTAAAGTCGACTTAACATTTTCAGGGATGGATCACCAAAAAAACATTTAGAAAGGGAGTGGGGTTATGTTCTTGTCAACTTGTAAGATTTCAAGTCCATGTAAATATGTTTGGGTCCCACACTGTTCATATTATTATTATTGGCTGATATCACTTTTGGCGGCGCCCTCAGGGAGCGAGGCTGATAGTATAGTATTTTGTGCAGTTTTTTTGTGAAAAAAAATATCCACACATCTTGTTTGTGACAACACCGATATATTAGATGATTTGAGGTGATCTGATACAGAAAAGAAAATAAGTGTGCTTGATGAAAACTATAAACAAACTATCACCAAATCAACAAATGGAAAAGTCGTCAGCATGCATCATTTGCCAAAACATGCTTTGAAATATAATCATGTACACAAAGTAGAACAGGCATTTTTACAAGGAACGTATTTCGGTAACACATGTAACTAGTGCTGTGTACCTAAACCCGTGTTTATGTTCAGGTCCGGATTCAGATTCAAGGGTTCAGGTTAAGGTCTGGACTTATAAGTCCGGACCTGAACCCATGGCATATGTGTGCTAAAATATTCTTTTTCCTGTAACATGTAAATTTTCACATTGGCATATATTTTACACACAACTTGAAAACTATATATGCAAAATTATATAGTCAGTAGTAAACACAAAATTTCAGTTATAAACACAAAAACAGCAGTGTTCTCATATTTTTTCATTGCAAATTTCACAATCTAAGGAAGGTTTAAGATGGTTTAATACAAAAAGTAGAGTATAAGCGAGAGATTTCTGGTTTCAAGTCCGGACTTGTTTCCAGATGTTTCGTTTTTTGTTTTTTTTTGGACTTGAACCTAAATGTTAGGTCCAGTCCGGATCAGGTCCGGGGTTTAAGTACTCAGCACTAAATGCAACTGTCTATGATCTAGAAATTAGGAAACGATGTCTGTTGGCTCCTCTAATTAACTATGAGACTATAAAACTTTTCCCGTGATTCCAAAAAACCTTTGGCACAATAGGTTTACGTTACCTTCTGTTTAGAAAACTACGAAATAAAACTATCAACAGGACCTTCCGTTTTGTTACAGACCTATAAGACATTGACCCTTGTGCACTTTGGGGTATTGTATTGACATAGGTCAACTCATTTAGTCATGGATACACACAAACACAACAAAACAAATTAGATTACTATGACCACAATAAAGTGCACAGGGTCTTTGTAATCGCTATATTGCCTCAGCACTGCTTTGATTTAAACACACAGAGTATCAAAACGTTTCAAACTGTACTCTGGCACATATGTCTTTATCAAAAATAGATGTACAACATATCTATATCATCATCTCTCGGACATTCTTCAGTATTTTACAACATTTTATGAAACATTTTGTGAGCGAAAGCAATGGGTGAGTCTAGTTGCTTTGTTTCGAAAGCTAACTCAAGTTCAACCTTGAAGTTTGGAGGTTGCATGTTACTTTTGTACCAGTGAATTTTGTGTCGTTCTATATGTATATAAACAATACAAATCAGTGTGGTGCGCTGTGCATAGGAGGTCCTCGGATAGATATGGACGACTGTGTACTGCAGTAGACCGTTGGCTCTCGTTCCCCTCTCCGCAGAAAAGGTTCGTCGTCTGCCGTCCCAGAGATCTCAGTATAGTCCAACTTCTAGATCTGAAACATACAAATGAAGAATAAATGCAAGACTGTCTTAGAGAAGTACAGTACATGTTTGAAGAAACGTTAAGGCACCATTTTTGTCAGTAATGTTCGCTTGTCTTGTATGTAGGTCTTACTATTTTCCCTTTTTCATACATACCAAAATTCATCCAAACATTTTGCATTGTAGTGTTGCTAGGCACAGTAATGCCAAACGTGTGACGTAACGTCAAAATTTTTAACATAGCTTTCTAGGGTGGACAAGAAGGTATTTCTTTTGACATACTAACACTTTTACTGCGTAGATCAATAGTACAGTAGTATGTCACAACAAAATACCAGTCTAATAACTGACTACGAGATTACAGAAGAAGCTTGCGTGAGTTGTTTTCAATATACCAAATTCAGTTTAGTATAGAACACAGCTGAGTCGACACATATATGCCTGCTGTACCATTGTTGTATTTCCCACCGTTTGCTTTCTTACGCCTTACGTAACGGGGCACGCCTGTTCCTTGGTAACAACATGGCACGTTAAGGGTCCGCCCTATGCAAATAACACATTTGTCCGACGTTCGTTGGTAACGCCCTGTTTTTGACAACCCCCTGGTTTTAAAATCTGCCTTTCCTACCAGCTGAGAAGACATTTTTGTTCAACTTAGACCAATATTAGCAACTAAATACTTAAGATATATGATATATACCTCCTATGGGTACTACAGTAACACATGTGCTACCTGGCGATGAAGTGAACTTTGACCCGAATACGCTTCAAGGACGCGAGGAGTTTGTTTTAGAGGTTCGGAAGGCAAAAAAACTAGAGTTAATTCTTTGCTTATTATTCACAGTGAGTAGTCTTTTAGACTGACTAACTGAGAGAGGGACACATACGTGTATATGTAAATCATATTAAAAACAGCACATGTCGTCACATACTAGCATATACATGTACTAGCGGTAAAATTGCTATCCGCTCGTTCTCATTTGAACGTACACATTTTGTAAGCTCCGTTACCGATTGAAATTAGACGTTCCTGGCATTAGGATATGCCACATATAAGATGTCAAACTGTAGTTTTTTTGGCGACTTAAACATTTTCTAGCTTTTAAAAACGGCAGTTGCATACCTTATATGTGGCATATCTTAATGTCAGGAACGTCTTACTTTTAACGGTAACGGAGATTACAAAATGTGTACATTTAATAGCATGGCAGTTTCTTACCAGGTTGTTCAGCTCGAGTGAGATCCCCTCCTGTGGCCGTGACCGTGGCCGTGCTTGTGTTTTTTATGATGCTTCTTGTGCTTGTGAGAATGGTGCGAGTGGTGCGAGCCGTGGCTTGAGTGAGAACTTGCCCTTGACCGCATCTTGTGACCACAGCACAGCCCTAGGCAGCAGCACAGAAGGTTGTGACGACCGTGCCCGTGCCCGTGATGACCATGCCCGTGCCCGTGACTGCCATGACTGTGGTGGCTGTGGTTATCGCCATCGAAGGCGTCCACTGCTGCCGAAAAACACTTCCCCATCGCTGATCACCTTCAAGATACCCCAAAGAAAGAGAGAGAGTTTGACAGCGAAATCCCGAAGCTGAACCAAATGTAAACTCCGTCCTTACCGTGGCTACATAATTATATACACGGGGCAGTGTTTGTTTGCGTTGTCGTCAACTACGGGTCGACCCTATAATGTTATATTGGACAGGCAATTTATTACCTCGCTAACCGGTCACGTGTACCCTGTTGCATAGCAGCAAGTGGCGACGCGACCTTGGCATACTAAGTACAGTAGTAGCGTTACAGAAATATGGTCTAGGATAGCTAGAAACGGAACAATGCAAACAAACAACGTTTTAAAACCATATACAATTAACGCATGTATGTTATGTAGTAAATTTCGTGAACTTTTATGCGCTAAACTTTGTTTTCCGGCGTTAGAAACTGTGTGGAAAAACTATTCCGTTGTAGCTACGCAAATTTGTAGTTGCGCCAACGGCTAATTATGAATAAAGATATCTTCACATCACCTTAGCACAAGTCTATTTTCTTCGAGAACTAAAAAAGTAGAACCGTAATGTTTTTCGCAGCTTTGTGGTTGATTCCAGTTCAAATGTTGCCTTTGTTAAACTATGCCGAACTCGAAATCCTTGTGGTATCTTTATTTATCTTAAATGAGCGTTGGCGATAGAAGAAAACACCATTAATCACTTTTATTGCACCACAACAGTACATGTAATTACAAGCGCAAGCCATGGCAACACTGTTCCAGCCTACTAGTTCCAACCAAGTACATGTATAAACGAAGATAAAATCAAAGTCACCACGCATGCACCCCGACTTCATGGGCGTTGACTAGCCTCTACCAGGCCCCGCGGATCGCTGGGAAAACAGTAGAAACTGGCCAAATAGAGTGAATTGTATCAAGGAGGTTCTATATAAGACCTCCTTGATAGTATGAAGGGAGTCGGCTACAGGGAGAGGGTCCAATATGCAATCCTTGGAGCCTTCAAGTGAAACCCTGGCAAATATTCTCCCTATAGCCGGCGTAGTTAGTCTGGTAGAGACTAGGCGTATGTATGTCTGTTTGGTTGCTTGTCGGTGATTTACTCAGTTGTTGTACCAAACTACAGTGTACAGTCTGGTAAAGTACATGGCCCTTCACTCTCTGTTCAATGTATTACAAAACATGCCTCTCCACTAATTCAAACGTCATTGCATATACTGTACAATGCTAATGAATGAATGAATGAATGAATGAAGACCTTTATTGTACATTCGTGCCAAGAGGGGCTAAATGCAGGTCGTCTAACATAAACCTAACTAACATGTAAGTGACATAAACAGTATACAGTACAGAGTTTAAAATACATGGTAGACGAAAGTGATAAGCTAAGCTAATCTACTCTCCAAGCAGAGGAGTGGGTCCGGCAGGTTTTTGACGTGTTTTTAGGCGTTTTTGTCGGGCTTTCTACTTTGTCATGGTAGAAAAGAAACCATGACAAAGTAGAAAGCCCGACAAAAACGCCTAAAAACACGTCAAAAACATGCCGGACCCACTCCTCTGCTTGGAGAGTAAGCTAATCCAGTAGAGTCAACTTCTTCTCGCTTCTTTGTAACATGTGTAAATGTATGAACAAATCATGTTTCTTATACAAGGGTTGTCTAGACGCAATAATAATATGAATTTATCCGTTGCGTTTAGATATTCAGGGTATGGGAATTTTTCATTAATGCATTTGAAAAAAAACATTTCTTTCTTTATCGTAAAGTCTACAATCTAAAATGAAGTGCCGCTCATCTTCTATTTGATTTAACTTGCAATATTGGCAAAGTTTATGTTTTAGAAGCGTGCGGTTGTGCCTTCCAATCTCCAACCTTGATTTGGATGGTGATATTGGTATGGTAAATACTTACAGAACCCCCAGTAAGAGAATATATGTATTTTCAAATTTTAATGATAAGAGCCATCAATCTTTGGATCAAGTCATGGTGTCGACTCAAGGAGTTGTTTTTAACATCCTCGGTTTAATGATTTAGGGCTAGTTTTGGAAACAACAGTACTAGTGTTAAAACACTGTGTAAATAGCATTTAGCACTTTTGTGAGAATAAGAAAACGATACAGTGTGTTTGAACAAAGGCATTGTACGAAATGTCTACATTTACACAGTCCGTAATCCCTTATGAATTCTGTATATCCAAAATTACATCACAGTAAGGCCATTGTTGTCGACTTCTCCACTTGCCCAAACTGAAGAGGTTTATTTCCCGTTGTGTGGTCGATCCTCCTATCTCCTTACAGCTAATACTAGTAATAGTTGGATTGGAAATATATATGGGGATTTCCCAACAAGAATATCCTCTTCATTTTGTAGTGCGTTTCAGCAGAAAAAAAGTTCTTTTTTTATTTATTTACAAAATCGGTTTGTAACGGTATTGTTTGTAACGTGTAGGAGGGACAAGTGCTGAATAAGGCAAAACTTACAAATACAAACATCTGCCTATGTCATGAATGTGTATGAATATTTGTCAGTTGTTAATTACTGCTCCCCCACCCTTCGCCCTCCCCTCTCACTCTCTGTAGGTTTCCTTCTTTGTTCGAGAATTTTTATGTAGAAATCCTTTGTTTTAGCGATTCACGGATATAAGCAAACAGATAGACCAAATGCCCTCTGCACACGACAATCCAAATGCCCTCTGCCATATATATCTTCCTCTCTTTTTTTGGTTTTCGTGTAATTGTCAAGTATCAATTTGAGTTTTCTGTAGTATCTTATATATTAGTAGTTTCGGTATCTTGCATAAGCGGCCTTAGCAGGCTTTAGCGAGTCCGAATTTTTCTGACGGCATGTCGGTTCTATTGCACTCGATTTCTTGTGAAAAAAGTATATCATATCTAAAACTTAAGCACCAAAAAAGCCCGAAGTGTAGAGCCTACCATGTACCAAGGAGGCTAATCTTAAGTCAAATATCTTGTCATTTTCTGTCGTTTTATTTGACTATGAAGACAAATAACGGGTTAGTGTGAAGCCATCCCCATGGCCAGAACAATAATTACCGAATACGCGATAATGAGGAAGAACAATGCCTTTTTGAACAATAAAACTCCTCGTGAGTAAACAACCTTAGGTAATGCTACCTTTTCTCCAACCTTCGTTATGGTTACCACACGGAGTTCAGACAAAGTTAACTTAAGGCTAAACATGTATAGCCTCTTCAAGGCTCCGTGGATGGCTGGAAAAATAGTCGAAATTGGCCAAATAGAGTGAATAGTATGCTAAGGGAGTCGGCTACGGAGAGAGGGTCCAATATGCCATCCTGGAGCGGCAAACTGTACCAAAATAGCAGACTAACTCCTCTTGCATGTTTTTCTGTCTATTTGGCCAATTTCTACTCTTTCCAGCCGCCTCTGGAGCCTGGTAGAGGCTAAAACATATAGAGTATGTATTTGTATCAGATAAAGCCAATCATGCCAAACATAAGCATCAGTTAATTATTGTTTCGCATGCCAGAGGTTGCGCTCTGAGACCTATCGCTCACTTTAATCGCTGTACTTGACAGCCATGATGTCCCCTTGCTCTTTTTAAAAGCTATGGTTAACTGAATGAACGAAATCGTTTCGACACGGTGAGAACGCCAAGAGACTTTACTCTCCCGTACTGGATCACTAGAGACATATCCATCACCCGACAAACGCCTTTGACATTCATCCATTCTCCATTTTGGTAGAAAATCGCTTCGCTAGTTCTTTGTTACAAATCTGATTTCTCAACACTCTTGCTGGATTGCTTATGAAAACCATAGAGCCCCTAGCTAGCACTAGCCTAATGTAATTATTAGACTAGCTTATGATTGTATATATGTATTTGTAAACTGTGACGTTCTCTGTTGTGACCTGTACTGAACCCAGTGGGCATATGTGTGTAATAAAGGTTTTCATTCATTCATTCTGATGCTTTGTCACAAATATGATTTCTCGAAAACTTTCGCCGGACTGTTCACGAAAACAAAGTCCCCCTCAAAAGTTACTTGTGAATTTCCTGATAATATGTTCCATATGATTATTGTGTCTCAAGCGTGGAGTCCTGTGTCACTTTTCGAACCACTGGAGACGTATCCATCACAAGACGATCTGCGGTTTTAGATTCTCAATCCGTCTTTGCTGTCGTTTACGGCACGTCAAACTTGACGGAGTGACTTTCCTCAGAAATGTGCTTCTAAAGAGTCTATTACAAGCATATCAATCATTACTAGACTTTATAGACGTCTCACTGAACCTGCGTGCAGTGGAATTCCGTAAAATCTGTTATGTGATAATAAATACAACACTTAAATTTGTTCTGTTTCGTTTTTGTTACTCACCAAGCAGAGGTAAGCAAGGTCGGGGTATTGTCGACGAATTTTCGCGGTAACAAAAATATATATATATATATATATAGAATACGGCGAAAATACGTCGAAAATACGTTTCTGTATATATGTGCACGCGATGTGTGCTTTCTATCGCCCAGTGTATACGTATACTTCAATTACACTGGGCAATATACACTGTGTATATTTAAAATAACCTGCCAATTTTTACCCTTTTTTCTGCTTTGATGAGAAACTTCGCCAAAGAGGTTCTTTGCAATAAGATAACAATGGCCATAAGCCCATTGTACTTGGCGCTTCGCCGGTAATTTTCATGACAATCTGTCTTTGTTTCCACTGTGAGCAACCTGAAGAGACACATGAGATGAACGTGGTAGATCAACGCTTAATCCGTCTCCTAAAATCCCCAGATTAGACACAGAGATGTGGGATAATCTTACGCAGAGGAAACTCTGTCTTTTTTTAGCTATGTTACGATATACAAGTTCGATGAAATTCTGGAACACATTTATAGACTGCCCAGATTTGTATCGGTTTGTTACGCTATTGTTTCACACTTGTTTTCAGGACAAATAACAAGGGAACAAAACTGACAAACATCTGCCTGCGTCATGAATTTTGATACATATTTGCTGACGTGTTAATTGTTTGTCCCCCTGCGCCTCTCCCCTGTCAGAATGAAGTGTCTGACGGTTAATGGAGTTAATTAGTGAGAGCCAATGACATCTGTTGATATGGAACAAATACTCTCCCAGAGACTCGTACGGACATCAGCATGAAACAGGAAAACTTGTTCTGACAGAGATGCACATTTAAATATCACATCTGTTAGATAACTTATGTTTACTTGCCTTAGTGGCACATCAAATGCCATAGTGTCCTTTCCAACAGTATTCATATACTAGTATATTGTCTACATTTCCGAATGCTTTCTCTCTCCCTTTCTCTTCTAATCAAATACTATCAAAGACGCCTATAAACCTTTCTTCCATATTTAGCACCTAAGTGTAAGGACAACCCATCAATTGAAATGGGTCCTTCGCGCTAATGTGCCAACATCAACAATACACACGTCGGGTAATGCCAAGTATGGATTGTTGATAATTTCTTATTTGCCAATGTCCTCTATATGACGCCGAAAGGAACTAATTATATAAAACAGCTTCAATAGATTCTCCTAGCTTTCTCCATTTGAATACTTTCCAAAACTCCATCTTACTACTAAAATCAACCAACCCACTTACGATACAAAACGTGGGTCACTTCATTTTCCACTGCCTTCAAAAAAGAAGTCAAACCCAACCATAGTCAACCATAGTTAACATATAGAACTTTCACAGCAGAATAGATAACTATTTCGATTTTCATGTATCTCTATGTACTTGTTTGTCTGCAAGTAGCTTTTGGGCATGAACTTGTAATAAAGTTATTACTAATACTATACTGTCAAAGGCCCTCTGAAAGACATGATTATGCAGTCTCTTTCTGAAAAGATTATCATCCTCCACCGGGCCTTCCGGATGAGTTATGGATAGTATAATTCGGCAAATATTGGGTGAATAATTGGCGATGAGAAAGAGCCCGCAGCAAATGATACCCTATGGTGGCCAAACTTACAGTATTCTCCAAGCAGAGGTTTCGGTCGAGTGGGGTAGGAGTGTCCAGGATTTTTTGGCGACGCCTCAGGGGCGAGCCAAATGATATAGTATTGTGTGCAGATTGCAACTATTCTAGGAATTGTACAGGCATGTGTCCATAGGCATATCAAGACAATAAGAATGTTAGAAATGTTAGTCAGACAGAAAGCCTCCCTCGGGACATTCCTCCTAGATAACCTAAACAGGAAGCTACATCTGTCTACCAGATGTGCCAGGCTTATGTATACATGACCCATTTAAGACCTCAGCTCTACAGTAATATTGCTCTTTTCTAAAACAATGTGTGTCTGTTACAATGTTTTTAGACGCCCTAATGCTGGTCCTTACAACTGTAAGATTTAATGTCTTTCTTTGGGGAACAGGTCATAACTGCATAAACTCTGTACTGATAACGATTGTGCACACGCTGCTTCAGTTACCTATACAAGCAGATTGATTAAAGGGCATTGACCTCATTCATGACATTGGGAACATGTCCAAGCCAGATCGATCAATGAAAAATTTCACTGTCGCAAGGAAATTTAGCAAGCCAGTTGTACTAGTACTATATGATTATCCTGCTGATAAGATGCCACTTTCTTGCTGATATAATCCTTTACACTTCCAAGAACACATGGGACACATACACAACAACATTTCTGTGGATTAAGATTCCCAGGCTGGCATTTCATTAGGGCTCCATTACTGGCAAATTCCTTTATGACTGGTGTGCCTGGTATTCCAGTGGGACTCGAATTCCATCCTGGCATTCCATCCTGGGATTCCATCCTGGCATTCCATGCTGGCATTCCATCCTGGCATTCCATCATGGGATTCCATCCTGGCATTCCATCCTGGCATTCCATCATGGCATTCCATCCTTAGCTAACATCCCTGGCCATTCACGCTCTAGAGGACTTAGTTCTATAGTTCAGGGAACATAAATGTACAAACTGTTGCATGGTGTATGCTGTGTCTGTTGGTAAGTGGACTATGATGTTAAAATTTGTGTAGATTTGGCCTAACATGTTGTTCATGTAAACAGCAGTCCTATCAGAGTAGAATAGCCATTTTTTATGGTGGGAACCCGGTCCGTGGGCTGTTTTCAGTTGTCGTGATCAGGCTGTGATGAAATCGATGTTCGTTCTGGCAGTGGGGTGTGTCTGGTAGAATCTAGTGGAACTGTCGCTGTCTGTGTGTGTGCGTGTCTGTGTGTGTGTCTGTGTGTGTGTGTGTGTGTGTGTATTTGTCCAGTAGAACAGGTACCCGTCAGCCCTTTTTGTTAGAAATCCTGCATGAACAGCACCACCTATCACTGTGCCTTAAGCAGGGTAAAGTAAAAATTAAAACAACAACCACCGTCGCCATGGCAATGTCTTTTTATCATTGCCAGTCTTGTTAACGTTTCTCTCCCTTAGGATGGCATATTGAACCCTCTCTCCGTAGCCGACTCCCTTACCATACTATTCACTCTATTTGGCCAATTTCTACTATTTTTCCAGCCATCTGCGGAGCCTGGTAGAGGCTAGACAACAACAACATCATAGCTGTAGCAAAGCATAGCACAGTGGATTTGTACCATTTGTAACAGATGCTATGCCTTTTGCTTAGCCGCGGTAAAGCAATCAATCACTTTGCTTCTCATCTCTCTAATTTTATACGCGCAATTGATTAAGATCCGCACACATCGGAAACTTAACAAAGAACGACTGACTAAAGTTCTGCACAGTTGGCTGATACTTTTGAAAACTGAGAAGATCGATCGAGATTATCGTTACGTCTCATACGTCATCATTTTCCCACAGGCGGTCCCGACTTTGAATCAAAGATGTCGTGTTGGCGAGGGTTTCGTGTCCGCAGTTTGTGACAGATCAACAGACCGGGAAGGTCACAGGAGATTCATTCGTCAACTTTTCACATTCGTCTTCCTTCATCAAACTTGTCTTGGTTCATCAAACTTGACGGTTGACGAAGATGTAATGTTTCTAACTGGCCTTGTTCAAGCGAGATACTTGTATGAATGGCGAATTGACAGTCTTCTTTTGTTTTGCTGAGCACGCGTGTTTTGTTACTAAGGGAATTACGGGAATTCTTAATTAAAGAATAGGACAGTTCAATGAATTGGAAGGCAATCTACAAATGCCACAGATGGAGCCCTTACCCGTTAGAGTTCAGCTTTTGGTGTCGCACGGCTGCCTCTGCTTCATCTGAGCAATATGTTAAATGTATATGCTTGAACTTGGGCCTTAAAAACATTAAACACAAAACTGAGAATACTCTATAGCTGATACTATTGTTCCTTAGTTATTCATATTGGAACTCTATCACTGGTTGGTATCACAGGAGGTTTGGGGCGGTGGGGTGGGGGGTATGTCGTGATAGATCGGTCTCATGATGCCTCCGTTGGTGACATGCGCAGCACGAGACATTTCTGTCACATTTGCATATGTCAAGGTGTCGTGCGCGACGAGTGATATGGCTGTACACGTAAAGAGGGTTTTAAAGATTTTGAATTTGGCTAAAAAGTGACCATATTCTGTGTTTATAGTCTCTATCAAACTCCGTGGGTTTTTCAGAAAATAGTTGAAATTGATATTGGCCAAATAGACTGGTACTGAATAATGTGCTAGAGGAGTAAGTTGGCCATAAAAGAACAATTTATAACCCACTGGTATATCTCATCTGGAATATTGTTAAATCTATTTGGCCAAATTCTACTATTTTTCCAAAGACCTACGGAGTCTGGTAGAGAGTGCTTATTCATAGATTATTGCATTCTAGAAGTTAAATTATATATTACAATTGCTGATCTCACAGGGGTCGTGCTGCTCATGTGGTCTATTGTTTCAATCATTACCACATTGGCGTGAAGTACCACTTGTTTAATCGATGGGCTGGCTTCACACCTACCCGTTAGCTATCTTCAATGATCATAAAACTATTCTTCGATGGCCAAGAAAATATACA
The DNA here is from genome assembly GCA_035149815.1 of Branchiostoma lanceolatum. Taxonomy (NCBI): domain Eukaryota; kingdom Metazoa; phylum Chordata; class Leptocardii; order Amphioxiformes; family Branchiostomatidae; genus Branchiostoma; species Branchiostoma lanceolatum. Next base: position 15,698,635 of record CM068875.1, on the reverse strand, counting down.
CTTGACGTTTGCTTTGAAATTGACATCGTTGTAAGAAAGAAATAACATGTTTGAGTTATCTTCTCTGGCAATAAAACTACTAGAATACGGAGAAATATAGAACAGATGTGATATTCAGGTGTGCCTCGGCCAGAGCAAGTTTTCTTTTTTATGCTGATGTGCATACGGGTCACTGGGAGAGGACTTGATCAACAGATGTCATTGACTCTCACTAATTACCTCCATTAACCGTCACACACTTCATTCTGACAGGGGAGAGGCACAGAGGGACAAACAATTAACACGTCAGCAAATATGTATCAAAATTCATGGCGCAGGCAGATGTTTGTCAGTTTTGTTTCCTTGTTATTTGTCCTGAAAACAAGTGTGAAACAATACCGTAACAAACCGATACAAATCTGGGCAGTATAAATGTTGGCAGTCTCTAAAAGTATATATTGTATATAGCTGTATATAACGAAGAAGATCTCGAACTAGTTCTATGGGATTAACTGCATCTGTGTCTAATCAGAAGATTTGAGTCGGCGGATTAAGGGTCGATCTGCCAAGCTTATCGTATTTATCTACTCAGTTTGATCATAGTGGAAACTAAGCCAGATTATAATAAAAACATTTCATGTGTACGCTTTCTCTCCGCTTTGCAAACTCTAAGCAAGGAGGTTTAAATCAAACCTCAAATTGAGTTAAACCTCCTTGCTCTAAGTAAAACTCGCAGCTTGCTGAAGGAAAGCTTTAGAAGTGATAGGCGCTTTAGATATGTGAAATACTATGACAACACTCTCATCATCTCATCTATCCCTTGGTACAACTACATTTGTACTTGACCATTGGGACACCACAAAAAATCTAACAACCGGTTTTCTCCACCATTTTCGGTTTCTTGTCCATTCAAAATTCTGATATCATCCTCCCATCTTTTATCCTGCCTGGGCGGTTCCTTGTTTTATAGTTTTGGCTAGTCGCTTCAGTTATCCTTTCTTTACTGTGGTTAGAAGGTCTTTATTCTGAAGGAGGTTTTGCTTGACAACAACAACAACAACATCATAGTTGTAAAATGCTAACAGAAAAGAGCATAGTACTATTAGTAGTTTTTGTAACAGATGCTATGCTGTCTTCTGTTTGTGCTTAGCCGCGGAAAATGCTTCTCATCTCTCTAATTTCATACGCGCCATTAATTAAGATCCGCACACATCAGAAACTTAACAAAGAACGACTGACTAAAGTTCTGCACAGTTGGCTGATACTTTTGAAAACTGAGAAGATCGATCGAGATTATCATGACGTCTCATACGTCATCATTTTCCCGCAGGCGGTCCCGACTTTGAATCAAAGATGTCGTGTTGGCGAGGGTTTCGTGTCCGCAGTTTGTGACAGATCAACAGTCCGGGAAGGTCACAGGAGATTCATTCGTCAACTTTTCACATTCGTATTCGTTCATCAAACTTGTCTTGGTTCATCAAACTTGACGTTTGACGAAGATCTAACGTTCTTAAGGGGCGAGGGGAGCTCGAGGGGCACATTGGTGAGACAATGTTTGGACGTGTTGTGTGGACGTGGGCATTATAATGAACGAGAAAGAAAGAAACTTGATTTTTTTTGTTATTTCACTGCATAAGAAAGCAAATATAAAACTTAATTTATTATTACAATTACACCAGTGCATTACTGCCAATAGTTACAGATCTCTTTCGTAACATTTTTTTCCAAATGCGCGTTATCTACATTACATGTACAAGGGAACATAGGAACCAGGCGACATAGTGAAAATATATGGGAATTGCGACCATCTTAGACTGATATAGTTGTCGTCATTCATAATCAATATGTATGTATACCAGCTATAGCTATACAAGTGTTAAGTACTAATACCGATATTACCCCCACTTTCACTCCTTCATGCATTTTGCGTCCAGCTTGCGACCCCACCAAACTCTGGTATCATGGGGGGGGGGGGGGGGGGGCATCGTGCATCGTGATGGATAAGTCCCATGATGCCTCCGTTTGAGACACACTTGGTTTACGGGAAGTATTTTCCGTGAATTATGATGTATTCAACGCATCTTTATACAGTCCCTATTAGACTTACTACACCATGGCTATAGGGAAGATAATTTGCAAGGGAGTTTGGCCAATTCTCCAAGCAGAGGTTTCGGTCGAATGGGGTAGGAGTGTCCGGGATTTTTAACGTTTCTCTCCCTTCCTAGATGGTATATTGGACCCTCTCTCCGTAGCCGACTCTATTAGCATATTATTCACTCCATTCGGCCAATTTCTACTATTTTTTCAGCCATCTGCGGAGCCTGGTAGAGGCTAGTTGTGGTCAAGCAAAACGTCGGTCAGTCTGAAGACCTCCTAAACACAGTAAAGAAAAGAAATATCAAGTGTTACAGCCACGTGACATGGTCATCGGGAATAACAAAAACTATCATGTGTTCCCGTCTAGGCAAGAAAAATAGAGGGGTAGGCAACAGAAAAGATGGGAGGATGATATCAGAGAATGAACACGGGTAACCGAGAAGGGTGGTCGCCAGATCTTTTTGTGGTGCCCCAGCGGTCAAATAATTAGACCGATGGTTTACCTAAGGGAAAGATGAAATGATGAGAGTGTTGCTGTCGTTGTTGCTGTGTTTTTTTTTGTTTTTCAACGTTAACATAGTATTTCCCATATCCAATGCGTCTATCGCTTGTAAAGTTTTTCGTCAGCAAGTTGCGATTTTTACTTACAGTCTGCAAAGAAAGAAAACGCATACACATGTCATGTCTTTATGATAATCTGGCTTAGTTTCCGCTATGATCAAACTGAGAAGATGAATACGATAAGCTTGGCAGATCGACCCCTAATCCGCCGACGCCAATTTTCGGATTAGACACAGATGCAGATAATCTCATCTACGACTACTTTAACAGTTCAAGATCTACTTCATTATACACAGCTATATAAAATATATACTTTTAGAGACTGCCAACATTTATGGACTGCCCAAATTTGTATCGGTTTGTTACGCCATTGTTTCACACTTGTTTTCGGGACAAATGACAAGGGAACAAAACTGACAAACATCTGTCTGCGTCATGAATTTTGATACATATTTGCTGACGTGTTAATTGTCTGTCCCCCTGCGCCTCTCCCCTAACGAAATGAAGTGTGTGACGGTTAATGGAGGTAATTAGTGAGAGTCAATGACATCTGTTGATAAAGTACTTACTCTTCAAGCAGAGGTTGGTGGGGAAGATTGGGACCTTTTTATGATATGCCACGTTTTTTGTCGAAAGCGGGCGAAAACGGGGCATATGATAAGTTATCAAAGGGGTCACAATCTTCCCCACCAACCTCTGCTTGGAGGGTACAAGTTCTCTCCCAGTGACTCGTACGGACATCAGCATTAGACAGGAAAACTTGCTCTGACAGAGACACAGATTTGAATATCACATCTATTAAATAATTGTTCCTTTTGCCGGCGTGTTGTTGCCCAAGTGGAAAATCAAATGTCATATTTTCCTTTTTAACAGTATACAATAACATAGTATTTCCAAGTGCTGTCTCTTCTTAATAAAAGCTATCAAAGACGCCTATAAACCTTTCTTCCATATTTAGCACCTACGTGTAAGGACGGCCCATCGATTAAAATGGGTACTTCACGCTAATATGCCACCATCAACAATTGACAAGTGACGATGCCAGGTCCACTGATTGTTGGTTGACATAAATGCCTCAAAATTCCCCTAAAAGACATATACATGTATATGTCGCCTTTTTATGGAAAGATTAACCTCCACCAGGCCTTTCTGAGGAGTTATGGATAGTAGGATTCGGCAAATATTTGGTGAATGATTTTGTTTGTTTGTTTGAACCTTTGTTTATTCATGATAAGCTCAAAATAGTAAGTCAAATCGGCACGCAGGCCGCTTTTCATTGAGGTCATGAGGGAAGAGGTAAGGGTCAGATACAATATAACAGAGATACACAGTCATTTGAGTCCTAATAACTCTATCAACATACACGAAAATACTTGACGAGGAGAAAGTGTAACGGTAATATTTCACCTGCGCGGCCAACCTCCCCTGCAAATTATCATCCCGATAGTCGGTGCAGTTAGTCTTATAAAAAACTACTAAAAGATGCTTTGGGTACATATCATTCACGGAAAATACTTCACGTGAACCAGGTATGTCACAAACGGAGGCATCATGGGACATATCCATCACGATGCAATACCCCCCTCCTCCTACTAGAGTTAGGTGGGGTCGAAAGCTGGATGCAAAATACATGAAGGAGTAAAAGTGGGGCCAGTGTTGGTATCAATATTTACACTTATATAGCTGATATGCATGCTTATTGATTATGAATGACAACATCTATAGAGATCTAAGAGGGTCGCAATTCCCACATGACACATTTTCATTATGTCGTCTATAATATCTTCCCTTGTACATATGATGTATAAACGTGCATTTGACAAAACGATGGCAAAAGAGATGTGTTATGGTGTAGTAGTAGATGAAGTTTTATCTTTGCTTTATGTCATTAGCGCACTGTGAAGCAAGAAAGAATCGAGTTTTTCTCGTTCATCCCAATGACCGATCGATGATGAACACAACAAGTACAATGAACGTTGCGTCACCAATGTATCTCCCCCCTCCCTCGCCCCTCAAAAGCGTTAAGTCTTCGTTAAACGTCAGGTTTGATGAATGAAGACAAGTTTGATGAACAAAGACAAGTTTGATGAACGAAGGCAAGTTTGATGAACGAAGACAAGTTTGATGAACGAAGACGAATGTGAAAAGTTGACGAATGAATCTCCAGTGACCTTCCCGGACTGTTCATCTGTCACAAACTGCGGACACGAAACCCTCGCCAACACGACATCTTTGATTCAAAGTCGGGACCGCCTGCAGGAAAATGATGACGTATGAGACGTCATGATAATCACGATCGATCTTCTCACTTTTCAAAAGTATCAGCCAACTGTGCAGAACTGTGTGCAGAACTTTAGTCAGTCGCTTTTTGTTGAGTTTCTGATACGATGTGTGCGGATCTTAATTAATGGCGCGTATGAAATTAGAGAGATGAGAAGCAAAGTGATTGATGTGTTTTCCGCGATTGAGCAAAAGACAGAAGACAGCAGAGCATCTGTTACAAAATCCACTATGCTCTTATCCGGTAGCATTTTATAACTATGATGTTATATTGTCATTGTTGTTGTTGTTGTCAAGCAAAACATCGATCATAAATATGAAGACATCATAACCACAGTAAAGAAAAGAAACTTGACTTAATTGGTACGGCCACATGTCATGGTCATCGGGATGATCAAAAACAATAATGCAAGGAACCGCCCAGGCAGGAAAAAAACTTGTAGGCAACGGAGATGGGAGGATACTAGTAATATCAGAGAATGGGCAGGAAACCGAGAAAGGTGGAGAAAACTGGTTACCAAGTTCAAATACTATTAGTTAGACTAAGGGACAGATAAGATTATTGTTGTTGTTTTCTTTTCAACGTAAACATTAAACATAGTATTTCACATATTCAAACCATCTATCACTTGTAAAGGTTTTCTTCAACAAACTGCGATCTTTGCTTGCAGTCTGCTTATAGCTTATAGCGAAGAAAAAGAAAAATGCTTTCACGTGTCATGTCTTTATGATAATGTGGTTTAGTTTCCGCTATGATCAAACTGAGTAGATGAATACGATAAGCTTGACAGATCGACCCCTAATCCGCCGACTGCGATCTCCGGATTAGCCACAGATGCAGATAATCTCGTCTACAACTACTTTTGAATAGTTCGAGATTTACTTCCTTATAAACAGCTACATGTATATATACTATATACTTTTAGAGACTGCCAACATTTATGGACTGCCCAGATTTGTATCGGTTTGTTACGCCTTTGTTTCAGACTTGTTTTCGGGACAAATGACAAGGAAACAAAACTGACAAACATCTGCCTGCGTCATGAATTTTGATACATATTTGCTGACGTGTTAATTGTTTGTCCCCCTGCGCCTCTCCCCTGTCAGAATGGAGTGTGTGACGGTTAATGGAGGTAATTAGTGAGAGTCAATGACATCTGTTGATCAAGTCCTCTCCCAGTGACCCGTATGCACATCAGCATAAAACAGAAAACTTGCTCTGACAGAGACATATATTTAAATATCAAATCTGTTCTATATTTCTCTGTATTCTGGTCATTTTATTACCAGAGAAAATAACTCTAACATGTTATTTCTTTTTTACAACGATGTCAATTTCAAAGCAAACATCACGTGTATATTTTCTTGGCCATCGAATAATAGTTTTATGACCATTGAAGATAGCTAACGGGTAGGTGTGAAGCCAGCCCATCGATTAAACAAGTGGTACTTCACACTAATGTGGCAATAACGGAAACAATGGACTATATGAGCAACACGACCCCTCTATAATTTACCTACTAGAATACCACAACCCTGCAATCTAAAGTTACGTGTACTACCAGACTCCGCGAGTTGTTGGAAAAATAGCAGAACGTGTCCAAATAGAATGGCGTACGTCACCTTGACGTATGAAAATGTAATGAAAATGTCTCGTGCTGTGCATGTCACCTACTGAGGCATCATGAGACCGATCTATCACGACATAACCCCCCCCCCCCCCTCAAAAAAAAACCTCCTGTGATACCAACCAGGGCTAAAGTTCCAATATAAATAACTAAGGAACAGTTGTGTAACAGAGTCTTCTCAGTTTTGTGGTTAATAACCTTACAGCTCAAGCATGTTACATATTGCTCAGATGAAGCAGAGGCAGTGAAAATGCCAAAGATGAACCCTAGATGAGAGATAAGAGGGTCCATCCATGGCACTACTGTCATAGTTTGCGGATTGCCTTCCGATTAATTGAACTGTTATATTCTTTACGTCGATGAAGATTAGACATCCAGGTAATAAGATACGCCAAAAAGCAATTACTCAAACAACTGGATATGATTTTGGAAACGGTCAGACGTTTCAAGTAGCATCCACTACTTTTCGTCAGTGACTGTGAGCAAGATCAGTTGAACAGCAGGTTTATAACCACGAACTGATCTTGCTCACAGTCACTGACGAAAAGTAGTGGATGCTACTTGAAACGTCTGACCGTTTCCAAAATCATATCCAGTTGTTTGAGTAATTGCTTTTTGGCGTATGTTATATTCTTTGGTTGGGAATTCCCTTAATTCTCTTTTCTGAAGTCGACTTGTAAGAAAACACGCGTACTCATCCCAAAAATGTCACTAGCCATTCATACTATAGCTAGTACCTCACTGACTTGAACAAGGCAAGTTAGAAACATTACATCTTCGTCAAACGTCAAGTTTGATGAACGGAGACAAGTTTGATGAACGATAGAAGACGAATGTGCGAAGTTGACGAATGAATCTCCTGTGACCTTCCCGGACTGTTGATCTGTCACAAACTGCGGACACGAAACCCTCGCCAACACGACATCTTTGATTCAAAGTCGGGACCGCCTGCGGGAAAATGATGACGTATGAGACGTCATGATAATCACGATCGATCTTCTCAGTTTTCAAAAGTATCAGCCAACTGTGCAAAACTTAGAGAGTCGCTTTTTGTTGAGTTTCTGGTGTGTGCGGATCTCAATTAATGGCGCATATGCAATTAGAGAGATGAGAAGCAAAGTGATTGATGCATTTTCCTCGGCTAAGCAAAAGACAGAAGACAGCAGAGCATCTGTCAATCCACTATGCTCTTATCCGGTCACATTTTACAACTATAATGTTGTTGTTGTTGTTGTCAAGCAAACCATTGGTCCATACGAAGATCTTCTAACCACAGTAAAGAAAAGAAACCTGAAATGGTATGGCCGCGTTGCGGTCACGGTCATCGGGACTAGCCAAAACTGTATTGCAATGAACCGTCCATGTAGGGCAACGGAAAAGATGGGAGGATGATATCAGAGAATGGACATGGAACGGAGAGGGGTGGACAAAACTGGTTTACAGATCTTCTGTGGTGCTGAAAAACCCAAAAGGGCGAGTGCGCCGCTCCCGGGATTAGAATCCCCGCCTATCCCGATCCACACGGCTTGGGAAATCAACGCGCTAACCACTAGGCTAAAAGGTCCGGACCAGTTAGACTGGTCAGTTAGTGGAGGTTGATCCCCACTGTTACAGTGCCCAAACGGTCAAAAAGTTAGGCTATCAAAGAGATGATGAGAGTGTTGTTGTCGTTGTTTTCCTTTTCTTTTCAACGTAAACATTGAAAAGTGCCGAAAATGATATTTCACACAAGGCATCTATCACTTGTAAAGGTTTTCTTCAGCAAAGCTTAGATCTTTACTTGCAGGCTGAAAAGTGTGAAGAAAGAAAAATGGGCACACATGTCATGTCTTTATGATAATCTGGCTTAGTTTCCGCTATGATCAAACTGAGTAGATGAATACGATAAGCTTGGCAGATCGACGCCTAATCCGCCGACTGCGATCTCCGGATTAGACACAGATGCAGATAATCTAATCTAGAACAAGTTTAATAGTTCGAAATCTACTTCCTTATACAGCTATGTACAATATATACTTATAGAGACTACCAACATTTATGGACTCCCCACATTTGTATCGGTTTGTTACGCCTTTGTTTCAGACGTGTAGCAGGCCAAATAACAAGGAAACAAAACTGACAAACATCTGCCTGCATCATGAATTTTGATACATATTTGCTGACGTGTTAATTGTTTGTCCCTCTGCGCCTCTCCCCCGTCAGAATGGAGTGTCTGACGGGTGGTGGAGGTAATTAGTGAGAGTCAATGACATCTGTTGATCAAGTCCTCTCCCAGTGACCCGTATGGACATCAGCATAAAACAGAAAACTTGCTCTGGCAGAGACACACATTCAAAAATCACATCTGTTCTATATTTCTCATTTTATTGCCGAAGAAAATAACTCTAACATGTTCTTTTCTTACAACGATGTCAATTTCAAAACAAACATCACGTGTATATTTTCTCGACCATTGAAGAATAGTTTTATGACCATTGAAGGTAGCTAACGGGTAGGTGTGAAGCCAGCCCATCGATTAAACAAGTGGTACTTCACACCAATGTGGCAATGACCAAAACAATTAACGATATGAGCAGCACGACCCCTCTGAGTTCAGCAATCGTAATACTAGTATATAATTTACATGTTAGAATGCATCAATCTGTAAATACGTAATCTCTACAAGACTCCGTAGGTCTTTGGAAAAATAGCAGAATTTGGCCAAATAGATTTAACAATATTCCAGATGATATACCAGCGGGTTACAAATTGTTCTTTCGTGGCCAACTTATTCCTCTAGCATATTATTAAGTCTATTTGGCCAATACCAATTTCAACTATTTTCTGAAGAACCCACGGAGTTTGATAGAGACTATAAACACAGAATATGGTCGCTTTTTAGCCAAATTCTAAATCTTTAAAACCCTCCTTGCGTGTAGCCTCCGTTGCTGGCTCTGAACCGGCTTTTTTTGGGGGGGGGGCTAAATAATACACTTTTTGCAGCCAACCCGTAACCATCAGCCAACCCTGTAACTATCAGCCGGCAAAATGGTTACGGGGGTGGCTGATGGTTACGGGCTGGCTGCAAAAGGTGTGTTATTTAGCCCCCATTAAAGCCGGTTCAGACTACCGGCAAAATGGTTACGGGGGTGGCTGATGGTTACGGGCTGGCTGCAAAAGGTGTGTTATTTAGCCCCCATTAAGGCCGGTTCAGACTACCGGCAAAATGGTTACGGGGGTGGCTGATGGTTACGGGCTGGCTGCAAAAGGTGTGTTATTTAGCCCCCATTAAGGCCGGTTCAGAGTCTGCTATGGAGGCTACCTTACGTGTATAGCCATATTCTCCAAGCAGAGGTTTTGGTCGGGGGGTAGTAGTGGCCAGGGTTTTTTTAACATTGCCTCCCGTAACGGGAGGCAATGTTAAAAAACCCTGGCCACTACTACCCCCCGACCAAAACCTCTGCTTGGAGAATAGTATAGCCATGCTGCTCGTCGCGCACGACACCTTGACATATGAAAATGTCACAGAAATGTGTCGTGCTGCGCATGTCACCTACTGAGGCATCATGAGACCGATCTATCACGACATACTACCCCCCCCCCCCCCCACACACACACACATGCACCCCACCACCCCACACCTAAACACCTCCCGTGGTACCAACCAGGGATAAAGTCCCAATATGAATAACTAAGGAACAATGGTATCAGCTATAGAGTATTCTCAGTTTTGTGGTTAATGTTTTTACGGCCCAAGTTCAAGCATATAACATATTTCTCAGATGAAGCAGAGGCAAGCGCGACACCAAAAGCTGAACTCTAACGGGTAAGGGCTCCATCTCTGGCACTGTGGTCATAGTTTGTGGATTGCCTTCCAATCCATTGAACTGTCCTATCCCTTAAGTAAGAATTCCCTTCATTCCCTTAGTAACAAAACACGCGTACTCAGAAAAAGAAGACAATCAATTCGCCATTTATACAAGTACCTCGCTTGGACAAGGCCAGTTACAAACATTACATCTTCGTCAAACGTCAAGTTTGATGAACGAAGACAAGTTTGATGAACGAAGACAAGTTTGATGAACGAAGACGAATGTGAAAAGTTGACGAATGAATCTCCTGTGACCTTCCCGGACTGTTGATCTGTCACAAACAGCGGACACGAAACCCTCGCAAACACGGCATCTTTGATTCAAAGTCGGGACCGCCTGCGGGAAAATGATGACGTATGAGACGTCATGATAATCTCGATCGATCTTCTCAGTTTTCAAAAGCGTTGCTGAATTGTGTACAAGTTAATCAATCGTTTACTGGGGGGGTGAAATCTCTTCCTATCTTCTACTGAGCTTGTCTGTGAAATGAAGATGGATAAGATGTGTGATTGATACACTTTTGTGACATCGAGAAATCTGTATCATTAAAAGAAAAACTCACAAAAGTACTAGTACCTAGAACGTAAAGCCACGGCAAAAAATGGAAGTTGCTTTATTCTCAAACAACTTCTTCTCGAGGGTCGTTGTGATTGTTGAAGTTTCAATCCCAACCTGAAAGATTGAAGAGTGAAGACTAAAGAAGACATGTACAGTTGTGCTAAATGAGGGGGGAGAACGGGCTTGTGATATCATGTATAAAGTTTAAGCGGCTTCACATCATAAGATTAGAGATTCTTTTCCAGTGTCTCTGGTGGCTGTGCTTTCTACATTTCCTGTGAGATAACAAAGAGTAATCCATTTTATGTTTTTTTTTTCCAGATTCCTTGAAACACCCTTGTACCTGGATGTCTAAACTTCATCGACCTATCCCTTGAAACAACCCGATTCTTCTCCCAAACATATATGAACAAATAGCTTTGGACAGAAATACTAACACTCTTAATCGGTGACATTTGCATCGGTTTGTAACGGTATTGTGCGTCTCGTGTGGGAGACTTGAATGGACGCGGAGGGAAAAAGCGTACAAATAAACATCTGCCGACATCGTTCATCTTGATCAAACGGCACTGTCAAAATCACTCCGCCCATTCTCCCACCCTGATTCTCATGACAACGCGGAAAAGTCTCAAGGGAGAAGAAAAATGGTAAAACCACAAACAAGGCCAAATTAACCACAATTAATGTGCTCTGATGTCCTTCGCTCAACCATCGATAATTTAGACTTTCTTCGAGGAAAAAGTCTCCAAAGACAGGCAATCACTGTAAGCTAGTCATCTTCAGGATAATGAGACGTAAATAAGGGCGTTTAATGGCGTAGAAAGAGGACAAATTATGTCAGCAGAATGTCAAGGGAAAAATTACCGATCATTATTTTGCGATACACGATGATGACATCATCCCAAATGTACTCAGATTGTCTTTAATGTCTTCCTGTTAACATTCTACAATCCGTAACACTGTCCATAAAATTTTCTTTCATAAAAGGTTTGTTGTGAAGTTCATATCTACAACGTATGGACAAGAAAAATTATCGTGTAGGTGTGAACTCGGCCCACTGATTATCGCTCAGCGTTTCGCACTTACGTGATAAGATAGGATAGTTCATTTTATAAAATAAAAAAAAGAATGATTGCATCCTTAGCCTCCGTTGCAGGCCATCCCACTAGCGTTTTACTGGCGATTTATTTTTCAATTTTTTTGTTTGGGGGGGGGGGGCGTATCTGCTTGAGCCCCCGTATTAGCCTCCGTTGCAGGCTCTGAACCGGCTTTTTGGGGGGCTAAATAATACACTTTTTGCAGCCAACCCGTAACTACCACCCAACCCTGTAACTATCAGCAAAATGGTTACCCCCGTATCTGCTTGGACCCCGTATCTGCTTGGGATCGTGGTAATCGCCGTGTCCCCCAAAAAGAATTTGAAAAAAAAATCGCTAGTAAAACGCTAGTGGGAAGGCCTGCAACGGAGGCTACCTACTAGAATGGTTACAGAATGGTTAATGTTTTACAGACCCAATCAAATGATCCAGAACAACGAGACAGGAGTCTTCTTGTGAAGGCCACGTACGCGTTGTTGTTTATCATAGCTTATGCTCGAAGGATTAGTACTTATAGAAGGAAACGGAAAAAAAACTACTGTGCACTCTTGATGCACGTTCAGTTTCATACTTGTCTGGTATCTGTAAAGCTATCTGTGCCTTACTCTCCAAGCAGAGGACGGGTTCCGGCAGGTTTTGTACGTGTTTTTACTTTTTCATTTTTTTTGTCTCTATGAAAAAAAAAATGAAAAAGTAGAAAGCCCGACAAAAACGCCGATAAAACACGTACAAAACCTGCCGGAACCCGTCCTCTGCTTGGAGAGTATCTGTGCCTTACAGTTGTCCACAAACTTTAAAGCTCCTGACGGATAGGTCTCCGGAGGGTGTTCAGTCACCAAGAAAAGGACGTATATCTGACAGGGAGGGAAGTGTTGTATCTCTCCCGTGGCATGGTGTTGTGCAGATACGCAGTATGAGGGAAACATCGTAGTTATTCCTCTACCCCAGTGGTGACTCTAAAGATTGATCATGACGGATTCGCCAAGTGACAGTTACTCAAGCAACTAGATAAAATTTTGAAACAGTCATACTTCATCAAGTTTGATACTTCATTAACGTATCATGATTGATTGCTCAAACAAACAAACAGACAAAAACAAGTTCCACACGGTTTTAAGTCAATCATAAGGTATGTCTATTTGTTAAAAGGGCAGCCAAAGCAATATTAGGGCCCTAAATAAGGAAATAAACAAAAAATTCTGACATTCTTATGGTAGTGACATTTACTAACACCATTTAGTACAATTTCGTAATAATTTCATACTTTGAGCATTCTAAAACCGCGCAAAAAGGCGTACGAATTATTCCCTTAGTTTCGCGAGCCTGCAAAAACCCCGGTGACGAATTTCAGTGAGTTCTCACATCACAACAACGTCATATTTTGTACATGATAGACGTCGCTATACATCGCGATAGTGTTGTTTGAACTGATCATGTATAGACATGACAAAATAAATTGATTTTCAAAATCCGATTTTCGGGCCCTGATATTGCTTGGGTTTAAATACGTATTTGTATACGTGCCATATACCTTTAGACAAATCGTCGAAGCAGAGAACTACAGAAATCTTTGGTCTCAGCAAGGAGGTTTCAGATACTATAATCGTTGAATAACGGAGTCAGAATAAGACTTTTATCAGTTTTGAAAATTCTATTTTTATCCTTGCCATATCTGTAGACAAAAATCGTCAAGATACTCTGAGAACAACAGAAAAGTTTGATCTCAGATACCATATAAGATGAATAATGGAGTTGGAATTAGGCATTTGTGCCGAATAAGGATACCAGACAACTTGTAATCCGGTTGATCTTTGCCGAAGATGAGTTAATCCAATTTCTCGTCTGTCATCAGTTTAACTCGGCGGTGCCTCTGACCTCTAATTACAAACAATGACGTTTCGGAAGTCTTTGAAAAAGTCCCCTTGGACGATACGCCCGAAAACGTCGCACGGTTTGTAGCACAAGTATGAAATCCCCTGCTATTCTGGGAATTTACTGTGAATCCGCATGAGACTTGTCTGTCCGGCTATCTCATGTGTCATCGTTTTCGCACCAAGGACGTTTCAAAGTCTTTGATAAAGTCCCCTTGGACGATACGCCCGAAAAAGTTTGCACGGTTTGTAGCACAAGTATAAGATCTCCTGCTATTCTGGGAATTTACTGTGAATCCGCATGAGACTTATCTGTCCGGCTATCTCATGTGTCATCGTTTTCGCACCAAGGCCAGCAGTCAATGTGTTTATTCTACATTGTTTAGAGGAATGACCTGTCAGCAGATAACAGCAACACGAGCAAAACTTGACAAGCGAAGGAGAGTTTAGTAATATTCACATTAGTCATCATTTCTCAAATCTGTCTATTATTTGCCGATTCATCAAAGAACAATGGGTTGACATATTCTCCAAGCAGAGGTTTGGCTTTAGGTTCCGGCGGACATAAAGAAAACGGGACAAAGTAAAAAGCCCGACAAAAACGAATAAAACATGTCAAAACCAACCGGAACTGAACCTCAGCTTGGAGAATAGGATTGAAAGAAAATACTCTATGGTTTCCGCGGATTCTATTATATAAATACAAGTGACCGGTAGATGGTGTAAAACTATTGCAAAGACTTAAACAATATGTGTACCAAATATGAACATAAACTTTACAGCTACATTCATATAGAAAAATGCCAGAAAAGCAACTAACACACAGGCCAATATTGCATTCACACTGGTTGGTATAAAAATATTGCCGCGACCCGGGATTGAACCAGGGACCTTCAGATCTTCAGTCTGACGCTCTCCCAACTGAGCTATCGCGGCTGATGATACTATGACATAGTTCTCAGGATTTCAATTAAATTTTCTTTCTTTCCATGCACAAAGGAAGTTGCTGACTCTAAAACGGACGAAAGTTTTCATATGTGTCAAAAAGTTTCTGCAAAGATGCTGTACAACGTCAATAAATGAAATAAGCGTCTATTCCTGCTATGTTCCAACTAAAGATTACTTTTCTACATTTTAAAAAAAGTGCATTTTTTAAGTTCCTGCCCGAAGGCTAATTAGATAAGTGCAAGTACATGGACTTGCGAAACATTGCACGTGGTAGAGACATAGGAAACATACATGTGACAAGACACAGTGATTGACATTCATTGTTCTTAAACAATAGTGTTCAAATAATACTAGTGCTCGCTTCTTTTCGGAAGCAAATGAAGACAAAAAGTTCCACTTTGTTTAAAGTTTGTGGGTTCAGTGGTTTGAACAGGAGATAATCATTCTGTTCAAAGTTGGGGTATAAAATCGTTCAACTTTTCATCAAGGAGTTTATTTTAACCTTGTTTTCATATACCATTTGTTTCAACGCTAATTGTTATGTATGGTGTAACAATAGGTGCTATCCACGTCGCGTGTCTCTGCAAAAAGACGCGAAAAAACAACTTCAAATCTCGACTGCGCAATCCGACGTGTCCGCCATCTTTGATCACGTGACTTATTGTGACATTGGACGACAGATGGCGGGTCAGCCCGACGTCCGAACATTGTGACGATGATGATGACACAATAGCCCATTTTTCGCGCCAAATTTTGCATAATAAAGCGAGGGTCGTGGGAACGCCGTAGTAGCGGTAGGACGACAATGGCGCACCAACAGGTTTCCTCAACATCACAAAGGAATTCTCGCACTCAGGGGACGTGGGAATGGTGGGAAAATAGTCGGAGGGTGGAAGACAACGTCCCGCACAAAGCTGTGGGCTGTGGGAAACTGTTGCACATTATTCAGACACGCGACAAGCAGATTTGCACCCCTAATTTAGCGCCGGTGAATGAAATTATTGAAAGGCCAATACTTATCAGGCAAACGTCTGCAAAAGGCGAGTGGGGGACAACACACGACCAGCTTGTGTCAAAAATTGACTGCGGCACGCATAGAACCGTACTTTGTGGTCAGGAAACCTTGCACCATACACGCGCCATGTATGGTAATACCTTTAAAGTCAAAGAGTATGAACTATGAAGTCCCATTCCTGAACATACTTGTGTTTCCAATTGCAATAGTAAGAAAGTATATTTCAAGTACACGACTAACCTATAGAATAATGGTGAGATACCATTATAACTTAAACACAGCACCGGTAATATAAACAATGTTACAAAGAATAATGTTTCATAGATTTTGATAATCGTATCTTTAATCTTATTTTGAGTAATTGAATACAAAATAAGTATTACGTGTTACTTGGTGACCAACTTTTGTGAATTTCTTCCACGATCATACAAAAACTTGGGAAATAAAACTAAGGTATTGCAGATAAAATTGTCCAAGTCGTTGTACAGTTATACTTTTTAAAAGATATAGGAAGGCTGCAATATACTACTAGTATCTTTAATCTTATTTTGAGTAATCAAATACAAAATAAGATTTACGTCTTGGTGTCTAACTTCTGTGAATTTCTTCCACCATCATACAAAAACTTGGGAAATAAAACTAAGGCATTGCAGATAAATTTGTCCAAATCGTTGTACAGTTGCACTTTAATATAGGAAGGCTGCAATCTAGTATCTTTAATCTTATTTTGAGTAATCAAATACAAAATAAGATTTACGTGTTGGGGTCTAACTTTTGTGAATTTCTTCCACGATCATACAAAAACTTGGGAAATGAAATTAAGGTATTGCAGATAACATTGTCCAAATCGTTGTACAGTTGTACTTTGATATAGGAAGGCTGCAATCTACTACTTGTATCTTTTATCTTATTTTTAGTAATCAAATATAAGATTTACGTGTTTGTGTCTAATTCAATTTTGCGACCTTCTTCCACTATCATACAAAAACTTGGAAAATAAGGTATTGTAGATAAAATTTACTCTCAATCTCCAAGCAGAGCATGGGCTTCGGCTGGTTTGTAGTGTTTTTAGGCGTTTTTGTCGGGCTTTCTACTTTGTCATCTTTTTTTTGTCTCGCCAACCCAATTTCTTCCACCATCATACACAAACTTGGAAAATAAAACTAAGGTGTTGTAGATTAAAAAAAATGTTCCAAATCGTTGTACAGTTGTACTTTGATAAAGGAAGGCTATAGGAAGGTTTTATATAGCCTCCTTGCATCTACTAGTAGTAGGCCATCGCGGATACCCGTGTCCTGAGAACAGTTCACACGTCATTAGAGTGTCCTCGTCACCTGTCCCGAACTGAGCAGCGCCGGGCCAAGTGGGAGGAGAGTTCCCACACTCCTGGCGGCTGGGAACGGCTCCCCTGCACGTGCCTGGGAAAAAAGGAAACCATTATCGGCTTCACTTGACGCCGACATGCCACCAGATGGTCTTCTCAAGGCTTCACACCGCCACTCTGACCAATCACAGACCTTGAATCACAGAAATGCGGTGATTTCAACCAATGGCGTAAGAGATTAGGGGAACGTTAGGGGTCGCCTTCTTTTGTTTCCTTTCAGGATTTCTGTATAAATACAGCGAAGTTTAGCCATTTACCTCAGACCAAACGCAGACGACACAGCGACAACAACACGACAACTCCTGAGAAAATGAAGATCGCCAACATGCCCGCATCTACGGACTTCATCGTGAGGCGTCCAGGCGAAAGCCGCAAGTCCTCCAAGCCGATCATGGAAAAGAGACGCCGGGCTAGAATCAACGACAGCCTGAACCAACTCAAGGCCCTCATCCTGGCAGATCTCAAGAAAGATGTAAGTATTTCTCTCCCTGTCGGCATTTTATCATGATTTCCTTCAGTGTTTTTTGTTTGCACTTGTGTACTATGAGTTCTTGTGCTCTGTAAAACCGTTTATTTACCAAGCCTTTCCTTGTATTTCCACAGAGCTCTCACTCCAAGCTTGAGAAGGCAGACATCCTGGAGATGACCGTCAAACATCTCCGCGGTCTACAGCGCCAGCAGCTGACGGCCGCCGCCAACACGAGCCCGTCCCTGCCCGGCCAGTACCGCGCCGGATTCACCGAGTGTCTGATGGAGGTGAACCGCTTCCTGGGCGCTTCTGACAGCGTGGACACCCAAGTCAGGCAGCGGCTGCTCAACCACCTGGCCGGGACCTGCAGCCCCGCTCGTCCCGGGACGTACTCCGCCGCCCAGCCCGCAGTGTTCCCGCACGCTCAGCAGGTCCAGGTTCCCGCGGCGCCCACCGGCGGTCAGCACGTACAACTCTCGCCCGTGCAGGCCCCGTGTCCTCAGACGACAATGTACGGCGGGATCCCCGTGGTGCACCGGCAGGTCTCAGGAGGCGAGCCGATGACCGTTCTGCTGCCCAGCCAGGCGTCTTACGGCCAAGTACACAGCTACGCCGTCCCCGTCTATCCACAATCCTACGGACTTGTTGAATCTCATTCACCAAACGGACTAAAAATCAAAACCGAGCCCATCTCCAACGGATTTACAAACACCAAGTACGGACTACCTGTAGCCACCACAGCAGAAAAGATGTGGAGACCGTGGTGAGAGATGTGAACACTGTTTGAACACTAAACGAACTTGTCTATTCGTCTACAGTGGCGAAAATTCAGTGAATGTTCATGTTACAAGACTGCTTATGAGAGAAATGTTGTACATATTCAGAGATATTTGTTTATACGAGAATTATATACACTATTTTTATACTCCGACATCGACAATAAAAGAATGAAATCTAATGCTGCACGTGTCTGTGTTTACTATATTGTGGTGGTTATATAGTGTAGCGGTGTTCTAAAACTTACACTCAACTAGAGAAGACTAGGAAACAAGAAAGGAGTTATTTCTAGTAGGATAAGTTTTATCTTCAAGCAGATACAGGGTGTTGTGGTACCGACGAAAAATGCTTTGTGCATGAAAAACCTTCTCCGTTCTCGTGAGAAAATTCATCAGGAATGCCTAACGACTTTGATAAGAAGCGTCAGTTATGGTTAGGTCCATATAGAGACCTTAGACCACAGGTTCAATTGTAGCATGAGGTCCGTCCCCAAATATGTCTCGTAGAGAGAGGGTCCATACTGAGATAAACTTAACGAACGTAGGCCATAAAGGTTCCAACATCATAGACTCTTTTTTTTTTTTCATTCTTTATTCCAACAAAATAAAAGAAATAACAAAGGCGGTGGACCATCCAACTTAAATATTATCAAACCAAAATAACATAAATGTACATAAATAATGTGATTTATGATAGATATGCAACAAAAAATAGTAAAAACTGGCAGAATGATATGTGTAAATAACACAGAAGGTATGGCAAAATGTAATGTACTTCACACACATAATCTGCCCCATTTACCCAGATGTTTTTCCAATTTATTTTTCCTTGTAGCCATATATAATTCAACTTTATTGAAGAAGAATAAATAAACAATAAAGGATTCAAAATTCACTTTTTTGGACTTTCTACTATGGTATATAAAATATTTAGCTAATAAGATAATAAAGTTTTGGATTACAGGGGTGCCTGGGAAAAGGTTTCCGAAAATGATATTAAAACCATTTAAAAGAATTTCTTGACCTGTTTTTTGAAGGTACCAAATTTTGAGTTTATTCCAAAAAGCTATTAAGTTAGGACATTCCCAAAACACATGAAGGTAAGTCTCCTCTTCAAGATGACAAAATGAGCACAACGGATCATCAGTCAATTTCCAAATATGCAATAATCTGTTTGTAGGTAAAAACTTATGTAAGATTTTGTACTGAAAAAACCTAAGTGTTGGGTCTATAGTGCAGTAAGTCAACAAAGTGTATACTACTTTCCATGGGATGGGGGAGTCAAAGAGGTACAGCCAAGATAATTGTACATTATGTGCAGTATCCATAAGGTTATTGGAAAGTAAAAAGAATTTATACATACATTTATTGATTTTTGTCTGTTTTAACCATGTATAGTTCTGAATTAAAGGTATACATACTTGATCTGGGAAATTATTATCATCATAGACTCTTTGTTAACCATTTAAACATGAGATTAAGAAAAAAATCCAGTTTAAACATCCTTGCATAACTCACGGACAGTAAAAACGAAACCATACTTAACAACTGAAAAAGATATGCTCCGGCATTTGGAAGCGAGCAAATAACGTGCATGTACAGTATCTTGTTGACATATAGCATAGTGTGCCAACGTAACTTTTTGCACCATTCCCAAAAGATGCCATATACAAAATACCAATTTGGAAGCGTCTTAAACTTCTTGTACCTAAAAGGCACAACAATATAACCTTTATAACAATGAATCATACTGGAGGTGAACGATCCATGGTGTGCAATGGGTGGCCTAGTTAAATCGCGCCCTCTAGCGACTTTAAATCATATGCCATTTTGCTACTGAGAGGGCCAATACTAGTACAAAGAACGTAGCCTGGAATCCAGACCTATTATAGCTCCCGAGTCTCTCTCCGCAAATAGAAACTATCTATTTGCGGAGAGAGACTCGGGAGCTATAATAGGTCTGGATTCCAGGCTACAAAGAACGGTGAATAGTGAAAGTTTGTACTTGTACACTGAACAGTCGGTGACAATATCTGAAGGATCACAGATGTATACCAAGTGCTCGTTGCCTCCTGGTACATGCTGTTATGACAAACCTACGTTTAGGTCTGATATGAATATCAAAATTAAAAGTGTACAAAAACCGTTTCACAGTGCCCATAGTCTGTATACACATCACACATACATGTATATCAACCCTCGGGGCGTTCCTGACATTTGAAAAAGTAAGACCTTCATGTGTCAAAAAGGGGCAGGTTCGAGAAGAGTGCGCGTCGGGGTTGTCGGTAATGTGGACTAAAAGCGCACCTTACGGCTATGTTTATATTGCACCTCCAATCTCTGGAGGCCCCGGCCACCTGTTTATCTTTACGACACATCGACATGTATCATCAATTCGTACAAGCGCGTGTTAACGATGTTGCCTTTTCATATTACCCCTCGTCATAGCACAATTTCAGCCAAATGATATTCTGTAATACACGTTACCATGGAGTTTCAAGACACGATATTATGTTCTAGTTCGATGATGATTATCTTCCAAATATCAGCTTGATTATTTTCGCGTCCTACCGATTGGAAAACGTAGCATGATAAAATGTCCTTGCAGTGACCTTCTTATACCAATGTGTTTTGTTAGAACACTATGCGATAGGAAATACACTTTGGGTAACGGCAAGTTTGAAGTAATCCAGTTTCATCTTTTCGCAACCCTTTAAAATCTTTAGAAAGTCTATTGTTCAAACAAGGTAATGTCGATACTTAAAACAAACGGTTGTATGTGGATTCAAATATATGTTGTACACTATGTGGATCTTCTTACTGGCTGGCAGAGATTCCCTTTCCTAAGATCTATTGTTGCAATCGTCAGCACTGGATTGTGTGACCGTTCAAAAACGCTACCTTGCGATGCTTTTCCAAAGTGCAGCTATACCTTTCACACTTCGCGTAAGAGGTGCACCGTTTTCATGACTCTGAACTTCAACAAATGAAGCCAGTGAAGAGGACGTTTTGGCCTTATGGACAGGAAGACTCATTTGAGAGAAACTTACGCCTGATTGACAAATTGATACCCATAGAACACAACACAGAATGGAGGTTATTCTTAGAAGGGACGTATTGTATCAAATCTCTCTGCCGTGATATGTAGCTTTGTAAGTATTCGCAATGCGTAAGGTGTGTGTATACGTAACTCGATCTATTAGCATGCCAAGGACCTTAATCGTTGTTATGTTCATTTGTCTCTGTACGATCAAGTGTTGTAACTGACTTGAATTAGTTACTCCGGGAAGGAGGTGTGACCTCCTTCTGGGGTATTGGGATTGCTTTTGCTTGCGCGTTCGCAGCTATAACTCACGATCCCGTCGTCGTATCGGTGTGTAACTTGGCATATAGTGTGCCTGGTTCGGCGTGGGGATGCACAATAGCTTTGTTACACCGTAACTACTTTAAACGTCAATCCAATATCGTAATTGCACCCCTATAATTAATGCTATGTCCCACTGCCCTGCCATAGGGACCATGTTATAATCCGTTATGCATGACTGGAATACTTCAGGCAGATACGGGGTATAAATCTTCCTTACTTGCTGTGATCGTATAGTCACTGTTACATTGAAAAATAGACAACGTGCATCACCACACGCAACCTAGGAAACGATATACCAAGTTACATACCAATGCGGCAACGGGAATTGTGAGTTTTAGCTGCGAACATGTGCCGAGTGTGCTCCAGTCTGTGTATTAAGTATGCCGTGT
This sequence comes from Branchiostoma lanceolatum, assembly GCA_035149815.1. Lineage (NCBI taxonomy): Eukaryota > Metazoa > Chordata > Leptocardii > Amphioxiformes > Branchiostomatidae > Branchiostoma > Branchiostoma lanceolatum. The sequence goes on along the minus strand of CM068875.1, from coordinate 15,676,365 downwards.
CCCTCGCAACTCGCATACAGTATGTGCGCACGGGACGGACGATGTATTTTTGCGCACAGTGTGAAAATGGCAAATCTCTGGACCTTCAAACTTACCACACTTGTAGTTTATAATACGGAGGCTGTGACAATGTAAAAAGTTTACACAGGGGATGAAAGATTGGTGAGAAATATCTCTTAGAAAAGTGCGCGCGCCAGTGTCACTTCCGGGCAGGGCTCTAGCCAGCCTGAAATTTTATCCCGTAAGCCCTAAAATTTTGTACAAACCTAACATATCGAGCGCCGAAGGCGCGAGGCGTCGCGCCGTAGGCGCGACAATTCTAGGGGGGTCCGGGGGTATTCCCCCCCGGGAAATTTTTAAATCTAGACCCTCTGAAACGCTATCTCCAGCATTTTGAGGGGCAAGTTTGGGTGAAAAATTAATTGGGCCCTCGTTGTATACAATCGGCAAATAAATGAAATTTAGCACCACAAAACTTTCTTATTTATTTGACAAATATACACGTGAATTCAAGTCGGCAGAAATAAAACATTTTCAACACCGGTCGACGCGTCGTACCGGTCCCGTTTGCGCCCTGTACTAAATATAGTAGGAAATGAGACACCCTACTTTGGACAGAACGCCCTAAAGACATTCAATATTTTCCTTCCGTGTTTTCCATGGTCGATTTCTCCGGTAACTTCCACTTGATTTAATCAAAATTCGTCGATTCAAGCCCCATCTTCGCACCGAATATCAATTTCTGCTAAAACCTCGCGGATTCGCGCCTCTCGTGAACCGCGAGACTTGTATGTCATTGGTCGATTTTCCGTGACGCGGCGTGAACGAACGCTGTTATTGGTAGATGATATCTGATTCTGAGGTCTAAAACTATCAACACCAGTTTTCGCGGGAAGAGTGTGTGTAACCAAGGAGGTTAAAACTTTAACAATGTTTACCAAAAAATACTGAACGCCTGGTAACTACCGGAGTATTTTTTGTGTGGCTATAACTAGCGGTGAACCGGGGAAAACAGCCGAAAAAAACGTCAGCCCGATGCGACCGGCCAGAATTGTAGTGGGGCACTAGTAGTGGGGAGGGGGGCACACGATGCTGATTTTCTCTCGGCCCACGAACCACTGGAAACCTCCGCGCCTCCGTTTGTCACCTTATTACCTATAAAGCCACCTTGGGGTTGTCACCTGCCGCCGGCGGAAGATAGAAATGGCCTGAATCGACCTCGCTTCAAACTTCCGCTTCTTTTCTGGAGATCTTTGCAAAAGTTCAAGCCCTGCCTATATCTTTTCTCCCGATTTTTTTCCGTCAAGGTTTACGGATTGGTCTTGAATTTTGTCCGTAACACGCAGCAAAGTCCCGTAAATTTACGGCAAAACTGGTGCTGGCTAGAGCCCTGCTTCCGGGTGGTTAGATCCGGTGACCTTTGACCTTCGTGAAATGTTACGATAATATAAATTAGCCTTTTTTATTGCAAATAGCTTGATAGCTATAGATCAGGCTGGCCTGCAATAGATTGTGGAAAGAGGATTTACTGCATATTTGTGATTTCTGATACATCTTAGTTGTAAGGCTGAATGGTTCGTTGATAATTGAAAAGGGGCCATCTAGATCTAACTTTGTGACTTTTCCCGGAATTTCTAGATCCCATCTGTGCCATGCTGTAAAAACATACTTTTCAGCAGGTTGACCACTCCTGTATTGAAAGAAAAAGATAAACAAACACTTTTTCTTTACTTGCTCTAAACACTACTTGGACTGAGCAGAGATGCAATTTGTGTGGGTCAATACTTGTACATACTATAAATACTTCACGGAGAATTGTGTCCTACGGACTCTTGTTTATATTGCGGTTATAAAACCGTACGTGTTTGTACAGGTGTTCTAGGTGGCATTTTGTACATGTAAATTGTAATGGGCCTATATATACAATCAAACTATGGACATTTTTTAGCTTTTCTGAGCTAGAAAACACTCTCAGAGGGTTATCAATGAAGACTAAAAATTTGGGATTTTTTTAGGGGGGGGCGTTTTAGGGAAGAGGAAGTATTAGTACTATAACGTTATATGGCCTCCGTCGGTCAATATTGACTATGGTAGAATCCTGATTCACATCAGCCCTACAGCATCGGCTATGGCTAAACAGTTCTAAACGCGAGAAAGACAGTCTCTTCTACATAGGGCACATCTGTAAGCTCACTCATCAGTTCTATTGCAAAGCTCTTAGTACATATGTGATATTCGTGAAATATAGCCGTTATGTTGTACAACTCAACAAGCTAAGCTCCTCAATTGTAAGTTTCGGAGCCTGGCGTTCAAAGTAGCCACTGAACTTGTCTTTTGAAACAAGTTAATCATAGCAAAGAGTTGACAGACATGCATGACATCTCAATTGCATTGCGCACTTTTTTCAGAAGTCCATCTATCTACCGGACGTTTCTTCACAGGTGACGTTTTTTATGGACCTATTATCCTGAGAAAGTAGGGGAGAATAGCACGACAATAGAGCAGAATTCACACTTGCAATGTCAGTAGATTTGGGGAGGAAATAGTCTCTGCCAGACCCCATAGGTTGCTAGAAGAATAGTAGATATTGACCAAATAGACTTAATAATATGCAAGAGGAGTTAGCCGGCAACAGAAGTACAGTTTGCAGCCTAGAAACTTAAAAAGAAGATTACCACTCCCAACAGACTTCCTAAGTTACAAAAATTGTACTCCTATGTCTAACTGGCTAACTCTTCTGGCATATTATTCAGTCTATTTGGCCAATTTCTACTATTTTCCAGCAACCTATGGAGTTTGGTATACGCTCATTCTCATTTAAATGTACACATTTTGGAACTTCCGTTACCGTTTGAAGTAAAAAGTTCCTGACATTAAGATTTGCCACATATAAGGTGCCACACTGTCGTTTTTATGACGACTTGAAACTTTTCTGGCTTTTAAAAACGACAGTTTGGCACCTTATATGTGGCATATATTAATATCAGAAACGTCTTACTTCAAAGTAACGGAAGTTACAAAATGTGTATATTCAAATGAGAACGAGCGTATAGTCTAACTGTTTCCTGGTTGCACCGTGCGTTTTCATGAAAGAAAACCCCTACTCTACCCTCCATACATCTGCTTGGAGATTGAAGGTTCGTGTGATGAGGTTTACACAGGTGGCTGAGTTGTGCTTAGTGTATCTCCATTTATCAACGCAATAAACACCCAACAAGCAATAGAACGGAGATAACAACAGGGGATGTAGAAAACAGTGTTGTCAAAACGTTTGCAGAAGAGTTGATAAAAAACTATAGATGACTTCGTTGTATCTCATTAACATTAATCCGTATATTGCTTGTTCGAAACAAGGAGATTATGTCGGTACTGTTTTACTAGAATGGAATGCATTAATAGTATATGGTAATACTGTAAATGTATTTAAGTTCTCGTGGTTTTAATTTCGCGGTAGAAAGAATTGTGTGTTCGCGGTGGTTGTAAGTTCGCGTTTGAGACAATAGTAGACCCCCTAGGAGGGCAAAACTTTCGCGGTGGTTTTAAGTTCACGGCGAAGAGCTTACCGCGAAAACCAACAACATAAAACCACCGCGAAAAGTTCTTCATTTACAGTACTGTTCAAAATTACGATACTGAGAGGCATGGAGCTAGCAACGCGATAGCAGGGCGAACAATTTATAGTCCGTATTTGTTTGTTTTGTTATGAAGCAAAAACGTGGTATTTTCAAATCACTACATGTGGAACGCCCCATACCCCCCTCCCCACACACACACTCATGCCCAAAACGTAGATTAACGTATCGTTAAACCCAGGGATCAAAGACACTTCCATATCGCACCTACATCACAACTCAAGCCCTTTGTTTATTGTGTAGTTTGTTCAGGTGTGCTGGATTGCCCTATCCAACGTTTATTGTGCCATAAACTACATTTGTTCTCAATTAAAAGGTAGATGGCGGTATATGATAGTGAACTCGAAAGAGTTGAATAGCTTGTTGAACACATTATAACGACAGGAGAATGAGTTAACAACAGTGGAGTGTTTTATAACTGAGTTACTAATCTGCCATAGTTTGACACATGACGTAAGAATATTGTAAATCTACGTCGTTCCAACAAGACCTACCCACACATCAAATATCACCGTAATCCATCAAGAGGTTCTTGAGTTCTGCTGACTACAAAATCTAGAAACACGCACAGACAGACAAACACGCTCACAGACACGCCAAAAACTGTATCTCCATATTTCACGTCGGTAACAATGGTCATATGTACCAGGTGCTTTATGTTTCATGTTTCTTTAGTTTCAAACAGTTTGTGTGACTTCTACATGTTAAAACATATACACAAAGTTGGTGCAATCATATATAACGGGGGTTGCCCGAACTTAGGACGCGCCCTAACTTAGGACGGACTTTTTAGTGATCTTGTTATGCATAAGTACGCCGTGTTTGTGTCCACTGACTATGCTCATAAGGAAGATAAATAAACCAAGTCCATGCACATAATTTTTATTTGCATTCAAAACATATGTGTACATATTCATTTCTTGTTTTGTCGAGAATAGTATTTTGACAATAATGATGGCAACGCTGAGTAGGGTCACTGCGTAGCTAGACGGCCCGACACCTTAATATACGACCTGTGCCAAGCAGATATACAACTATCATACACATAAGAAATATAACTTCATAAAACACAAAAAAATTGGGTCTTTAAGTGTTTCTTGAGAAGAAAACCGACCAAAGAAAACAACGTAAACATCGCCGCCGTCTGGCAACGTTGTTTTCCCGCCATTTTTGGGGGCCGCGATGGTGTCGGACGGCGATTCAAGCACAGCTTTGTAACGCTCTAACATGTGATTGGTACCGTCTATGAAAACGAAACTGAATACAGAGATGGCGAAGATATTTCCCAATAAGTAGACGGAGTATTGTTGATGTAAGCGGTGTCGTTTTTTCGTAATGATTTCGTAAGTCGGGCCGTATTCAATACGTACGTCGGGCCGCGTAGTAGCCTATTTCCCGTGGGAACATGGGCTGGGATGCGCTAGATATAGCCCTTCTCACATGACGTTAGAAGTGCACACAGTCAAAATTTTCCGGTCAAAAGAAAGCTAAAATATAGCAGACTTCAAGCCTTATTTACATTTCCCTAACTTCATCACCAACTTCCGAAGAGAGCAAAATTACCAAAGCGTACTAAGTTAGGCACACTATCTGGCGTAGCACTAAATCAGAAGGTACATTCGTGAAAATGTCTCACAGCGTCTTCCGCATGTAACGCGGAGCATGAAGGGCCCATGAACAGTATGAATACATTTCTTGTCCAAGTATGGTCTTTAGATGAATGTGTTCAAAATTCATTCATTAAAACCCGACCATTCTCTGGCAACCAGCAATGGAGCGCCGTGAGTTCCAGCGCGTAAAAAATCGTCCGATGGTTGGGCACCCCCCGTTATATATGTACCATACCAAGGAGATCCCTTGCTTCACCAACCTCTTTTGCGAAGATACTCTCCAAGCAGAGGAGCGGGTCCGGCTGGTTTTTGACGTGTTTTAGGCGTTTCTGTCGGGATTTCTATTTTGTCTCGTTTGTTTATGTCGCCAACCCACACGCGTGACAAAAACGCCTAAAATCACGTCAAAACCCAGCCGGACCCACTCCTCTGCTTGGAGATTAGGCGAAGGTAGAGAATGGGAGCCCTGGAACTAACTAGGACGACACTCAGGCTAGGTTTGGCGAGAAAGGTCACAAAACTCCTGGCTTCTCTCCATGTATTCCTAGGAATGTATGCAAAAATTCGATTCAAAATTCTGAAGCATAAAGATTCAAGATAAGACCTTGCTCTATCTGATGCAGGTTTCTCTAATTGTTTTTTTCTACGATCCAGACTGGAGATAGCGGGACTTCAACTTGAGCCGCGTCACCGATCTGATAACCCTCCGCCAGAGGACAGTCGTTAGAATTCCGTCATGCTCACTTAAACTGTACGCATGTGTCAATCACTCCGTGGCAGACGATATTAACGTTTTTATATCTTTTCAAGGCTTTTTGAAACTATTTCAATGTTATTCTTCGAGCCTTAGCCTACAACTAATGCTTAACTGTTGTCCACACGGAAAAATTTGACTAAAATGGACTTGAAGGGCTCTCACTAATATCGACCAGAAGACCACCAATGGTGAAATTCTAGTAAACAAGAGCACAGTGCATAGACAGAGACAACAAGTTGCAAGTGTCATGTCATTGCACTGTTATGTTGTTGTTGGTACTATTCCTTTGTGACAGATTTTTGTACATGACGTTACCTTATTTTAAAACAATATTACTCGTATATAATGGCTACAATGGTTAGGCGTCAAAGACGTGAAACACATCAACTATTACATATTGGAAAGCACAACAACTTATGTATTCAGCACTCGAGGTTTGCCATCATTTAAAGTTACAAAATTTCAGCCTTTGTGTCTTTCGTTATTTGTTTTTCGTGACAAAGAACTCCGTGTTGAAATTGTTCTATACTCTTGCGAACTGTTACTGTTAGGTAAAAATCTAACTTATCTTTCTCGTTTGACTGATCAAATTTCAAAGAAAGGTCACGTTTGGAATTTTCCTAAATATTTACAGGACAAACCATACGTTACCTGAGTGTCGGAATACGTTACTCCCTAGCGTCTTATCGACCGTTAAGATCAGCGTCTTGCTACTTCAGCCGAGAAGGTTTCTGGTTGCGTGCATTCCACTCTGGCGGTCTTGAATGGAATTCCTGGTCGGGCAAGGTCTTAGACATGAGCGTGACAAGATTCACAGACTGATATGTTTGTCTATTGCACCCTGAAGCAGAGGATAACAGTCATAACCTTTCATGCATTGAATGGAACGGTTTGTAGGACCCATTTTCTTGCTAATGTTGCAAATCCGAATGGCTGAGATACACTGATTTTAGCAGATTGTGTGAACAAAGCCCATACTAAGACGAGTACAGATTATGTTCTAATTGTTATTAGCTATTATTGATGAAGGGATTCCGTGCATATTTTCATGATTTATATTATTTTGTAGTTTTGGAAATGTGTTTATTTTGTGTTATAGATTCATTGTGATTACTGTGCCTGTGCCGTGCGTTCCTTTTTTTGTGTGTGAAAATTGAATAAAACGAACGTGGAAAAACAGATGCGTCCAGGTTATAACAGTGGACATCCTTCAAGTACTAGTATCTATTGGAGTGCTATTGTCAAAACTACAAAGCAGATTTTCCCCTAGCGTCAAGTAGAGTAACTTGGGGTTGTAAGACAGAAATGTTTAGGTAAAAATCAATCTCCAAGCAGATCTAATGGTTGCGAGGACCAACTGGCAGAAGAAGTTTTTACTGCAACCTATCAAAGCTTCTTCTTCCATTTAGATACGGTCTTCGCAACCATTAGATATGCTTGGAGAATAGGTAAAAATGAAGTGCCTGCATTTGTGTTGTTGGGATGTTGTAACCAGTTCATAGGGCATGTCACGTAGTGGGGAGGGGGGTTACGTGACAAAGGCTACCTGTATAAAACACACTGTCCTGTAAACGTCTTCATTTGATACAGTTCATTATACTTAAGTCTTTCTTCTTCTTTATCTTAAAAGGCAGATTACAATTGGCAACCGAAATAATGGAAATAACATGAACGGAGGAAATATAACGGTAATAATGATAATAATCTTTATTGCATATTATAACCAGAGGGCTAAATGCACATGTTGTAAAATACAAAGTATGAAACACTAAAATACTTCATTTTACGCTAAATAGATAAACAATGTACTAAAACGCTAGATTCTTATGTCAATCTATATACCTAATACTAGTACTTAATTCTGTCTTTTTAAAACACATGGAAACATAACTGCATACTGTCTGCACTATATGATCATTCGTGCATGACATTTAATGTGTCCTGCTTTGACATTTTCATACATCTCTTGTCTAATTGTATTGTCTTAAACAGCGGTTGGAGCTCAATTTCATACAAAATACATAGATAGAGTTATGGAGATACATATTGGGAGGGGGTAGTTATCTTGTATCTAGGCATCTCGGAAATAACAAGGTGACGGTATGAAAATTAAGCGTTACTTTCTAGTATATTTTTATTCAAGAAAAATACATGTGTGTAATATCGGTTTCTCGGGCAACTAGCGTCCATTCAGAACGACTTGAACACTTATCGTCTGACAATGGACCATGGAGAATCCATTTGGACCCGAGGTAACAATGTAGTACCGGGAAGAAAGGTTGCGTTAAGGACATTCATGAGTTTTGTGGTTCGCCAGTAGGCTCTACCAGCCTCCGCGGGTCGCTGGGAAAATACAGTAGACATTGGCCAACTGTATGAACTGAGTCGGCTACGGAGAGAGGGTCCAATATTGCAACCCTAGGCCTACGAATGAAACCCCCATGGCCAAAGTCCCCCGGCAAATATTCTCCCTATAGCCGGCGTAGTTAGTCTGTTAGAGACTAGTTCGCTAGGAGCTAAAGAGACATGGCCGCAAACTTTTATCTTCTTTTAGAGACCTCGACTGAGATTGATTCTCAAAAAAACACTAGTTTGGATTTCAGCAGAGGAAAAATAAATAGATTTTCGAGTTAGTTTCTTCGGTAAATTTTGTGGTTTTGTAAGTGACATATGGTCACAATGCGTTTAACATATTGTATGGTGTTCTGAAGTTACCTAAAGCGCTCTGGGCGCGTGTTGTATTTGAACAAAGGCGCGAGCCAAATGTTCCCGGATCTTTGGCTACGGCAGAGCACCACAGCAGACTAAAAACTCAACTGAACAAAAGAACGGAGGTCTTTTTCCTTTAGTTTCCCCATCTGCCCCCCTGGACAGCCAATTTAACACGGTAAAAGTTGGATTAACCAATTTCTGTGGCGACTTGGCGTAACATTTTCAAATGAATTCTATGCGAGTCTTTGAAAACTTTTGTTGAGATGTCTCTTTGTGTGTGCGTATGTGGACAACATTTTCGCCGGGGGAGGGCACCTGTTTGGTACGGGAGTTTGTCTGTCGGCTGCCGGAAGCTGAATGGGTGTTAGACGTATGCGCGTTTCTGATGGACAGGTGAAAGAAAAGTAAAACGTGTGGGGTCCTAATTCTTCATTTTCCAACTAACGGCGCGCGCGGTCGTAGGACATCGTACGATTTTGTCGTAGAATGTTCAAGCAGACTGTAACAGAACCTACTACCGACAACGATCTAAGACAGCATTTTCCGTAACAAGACAAAGGCCGACTATCACAAGAACGAAGTTGATCGTACGACAATCGTACGGCGTATATAATCGGGCCCTAAAACCTCGGCTTCCGTCCAACTACTAAATTTCAACTCTCCCCTTCCGAAAGCTGAAATGAAAGATCCGTGAATAGTTTCATCAGGTTGGCGAAGGACTGAATAGCAAGGTTCTTTTATTCACAACCAAGTATTTTTAAGAGCCGACGTTTCGACAGTAACACCTAGTACCTAGCTTCAGTGCACTGTGAACTAGTCACTATTGCTCTGATGAAGATGACAGACAGTCGTCGAAACGTTGGCTCTTGTAAAATACTTGGTTGTGAATAAAAGACCCTTGCTATTCTGAAATGAAAGAGTTTATGTAAACCACAAAATAGAATATACCATTTAGTATCAGTGTGTGTGTGTGTGTTTCCGCACTACTGTAGTCAGCATAACTCCAGAACATCTTGATGGATTACAATGATATACAATGATATTTGGTATGTGGGCAGGTGATGTAAAGCCTAAGAGTAAGGTTGATTTTGGGCCCCCTAGTATGTTACCTTGGTACTGCAGCAGAACTTCCGTTTTTGTATCTTTTGACTTGGACGTGCTATGGTCTTGATTTTTGGGTGGCAGATAGCTTGTTATTTCTGCTTCGTGTCGCACTTAAGCGTTCTCGAGACAGAAATACGAATAGAAAATATTTCATTGTTGTACAAACTCGGAAAGCGTCGTCGCTACCAGGTTATTCTCGTGGATTGACAATTAATACAAAATTGCCAAATACATACGGTGAATACTTTATTCTGAGAGAGGTTGGCCCTTCACATACCAGTACCGGGGATCTACTCTCCAAGCAGAAGTTTGACGTGTTTTTAAGCGTTTTTGTCGGTCTTTTAGACGGTTTGGGTTGGCGAAATAAAGTTTAAGAAATGGGACAAAATAGAAGGCCCGACAAAAACGACTAAAACACGTCAAAATCCGACCAGAGCCGAACCTCTGCTTGGAGAGTACCGAGGTTCTGTCTTAGTGCGTTTTTTGTGGTCAGCTTACACTACTGGTAAATTATCAATAATATCATTTGGCCAATTTCTTCTAGTCTAGTCGAGACTACGAGACGCACTACACATTATACTACGGGACATTTTTCATTTACTGACATGTGGTCAAAGAGGGCATACAAGTTGATGATGGATTAGTGAAGGCTTGCGTGAAGACTGGACAGTCGATTTTGACCACAACATATTTTCTTTGTCACATATCATTCTTATTATTTGGGACAACCTTAAGAATTTCCTTTTCTTCAATTATATAACTCACTCCTGCGACTGAGTATTCTTTTTCTACGGCCTTAACTTCTTTTTCTTTCGCCGGTACAATGTTTTGAAACACTGTGTCGTTTCTGCTAAGGACATAATGTTGCATTCTTCGGGCAAAGACGGTCACATAATTACACCCTTAAGCGTCCTTAAGTGTCTGCCGGAAGGTTGTTTCGGTTATCTGTCCATCTATTATCAACAAAAGATGACCACTTGAATCAGCAGGTGTCTACGCGGCAGCTCGACCTAACATGACCCTAGTCTCACCATGTTCACTCCGTGTCTCCTGGAAACACTGTTTTCTTTACATGATTATTTGTATGGAACAGCTGGACATCTGACGAAATCATTATTTTTTCCACGTTGATTAGGAATAGAAGAAAGTCTTGCTATACGGAGATAGAAGAAGAACTTTATTGCACGACAATCGTACACGGTACAATCATCATACTACAATGCATGGCAACAATTATTAGATATAGTACAAAATAGAAGTTAACAATAAAATTAACATCCTAAGTACTAAAACAATAAGGGCTGATATATAATTAGGACTATGTCTATGGTAAAGGATGCGTCGATGAAGATTAGACATCCAGGTAATGAGAAACTTCTGACCGTTTCCGAAATCATATCCAGTTGCTTGAGTAACTGTTTTTGGCGTGAACAAGGATGGTCCATGTTTTACTCAATACATTTAAAACACGTTTACAAGAATGTTCTTAAAACGTTTCATGAGAAATGCACGATATACAAGACTAGGTGACAGTAGATATCATACTCACTAATAACGAAGAGCAAGTGCGTTTGTAATCATACCTTTATTGCTGTTTTTCATTCTGTCGGCATATATTCTACTTTAACCTTTAGCACTCTGAAGTAGGCGTTTGGCACCCAATTGCGTATTGGTTACAGAGTTAGGCAGCAGGGAGAAGGTTAAGATACATGCAAATACATGCAAGAAACTAGGAAGCTGAACGTTCATACCATAGTGGAGATCGCTTTTCGCTTTTTTATAATGGCGCTCACGTGTAGGACTAATAGTTTATCGTAAGTCTGAGTCTTGCCTACTCCCTAAATTGTTGGTGTCCTGAGAAGTTGACCGATGGTCAGCCCGGACTGACCAGATGGTCAGCGTGCGTGCGACTGGCGCGTGACTACACAGGGAGGAAGTAGGGTCACTGGAGGGGTCAGCCACGAGTGGACACCCGGCTTGAGCCACCGCTGACCACGCGACTACTTCTTTCACCCAGGTTTAATGTGTTTGACACCGTGTAGAGACGTGTTGGTAGGGCGAACCGTAGGTCAAGAAGACTGGAGAACTACAAAGGAAACACATATGTTAACACTTCCTCTGGGTGACCTTGGAGCTGTGCCATTTGACCTTGGGTATGTAATGGACAATGGCGGCGCGTGAGGGTATTCAGTGTGGACTGGGCTTGGTCAGGTTTCAGTGTAAGGTTGGCGCGCTTGGACAATTCAAGGACTGTCAGTTCTCTAACATTTCCGAATCATCAAATTCAAAACAATTTCAGGGGCATCTGTGGATGCAGGGGCCGTATAAAAACGGGTTCTCTGTTGATACTATAAAATATTTCCTGCTACTTGAGAAAAAATGTAAACGCAAGGAGGTAGATTTTGTTTATTCCTCCTTGAGAAAAGAAACAGAACACCTCTCTTATTATCTCTTAAGATTTAACCGAAGTAGTGAATATTGTACTGAAGGTGGATGTACTACTGACAGTCTGACACATGAAAATAGCTGCCTTAATTATCTTGGTATTTGAGTTGTTCTTTTAAGGGCAAGGAAATCTATTAGTATATTGTAGCTCAGTTTGCTCCGGAACGAGAAAAATAAATCTAACGGATACAAAATAACAGCTGGAGTTTCCTGGCCAATCTTAGGGGTCAGTCTACGGGGTTAGAGGTCACGGGATGAGGTCACCTGGCAGGTGCAAGGAAGTCAAAAGAAGACAAAAGAACCTGACACGCTTTAATTGAATTATCAGCTCACCACGAGTAGAAAACGAGGAGGAAACTTTCGGTTTTGTCCCTCTAGTCTATAAATGTTGACCTGGGTGGGAGAACAAGTGACCTCTGGTGACCTCTAGTGACCTTTGTGGACGGGTGGGTGGGGAGGGGTCAGCCCGGTTGGCGCCGTAGGACGGACAGCGTCTTTACTGATAGGAATACATGTCTTAAGTACCTGGAATCTGACTGATAGGACTATTACCAATAAGACACGCACGCCAGACACGAGACAATCTGTTATGTCACGGTTGGCGCAATTTTACAGTACGTCTGATGGTACAAAGTGGCGAAAATTCATTTTGTTACACGCGATCATTGCAGAAGAAAAGATTGAGCTTTTTTTTATTCCCAACTAGTGGACAGTGACTGAAAGGAGAGTGTTTTTCACAACTGAAAGCGATGATATGAAGTGCATTGAAAACAGAGGCTCACATATATACGTAGTTTCCATATCATGGGCGGCGAAACTTCAGTACTATGGACAGGGACATGTGCGTGTTGTCGTACAAAAAGCGTTGCCATGAAAACAGTACACGGGGAACTTTCTTAACGCAGATGTTTCCAACAAATGTTCCTTATCTCTTGTTCAAAGGCTAAAGAGTTATACTGTAATATCATCCAATTCTGTTCGGTGTCGCTTCTGTGACACATCTAATCTACATACCACCCAAGTTCAGCGTCTACTGAGAATAGCACTCTCCATTACCATGTATTTGTTGCGGATTACGTCCCGTTTTCTTATTGCTATCGACTCCTTAAGGCCGGCCGTCACAGGGGCTAATCCAGATCCTCCCCTATGTGTAACCAGCCCATCCCTCGCCTCTTATTTTCCCCAAACCCCCATCATGTCATGTTTACACGTGGGCACAGAAATCCGTAGTACGTTACGAAAGGCACGCGTCATTTACAACGGGCCGGCCACCTGGGGTAAACAAGAGATTACCGTTCCTTTCAGACCGTACCCTGCCCCGTGTGTACTAAACCTCGTCTACGGTCATGCATGGCTGTAACACCGTAGGGGTTTTAAGCTGCTTGTGGGTAGATCCATCTTGGGAAGACTTACTCTCCAAGCAGAGAAGGCTGGTTTTTGACGTGTTTTAGGCGTTTTTGTCGGGCTTTCTACTTCCGTCTGGGGGCAGAGGTGTGGGTTGGCTATACAAAAAAAAAGATGACAAAGTAGAAAGCCCGACAAAGACACCTAAAAACACGTCAAAAACCAGCCGAAACCCCTCCGGCTGCTTGGAGAGTAGGGAAGACTATGGTGTGACGATGGAATACTGAACCTTGGTACACACAGAACCTCAAACGTCAGCGGATTCCTTTGACAAGGAGAAAACACGAAAATCTTCAGGTGAGACATGGATCACCTGCGTGTAAAGAAAAGACACTGGTGGGTTTTGGGTTCTAAGACTGTGTGGAGAAGACTGAGAAAGTCATGAGTGATTTACGACTGTGAACAATAACAACTGAAGTGCTGAAGCTTTGGTACACTGTCATGACTGTCGGCTTTGTGTACAGAAAACGAGATGTTTTGAGGTGGCAGAGCCAGTTGTTGGGTTCGTTCGTTCGCTAGTTCAATCCCTTGTAGTGCCTAAAGTCCGAAATGTAAAGGTACATATGGCAGCAAGTTCCCTTCCTGTTTCAGCGGCAGGGTATATTTCACACGTAGTGGTTGCTTGCCTATCCCATTTAACGTGCTCCAGGCACCTCCTCGAACATGGGACTCTCATTTTACGTCCCTTCCAAAAGATGGTGCAGCCCCAACCAAGATGTCTTTCCCAGGATTTGAACCGGGGTCTCCAAGTTACCAACTAGTTGAAAAGAGGAGGTGAACTGTGAGGCTGTTACCAGTTGAGCTACAGGGAAATCCTCAGAATCATGTCTATGATATGAACAATATGCACTTGACTTGTTTAAACTAGATCATTTCAGTATTCTGTCTGTCTAACTGCCGACGCAGTGCCCCAAATATTCACCCGACCTATCTGCTCTCAGAATCAGAAAATTACTTCCGCCGGACGAAAATGACAGGCATTTGGGTCACGTCGGGTGAAATATGTAGGCGTGCGCGTAAATTACAGGTGTGTCAACACAGGTGAAGTGTTGATGGACAGCCCACAGGTATAAACACCTGAAACCTAGGAGTGGGCGTGCGGGAGACATCTCTGAACAGTCAGAGGCGGCGGCACGATATTTGGTATGGGGGGGGGGGGGGGGAGATATTTGAGATGAAATGTTCACTATGACGAGCGCCGTATGCGCGACAACACTAGTGGGTCCGGAGGCATACTCCCCCGGAAAATTGTGAAATCTAGACCCTCTGAAATGCTACTTTCTGCATTCTGAGGGGCAAATTTTTCTGGAAGAGTAAGCTAAGTTTAATGACATCTCTATATGTAAAAAGAAATATAGAAGTGTTTCAGCTTGATTTTTTTTGTGGGGGGGGGGCGCCCTCCCGTCAACTGGTTAGTCATAGTCAAGAGATATCTTCGTCTTTCCAACGTGTGTAGTTTCGTTGTATTCCTTTTCGAACGCATTTCACATGTAACACAACAGGTCCAGACTCCGTGGGGGTTCCAGCGCTAGTAGAACACCCAAAATCACGACTACGGCACGCTTTACACTTGTTTTGTTTTTTAAACTGTCGTACTAGATCTAGACATCGTAGTCTATTCCTGTCGTAGACTACAGCTTCGTGAGTGTACACACTCTCTCTCTCTCTCCCTCTCTCTCTCTCCCCCTGTCTCTCTCTCCCTCTCTCTCTCCCCCTCTCTCTCTCTCTCTCTCTCTCTCTCTCTCCCCCTGTCCCCCCCTCTCTCTCTGTCTCTCTCTCTCCCTCCCTCCCCCTCTCTCGTTCTCTCTGTCTCTCTCTCCCTCTCTCTCCCTCCCTCCCTCCCTCCCTCCTTCTCTCTCTCTCTCTTTCTGTGATCCACCTGCGCCTGTGATCACAGTTTGCCATCTCCCTATCTCTTATGCCTCCGGGAGAGCTTGAAGCACGTAGTTAAATAACGCTATCCTGTTCCTGCCATCACAAACATTTGTCCTTGGGCTAAAGTCTCGGTGCACAATTGTCGGTTATCTATCAGCTTTTATCCAGATTAGGAAGTAATCATTCCAAAACAGTAGACAGAAAACGCGGCCTTTCATACCCCGTGGTTTAGGGATACAGTACAAGGGCGTTTGATAGGGTCCTCTTTGATAAGTATCTAAGTTTAGTTCACAACACTAATTTGTGTAATAAGATAACCAACCGGACTCGCTTTTAGAAACAAAGAGGACCTTTATATGTAAATAACGGCAAAAAAAAACGATAAATTTTTGTGTTAAGTCGAAGAATTTTGATTATTCTACCCGAAGGCGAGGGTTTTTGTTTGTAAAAAAAACGCCATATTGTGTTACCGACCGTGTGTGGGACCGGTTTGTGGGGAAGAGGTGCGGAGATTAAGAACAATGGGTCCAGGAGACGGCTTAGTGAGGGGGTAATTTTCCGCGGATATGACCGGAGTCATCTTTTTAATACGGGCTTTCACTGTTACTACAATGCCTCTCGTGCCTTTCGCTACTTCTTTCGCGTGTATGTTCGTCAGAAACCATTCTCACAACTATATATAAGGTGTTTCCAAAGTTGATGGTGCTTGAAGAGAAATAGTTGGAGAAATACTTATGGGGGATATAAAAAGGTAACTTATGATTTCTTGGGGGGGGGGCACCGTGTACTTCTAAACATTTAATCGAACCCAATGTGTATTACTCTTAACCTACATCACATTTCCATCTAAATGTTCCTCAAGAGTTTAACAGTTTCCATCCAAGACAATCCGTATAAATCTTTAAATTCTAAATTGTAAAACGTGTTTATTTCCTTCCTCAACTGGCTAGCCTAACATCAGTCTCTACCAGACTCCATAGATTGCTGAAGACAGTAGAAATTGACCAGTAGACTGAGTACGTACTACGACGGTCGTCAACCTATGAAAATGCTACCCTCAACGCTGGCTCACTCCCTGGACAATTGTTCATCCTATTTATTACGAATTCTACTATCCATAGCCCCTTAGGAAGGTCTCGTGGAGGCTAACCTAACACTGCTCCATCAACACCGCACGTCTGTGTTCAGGGGCCCGGCGATGACGCCACGTGCCCGGCACGCGTCCCGCTGACGTCTGGTGAACAACATGCCGCCATGCGTACCGTCCGGACACGCGCTGAGAGAGTGACTCATGATCAAACCATTTCTACTTCCATTTTGAGAGTAACAACTGCATGCTTCTTTTCTACCGAATTTCCCAAATCTTGTTCTAAAACACACATGTCCAATCTGAAGCAAATTTAAACTGTAATTTCCTACACCAAAATTGGACACCAAAAATTTTCGACTATCAAACTCCAGTCTTTGTCAAGAAAATGGCAATCAACTCGAAATTTGAAGCTGGAAATTACAGTTAAAGTTTGATCCTGAATTATTTTTGTTGTTGTCAAACAGGACTATGATGCTAACACATGTTCAATGTTGACGAGGAAATCTATAGCTACTAAGCCAAGAAGGATTTTCTGGCGTCCACCCCCTGATTTCAGAAAATGGCCCCCCTCCCCCCAGTCCAACAGGTGTGCAGCTGTGTATACCTGTCACCTAAAGAAGACAGACAGGGGAGGATTCACCCGGATTCTCTTCGTGCCACCAACAATGTCGCCTTATGTTAGCTGATAACGGTGGATTACTTCACCGACAGGTGTTGTGACGATGCGGGCCCAAGAACTCTATCTTCTGTTCTATAGACACTACAAGGAGCACGCGATTCTTACGTGACTCTCTTATGCTTGGATCACATTTCCAAGCCGGGACCCGACCGGGCTGTTTGAGAAAACAAAGAATAAAAAAATGCATATCAAGAATATACATAGCGTATGGTTAGGAGAAATTTTTAGAAAGTTTTGTGTGTTTTGTTGTCTTTTATATCATAGTTTTCGTTCCTACACGCTGCACGGACGGGCCCCGGGTTGGAAATGTGACCCTAGCATTAGCAGGTGTATAAAATGGGGGAGGGGGGTATAAGAGTTATGGGAGGGGGGCAGCTAAGTGTAGAAAGGTGGTAGATAGGCCAGGGATACTTCAGATAGGTCGTCAACAAATATCAAACTCTCTCAGCTTAGCATATCGACGAAGGTGGCCACCTTTTTTAAATACGTTATAAAGGATCGTTATATACAAGGGAGGTAGTATTTGAAATCAAAGGCGAAGAAACTAGTAACAATTCCAAATAGTACAGGGTGCACGCTTTGAAAGTAATTGTTTGTATACCCTTTCCTGTTATTCTAACAGGTTTTCCGCCATCTTACACCGCATACACATGACAAGGAAGGTCTAATCCTGAGTCTTTCTCGTATCGCCTGTATGGGGATGTCTTCCTCGCGACTCCAAAGACAGTAAGCCCTACTGAAGGTAAACATTGCCGTGTGTGAGACAGTTCGTCTTGCGGAGATTTGTGGCCCTGTATACCCGAGATTTTCCTTCCGCTGTGTCCGGATGTGTGGGTTTGTGTTACCCTTCTGCCTCAGTACACACGGCGAGATAATGGTGCATCGCGTCTGTAGATCTTGTTGTGTTCATCCACGGTTAGGAATTGAAGCAAAGGACTGCAATGGCCGAGTGGGTAGAGTGTTGGCCTTGCGCATGGTAGGTCATGAGTTCGAACCTCGGCCGAGTCATACCAAAGACTTTAGAAATGGTACATACTGCTTTCTCTGCTTAGCACTCAGCATTTGGGAACGAGTTTGGTAGTTGAACACACACCACTACCAGTGTACTATAGCTCTCTGTTGTAGTGATTGCACAATGTTGTGTGGCCCAAGGGCTATTGCAACTAAGATGGGCGCCGACCTATGCACCATCTAGTGCGAGAGAAACTTAATTTGAAGGACTACAGAGAGACATCTTTGTAAAAGTACTAATTGTAGAACCTGATCAAAACATTAAAACAAAGTCACTGTTTTTGGTTATTTTCTACATCATAAGTTGAATCTACCATACATTACACTACACATCGATAGTCACAGCGTATGAATGTGACTTTGAAAGAAATGACGCCAATATGTAGAAAATCAATTGCAAATGTCAATCTGAGTGGAGTTCTTTTAAAAGACTCAGAGTATCTACAGTTTTGGGGCCAAAATTTGCACATTTGATCATTTACCATTGGTTAACGTTGCCACCAAATTCACATAATATCTTCAGATGGTGATACACTGTGTACCAGGTGACTAGTTAAAGATCTGAGATTTGTAACCATTTACCACGATATGGAGCAATACGGGATAATGTTTAGTGGGGCACGCACACACCCCTCATCTTCAGCACTTTGAGTAAAGATGGGAGGGAAGCGTCCAACATTCGCAAGCAAATTTGTCGGTTCTTTGATGATTGGTGATCAAACACAACAACTTTAGAAGTCCCATTTCAATCAGCTTGAAAAAGCCGTAAGATCCAGGCATTATAGGCATTTTGTGACCTGTATATAGGAGATTTATACCAACATTGCGCTCTGTCAGCCATGTCGCGAAAATTACCCAATTTTCGGCCCCCAATGGAAATATTTTAAGAATCTCGATGGTTTCTGTTTCCATTGTTACAAAGAAGACAATAATAGCACTGGATAGACATAGCCTGGAGAAAACGTATTGCGTTTAATCACGTCGGGATTACGGAAGGTTCCGGGGATTTTACCATTGTTCGGTTTCGGTCGGTGGAGGGACAATACGTCACACCCGAACGCTCCCGAATAGTCCCGAGCATTCCCGAAGAATACGACATGAAGAAGAGTTTGCTGCGTTGTTTCCGCAATAATTGAAGTAAAGAAATAACGTAAGAAGTACAAATAAGAAGGACAGAGATGCATATGAAAAATATACATATTAAATCAACCAACCCACTTATGATTCAAAACGTGGGTTACTTCATTTTCCACTTTTCTTCAAAAAAGAAGTCAAACCCAACCTTAGTCAACCATAGTTAACATAGAACTTTCACAGTAGACTAGATAACTATTTCGATTTCCATGTATCGCCATGTACTTGTTTGTCTGCAATTAGCCTTTGGCATGAACTTGCAATAGAAATAAAAATAGATTTATTAAAACAAAATGAGTCCGAATAAATACAAATTGAAACGACTTTTTCCCCGACGGTGATGATTAAATCTTACGTCGATAGCGAAATCTTATCATCCTAAAGATGTTTATATTATCATTTATTTGTCTTCTACCATATAACCGTTGTCATAAACATCTTGCATGATTTTGGAGAAATACGGTACGCGATCCCAGGTTGCCTCACGTCCTACCGCCGTGTCATGTTTGTAAACTTATGACCGAAGAGAGTGGCAAACAGAGTAATCTGACAAACACCGCCACTATCATATCTCCATCTCTATCGGCCTTCCCGATCAAACAACGCGGAAGAACAGCTAAGAGCTGAGACAACAATGGCGCGGCACAGATGGACATTGATGAAGTTGTTTTTCGGATCTTTCAAGTGATAAAAAAGTTTGCCGAAACAAAGCGACCCGTGGTTTTAAGTTTCAATCGTCAATTAGTCTTTTTACGTCCACTAAAAGCTATCTATTTCTCTATTGAGGTCATAACCAGCTAAATTACATTGATTTACCTTTTTAAGTGTAGAATGAAGAATATGAATAACAAATAAAGAGGGTTTTACGTTTTTATTTCCGAATAAGAGGACAGTAAAGTTTGAAGAGTTACGACTTAAAATCCAATTACAACAAAACAAATACACCCTCCATCGTTTAGCTGTTTGGTGCTAAATGGCTAACACTTAATCTCAATACTGAATGAGAATTATAATCCATGGCCATACAAAATTATACAATCAAAACGGTTAGTATAGACCTCATCAAATTAGAGAGAAGTTTCTTCAAAGGACGTTCCTGACAGTTTTCAGTTCTGACTGTTTGCCAGATTTGTTGATCAGTGTTTGGGGGCGCGGCGCCATCGCAATGTTGACTACAAACTTTTGCATGGACACTTAACACTCCTCAATTAAGAGCGTTTGCATTGGCGCATATTACAGCGCAATTAAGGGCACGATTGTGGCAATAACAAGGTTGTTCTACGCTTCAGGTGTTCTCTGTCTTGATCTTAAGGTGAATGGTAGCCAAGGACTGATGCGGTTAGATAGTAGTATCGTCTGCATGTGATAACGGTGTGTGATAATACCTCAGGTATCTTAATGTACTTCAGGCATTTTAGAGAGAGTGTGTTTGTTTGCGTGTCCACTATATTCCATGCTCGCGTTGGTAAAACGCCTATTCTAATTTTAAAGATGTGTAATGAAAGACAGTAAACAGACTAATTATAAATTTCTTCTTTCGCCTTCTAGATACAGTGTTTTAGCTAAGATAATACCTCAGGTATCTTAATGTACTCCATGTATTTTAAAGAGGGTGTGTTTGTTTGTGTGTCCACTGTATTCCGTGCTCGCGTTGGTAAAACGCCCATTCTAACTTTAAAGATGTAACGTTACATCCATAATGAAAGATAGTAAACAAACTAATGATGAATGTCTTCTTTGGTCCTATAGATAGAGTGTTTTAGTGTGCTTTTTATCCATGTTAAATTTGCAAGCGTTGGGAATATCCTTACATAACTATTTCATGGCGACTAGATTGCTCTTTTGAAACGTTTCTTTTGGATCTATGAGATTTACAGCTTTTTCGGAGTGTACAGAACTTTACACTCAGAGAAAGTTGTAACTTTTAAAAATTGTTTCGTAGAATTGAAACAAAGTTTTCAGCCGAACAGACGATCCTATCTAGCCTGGAGTTCAGCCTTGTTAGGTTCATTCCGCTTCCTACGATCGCTACGCCGCCGTTGGACCAAAAAACATAGCTAAGAAGGCTAGACTCCAGGCTTGACCCTATCAGTACTCTCCAAGCAGAGGAGGGGTTCCGGCTGTTTTTTGACGTGTTTCTAGGCGTTTTTGTCGGACTTTCTACTTTGTCATTTTTTTTTCTCTTGAAGAGACAAAAACGCCTAAAAACACGTCAAAAACCAGCCGGAACCCATCCTTTGCTTGCAGAGTACCTATCAGATCTATCGGTGGCAAGGCAGTATCAAATGGGCCAACCGGTGGCTTTTGGTTAGTCTCTACCAGACTAACCGCGTCGGAAATAGAGAGAACATTTGCCGAGGGACTTTGGCCATGTAGGATAACAATTCCCTATTGGACCCTCTCTCCGTAGCCGACTCCCTTCATACAATTGACTCTATTTGGCCAATTTCTACTATTTTCTCAGCGACCCGCGGAGACCGGTAGAGGCTAGTTTTTGGTACAGGCTGGCCGTTTTGATACTGCCTTGCAACCGGTAGATCTGCTTGGAAATTAGGACTCATAGACCCTATCCTGACATGGTACCACACGACACGGGTGAGCCCTCTGTGGCAGGTGTGTCGTCACACGTCAAACCTTCTCTGACCCAGAACTTTCGTCTTTCACCTGCAGCTCCGCTCCAGTGTGTCTTTTCAACTCCATCCGCTAATTGGTAGACTTTCTCATTGTGAGCAGCCGGCGGAGAGTTCCGCTCGCTTGTGGCGGAGAGGTTTGCATTGTTAACCGCCCGCGCCTGGGCAGTGCACGCCTGATTTGATCCCAATGTACCACCACCTATACTGCATACCCCCACCAGTCGCCTTCTCTTCACGGCTTTTGCATCTGCGCACACATCTAATTTATTTGCTCTCTTGTATTCCTTTCTTCAATCACTCGTCAAAGAAGTATGTATATAGCAGATCTATTACGTCGTAACATTTCAATGCCACCTTTTGAGTTATATATAGACGTTTTTTAAACGCTTGTTCGGAGTTGAAGCAAACAAATGTACATTCTTCTCATATCGTTCGATCTTTGAATCTATTGACTCTGATTATCAAACAAGCCATTAAGAGTGACCAAAGATACACAGGTACACTTATCCATCACCCTTGATGAGTAAATAGAGGTTACAGGTGTCAATCAACCAAAAGATCACTTTTGGAGATAGCTTTTTTTAGTCGTTGGAAATTTGTACAGAAACTAGAATGAACCTTTTTTTGTGTACCTTTCATGTAAGTATTAAATATCAAATAATGAGTTCTCTGAAAATGTTAGATATTAAGTAATAGTCGATTGTTATGTATGTTTATGAATTCTTGCCACACTTTGTACCTTGTACAATTGTCGTGCTATAAAGTTCTTCTTCTTCTATATACATGTACATGGCCTCCGTCGGTCAGTGTTAACCATGGTAAATCCTAATTCACAACAGCCCTACAGCATCGACTATGGCTAAACAGCCCTATATGAGAATGGCGGTCTCTGCCACAAAAATCACATCTGTAAGCTGACTCAGTTCTGTTGCGAAGTTCTTTTCTGCAGATCCGCTTTTCTTCTGCGCTGTGCATCGGTCTGTCTTCTCCTGCAGCTGATTTCAGCTGTCTGGACAGTGTGCATCTCCACCTGGAACGGTCACTTGCATGGTCTTCCCAGTGCTCCGTGTCAATATCTAGAGCCTTCAAGTCCCTCTTCCAGACATTTTCCAGACAAAGTACCTTTCATAAGCGAAACAGAACCAGGTGTGAGCCCTTGCGTTTTACTTCCGTGATACTTTGTCAAAAGCATCATAGCCCAATGCTTTCATTTACTGGGTTATCTGAATTCTGTGATTTCATTTGCCGTAGGTAGTCTCTACCAGACTAACTACGCCGGCGATAGGGATATGGGAGTTTGGCCACCATAGGTTTTCATTTGCAGGCTCCCAGGGGAAAATATTAACCTTCCCGTGGACTGACTCTCCCGGCCAATCATTGAACCTTTTTTGCCGAATTCCGTACCCCCCGTAGGAAGGCCTGGTGGAGGCTATGTCGTAGGTAGGTAGGTAGAACTTGACACCAAACCATAGCTATGCATAATGAAGATGGGGATGGATGGATGAATGGATGGATGGATGGATGGATGGAGAGAGGACGACAAAGGTCAGGGCAGAGACAATGATTCTCCTCGCTAGTGTCTTCGACGAGAAAGTGATGACTAGACAGCAAACTTGCCCATAGTGACGTATACGTATCAATTCATTTCTTAGTACCCCTTTACCTAAGAAGGTTGTCTTGCGACTTATCATTTAGGATTCCAACTCTTCTGTCATTTCCTACAAAACGTGCCTTTGCAAATGCAATGGAAATCGCTCTTCGTCCGTTTATGACCGAATCACATTCTTTTGAAAGTTCTTTGTTCTTTAACCCATTCCAATAAATTTCCCATCAAACATGTTCCGTAAGGAAAATACAAATTCACATCATAGTTACGTTAGATCTTTTTTTTCTGAAACACTTAATTACGAAATACTAGTAAATGAGGAGAGCGCACTTTTTGTTAATTATCAGCTCGAAAATGAACTTCCGCCTGACCGGAAAAACGCCGAGGGGTCATGAGGTTATCTTGAAGGACAAAGAAAAAAATTTGTGACCGGAAAATGGGTGGACCAATGTGATAAATGGTCTGGGAACGAGTCTATCTCGGGTGCTATCGTTCAATGTCCAGTACGCGCGCAAGGGACAATGGGAACTGTCATGGCGGCACGAGGAATCTCCCCAGTGGGACTATTCTAAACCTTCTTCAGCATTCATTTGAGAAGAATTATAGACTTGGGAGTTTTGCGTCTTTTGTAACCGTGAAATCATCACAGTCTATATGATGTACATTAAGCTGTTCATCTTCTGAAATTTCAACCATATCCAAGTATTGGAATGTCTTGTGAAAACGTTTATGTAACATTTTCTATAGTTCCAAACTTCCAGTACATACGAGTATATAACTGTGTATATAACGAGAATCTAAATGTGTCTCTAGTGCAAGATGATAAACAAGAAAGGAAGAAAATACATAAAAAATAAGAAAGAAAGAAAAAGATGGACAGAGAACAAAAGGAAGACGTTTCTGTTCCAAGATGGCGGTCATTGTTCTCCCACAATTCATCACGATCTTGAGTATGGCTTTACTCCAATAAATCTCATGAAATGATGGAAGCAAGGAGCTTCATCTTTATTAAACAACATGTATGGAACAGAATATCCAGCCCAACTGTGTTTACATCTAGGGGATATCATATGGTATGTCATAATTTTGTCTAACGTTAAAAACACGAAATGAGAAAAATCTCGTCAGCGGAAAATTTATTGACCTCGGCTGTAGCCATATGACCTTGTTGACCTCGCTGTGAACTCCGTTCTGTCAATGTCACGTCGAAGACTTACACAATCACGCTTAAACTCTCTCGGGCAAACATTGTTATTGTGATTCTCCATTCATCTAATTCAAATTAGCCCTTTTTGGGGGCAAAACGGTCATATGTTTTCTACAAGCATGGAGCCCCATGCTATAAATTCGTCTTTCATTGCCTCAAAAGAAGAACTCAAACCAAACAAAACTAGCACTATGTATTTCTTAGAATATAGTATATATATCATTGAATGTAGTCCCTAATATCATTGTATTGTTCATTCTTATAAGTGTTGTTTGTACTTACAATCAGCCCTCAGCCATATATTTGCAATAAACTTTGTTATAAACAACTACTAAACTTCCCTGTAAAATTCATAATAACCGGTATAAGACGAAAGGGTTGCCTTTGACAATAAGGTCTCGCCAAAGTCGCTCAAAAGAGACCTTATTGTACCCTAGGGCGTCCGCATGGCGACCTCGGCCGTTATACAATGTTAATTGACCAAAACGAATCAAGTGCAGAAAGAGAAAAATGCAAGGCGTCTACTTGGTCCTAATGCGTATGATGAAAAATCGACTTGCCCTAGCCACACAATACCGCCATATGTTAACATACCAAACTCAGGCCGTAGGCCTGGGAGTAAACGGCTCTTTTGTAAAAGCACTTTGTGTTTAAACGGACCAGTTAAGAATGCTCCCGGTCTTGTAAAGTGGGGGTATATATCAATCACTCAACGGGTAGTCCAAATGAGTGTTTGATATACCAAGTTTCTCACAGTAGGAATAACTTCTCTTTGTGATTATCCAATTTTCTTTGTCGGTCAACGTAACAAAACGAGCCCATTGTATGTAGACTTAAAAGGGTCGTATACATGTACGCAAGGAGGTTTGATGTATTTCAATGCATGTTACTGAATATTACATTCTTCACGATTAAGAAAAGCAAGCTAATTCGTTCTCCTTGATACAGTAAGGATAACTTGAGTGATCATGATCAATTTAATCTAGATTTTGTTAATGTTACTAGGAAAATGCACGACACCAGAAAAAATACTGTGTATTTATAACATAGTGTCTGAAGGCTCTTTGGAATAACCGTTAACATATCTGCTAATGTTATTACAGATGTATATGGAATGCAAATTGTGTTTGAAAGTTTTTCAGCCCTTCCATGATGTGCATTTATAATCTATCTTAGTTCTAGTTAAACTTTTCATTCACTCACTCGAGCTCTCCTTTCCCACCTCCGAGGACACGGCCGCAAAATGGTAAAACGTCGTAAAAGCTACCAGTTCGTCGTGAGCAAAGGTGACGTAACCACATGCTTTGCTGACCCTTTGACACAGAAAAAAATGCAATTTCTTCCTACCACCGGTTGCGCGGAAAGGACCCACTTGAATTTGCTAAACAATATCAAGTTCCTACTCAGTGACGGATCACTCTTCAATTGACCCCAGGGGACCGCTCCACAACACCCGGCCATATCGTTCCGCCATATTGTCCATGATACCTCAAATATTGACACTTATTAGAACAAAAGGACAATCAAATTGGGCTACAGATTGTTTCTTTCATATTAACTAACCCCTTGCCTATTATCATGCACCGTAATACATCATATTGTATTTCACAAGTTTGCGAAAACGTGGCCCTTTGTGTTATTGGATGTTGACCTCCATGTGACCGACGTTGACCTCCTGACCTTGACGTCACAGTTTCGCTACCCTAGTCATGGTCATTGTTGGGGTGTATAAAAAAAGAATTATATGGTCTGGCTTGCCCTTTCCGGCACCCCGGGGCCAAATGCCTTGAACATGTAGCATCTATAGACCAAGTACCCAGACTATCTTCCTGTCATTACAACAGAAAACACATTTTATTTTCACGTTATAAAATACTTGCTACACAAGAATCGACGTCCTTTGAAATAAACGCGTATGGTCACCATCTTCTTTTTGTGAAATATACATAGTTTAGTTGAATGGACGGACTTCTTCGGATGCGAAATATGTTAGTAAAAGAAATCTACGAAGAAGCAAAATGTTCTGATTTTTCATTCTTCAGCTATATAAGTGGGTATTAATATATGATTGTAACTTTTACATTTACCATGACGGCATTGTTCTAGCTTTGTCATGGTACTGTTCCAACGTAGAAAATGTTAGAATATAACCCAAAATCCTTGCCCTGTAAAAGAGCAAACAAAGTTAACAAATCGCGTTTTGACCTTCTGAACTTTGATAGAAAAGGTCAAGAGGTCCATGGCAAGTTCAACTGACATCTGTTGCTTTGGTGAACTGTACTTTTGCTTTTGCCAATCTTAATCTTCAGTCGTAATATCCTCACTGACTGGAGACGATATTCTGTGTATTGGTTGTGCGTGTGTGTGTATGTGTTCCCTCTAACGTTTTTGTTTTGTTTTCAATAACTGAGCTACAGAAGAACTCAGCATGTTGCTTTTGGGTTGAACTTGAAACAAGTACTAATAAGTTTGAATAGCCTCCGTTGAAGATTTCTTTTCTTTTCTAAGTTACCGTTTTCTTATTACATTTTTAATGTATCTATGGTGAATGAAAAGAAGAAAAATATGTGATCAGAAAACGGTAACTTGAAAAAGAGAATAGCCGGAGGTAGTCTTCAACGGAGGCTAGGTTTGAACTCCTTCGGTGGAAAGTGACGTCTTCGCAAACAATCGTTGACCGATCACGACCCGATCAGACCCGAGAGACTCATCAGCCCCCACCTGCACAGAGAGGGGGTTAAACCAAGAGGGTTAAACAGGGATGGAAACTCATCGATAATGGTCCAACAAATGGACAATACGGCTCCACATTCTCATTCAAAAAGAACCAATGCATGACAACATGGAGAAAATTGCTTCCGATTATCAAATAAGCTGTGGACTTACAAAAGGGGGGGGGGGGTATCGCCAAAAAATTATTTCTCAAGCAACACAATTTTGAAACAGTCAGAGTGTTTCAGACAGCATCCGCTATCTTTCGTCGGTGACTAAGCTAATAATTCTCATTCAAAAAGAACCAATGCATAACAAAATAGAGACAATTGCTCCCGATTATCAAGTCGAAGTTGTGGGATTGCAAAACAAAAACAAAGTATGAGTATCGTTTTCCTAAATATAACTCTCATGTTCATGCAAATATAAAGCTAGACGTTCAATACTTGGCCCAATAATGGTCCAACAAATGGACAATACGGCTCCGCATTCTCATTCAAAAAGAATCAATGCATAACAAAACGGAGAAAATTGCTTCAAATTATCAAATATGCTGTGGAATTGCAAAAAAAAGGGTGAGTATCGTTTTCATAGATATAACTCTCGTGTACATGCAAAGAGGAAGCCTAAATTTATAGCTATACGTCCAAAAATGGTCAAACAAATGGACAATACGGCTCCACATTCTCATTCAAAAAGAACCAATGCATAACGACATGGAGAAAATTGCTTCCGATTATCAAATAAGTTGTGGAATTGAAAAACAAAACAAAGGGTGAGTATTGTTTTCATAAATATAACTCTTGTGTAGATGCAAAATTGAGGCCTAAACATATAGCTAGACGTCCAATACTTACATAAGTTTATACAAGCATGCACACCAATCCTTTTATATGAAAGCAAACAAGAACATAGAAAGTTGTGTTGATAGCTTTTGAATCATCTATGCACTATTGAAATATCCCGTTTTCTCTATCATATTGACACTGACAAAGTTCATAAAAGCAAAATGATGACAATTATCAGAGACGACACCTTGTCCACATTGGCAAAAGATTAACCCAAATTTACCCAATTAATTACTTCTTAATCGTTCCCAAAATGCTCATCTACTTCAGTGCCTTCCTTTCAAGCCTGACCCGAAACTTAATTCAGCTGCGCCTTTCTTTGGTGAACGAGGAGTTTAAGATTTGTTAACTGAGCTAGCTCGCAGATTCATCATCTTCTCCATGTAGTTTCTATTGTCTCTCTGACTTTGATGGTGACTAAAACGGGACTTAATTTCACCAGAGAGGCTTTTCCTCATGCCTAGGGACGGTCTTAAAAGGACGCAGATTTGCACACCAGTCCTGGTGTTGTTGGTTCTTTTGTTTTACAGTTGATGGATTGAGACGGAAAGGTTACTGTGCTGACCATGGGCTCTGTAAGGTCAGATATGTCACATAAAGGTCAGGGTACGTGGTGACCGGGTCAGGGAAAAGTGGAGGTCACAAGCTTACAAGTAATATAATTAGATTATATTAGTCTTCAAACTAGGACAGAAGATACAAAAACCGGACGTTCTGTTGCAGTACCAATAAAACCTGCCAGAGGACCCAACATCGACGTTGACCTTCGTCGTCCCAAGACCTAATCACATACTAAATATCTTGACAATACATCTTCAGACGTTTTTTTAAAAAGTTATGCTGACCACAATTATCCGGAAACACAAACACACGCAAACAAACACGGACACACCCAAAACAGCACCTCTGTTATTCATGAAGGTAAAAATGGCAAAAAGGGAGAAACATCTCTGAATTATGAAATAGACATGAAATATGATCAGTAAGCAAAGATAGGGGCAATCTATCTACCCCCCCCCCCAAACACACACACACAGACAGACAAGTACATGTTGGGAATAATGCATATAGCAACTTCTAAGGGATGTCAAAAACAATCTATGCTGTTAGTAAGGACAGTTTAGGGATAATTCAGCTTCGATACCGTTAATCCTACACATATATCCCTTCATAGAGACAAAATCTCATGGTTTTGGAGCATGGACACTCAATATTCCAATTTGGAAGCTCTTTTTTGAGTTTACGTTATTGGCAGCGATTTAAAGCTAAACCTTTTTTTATTAGAATAAGATGCAGAAAGAAAGAATATCTATTACGTAAGTTAATTTAGTAGACATAACGGGTTTAATGATACAATAGGAACTGCAATATTGCTTTTTCCTTAGAGCTTTTGGATACGCAGAAATTTGCCTAAGGACACAAGCGTCGCTTTTAAACACCACCCACTGAAGCACTAACTGAAAGAACGTCTTAGCAAGGAACGAAGGTATTTCCTTATAGTTTAAGTACAATGGGTCTGGGAATCCTGTAAATCCAGTTTGGTATTCCTTAATCCGTGTGAACTGCTTATTCCATAAGTCCGATTTATTGTTGTCTCCAGCGGACAAAAGGCCAGTACGTAACAAACTTTCCTACCGTGACCACCTGTCGTTACATTTAGTGAGTAGAAACTACAAACCCTACATTTGTTATCAAAGTCCTCTTCAGTGTATACAGGAAGTGGCTAAGTCTATAGGCGTACGTTTACCATTGTGATGGGGGACGCGTTGACATTCTTAACAGACACCTAAGCATAAAAGCTACAATGAAAAAAGAATTTAAAGGATTCCAAACTTGGAAATGACTTCTATATTGCGGCGGTGTTGTGGGTGTTACAATAAGCCTCGTCCTTTGTGGGAATTCTAAACCCCAATAGATGAAAGGCAGAGAAGAATTGTTGTCGCAAGCTTGTGTCCGCATTGAGCCAAGCCCATAGTTATGTCTAGGATTTTCCCTGTCATTGTGTGCATTTATCCACTCATATGCGTATCCCTTGGCCGTAAATGGAACCGTACACCGGAACAAAGCTTGTCGAAACATCTAAGATCTACCGCCAAGACGCATGCGAAGGAGACGAAACGCACATCCTACCGACCTTGACCTACACTTTCTTTTCATTCTTGAGATAAAGCTATCGCAGTTTTAAAAGTGAACAAATTTTTAATATCAGTCAGGTGAATAGTTGGTGAGGTCTACTCGATAATGTGCCTGTTCGTTCGCTATAGAGATAATTATATATAACCCCTGTATATTGCTGTTATCAACTGGATAAAACTTCGACTGGTTGTTCTTTTGATATCGCCGGAGGTGCCAAGCGTGTGGTTTAAGGTTTTGAGTGATGTGAGCCCTTAATTATAAGCCCTTAATTATGACAACAAAGGGGACGGCGGTAAACAGGTGTGGGGCGCAAGGACACCTCGATATTAACTATGATTCATCATACGATTACGTTCTTTGCTAAAGGCTGATATTTGCACATTTCTCGTCAGTATTTTTCAATCTCTTGAAGTAAATACCTGTAGTATTAACACATTTTACAGTCCAAAGATTATACAGGTTTCTTTCATCGACACTGAATATTTTACTTTTTTGAATGCTACATTTCGACTAAACGCACAGGTCATTTATGTCGTAGGGCGTCGCACAATTTTGATGTCGTACGATTTCAAAACAGACCGTAACAGAACCAACCGCCGACAAGGATCTAAGATAACATTTACGGTAACAAGACAGCTGAATTTCGTGCGACAAGTGTACGACTGTCTCAAGATTGTCCTCAGTTTGCAGTCGCACGACTATGGTACGACGGATGCGACCAAGCCCTAAGCCATTACGCTTTGAAATGTGGCTTTGGATTCTGGTTTGCCCTTTAGACACTGCCATGCCACCGATAAATCTGCTTGGAGATTACTAGCTGGGTCACGCGGATTAAAACAACGAGCATGTCCTGTACGCTTTCGACACAAAGATGTCCAGATCAACTATTCTCCAAGCAGAGGTTTCGGTCGAGTTGGGTAGGAGTGTCCGGGATTTTAAACGTTTCTCTCCCTTCACCTCTGCGACAGAACGGAATGCTTCAAGCCTTTTAAATATAATCACTCTGTGACATTATGTGAAGGGAGAGAGACGTTAAAAATCTCATACCCTACTCGACCGAAACCTCTGCTTGGAGAATAGCGTGTTTCATACGAAGGCCCGGAGTCTATCTGATTCCGGCATATTGCAAGCGAGCCAGGAAGCACGCGAACAAATGGACGGAAACTCTGTCGATCAGTTTGGATCAGACTGTAGGCGATGAAGTAAAAAAGTGAACCTGATATTCCATCATACACGCCGTTCTTTTGTGTAATTGGAATGAAATTCTGGCCCCATTTTCAGGCAGCTGTCAAGCCCAGGTATGTGATTCACTACCTCTGCTATTCACTTTGTGGTATTACTTAGCTAGACAAAAGCAAAGCTATTAAAAGGGATGTTGTTACTCATACTCTGACCGATTACCTTTCTACGGGTTTTGCAATATTTGTTTTTGTTTGTTCGTTTTCTTCTTCAGACGCTGTTCTTGAAGATAGGCTTCGTAATTGGGTAAAACCCTTTTTCAAAGATCTTGAACTAGCAATATATCTATCTTATATCTTCCTATTGTCAAGTTTGCATACTAGTATATGACTTCTAGAGCGTCCTCCTTACATTAATAACAAAGGACGTGTTTTTGATTTTTTTCTTCTTACTGCACTAATTGAATTTGGTGCATTCTATACTGGGTTTGTGCACCGATTTAGTTTCGTCATATATGTATTAATTAGGGGTGGGTACCGGTACCGTGTACCGGTACAAAACCGGTATTTTTGTGTGGACCGGTCCAAAAAAAACGGTCCGGAAAAAATCAGTGGACCGGACTTTGGACCGATTAGAAAATTCACAGTACAAGACTACCAGCAGGCGGTCACATAACAAAATATAATAATGTTAGTGGTCTAAGAAAATGCAAAACAGCAGATTTAACGAGTCGTGGTTGCTCTTTTTCGAAGATGTTAGCTGTGAATCATATCTAGAAACACCTAAAGGATGAGTCAACACACGGCGAGGCGAGTATAGTTAATTTCAAGACAGTGCGAACCTAAAAAATTATATCGTTCCAGACATGGCGTTATTGTCCGACACATGCATATACTTGCAATCAAGTAAATCACTCTCCAAAATATGGTGTACTGCTACACTACTATAATCAGGTACAGGTCCAGGTCCGGACCTGGACCTGACCCTCTGGACCTGGACCTGGACCGGACCTGAATTTTCTGTACCGGTACCCACCCCTAGTATTAATGATTAAGAACAGGCGGGCGATTAGAAAACAGCGAAAATCAGCCAAAAAAAGCTATAGAAAACCACCAGCCACTTAGAATGTCAACACAGGAGCCTAAAAGTAACGCCCAGCCATGCCCAACACTGGGTGCCTTATTTTACTAAATCCACCAGCTAGTTGTTCACTTGAATGGTGTAACAACACATGTCGCCACTCTCGTACCAGACAATCTACCAACCCGTAGCCCTCTTAGCTTTGTTTGTATCCCAGAAATTATGTTAAACCGCGGAAAAAGTTTGTAATACAAATGTTTCCCGTGGAAAGTGCCCCCAAATGGTTCGCTAAGTGTGTCGTAGTGGCGTTTATTATTGTAGCTAATGCGTGTTTGTTGGCACAAGTGGCACACTTTGGAGCGCTCAGCGAATGCAAGACCAACGCCGTGCTTTCTCAAAGAAATGCAATTATGCATGAAATGGGGGGTAGTGTTGTACCTAAATCCCTGGCTAGACGTCGTGTAGAAACGCTTGCGATGTTTGCGCTAAACCATACTTGTGTCTACTTATGTCCACATATGTATACGAATACCGTGGCATTTTCGTTTTTCTAATTCATGAATACACGAAAATTGTGTTCTCTTTGAAACGCGAGGGTGAAGAAGAGAGTGCTTATTCTATTATGTGTTCTAGGCAGTAGACAATGATGTGTACTAGCACAGATAGTGCTCTATGAAAACGCAAAAAGACTGCATTCAAACAAAGAAAAAGGGTGATTGTGTGTAGTTCCGAGACGCAAAGGTTTTCAGCTCTAAGCACCAGCATATGATTATGACTCAAAAATGTAGTTACAGTATCAACTAGTAGACCACAAATTGCCAGGACAGCATACATTGTGCTACTGGTGGCTTTGGGATGTCTTTGTCCATTCTATCATTTCCTTACACCGACTACTCCTGGTTTAAGAATACTTTGAAATATACGTTTCGCAGCCATTTTTTTTTCCTCTCTACTCCAGTAATGATAATATTCCAGTAAAAGCCTGGATGCCAGACCCCCGATCTCTAGTATCTATCGTACGGGTCAAAGTCAAGGGGGTATGTTGTAGACTTTCCTTGGGGGCATGTTAGCCCTAGTGCCGAGGAGGTGGACCGTGTAGGCCCTGGAAACAGTCTGGCATCCAGGCTAACTCCGAGTTTGATGATATTACAAATGCATGTATGATGTACAGCCACTGATGGAGATATTTCAAATAAACAATAAAGAAATGAATTGGTCCTAGTTTAAAGACATGTGCTTACAGAAAGGTACACAATAATTTGTGGTGACGAGTAATTAGTAAAACAAAGCACGGTGGACGACCCAAGATGTGTCTGAAATAATGCCTAATCTCTTCCGGCTGCCTCCAGCGATTATCAAAACGCAGCAGCCGGATTAAGTCATTACTGTCCAAGCTGACGCCGTCGCTTCAGAATACGGACACTCTAGTCTCCGTCAGCCTCTTTTACGGCTTTAGTAGCCTCCACCAGGCCTTCCTAGCCTCCACCAGGCCCTCTTACGGGCGTATGAATCGTAGAATTCGGCAGAAAAAGGAACAATTAGCCAGTAGAGTCACAGTGAAGAAGTGAAACCCTGGCGTAGTTAGTCTGGTAGAGACTACGGCCTTCCTATGGAGTCAGGGATCGTAGAATTCGGCAAAAAATGAATACTAGTAGGGTCAGTCCACGGTAGGTTAACATCTCCCCCCCCCCCCCACCCGCGCCTGCAAATGAAACCATATGATGGCCAAACTCCCATGGCAAATATTCTCACTATAGCTGGTGTAGTTGGTAGAGACTACCCCTTTAGGTTCTATAAAGAATGTACACACAGTGGAATACACAGTCGTGCAGTAGAAATCGGTCAAATAGGATGAGCAAATGTCCAGGGGAGTCTTGTGTATTATTTTTTCAGAGCCCGAAGGAGTGTGGAAGAAAATACGTCGGTCTCGTATATCCATTCTTTCAGTCGAAGCAGGAATTTATGATTTCTATTCTAGCATACTGTTGTTTTTAAAAAGCCGATCTTTTTCTGCCTGTTTTGATGAAAAACTATTTCTTAAACTGAATGATATGGTATACAGGACAAAACATGTCTATGGCATTTCATAATTATTTTCAACAAATACGATGCGGCAGTGTATTTATGTTCAGAGTTTTTCCAAAGGCACACAATAAGAGATGGTGAATTTAATTCCAATCCTATAAGATACATCCTGCATTTTCATAAAGCGACAATCAAATTGTCATAACAACTCAATAATCGGGATCCAATCAATTTTCAGCCAATTATATCAATGTGGTCTATTCATAGAACATGGTCGGATTTGTTATGGGAGGGGTTCGGATATAATCCAATGATTTACACTTCTGATCTTTTATAAAAACTTCGTCTGCAGAACAAAATCACGCTAATAGTTAAAGAAAGCGATTCATTGTTCAAATTTAAACCGACGTGCGCCCGTGTACAAAAGAATCGTGTGAACGTTTGTCGGACTAGGTTCTCTGAGATAATCCAGTTGTTTACAGCGGTGGGTTTCAATAAAGACTCAATTAAAACGTTAGCTTAGCCCATTAGAACTAACAGGTAAGCCTTTACAGCTCAATTTTCTCCCAATTAAAACGAATAGCAGCATTCACAAAACCGCAACGCACATCTTTTTGAATGGTGCGCCGAATAATCTGCTCCCTACCGGGTTGTGGGCTTAGTCGCGGCTTACGCTGGGGATAGTGATAAGTTTTCGTGTATGGGATTTGCAGTTTAATGGCAAATCATTCGATTTCGTGTTAGAATTATGCAAATCTAGCGACGAGATTTGTATAAGGGAGGAGCGAATCATAATCCTGTGGTTTTCACTGTTGCGGAAATGGTGACAGTGGGAGTTTGATGAGTTAATCAAGTGTCAAAATAGTTAGAAATTTACAAGCCTCTACCAGGCTCAGCGAGTGGCTGGAAAAATAGTAGAAATTGGCCAAATAGGGTGAATAGTAATATGCTAAGGGCTACGGAGAGAGGGTCCGATATAGCAATTAACATACCCTCTCTCCGTAGCCGACTCCCTTAGCATATTAAAATTCACTCTATTTGGCCAATTTCTACTATTTTTAAAGCCATCCGCAGAGCCTGGTAGAGGCTAAAAATTTATCTGGATGCCTAAGAAAAACGCCAATAAACACCATATAGAATACGTTTTCTAACTTCCCACCTTTGTATTTCCCTAAATGAGACTATAGCTTTCTTCACACCACTATTGAAGAGCGCTACCTAAGAAATGCCTCACAGGCTTCGATTCTTGACTTTTTTGTATCGTTATGCAAATAATAAAAGCGTGCAATTTTCGACGCTTTGCAAAATTGGGTAACAAATTCAAAAGCACTGGAGACGGATGTCTTTCTTCTTGGTATAGTTCTTCGCTCTCGGAGAGGTGGAAAATGGACGGAAATACACAATGGACCAAAGTAGGTCATGGCCATGTCCCATTTGTCTAGTTGTTGTACAATACAATATTTGGACAGTTTACGCACATGCTTGTTCATTTGATGACCAAATTTAGATATTGCAATATAGTATCTTTGAACTACCAAAAGGCTTCGCGCGGGTTATCATTCGGGTTCAAATTAATTGCTCCCCTAAAAAGACAACAGATGTCCAGGGGTTCAATTAAAATGATTCCCGGTCAGGCCTCAGTAGTATAGTATGCGGAGAAAGTGGCGTATTTCGGGCGGCGCCATCGGGCGGTGCAGGTCAGGGGTCACCAGGAGCGGAGAGCACCGCCCTAGTTTATTGGTAGACATATGGATATGCTTGCTTTTTATGTTTGATGTGTATACAAAATGTGTGTTTATGGTCATTTAAGTATATAACTATACAGTATATAAGAATGGGTATGTTATTTTATCATGTATGTATTTGTCACTCCTCCAACTTAACAGTCAATGAAGGCATTGTGTCGTCAGGGGTAGTGGGTATATGTCATATTTAATCATCATGGCAGCAGTGTTGAGTGTGTATCCTTCATGTGTGCATATATCCCCTCCTCCTCCATAGGTTATGCCTCCCTTGCTCCCTCCTCCAATGTCCATAGTCGATGAAGGCATTGTGTCAGTGGGTAGTGGGCACATGTCATATCTAGTGTATACCGTTAGTGGTGTGTATGTCTTCCATATGTATATATTCCCTCCTCCTCTGTACCTTTTTATTTTATTGATAGAACACAAGTAACGCATTCAAACTCCCGGACACGAAAACAAGTTCTCAGAATTCTTTATTCGCCTTATGTCGGTCAAGATAACATGGCAACAATTTTTTTTTGGTCTTTAACGCTATCTGTAGTGCGCTATCAATGCTTCTTTGACAAGAGGAGTTCATGTCATATCAGTAAAGTACAAGGTATCCATGATCCCTATGTAGACTTTGTTCTGAGACCCATTTTTTCTCGTACATGATGGTGGTACCGTTGTAGGGCAACCAAGCGAATTCTACTAGATAGAACGTTCTGCCAAATCGTCTGGTCTCTTTGAGGACTTGCTGAGGAACTTCTCCTTCATTGAGAGGTCGAAGAATGGTCGAGTCCCGGTAAAGCGCCCACTCTTCTTCGCCTTCCATATCGCCTTCATCGGTATCTTCTTCTTCTTCATCCTCCTCTCCCTCTTCACAACTTGTCACAGACCCGTCTGATTCAGAATCGGTTTCTTCTGAATCATCTTCTGTTTCTTCTTCATCATCTTCCGATGTGATTGACTCAATCTCTTCATCGTCGTCGTTGTCCTCCCCCTCCGATGAACTGAGAATTTCTGTATTGGACTCAAATGACATATTGGAGTCGTCATCAAAAATGTCTGGGTCCATGACACGGTCCTTTGTTCCACTTCTTGACTCCTCGGCGTGCTGCTCTCGCTGATGGCGCCTCAAGTTGTCCATGCGAGTGAATTCTCTAGCACAGTCGTCACACACGTGCGGCATGTTCGCTGGTTTCTGAGAAAATGATTTCATTCTCTACCCGACAGCTGTATTTATACCTCATATGATGGCCCGCTTATGTTTGGCTCCACAATGTTACCGTACTGGATATGGACACAAACTGAGAAAGGTAAATACTGTATTCCAAGCATTCTATGGTAAAAGAATGGACATTGTAGATAATTTGTGGGCCGAGAGGCAAGACAGACGGCTATGTAGTTGTTATTCTTGTAGTCTCATTAAATTGCTCTTGTTGCGACACGCCCAACTTCGCCCAATTGAAACCGCGGACAGCGCTGTATGCGTCGCACAGACTACTCATCCCCGTGACGTAATCCCTTTGTCTTTCCTAAACATGCCCGGGCATGTCTTCTGTCAACCCTGGTACTATATAAAGTCGGGTACAGCCACGAAGACGGACAATAACGACAGGCAGTTGCTGATCGACTCTTGTGGCAAAGGGACGTCCGTATCGGTGCGGTGAAAAAGCGGATCACACTTCGACAAATTTACGAAGAGGTAAGCCTGCAACTTGTTTCTGTCTTTTGTTTTACTGTTTTGATGTTATTGGAATCTCACTGACCCAACATACACGTAGATTTTGTACAGATAATGCGTTGCCGAGTTTCCTTAGAACGGTAGTCTTGTGTCCGTGTAGTCTTTTCGTCCATTCCTACGCAGGGAAATTTTTCAACGCTAACCCCAAATCTAAAGCGGAATTTCCATCACGATCGGTCTGCAATTCTCGGAAATTATAGAGTCTGATTATTCGTAGATTAATTCATTACAAAACTAAATTGTAGGTCTTCTGTATTTTTACAGTTGAACCATGGCGTTCCCTTGCGATCAGTGTGAAAAAGTGTTCCAACAAAAGCGTTCGCTCAACCGACACAAACAATCGGCACACAGTGGGTCACCCGCCTACCGCTGTGGTGTGTGTGGAGACCCCTTTACTCGCCGTGATAGCTTGAAACGGCACGAAAAGAAGCACGCCACCCTCAACAGTTTTCAACATGTTTGTAACACCTGTGGCAAGATTTTTGCGAGGAGTGACAAATTAACTGAACATCAAAGTGTTCATAAGAATCATCCCCAATCTCTATCAGCTACAAGTGATCCACAAGAACACGACATCCAAATAATCTCTTCAACATCACAGTCACGGAGCGAATCAAGAAAACGCGAAGATGACGACGAGGGGGAAAAACCTTTAAAACAAATGCGACATCATGATGCGGGAAGGGAGAGCCCCGTCCTTCTGCAAGAGGATCCGTTGGAAATACCGGACGACCTGATTACTCCAGACGAAGAAGGAGAGCCGGACAACACAGCCCTGATACAACTATACAGAGAAAAGTGGCATGCTATACGCACAAACTTCAAGAGAGGTAGGAAAGTCCAAGACGAATACAACTTCCGTCTACACTCCACCAGCGTCGACGAACTGGCCAGCAAAGTGTGGACCGTCTTTCGCGACCAAAACACAGCATTTAAACTAAGTGTGTCGTTTGGCTTTATCCTGAGAAACAGCGAAACGGGTGAACTCCGGTACTACTACGCTTGCAAGAACAACCATTGTTTCCTGGAGAAACCGGTATTGGTGGAAAACGAAGATGGGATACGAGACTTCTTGGACAAAGTGACTTCCATGGACATCCTAGAATGCGCTCGTCAGCAGCGGCCCGACTCCAAGTGGACTGTTGAGGCAGTTCCAAACGTAACGTTTTTCGTGGCCAAACTTAACGGATACCCTATCGGCACGGCGCCTAGTCTCCCTGCATACCTCGTGAACAGTAAAGCTGTTGACCCGTTACACCGTGGATCAAATGGGCCATATCAGGACAACTTGTGCTTTTTCCGCTGCCTTGCGACGCACATAGGCGGTAGTTCTAAAGATCTGGAGGCTGCCACCAAGATACACTACCAGAAATTTTTGACAAAGACGGGGAAGACAAAAGACAAATTTCAGGGCGTCACGTTGGGTATGCTGGACGAGTTGGAAAGGCTGTTTCAACTCACCATTTACGTGTACTCTCTTCAGCCCAACGACGAAGAGACCGACGGAGAGAATGATTACTTTGCCGAGCTCGTCAGACGCCCTCTGTCAAGGCACAAGGACACAATGTACCTGAACCTGTATCAAACGCATTTCAGCTACATCAAAGATTTCAAGAAGTATGCCAAGTCTTACGCCTGTCCTAAGTGCGGGAAGAAGTGGAAGGATTCGTATGAGCTTAACCGCCACGAATTGAAATGTGACGGAGCAATAAGGTACGAGTATCCTGGCGGAGCCTACCACCTGCCACCAACCATCTTTGAGAAACTCAAGGACGAGGGAATCGTCGTACCGCTAGAAGATCGGTACTACCCTTTCCGCGCGACCTACGACATCGAATGTCTTCTAAAGCCCCTGGAGGACGATGGCACACCGAAACTGCAGTGGGAGGCGGTCCATGAGTTGTTGAGCGTGAGTGTTTGCTCTAACGTACCGGAATACACCAAACCTCGGTGCTTCGTTTCTGACGGCGACCCATCCGTGGTCGTAAAAGACATGATTGAGTATCTACTGCAGATCAGCCGTACGGCCTACGGTGTGCTAAGACAAAGGGTTGCGTGGGTCTTTGAAGAGATGGAACGCAGAAGACAACGGGACCTTGAACAGGTGATGGAGGGAGAGGAGAAACCAGAAGAAAGTGTAGATGGCGCCGATCAAGATACAAAACACAAAAAGCACTACCTGACTAAACTGATTGACGAGTACAACCGGTACCTGAGCCAACTCGTCGTTATCGGCTTCAATACTGGCAAGTATGACCTAAATGCTATGAAGAAGGTGTTCTTCCCTCACCTCTTCGACCAGCAGAGTCGCCTTCGCCCCATCAAGAGGAACAACGACTTCATGTCCATAGAAACCGAAGACTTAAAGTTTCTAGACCTGACCAATTACGTCGCCCCCGGTTTTAGCTATGCAGCCGTTCTGGCCGCGTACGGGTGTACGGAGACCAAAGGCTTCTTCCCCTACGAATGGATGGATTCCCTCGAAAAACTGAAAAGAACGGAGCTACCTCCGGCCTCAGCCTTCTACAGCAAGCTGAAGATGGCTCACATATCCGAAGAGGATTACAGCTATTGTCAGAAAGTCTGGAAAGACCACAGCATGCACACCATGAAAGACTTTCTGACGTGGTACAACAATAAGGACGTGGTGCCGATGTTGGACGCTGTGCAGAGAATGTCCGACTTTTACAAGGACCGACAGATCGACATGTTTAAAGACGGCATCAGCGTGCCGGGACTCACGATGAAATACTTGTTCATGGACTTAGGTGACACATATTTCACGTGCATGGATAACGAGGACGTGTATAAACTCTTTAAGAACAACATTGTCGGTGGACCTAGTATCATTTTCCACCGATATCACCAGAAAGGGGTGACTTGCATCCGGGAACGTGAGATGAGAGAAAACGGTAGAGAACCCAAAACATGTCAGAAAGTGATTGGTTACGACGCCAACGCTCTGTATCTCTGGTCCCTGATGCAGGACATGCCTACTGGTTGCTACATACGCCGCAGGGCAGAGGAAGGCTTCAAGAGAGAATACTCGCAACGTGTCGGGCGCATGGCCACACAATGGTTGGAGTGGGTAGGGTATCAGCACGACAAAGTCATTCGGCACAAATTCAACAATACAGAGAAACGCATCGGGCCCCGGCAACTTCCCGTGGACGGCTTCTGTTCGGATACGGGCGAAATCTTCCAGTTTCACGGGTGCTACTTTCATGGTCACGATTGTTCACTGACGGCAAAACACCGATCCGACGTTCTTACGGCCAAAAGCATGTCAGAGAAATTCGAGAAAACTATCCAGACGACAGAGTACTTGCGAGGGTTGGGGTACAAGGTGACAGAAATGTGGGAATGCCAGTGGCACCGGTTGCAAAGGTGTGATCCCAGAGTGTCCGCCTTTTTGGCTCAGTACAAAACACCTACTGAAAGTAAGTACAAAATGTCAGAAGACCAAATCCTACATGCTATCTGTGCGGGGGAAATGTTTGGTGTGGTCGAGTGCGACATTAGCGTTCCTGAAGAGCACAAGAAGAACTTTGAAGAGATGCCACCTATTTTCAAAAACGTCGACATCTCTATCGACGACATTGGACCCTTCATGAAACAGTATGCCGAGACGAATAATATCATGACCAAACCCAGGCGGTCTCTCATTGGCAGCATGTTTGGCGAAAAGATTCTTCTGGCTACACCCTTACTGAAATGGTACTTGGAGAAGGGTCTGATAGTGTCTCACATTTACCAGGTGCTCGAATACGTACCCAGGGCGTGTTTCAGAGCTTTCGGTGACCGCGTCAGCGACGCTCGTCGCGACGGAGATAGGGACAAGTCTAAAAAGATCATTGCCGATACGATGAAACTTATCGGCAATTCGGCCTACGGTAAGACCGTCACCAATAAAGAGAAACAACTGGATGTCGAGTTCTGCAGGGATGCTGTGACCGCCACGCGTAAAATCAACACTCCGCGCTTCCGTCACGCAGACGAAGTGACTGACGACTTCTACGAGATGCAACTAACGAAAAAAGTGATCAAATTCAACTTACCTCTTCAGATTGGGTTCTTTGTCTACCAATATGCGAAGCTCCGCATGCTGGAGTTCTACTATGATTTCATGATCAAATTCGTGGACCGATCGGACTTCCAGTATTGTGAGATGGACACGGACTCGGCCTACATCGCCATCTCGGCGGATAGGTTTGAGGACGTCATCAAACCAAACATGCTTGACGAGTACAGAAAAGAGAAACATCTCTGGTTTCCCCGCGCTGACACCCAAGAGAATGCTGCCTTCGACAAACGCAAACCCGGGCTGTTCAAAGAAGAGTGGTCCGGGAATGGTATTGTGGGGTTGTGCAGCAAAACCTATTACTGTTTCGGCGGAGACGAAAATGATGAAGACAAATTCAGCTGTAAGGGAGTCAGCAAGAAAGGCAACGAGATTAATTTCCAAACATATCTCAACGTCTTGAAAACGCAGAAAAGTGGCCAGGGCATGAACAGGGGCTTCCGCGTAAGAGATAATCAGATGTTCACGTACTCTCAAGCGAGGGATGCCTTTTCTTATTTCTACCCCAAAAGACAAGTGCTGAATGACGGTGTCACGACCCTACCACTCAATATCTGATGTGTACTGTACTGTACCTGTGATGATGTTTCTGATACATTTTGGATGCTATAGATGTGTTTATTGACATACTAATGTATATTGTT
Organism: Branchiostoma lanceolatum; assembly: GCA_035149815.1. NCBI lineage: Eukaryota > Metazoa > Chordata > Leptocardii > Amphioxiformes > Branchiostomatidae > Branchiostoma > Branchiostoma lanceolatum. Next base: position 15,633,290 of record CM068875.1, on the reverse strand, counting down.
TTGTGGATATTATAATCCCATATTTGTATAATGGGCAGAGGGAATGCGCCATGCTGATACCTTTGTTTAGACAGGAAGACGTTGTACAGCAATTGTTACCCGTGTCTGAAGTCATTAAAATGATGGAGCGTACATTCTCGTTGTAGTCTGTGTTTTCAATATAGGAGTTAGAAACTTGTTCGATGACTTCGTATCCGGAGAGGTATACATGTGACATATACAGAATAAAGATATATCAATCCTTGGTCAATACCTACCTGGAGGAGGGAATATATACATATGGAAGACATACACACCACTAACGGTATACACTAGATATGACATGTGCCCACTACCCACTGACACAATGCCTTCATCGACTATGGACATTGGAGGAGGGAGCAAGGGAGGCATAACCTATGGAGGAGGAGGGGATATATGCACACATGAAGGATACACACTCAACACTGCTGCCATGATGATTAAATATGACATATACCCACTACCCCTGACGACACAATGCCTTCATTGACTGTTAAGTTGGAGGAGTGACAAATACATACATGATAAAATAACATACCCATTCTTATATACTGTATAGTTAGATACTTAAATGACCATAAACACACATTTTGTATACACATCAAACATAAAAAGCAAGCATATCCATATGTCTACCAATAAACTAGGGCGGTGCTCTCCGCTCCTGGTGACCCCTGACCTGCACCGCCCGATGGCGCCGCCCGAAATACGCCACTTTCTCCGCATACTATACTACTGGCCTCGTGCCGTGGCCTTCAGTCTAGATTCTCTGTAAGCCCCGAAGAAAGGAGCTCATAATTACAGCACGGATTGCGCCTGTTGGAAATCAGCATTGCTATTATGAAGTCTTCAAAAAGCTGGGATGGTATTTAACAGTATTAGCAACGTCCTTCAAGTTAATTGCTTCATTTTCAGTATGAATGTCGATGGGTTTGTACTTTTGTTGCTGGTTGTATGTGAGTGGATAGAGTTGCATCAACGCATGCATGTTAAAACGTGTCTCAGTCCTACTCTCCAAGCGGAGGAGGGGTTCCGTCAGGTTTTTTACGTGTTTTTAGGCGTTTTTGTCCGGCTTTCTACTTTTCCATTTTATATGGGTTTCTAGAGACAAAAAAAAATGAAAAAGTAGAAAGCCCGACAAAACGCCTTAAAACACGTAAAAAAAACAGCCGGAACCCCTCCTCTGCTTGGATAGAATTTCAGCCCTATGATTGTTGCTAGATTATTACTCAAAGACCTTTGCTATTTCTGCTATTAATTTCAATGGTGTACACTCCTCATACAAACATTTTGCTTACTTTTTCTTTGGCACTGAACTGCTGGTATAAACCTGATTAGAACTTGATATGTTCTTGGACCGTGGTGTACGTGGTGTATGTTTCAAGTCGACAGTCCTTCAGTGTTCAACTTCTGTAACATTGTATTTTGAAACTTCTTTTTTCAGACAAACATAAGTAGAAGAGCCGAGACTTTTAGAACTTTTATTAATCTATCTATAGAGTCGATTCCACATTACCGAGAGGGTGTTTGTTGCCTTTTGTTCTAACATTTGCAAAACCTTTGTAACAATCTAAGGGAGGTAAGTGACTGTTTAGAACAATTTCCAACATTCATGTGATGTTCTAAATAGTTTCTGCTGTGTTCCAACATGTTAGACAAATTTCTAACATTACACATGTTATTTGTATTATTTTCGAAACTGTTGGAAAATAGGTTGATCATTTGTTCCTATATGTTCCAACATTATAACAACATGGTATAACTGGGTCAGTGGGATGGGAACAGGGCAATTCACACATCCCTTCAAAGTATAGGGGATTAGGCCTGGGTGCCATGCATAGACACCTCAAGATAAAGGTCCAGACGTGAAATCTAAAAATATACAGAGGCAGACAATAGAGTGCGATTAGCACCTACTTTTATGGGGGCAATAACCCAAATCTACCATTTGAAAAATGATGCAAATTGTTCCAACATGTTCAAACAGTGAAACAATCGCATAGATGTTTGAAAATTGTTCTAAATAAAGAGACATTTGTGCAATTACTTTCCAAATAGTTCCAACATATATTTATAAGTTAAAACATGTTCAAACTTTCATTCTTGATTGTTTGAACAATTTAGAACATTTCGACTGGAATAGTCTTTTACCTAAAATTGTTTGAACTCACTAGCAATATTATCTGAAAACCCTCTCGGTGACATGGAATTGACTCTAATACCAACTTGATACAAATTAAAATCCACAAAGGATAGGTACTTCTGTAAAGACCTTGTGAAGGAAAACTACAGTATGTTGTCCTTGTTCCACCCAAAGTTTGATTGGCGGTTCTCTTAGTCCAACCAACAATAGGTAACTTATTCAGTGTCGCATATCATTAACCGCGGACCAATCTATCTCAATAGTACATTTGTACTATTGTTGCCGGTAGTAGATAAGAGAAAACCAAGATGGCGGACAAGCCCAAGATGGCTGACGCGAGCGGCAAAGACAACATGGCGGATGCGAACAACAAGAAGCAACAGCGGACGTGTCTCTGCTCCCGAGCGGTAACTGTTGCTCTGATCGTGTCGGTGTTGTTGATCTGTGTCGGTGTTGCCCTGGTCGCTGGATTCCATTTCGGCTTGAGGAAAGCCGAGCCCAAGCCAAATCCAACGGTAAGCATTTGACCTACATTTCACCCTCAACATTGCAACGAACCAACGTCAACATTCACGTGTTTCAAGCGCACTCATATACTCTCGGCTTGCTACCTTCATGGAAAATGGAGGTTTTGTTTTTAGTGTGTGTGTATGTCTATGAGGGTGTGTCTATTTGTGGTTAGCATAATTTCTGGATGCATTTTAATGGTTAGATATTGGGAAGACGAAGTTCAAGGTCAATCTTGGGCCCCTAGTTAGGTCTTCAACACGGTTCGTGGTACGTTTACCACCTTCAATGTATTTGTTTAATACTCGACAACATCGGGTCACTGACCAAGAAAGTTAAGACATGATCGTGATGAAATATCCATGACCTTGAACTTCACCTAAACAAGAAGCAATTATGCACCAGTGTTCAATAGGAATTTCATCTTGTAAATATGTAGCGTGAGGAAAGACTCTGGAAGACTGAATTTTGCGTTGCAAGCCGTACAGGTAACAATATTTGAGCATGATTATAGACGTACAAGTATCAGGTTTTCAAAAGGCAATAAATCAATAAATTCTTACATCGTGTGTACAGAAAGTAACCAACGTACGACCCTAACTACCGTAGCATGTCACTGTTATACATTTTTGTCGCTGAGTGCAGCGTTTTGTAAAATTCCTACACCTAAAGAGAACAGTTTGTCCTATCCTACAGGTGTTCTTTGACATCACCATCGGGGGAACTCCCGCGGGCCGAATCGTCTTCGAGCTCCGAGCCGATGTCGTGCCGAAGACTGCCGAAAACTTCCGAGCTCTCTGTACGGGTGAAAAGGTGAGGTCTTCGCATAATCAAAAGATACGTCCTAACAGATTTCCAACCCAACATCCCCCACTATGATGCACTACTGTATATCTAAACTGTGCATACCTGGGTGGTGCTACACTAGAGATCTCTCAAACCCACTGTTTTTCAAAGTGGCGGATTTATGTAACCCGGCGGATTGATGTTAAAGAATAACAAATTGTATTTTGAAGCCCGTACAAGTCAAAGACATATGACTCATCTTTAAGTGATTTGTTGATTTCCAGGGCCGAGGCATATGGGGCGAACCATTGCACTACAAGGGGGTAATATTCCATAGGTGCATTCCCGGCTTCATGGTGCAAGGAGGCGACATTCAGTTCAACAATGGCTCGGGAGGTAGGTGTGAGAGGAATTATTCATTAGAAGTTGCATGTTTTCAATTTGGTTTTTACCTTCGCCAAGAAGGTTATGTTTTAGTGTGTGTGTGTGTGTGTGTGTGTGTGTGTGTGTGTGTGTGTGTGTGTGTGTGTGTGTGTGAGAGAGAGAGAGAGAGAGAGCTGCATAACTCGAGAAGCTGTGAATGGATCCTTATAATATTTGTCAGGTGGTTAGGGATTGGAAAAACGGTACTGCAGTGGAACGTCCAGTTTTGATATCTCGTGCTCTGGACATGTCATGGTCGTGATTTCTGAGTGGTAGATAGTTCCTGTTTTTTGATGGGATCTTTATTCCAGTCGTTAGAGTCAAACTTTGAGATATGCAAATTATTCTGCTCATGAGCCTAGTTTTTGCTTGAATGATATCTTGTTTGCGTTTTGTTTACGTTTCTAGGGGAGAGTATCTATGGAGGAGAGTTTCCCGACGAGAACTTTAAGCTGAACCACACTGGTGCGGGGATCCTGAGCATGGCTAACGCCGGGCCGGACACCAACGGTTCTCAGTTCTTCATCACGGTGGAGAAGACGGCATGGCTGGACGGGAGACATGTCGTGTTCGGGAGGGTTATTCGGGGATACGTGAGTTTTTGTGTTTCTGATCTTTGAAAAATTATTTTTTCCATTCTGAAACGTGTGGCTAAGATGTAAACCATAAAGGCTGATGGGACATACATAGCCTCTACCAGGCTCCACAGGTCGCTCGAAAAATCTTAGAAATTTGCCAAATAGACGGATAAAATGACCCGTGGATGGCATACTATTGGACCACGTGATTGGACCCTCTCTCCGTAGCTGACTCCCTTGGCATACTATTCACTCTATTTGGCCTATTTCTATTATTTTTCCAGCCATCCGCGGGGCCTGGTAGAGGCTAGGACTTACAATCATCTAAAGAGAGAAAAAACTCGGAATTTTTGTAACGTCTGACTACGTACTCTCCAAGCAGAGTTTAGGCTCCGGCTTGTTTTTGAAGTCTTTGTAGGGTTTTCATCGAGTTTTCTATTTTGTAAGGTTTTCTTCTTGTCAGCAAGTCAAACCTGACAAAATATAAGCCCCGATAAAAACGCACCAAAAGTCGTCAAAAACATGGCGACGCCTAACGTCTGCTTGGAGAGTACTGATTACCTAGTTCTGTTACATATGAATGTCTAAGAAATTGACATTGCATAGTAGTCCTAAGAATTAAAAAAAAAATGAATTTCTTCCGCCAATGTACATTCATGCAAATTGAGATGCTTCATATTTTGCTAAAATTCCTGAAACATATATACATTTTGTCCAAGCATTATCTATTCAAACGTGTCGTTAATATTTTGCTTCCTTGATTCCCTTCAGGACGTTGTGGAGAAGATTGAATCCGCCGGGTCCGCCAATGGAACAACGAGTGCCAGAGTTCTGATCGCTAACAGTGGACAATTAACTTAACATCCCGGCTGGGAACGGGGCACACGATTCAATCTCTTTTCTAATTCAATAATTATTCTATCCTCGTTCGAAAAGTCAACCACTTGGGTCGACGAACTTACTAGTATGCGAGAACGAAAGTCTAGTTTACGTTTCTGGATTGCTTCTGTTCCTATAGTACACATTTTTGAGACGTAACATAATTCCACCAGGGTACATAATTCCGCCACCCTGAAAAGATACGTCTATTCCTGTATATCTAAACTGTGCGTACCTGGGGGTGCTGCACTAGAGATCTCTCAAACCCACAGTTTTTTTTCAAAGTGGCGGATTCATGTAACGTGACGGATTAATGGAGGTTATGTACTTATAACGTTATATTCGAATCAATTCAGTGACATGTATGTTGACTCTGCTAACAGACAGGGACCACTAGATTTTGTCATAACTTAATCTACAAAGGGTTTTGGTAGGTTTAAAAGAGAAAAGGTTGTTATAAGATTTGTAACATTTCGCTACGTACGACGTTCGGTGCAATGTATGTGTACTCTTTATTGCTAACATGGATATTTTGATGTTGAACTTGAAGTAAAAATGAAGAGAGAATTTTTGTGACTTCGTTGTGCTTTGGGAACAGTCAATGATTTGACATTTCCTGACCCACCCCTTCTAAACATTCGTCAGGTCACGACTATAAAGACGAACACATGTACAAACAAGCCTGCACCTGTGTATAGCCATGTTTGAAGGGAGCTCAACTACTGCCAAATACATAGCACGCCACACCATTCTCGTCTGCGTTGCCTAGGAACCGTCGCCATGACGACCCAAGAGGCATACGCACGAAGCGGAAAACGCAGGTGTCGTCCTAAAAATAACCAGGTCTTTGCGTGCTTCCGTGCACGGGGTTAACGACACAGACCACATGTACAAATATGTGGAAACAACAGTCTATTTTTCGCAATTTCACTTCTTTGAAGAGCGATAACTCTTAAAGGCCCTCTTTGTAGTTTTTTGGCGCCAAAATTGAAACACACACAAAAGCGCCACCTAGCAGTGAAGCAACAACTGCTATGGCTCAAAGGCCCACTTAAAGTCATGATCTTTTTCCTGTTGACGATTTTTTTATGTTGAACTTGTAAATAGTTTCAGAGACAGGCTGTTGCTATGTTAGCAGTCGCGTGTCTGTCCGTCTGTCAGAGCCCAGTAGACGCCCCCCTCCCCAAGCTAAGCTGTGTCAACTTTCTTGTTTGACTGACCTCTGACCCTGAGCAGCCAAGGGTCCCACCCTGAGTGTGGGAAAAGCAAACTATCCAAAAAAAGTCAGTCGGAAAAGTCAATTGGCGCGCTTTCCTTACAAACTCTGCAAATAGATATAAACGTTGTGCAAACAAGAACTTTGTTCCTGGCTGCACAATCGTACAATCCATTTTCCCGCCTTTTTTTCCTGTCAGCGAAGTGCTTGTTCTCAGACATACGATGTAGGTGTATTTAGGGCTCTTCAGAGTGACTCTTTCCAGTCAGTGAGAATAATTCTATGCTTCCTCCAGTTTGTTACACTCAAAAATCTATTGTACATCAGAGAGCACGCCAAAAGTTCCACGTGAGGTGTTTTAAATATCCAGGTACGCCTGTGCAAACACCTGTTAAAGGTGTGTGCTATGCAAACTGTTTTCTACCTTTTTAGGGGTCACCGTTTTGTATTTACAAACTGAAATCATTTGGGTCTACGTAGTGGTATAATTTGGCATGTATGTTTGTTTCCTCGGCGATCAGAACACTTGAACACGACGTCATTGAACACTTTTGTTTAAAAGTGAACGATTTTATGGCTCTATTCGAGAGATCTAAGGGTAAACATGTACTCGAGTATGGTATTTTACTATCTAGAAGTCATCGTCTGAGAGAATGAACGCATAGCAGACGTTGTCCGGTATATCCTACAGTGTAGACAAAACAAAGTGTACGCCGTCTTTATCAGTATTTGACAACCATAAGTTCAAGTGTAGCAAAAACATTTCAACCAGCTGTCCGAGAATACACAAACACGCGTTTGTCCGGGAGTCCAAACCGTGCTTGACTGGTCACTGGATGACCACTCCAGGACGTGTCGCGACAGCAGTACACACAGGGACTTCAATGGTCATCGAGGAGAGCCACTGTAGCAACTTGAAGAGGCCAGGTTGTTTCTTTAGTATGCTGAGAAAATGAGCATCCATGCTCCAAATAAAGCACGGAGATAGATGAGAATACGACTGACACAGTACAGTGCGAGTAGTAACAGGTTGTTTCGCTACATTGTCAGTTCGCCACAGTACGTTTCTCCACAATGCAAGTCGTTTCGTCACATGGATATGGTACCTAAAAGAACAGCCTTGATTTCCTGACCTGAAAAAAAAAAGCTAACACACTAGGCCGATAGTATGATGAAAAAATTCCTCTTCGAAAGCACCTTGTCAAAACCAAGGGAACACCAAGAGCATTTGTAAAACCAGGAGTTACCTACACAAACAGAGGTATCTCAAAGCCACGGTGTTTAATCATAAACTTCTTTGCCTAACTGTCGACAAGCATACAGGTACTAGACGGACAGACAACAATCGACTTCCGTGCCTTGTGTGCCGGCGCACACACATGCACTAGTGTGTACGAAACCTGTATGGGATTAAATTGTAGACCCTTGCCCTTCTTAAACTTCCTTCCTGCACCCTGCTATCGAGCTACCGGTTCTGGACGACAGAGTTCCCCGTTTCATCCTCCGTAATCCCCGCTTGTAATAAGTACCTGGTGCCGAACCGGAAACTCTACGAGCCTGTTTGTCGGGTTTGGTGGCGTCTGTGCCGCCTGTCCCCCTAACCCACCGCACCGGCCCCAAGAGAGCGCACGGCGGCGCACGCGACCGTTGCACGGGAGGGAGACGAAACCTGATCCGTGGAGGGTGGTGTGGCGGGTGGCGGGCGCCCCTGTGGCACGTGTCCGCGTGTTAACATCCCCCCAACCCTCTGCCTAACACGTGCCGCACATGTACAACCTCCACCTGCAGCTGCTGACAGGTGAAACGCATTCCCCTCGCCATCACTCACTTCAAGGACGCGCTTACTTGGCATTTCTTATCCACCTGCATGTCTTGATTTCCAATGTCTTGGGCGAAATCTGCAAAGCGTTATGCTATACACGTTTTCAAGGTTAGGTTTGATACACTGCAGACACGGGCACTAAGATATTGGCAGGAAGAACAGATTTAACTTGGCACACAGTTTACAAATCTGGCCCAAACCACCAACAGGTGTGTGCGTTTGGTACTGAGTTGGGGGAGGGGGTCGTTTCCCCATTTTAAAGGATGTAGAGGTGGGCAAAAAACACTTCTAGAACTGTGTATACACTCGGTATATCGAAGCTGGTGTCGAGTAAGACAGCAAAGACACTAGCGACTTTGCTGAAGATTTTCTGCGTACAAAAAAGATCTTTCACACAACACAACTTGAGGAAGAGTTTCTAAAATGAAATGAGATACTACATATACATCGGGAGACTTTCTGACTAGTTTCTTTACAAAACAACGTTTTCAAGTTATGTGAATCCACAGGTAAGTTCATTCGTCTAGCAACAGAAGTATTTTCCTCAGTGTGTATTCGCTGGCGGCATTTTCCCGCCAAAAGAAGCAGACGAGGCTACGACACACGTGGTAGCGATGACCACGCACGATAAGAGTTCAAAGGTTTGAAAAGTTACGAGCAGTGATTTATACTTGTCATATTGGTCAGATATCCTAAATCTTCCCCTCTTTTTTTTCTCAAGTTGTAGACAGCGAAATCCTTTGATGCAACCCGAAGAATGCCGCCCGCACAGATTGCGAAGAGATCTACTGCGATTCTCAGCTTTCGACGCCTCCAGACATTTAGCCTCTTAGCCTAACTTCTGTTTACACTTGAAATACTTGTTTACAGTAGAGCGGAGGCAGAACTTGTGGGCGGGGTTTTCCCACACTCACGACGGCTGCGGACAAAAACCTCGGCACGTGCTTAGAGGGATAATAAGCCTGCCTCACCTCGCATGCCAACAGATGTCAACTGTCAGGACTGCCTACGTCACATCAGAAGCCCCGCCCCTAAATAACACCAAACCAATCCGCGCGCAGAAGTCAAAGACCGGAGTGACTGCTACCCAATGGTGTGCGGTTTTGTAAAGATTAGGAATCATGTATTTTGATAAGCGTGGTATGATTGGTCTAGAGTGAGGGAATGCGAGCGGCCACAGGTTGGAGAGAAGGCCGATGGTCAGACGTAAATCCCCCGTGCGGTAATCTCTCCCCCACACTTTTGGCTAGCCGCAGCGACGATCTGACACGACGTACTCCTATCCTACGCAACTTTTGGCTGTGCTCAAAACTTTTCCTAACTCCTCACAGTTTCAAGAAGGAAGAACGGATCTAATGTCCAATATGCCGACGGAAAAGGTCCCGGAGAAGCCTAAATCTAGCGAGACTCAACGTCGCAAGGTGAGAGAGATTTTGTGGAGGATTTTTAGTGGGGAGACCTGAATACGGGACCGTCTGAAACCCGGTAGTCGGGTCGGCTGTGTGTCGTGCGTTCAGCGCGTGCCGTTCTGGGCGCGTGCGAGGCATACGTGACTCCACACCGACCCCTTCTCGCTTCCAGATCATTTCTTTTTTCAATACAACTTCTAGTTCTGTTTGGTTCTAACTTTGTTTCTTGTTGTCTTCTTCACAGTCTTCCAAGCCGATCATGGAAAAGAGACGACGGGCGAGAATCAACGACAGCCTGAACCAACTGAAGACCCTAATCTTGGACGCCCTCAAAAAAGACGTGAGTAGTAACTCTGATATTTCACATGTACGCGTTTTGGTACTTTGTTCATAAGTCTACAACAAAAATCATTGTTGATACTGTGTATTAAAAGTAATATGTATCTGCTGTGCGGTTGTTTGACTCTTTCCCGTTTATATTTTTCACAGAGTTCCCGTCACTCTAAGCTTGAGAAGGCCGACATTCTGGAAATGACCGTCAAACACCTGCGCAACCTACAGAGGCAACAGATCGCCGGTAAGCATATCTTTATTTCTGTCGCCCTTCCACGAATTATGAAAACGCTATTTTATTTCTAGTCGGTCTAGATTAAAAGGAGTGTGCATGGTAAAGTTGTTTTCTCCCAGCCATGTGACTTGCGTGCCAGAGGTGTGTGCTGATCTTTGGTCGTGTTGACAAACTGTGTCCCTTGACTGACCCGACTTTTTTTCTTCCTGTCTCCCCCCGTAGACGCCGTCGTAAGAGACCCGGTAGCACTGAGCAAGTACCGGGCCGGCTTCTCGGAGTGTATGACGGAGGTGTCCCGCTTCCTGACCGGCGCAGACGCCATGGACAGCCAGGTACAGCATCGGCTACTCGGTCACCTCGCCAGCTGCTGCCAAACCGTGGATACCATCGCGCCGCCGGTTCAACAGCCCGTCCACGTGCAGGTTGCCGCCGCCGCACCGTCCGTGTCGGTCGCCGGGGCCATCAGCCTAGCCAGCCCGACGGCGGCTCAGACGTCGCCGCTCCGCGTGCCCGGCCCGGGCGTCCCGACAACAGCGTACGGCGGGATCCCCGTGGTGCCGGGGCAGATCCCCAGCGGGGAGCCGGTGGCCGTCCTCCTGCCCAGTCAGGCGTTTCCAGGTGGACAAATGCCCAGCCACGTCATCCCTGTATACGCGAACGCAACCATGGTCGGCAGCTCTCGTCCCGAGTCTTCCGTGCATGGAGTGACAACAAGCACGTTTGTACAGTCGACAATGGGACCAATAGTCACCCCTGCTCCCGGACTTATTACCGCGGTACCCAGCCTTCCCCCGGCGGCGCAGCGGTCACCCGTGCCCGCCGCCCAGGCGGCACCACTCCCCGGCGACATGGACAAAATGTGGAGACCGTGGTGACTACATCACAAAACAAAAGACTTATGACTCTAAACATTCCGTGTGCCGACACATATAAAAAGTTGTGTAAATATTCCGAAGATATTTTTTGGTATGGTCTGTATATATAGCTTGATCTACTTTGTTGTCAGATATCAAACGATATCGTCTGCATTTTGATATTGTGAGAAGAACTATTGTTTCACTACTTCTATCTGAGAATTAAAAAGAGAATTTTCTGGAAAGTCAAACGTGTGTGTACGTGTGTCGTTTTCTCAAGGTATTCATGTGCTAGTAGTAACTGAGTAACAAACTTGTGAATGACTGTTATCAAATCATTTGGCATTATTCCAAATCGCTTCTGCTTGTAGTACGGCGTGGCGTACTTTGAACAACAGTCATTTAACCTGTTTAGGTGTGCGCCCACTTCATTGGTTGCTCTCAGGGATGACGTAAACTTAATCAGAATGACCCTCATGTCTGTGTCTAGCTAAAGAGGAAACTATAAATGAGTCACACAATTTATACAATAGAATCAACTCTATTCACGTCCCAGGTAATTTACGAGACAAATTAAACTTCCTCCTTTTCCTCTAACAATATAATGGTACCAACAAAAAAAGCAGAAGTAAAAAAGAGACTAGACCAGTGATTGTGGGGCCTGAATGATAATAGCGGAAGTAGGGGAAGTTATCCCCAATCTGAGAGTCCCGATAACAAAAAGTCTATATTTATCGTTGTTGTCACGGTTCGGAGTGAATTTTAAGTGGCACGTGTCAGCGGACTTTTAAATTAGGGGCGCAGTGCGCTCCAATCGCATGACGTATCACTAAAAGCTATGATGATGATCTATTATAGTTATTAGTCAGCTAGCGTCATTCGTCGAAAAGACAGTGTGATAATGGAGATAATAAAGACTATTTATTTGTTTTTCTGAAAATGTAAGCAGGAAATGGCGCCACGAGTCACAACAAATCCTTGCACAGAATTACAGTAAACGTTCCACGTTGACCGAAATCATCATTTAAGATTTCTTTTTGCTGTAGAAGGCTCCCGAAAAACACAGTTTATAGCAGACCGTCGCCAGAATCAAGGAGGTTTAAACCTCCTTGCCCGAATCAAGGAGGTTTTATATAATGTCCTTGCCAGAATGCAGCCGTCCCGCAAGAGGAAGCAAAAAAAGCGCCACATAGCGTTCGGTCTGTATTTTGCAGAAATACATAGAATGCTATTTCGAGAATTGCTAAATCTGTTAATTTTGCCTTGGACATGGGTACGTATTCTCCGCGGCCCTTCAAATGTTCACCCATAGAAAAAGCTAGCCGCATAGATTGTTTGGGGCATTTATCTAAAACGCCCTGTCTATTCACAACGAGAATGCGACAGGCGTGTTCCAACAGGCTTTTAAAAAAATGCTTAGGGGCATTTAATGACGAAGATGCTTCTTGACGGTTTTAGTAACTTTTAACTCCTTTGTCGGCAGTGTTTATCACAAAACAGTGCGGCCCTTCCAAGCGTGTGGGCGAACAAAGGAATCTGACGACACCTGAATGCTCACCTGAACACGTCAACATTGTAGGAGTGTTAGAACGTGGCGATCTCGTGCGCTGCGTACGTGTCCACACATGTAGAAATCGTCTCGAACGCCCCAGGGCTTGTGTTCCGTGTGTTCATGTTTGTGTGTGGGTGTCATCAACTTGTGTGGGACGTCTCTCTTTTCGCTGACCACGCTATGATCCTAAAACCGTGTGCTCAATATGTTACAAAGATTTAATATTCCTATTCAAGCCTTGGTCGCGGTTGATTATTACTTGAAGGTCAGTTTGAAAGTTGAGCGAATAAAGCGAGCAGTTCTACAAAGAAGGAAAACCGTCTTTCAAAACTCTGAATTGGACTGGGTAGCGTTACTTGACATGCTCTCTCGAACACAACACGGAAATAGCTCCATTTTGACTGATGACAAAATAGTACCTTGACTCGAATTGCAGGAAAAGGGGAAATAAACAAGGAGGCCCGGAAAGGAAGTTAAGAAATTGGTTCATCCTTCTATATAAAACCTCCTTGGTTCATCACATCTTTTGTCCTCTTGATTTTGCGTTCGTTCGTGAATAACTTATTTGATTCGTCGAGACGAGGTCTAAAGGTAAGACACTGAATATTTCGTTGGTCACTAGCTTTCAAAAGTTTCGTGGCCGTAGCGCTATGATTTTAATACACCATCCTGTTTGCTTTACATCCGCCCTATTTGTCAGTCCTCTCCGGTCCTCTCTAGCCTCTACCAGGCTCCGTGGATAGGTGAAAAAATAGTAGAAATTGGCCAAATAGAGTTTGCTAAGGGAGTCAGCTACGGAGAGAGGGTCCAATCTGCCATCCATCTTTTGGCCAATCGTGTTCTATTATTTTTCCAGCCATCCGCGGAGCCTGGTAGAGGCTAGGTCCTCTCCACAATATAAGACCGACTATCGAAGTGGGCTCAAACCTAACGCCGCGGTCACATATGTTGTCAGCGAACGTCGTACGACCGCAAAAGGAGGACAATCTTGAGACAGTCGTACACGTGTCGTACAATATTCAGCTGGCTCGTCCTTGTCGGCGGTTGGTTCTGTGACATGCTTGAAAATCGTACGACGACCTTACACGAATGTGCAACCCTAATCATATTATAAAGATGGTATTCAGGATCTCGAAGCATATGTATACGCGTCTTCTGTACTGTTTTGTTCTTGAATACGCTCACAAACTGCGACAGGTATGAGCTAGAATTAGCCTCTACCAGGCTCCACAGGTCGCTGGAAGGTAGAAATAGTAAAAATTGGCCAAACACTGAAACAGACAGATAGCATAGTCTCTACCAGACTAACTACGCCGGCTATAGGGAGAATATTTGCCAGGGTTTCATTTGCAGGCTCCCCTACCCGGGCGAAATGTGATCTTTCACCGTGGACTGACTCTACTGGCCAATGATTCCTTTTCTGCCAAATTCTACGATCCATACGCCCGTAGGAGGGCCTGGTGGAGGCTACAGATAACATGCCAGAGGAGTTAGTCCACAGTTTGCGACCTATGTGGAGCCTGGTTGAGGCTAATAAGCTATTAGCCTCCCTGTCTCCCGGATACAAAGTTTATCATTATTATGCCCACCCGCACCGAACAAAAACTTGCCCGGAACAAACTTGTTGCGAAACAAACATGTTTTGACTATAACTCCAAATTGAGGTATTGATACGAAAGCCCACAACAAACACTTCAATATAAAGAAGTTCTGTCGTATAATCATAGATACGCCCACACTTAAAGTGTGGAGGACACAAGTAAAGTAAACGTCTTCACGTTTGTTTGGGGACAGTTAGGAAGTTGTAAAAACGTAAAAACCTTTTAACATTTTACATTCCACGCATGTGTAGTCAGGAAGGCTCTATCTGGCACTGAGAAGTTATTATCTCCATGAAAAATGGAGATATAGTTTTTGTCGTGTCTGTGTGTGTGTCTGTATGTATGTATGTCTGTCTGTCTGTTAGTGTTTCCGGACTCTTGTAGTCAGCATAACTAGAGAACCTCTGGATGGATAACGATGATATTTGGTATGTGGGTGGGTCTGGGGAGACAAAGGTCAAGGTCGATTTTGGGCCCCCTGGTATTCTAACCGGCGCTTGCCTGTACATGTTTAGTTTTTCTGTTCGCTTTCTTATGTCGTTTCTGGCTCTAAGGATTCGTCTTTTGGCAAGTCTGTATGTCGAGTGAAAGAGCCACATCATATAAAAGATATCGTACAAACTTTATAAATGAATGACTTACATACATACAAAAACCGAAGCAATACACACTTGCTGCAATTGTTGTATAGTCTTTTACCAGGTTAGTTCACGGAGAATTCTTGGCAAGTAGCCTGCAAAATTAGTACTGCAAAGTAGACCGCAAAACTGGTAAGTTGTAAAACGGCGTCCCGGCGATTAAAACAAATTGTTTTAATTAGCCTCTATCCAGCTAGGGGCTGCTGGAAAGAGTTAGACTCTACCAGTCTCCCCCGGTCGCTGGGAAAATAGTAGAAATTGGCCAAATAGAGTCAAATGTTTGAAGGGAGTCGGCTACGGAGAGAGGGTCAAAATGGCAACCGAGGTTGCCAATTTGACCCTCTCTCCGTAGCCGACTCCCTACTATTTTCCCAGCGACCGGGGGAGACTGGTAGAGTCTAGGAAAGAGTAGAAACTGTCCAATGTAGACAGATAAAATGCCTTAGTCCGCTATAGGAGTACAATTTGCCGCTCTGTTTTTCTAGCCGCCTCTGGAGCCTGGTAGAGGTTAATCTAAACGTGCAGCCAAAACCCATTCCTTGTCCGATAAACTAAAAAATTCACCCCCTCCCCACCCATAAAAATAACATGTCATTGACATTGACCACCCTCTGTGATACGGTCTTTTTGATTTGTTAAACAAGTCTAACATGTTCTGTCCCTTTTTCATTCCAAATTCAATCTGCCGTCAATTCAAGTGCCTTTCTTTGATTTTCTTCTTGGTTTTGCGGCTCCCTAAAGACAACTATAACCCCGGGGAAGACGTCTTACAAAAGAGAAGAACAACAAAAGAAACCTTGCAAGATTTCGGGACATTCATAGCAGGCGGGCATGTCAATGGTTTCAGTGCGCGCGAGTGGGCGTGGGTGTCAACCCGGGCCCCGCCCGACCAAATCCCAAGCGCGTGGCAAAATTTCGCGGGTAGGTGCAACAACCTTTCTTCTCCACCGACATTCTTGTACACAATGTTCCGGTTATCCTTTGAGAAAAGCACGTTAACCGACGGTTTTTGATAGCCTCTACCAGGCCCCGCGGATCGCTGGGAAAATAGTAGACATTGGCCAAATAGAGTGAATTGTATGAGAGAGAGTCCAATATGCAATCCTAGCCTTCAAGTGGTAGAGACTAGGTTTTTGATACGAGTATTTCCTACAGACAACTTGTTCCTGTCCGTGTACAATCTATCTAGCTGACGCCCTTATAGACTTTAGTAGAAAAGCTAAGATAGTATTCGGTTGCAGTACGTTCTTAGAAGTCACTTGTCGCCATTGCTAACTTGCACTGTCTGTATACTTTTTTTCAAGGAGGTAAAATATTCTATTATTGAACCTCCTTGCTTTTTCTATACGTTGTTCCACGTTGCAATTAGCCCTCGGGCAAGACCTTGCAAATGAAACTATTGTATCTATTATTATTTACATACCGACACACCTTACCCTCATCCTCAAATGTGACTACTAGTCTAAACCGTTCTCCCCCTTTCCTAAACTCTGTGGCTTTCTGACAAAAAATTATAGAAACTGGCCAGAGAAAGACGGCCGGCCTCTGAGTTAATTACCAACGGTGGACAAATCTATACTCCAAGCCCTCCGAAAAATTGAGAAATATCTACATCTTTTTTCAGTCCATCAAAAGGTTTGATAAATACTAACTAACGTCTTTCAAAGTATGTTATTCTATTACTAACTAACGTCTTTCAAAGTATGTTATTCTATTACTAACTAACGTCTTTCAAATTACTTTATTCTATTTCACGTTTCTTTTATTACACGCTTAAAGTCATTCCAAAGTCTACTGGAATAAAGAGAGCTGGAAATTTCTCCCCAATACACATTTTCTCATAATCATATCTTTAATCGTTTCGTACGACGATGATGGTAGCCGGTCAACTTTTCAAAGCGCGTCGTTTAAACTCGTTCTAGATGAACATCTTATCTGGTAATTTCTTAATTGAATTTTAAGATAAGAAAGCCGAAACTGCCTTCGGAAAACTAAGAAGCTGTGTTTTCAAGAAAACTCTAAAATCAAAAGACGCGAGTCCAGACAATCTCATTCATTGATTATTAACAACTGCTCTGTGCACTCATAAAATAATTCTAATTTCAATGTTATGTTTTTATGGGGCTAACATTGCCTTGCGACACGGAGCGCCTTCAAATCATCCATTGTCTTGTAAGACATCGGAGAAAATGGGTGCGGTAGTACAAGAAAGCGAGGAAATAGTCGGAAACTTACACATGGAAATCGCTCAAGTACTATTGTCTAAAGTGTTTGCACTAGATAGCCCCCAATAAAGTGAAAACAACAATCAATTGAGACGTCGAACAAGAAACAAAGGATTTTTCGGCAAACCGTTTGAAGCCATGCAGCCTTTCAGAAGAATGCAAATGTCTTAATTTGACCCATTTGTGTAATGGACCTGATTAATTTGCCGCTAGACAACCCCCTAGCCGTACTTATTTTTGGAGGGCTAGAAATGACTCTCCAAACAGAGGAATTTCATTTGAAAAAAGTTCTCGTTGTAGTTTGTCAGCCGACCGACAATTTAGTGGTAACTGACAAGGGTAATTTCATGTGTCGAAGTATGCTATAAGTAGCATAGATAGAACCTCATTTTTTTGCAGAAAAGCTACTCTCCAAGTAGAGGAGGGGTTCCGGCTGGTTTTTGACGTGTTTAGGCGTTTTGTCAGGCTTTTTACTTTGGCATTTTTTTTGTCTCTTCAAAAACGCCTAAAAACACGTCAAAACCAGCCTGAACCCCTCCTCTGCTTGGAGAGTACAGAAAAGCGACTTCTGTGAATAGTGTTTGTTTCCTTTTCATATTTCTGTGCAAAACATGCTGAGCTAACTAAAATGTTAGAAGACAGCTACATATGTCACATGGGGCTAAGTTTGATAAGCGGCAACTTCGTCGTAACGGGCAAAGGAAAAGTGAAACAATTACTTGGTTTTGGTCGCTTTGCGATACCAAGGAGATGTGTCCCGAATGTGATTTTAGTGGTGCGTACACGGTGTCGTACAATAGAAGCCAAACAAGTGCGTGTGGCCCCCGTCTCCGTTTGTGTTTGCTAGACACACACGTGAAGCCATAGTAAGCTCATGTACCATGTAATAGCACCACACTCCAGATACTGGAACGACATCTAAACGGTCGAATGCTCAGAAAAAACCTTCCTTCCAGCAAACCAACAAACTCCTTAAAACGTTCATACAATTCTCTACAAAATTAGGAAACTTGAAAATGATAAGACAACGAGGCTACAAGTACCAAACAAGAGCGCACGAACTTCAAAGTTAAACAGCCGCCTGAATATTTACAGAAACATATTGACCATAAACTGCATTCATCCACAAAATCATTTCAAATGCAAAGTGGCGTGTGCGGCTATTTGAGTCTCCGCAAATAACCCACACGGGTGATGTTATCGGCGATTGCCGTTATAAAGAAAGACAATCTGCATAAGGAGCAATTTTCACGCTGTATACTAGTAGATCCGGGGCTTTGAAATGTATATTTTTAGGATGGTTGTGAGGTGCGTGGAAGGTGTGTATTGTGTTTCACCTGGACCACACGTGTAGGGGGCCGTCATTTAGCACCTGGGCGTCACTTTTCGCACGTGTCTAACAACTAGCACCGGCTTCGTTTAATCTCGCCGCCCGTCGGAACTTTTCTAACGAGGGTCGCCAAATGTCGGAACCAGTCGTGAAAAATGCGACAGAAGCCGAAAGGGCTTAGCTCTTGGGTATGTAGCGGTAGGGGGTTAAAGAGATGCGTGTGTCTAGAGTTTGAATGTCGCCGAGACATCGCGTCGCAACAACGTGCGAAAAACTACAGGGGAGAAATTCCTTGGAAGAAGCGCTAGGAATTTCGGGGATAAGTGAAGAAATTCCATAAGAATGCGCCACCCACGGGTAACGTCTTGGCACTGTGAAGACAAGGAGGTTGGTGAAGATAATCTCACCTTCTTGGAGCACTCCGAGAAGACAAAGTTGGTAGAAACCATCTTGAAATAGTCTTTCTTCCGTCGAGCGCAAAGTAGAAATCATATAAAAGATCTCGTCTTTCTTTACACTTACCGAACCTCTGTACAAAAACGTTGTTTTTCAATTCAAGACTTCACTAAAATGTTGTTTTCAATTCCAGACTCCAGTTTCTATTATAGTCTATACTTAACTCCATAGGTCGCTGGAAAAATAGTACCCGTCATGTGAGTACAGTGTGCGAAATACGGAGTCTGTGAGGGTTGCCTTCTATCTTAATGTCCTTGCGTCTACAAACTGTACTCTCAGGCCGGCTAACTCCTCGGTAGCCTCCACCAGTCTCTGCGGGTCGCTGGGAAAATAGTAGAAATTGGCCAAATAGAGTCAATTGTATGAAGGGAGTAGGCTACGGAGAGAGGGTCAAATATGCAACCCTGGCGGATGGAAATGTTATCCTCCATGGCCAAAGTCCCCCGGCAAATGTTCTCTCTATAGCCGACGCTGTTAGTCTGGTAGAGACTAACTCCTCGGCATGTCATCTGTCTGTTTGGCCAATTTCTGACTATTTTTTCAGCGAAAAATTGGGGTTTGGTAGAGACCGCGTCTATCGTTTTATATCCTCTGCGGAAACTTCTATATAATGTCGTTGTCAGAAACCCAGGCATAATGTCCTTGCAGAAACTATGTAGGCTCACACACGTTTACAGTGAAGCTATTCTCCAAGCAGAGGTTTCTGTCGAGAGGGCTAAGAGTGGCCGCGATTTTCAAAGTTTCTCTCCCTCTTTCTGGAGGATGCTCTCCAAGCAGAGGAGCGGGTCCGGTTGATTTTTGACGTGTTTTTAGGCGTTTTTGTCGGGCTTTCTACTTTGTTATGTGTTTTGTTTGTGTGTGTGGGATAAAAAAAGTAGAAATCCCGACAAAAACGCCTAAAAACAAGTCAAAAACCAGCCGGATCCACTCCTCTGCTTGGAGAGTAACTCCTAGCCCTCTCTCTGAGAATACAGTGAAGCCAACAGTTCTCACTACCCCGTAAAAGAATTCCAGCGATGCATAGTGAGAAAAAAAGGACATCATTAACCCAGGGTGGGTTGGCGGTGTACCGAAGATCCGTAGTGTATATGTGACATGTACAAGAGGAAGCCTGTCGGACAGGGCTGGGCGACAACGTGCGAAAGTTTTGTAACATTCCATCCCGGTCTTGTGTAGATCTACCCGTGGGTGTGGAATACTCCGTATTCGGCGCCGACGCCTTGGCTTTTTAGTCTGAAATGTACTCTCCAAGCAGAGGTTGGGTTTCGGCAAGGAGGTTAAAGGTTTCGGCTTGTTCTTGACGTCTTTTAGGCATTTTTGTCGGGCTTTCCATTTTGTCACGGTTTCTTTATGTCGTCAAGGTTGGGGTTGGCGACATGAAAAAAGAACGTGACAAAATAGAAAGCCCGAACAAGACAAGCCGAAATCCAACCGGTTGCTATAAAAATAGTAGAAATTGGCCAAATAGACAGATATACTAAGTACTTCAGGGGAGTTCGCTAGCGGAAAGATGTCAAAAACAAGCTAGCCGGACCTCTGCTTGGAGAGTACTATTAAAAGGGCTAATTCCTGCCTTGTTCAACATTCCCAATACCCAGACACTGCGACTTCACTGCCCCATTACGCGAAACAACAACAATCGTTTTAGACAAAATTGCCAATTTTCCTCTTCTGCCAAAGAAAGGCCGGTATTGAGTTTTCAAAACGCCCATTGTCCTAACCAAGTCCCGGCGACACGGACAACTAGAGAAACGTTACGCAAACCTGTCATTTTGTACATTAGTCCCTGTGGTTCGTCCAGGGTTTTAAAAGTGAGAGCCAGCGTGAGGTTTTGTGAAAATGTCTTCCCAGTTCGTTATTCCAGTGTCGTGCGGAGATAATAACATAAAAACAACTTCCTTTCAAGCTGAGCTAGTGTTTTCCTTGTTCGGAAATATTTTAACTGCTCACTTGAACATTTTCAGGGCGCCAAGAAGAGGTTTGGGTTGTTGTGCCATTTTTTCTGTCAGCAAGACGTCGGTTATTGGACACAGGGGTAACGTTACTTTAATCCTTGGTTTTCAATCAATGTTTAGAAAGACAACAACGTGCTTTACATCTATAATTTTTGTTTCCACAATCTTGGACCCTTTTTAAACGGTCCTAGTGAGTTTGTAGCCTGGGTGCCAGACCACCGCGCTCCTGGCGCTAATCCTTCGGCCGGGGAAGCAACTCGCGCCGCCGCCACAGACAGCACACGGCCCACTATAGCGCGATAGATATCAGGGTTCGGCTGCCAAGCGCCCGGGTGCCAACTCTATCCCTACTACCAGGTCTTCCCCGGCCAAAAAGGCTTATCATCGCATCGCGCGAAAGGTCTGGTATCCAGGCTAGTGAGTTTGTGAATGCGTTGTTACTTTTCTTTTCATGTTTGATATCAACAAAAAGAATTCTAAAAATGATGTATGTCTCTATCAGCCAAATAGTAACATTCGCACTCCTTGAGACTAGTGAATCTTAGGTCAAGCAACTTTTAGGAAGACAACAACGTGCTTTGCATTTGATTTATTTCCACAATCACCAAACATATGTTTGGGCTCTTGAACCGTTTTAAACGGTCCTTGTGGGTTTGTGAGTATGTTGGTAGTTTTCTTTTCATGTTTTATATCAACAAATAGATGTTTAAAAATGAATAATGTCTCTATCAGCCAAATAGTAACATTCGCATTCTTTGAGACTAGTGAATCTTAGGTCACGCAATGTTTGGGAAGACAGCAACGTGCTTTGCATATGTTTGTTTCTTGTTAAAACGGTTCCCGGGAGTGTGTGAATGTGTGAATGTGTTCGTAGTTTTCTTTTCATGTTTCATATCAACAAATAGATATTTAAAATGATTAATGCCTCTATCAGCCAAATAGTAACATTCGCACTCTTTGAGACTAGTGAATCTTAGGTCTAGCAACTTTTAGGAAGACATTCAATTTATTTCCACAACCACCAAACATATTTTTGGGCTCTTTATGTCCTTGAACCCTTTTAAAACGGTCACCGTGAGAGTGTTTATCAACAAATAATAATTCTAAAAATGATACACTTCTCTCTCAACAAAATAGTAACATTCATACTTTTTTTAGACTAACGAATCTAGTTTTATGAGGGAAATTATGAGTGTCGTGTTTCTCTTGCATATATCAGTTTTACGAGCGTGAAAATTGGCGAAGCTTGGCAACATGTGGTGGAGTTATAGCGGCTATCATGTCGACATGCCAGACAACGCCGTGGCTGGTGTTGGGACAACTTCTTACAACTTCATTCACCCAAGCACATCTAATGATGGCTCATCTCGTGCCATGGGTAGGGGGTCCACAGAAAATCACGCCACCAGAACAACACGGACAGTTTGTCTTCGTTAATTAGGTTGTCTCCTCCTGAAAAGTGGGTGTTGTGTGTTGTCTGTGGGGTCACAAAAGAACGGCTGGATGGAGAAGCGTCGCGACGGACTAAAGACATCGTTTTCTTTGGTATTCATGGTAACTTTACAGTGGTAAAGAAACGAGAGCACGCAACCATGGCCACAGGACGCCAGAAATAATACTCTCCAAGCAGAGGTTGGTGGGGAAGACTGTGACCTCTTTATCATATGGCATGCCCCGTTTTTTGTCCGCTCTCCACACACACAAAAAAGGGGCCTGCGATAAAAAATGTCACAATCTTCCCCACCAACCTTGAAGAGAGAGAAATAACCCACATGCACAATGCATGAGTTCGTAGTTCGTGTTCTCCAAGCAGAAGTTTCAGAGGGCTAGGAGTTGTCGGAGAGAAACTTTAAAAATCACGGCCACTCCTAGCCCTCTTGACCGAAACCTGTGCTTGGAGAATAAGTAGTTCGTGAAATAGAAATGGAACGGAAAGAAGAGAAAATTTCAAGATGAATGTAAAATTTTCAGTCATACTTTTTATATTTTGATCAATATTCCAATTATGAAGTCAAGGGTTACACAAATCCAATCTTAAGTCGTAGCTAGGTCGCAGCGCAATCGCCGTCTAGTGGAATGAGGGCCCAAGTAGCTTCTGTCACAGAAAAATAACCTAAGTCGGTAAGTCATGCGTCAAATGTGACAAACCTAAGTAGCAGTTAGTCTCTGACTACTAGCCTCTACCAGGCTCCGCGGATGGCTGAAAAAATAGTAAAAATTGGCCAAATAGAGTGAATAGTATGCTTAGGGAGTCAGGTACGGAGAGAGGGTCCAATATGCCATCCTAGAACGGCAAACTGTACCCTTATAGCAGACTTACTCCTCTTTCATGTTTTCCTGTCTATTTACCCAATTTCTACTCTTTCCAACCGCCTCTGGAGCCTGGTAGTGGCTACCTGACTACTAGTACATTTGTATATGGAGGCCTGGCGAAGGCTATTAAACTGACAGTGGATCGTCAGCGTTTTCATATCGACTATGATTCATATCTTTCAAATGATATGTTGAAGGGAGAGTCATGAGTGATATGCACTGTCACTACATCCGGATACTCTCCACATCCAAGCACATCATCACATATTTTGCATCAACAAACTCCGCGTTTTCCACCTGCCTTTTTATTGATTGATTTATCGATCCAGCCAATCGCACCTGCCCATCTCATCCGGGTCCTTTGGAGAACGCCCTATTTATAAACACCCTTCGCCTTTTCCGTCCTGCTGTAAACGGAACTTTCGCCGAAGGCTTCGTGGACAACAACATAACATCAAACACTAAATATTTACGTGAAATCTGAACGTTTAAAGTATGTAGCCGAAAAAAATTAGGCAACGAAATGAGCGATTTCTTTCCTACATCATTTCAATATTTTCCTTTATTTCGTGATTCATGTCAGTAAACGGGTATCTTTCTTCACAGAGGACAGTAGATGTAGCCTGGATGCCAGACTGTTTCCAGGGCCCACAGAGGCCAGCTACAGGGCCAACATAGCCTGGAGTCTAGCCTTGTTACCCTTGGTCCGCTCCGTTGGCAGCTAGCGACGTTGGGAGCGTATCAAACCTAACAAGGCTGTACTCCAGGCTATATTGCTTAGCCTCTACCAGGCTCCTTGGATGGCTGGAAAAATTATAGAAACTGGCCAAATAGAGTGAATAGTATGCTAAGGGAGTCGGCGACGGAGAGAGGGTCAAATATGCCGTAAACTGTACCCCTGTAGCAGACTAACTACTCTTGCATGTTTTTCTGTCTATTCGGCCAATTTCTACTCTTTCCAGCCGCCTCTGGAGCCTGGTAGAGGCTAGCTATCGCCAGCATGCCCAAGAAAAATTGAGATCGTGGATCTGGTATCCTGGCTACATACAGTAGATGGAGATACGTATCTTTAGACTATGCTTCCAAAGTATTTTCCCACTGGCCTTTCAATAATGTTTTAAGACGTCTAGCATCCTGGGCGTCGACTTCCTTCCTTTAAGACACAAACCAGACCATCTTCAGACAAACCGACGGACAGGTCTATAGGGCGGACGGTCGGAAGAATTTCCGGAGGCGTAAAACTCACGAATCCCTACAATTTTCGTTTCGCGGTTTCTTGTGGTAGTCGATCCTCTCTGACACCCAAATTATTACTCTTGTGTCCAGCCATGCTTAGCTGTGTACTTAAAGGATATAACACAAGAACAGGTGTCTTTAATACCTCCACATTCATTTTACTTGCAAATGCCATAATTCAACTCATGTATATTAGTAGGATTTCCGTCTTCTAATTATTAGGATTTTGAATTCGGAAGATAACTTTGCAAAGATTTTTTGTGTATATATTATTTTGCTGCCAAATTGAATTGCCCTCTTTACACGTAACGTTATACGCAGCAATATTTCAATCCATCCTTTTGAAAACAAGTTCTTGTTTAGTCCCAAGAAGTTTAAAAGAAGGGGCTCTCACTCAAAGTCAGTCTCAAGTGTTAACAAATAGAGAAAGCTTTATTCTTGACAATTACATATTGCAAGAATTTTGTAGTAAAGTACAAGTGCTAAATCATATATCTGTTGATATAGAGTATAAAGTCTGGTGAGACGTATTGATAATGGAAGAAGTAATATTCATAACTGAGCAAATGAATCAAGGAGGAAGAAAACTGAAAACAAGAATGAAAGATGGATAGATGAAAGGATAGATAGAAAAATAGTAGTACAGTTGATTTATATGCCTGTTGTTTACTATAATTTCATATCTGGAGCATGTATTTCAGAGCATGATTCCTTGTTTGGAGAAGGGCGTAGAATTGTTCCACCCTTTCGACTGGAAAAACTTTTCTCAGTTT
The DNA here is from genome assembly GCA_035149815.1 of Branchiostoma lanceolatum. Classification (NCBI taxonomy): domain Eukaryota; kingdom Metazoa; phylum Chordata; class Leptocardii; order Amphioxiformes; family Branchiostomatidae; genus Branchiostoma; species Branchiostoma lanceolatum. Next base: position 15,608,005 of record CM068875.1, on the reverse strand, counting down.
ACTTCCATACATCAAACAGTAGGTGTACTTTCCCACATCCAAACTATGAGGGAAAAAAGAGAGTAATTCAAAATATGCAAAACCTGAATATGCCAAAGATACCGTATGTCTCAATGAACAGAAAATATGAATACATAAAAACTAGACAATAAAGTAATAAAAAATACTCTTATGAGTAGAGGCATCCACAGAAAATATAACAATAAATAAGGTTAGCTGACATGGGCCCAAAATCGACCTTGACCTTTGTCTTCTCAACACCTACCCACATACTAAATATCATCACAATCCAACCAGAGGTTTTTAAGCTATGCTGACCAGAAATATCTGGAAACACAAACATACAAACAGACAGACACATTCACGCACACGCACACACACGCACACGCACACACACACACACACACACACACACACACACACACACACACACACACACACACACACACACACACACACACACACACACACACACACACACACACACACACACACACACACACACACACACACACACACACACACACACACACACACACACACACACACACACACACACACACACACACACACACACACACACACACACACACACACACACACACACACACACACACACACACACAAAACCTCCATTTTCAAGGAGACAACAAGTGCACCCTAACAGAAAACTAGACTGGAGGAACAGCCACAGATACAATCTTTATTACCTTGTTCTTATTCTCCAAGCAGATGCATGGGAGAAGAATCGTGACAGTTTCTAACTGGGCCTAGAACCTGCGCCATGTGATCTCAGATGTTAGGCCCAGTCAGAAAATGTCACGATTCTGCCCCGAAAGATCTGATTTGAAATTACCTTAATTTACCCCCACACCCTCACCAATCAGACAGCTGTTTGCCAAGTGACAGAAATCATCATCCTAGAGGAACCTCTCCCTGCGCCCCCCTCCCCCAACTTACCTGCTTTAACCCATGGCTCTCTATATATCATGCGATGCCATTGTCTTTCGAGACAGACGGCTGCCAACAACATTTCTATATCTTGTCCTTGCCATTACTAGACGAAATATGCAGTACAGATTTAACAACGTATCTTTGAACTTTATTTATCAAACAACATTGGAGGATGAAACAGCCTGAATTTATAATTTACAGCTCTTTATTACAATAAATCATTTCAATATTAAAAGATTAGCTGTTAAAATTAAGACGGTTACTCAGAATATCTATTCAAATCTGATAATGACATCATCATCATCATAGTAATGATAATGACATAAAATCATTGTGCATACATTAAAATAAGGAGCAAGTCATGTTACTAAATACAAGTACTTTTCAGAAGTGAGAACCTTGAAAGTCCATAGAGTCCTTTTACAACTATTACTGCGTCATGATTATGAGAGATCTTGGGATAAAGAATTGTCTATGTCTCTTGATTTGAGTGACAAGCATGCAAGACAACATGGAAATGTCACTGAAAGATTCTGCAATGGCAACTTTGGGCATAGCTGCACGGCATACTTTAATCACAAGTCATCGGCCCTGCACCTGGCAGGTAGATATATGGGCAAGTCTGGGCATGTCCCTCCAGGTGTCTCTTCCTTCAATGACAAACCTGTAAAAAGACAATAGATATAATAAATCATTAAAACAGTACCCTGACTTCTTACCTCACATTATATTCCGTGTTAGTAATTTTTCTGCTGATTATACTAATTTACATGATTTTAATATGTTACTGTGATTTACGCAAGACATCTATCATTAAATCAAACAGGTGGTCAATGGGGGAACTTGTATCAACCAAACACAATGAGCACTTACAACATTGAATTCTTTAGAAAGAAAAAAACTGTTCCTTATTCTTATCTGTATTGCTTTGTTAGTCTCTCAGGATGTGCTGTTTTCCATGCATCAATATAGTTGACAGCATGCTGTATTGTATATTAAAGGAAAGCTACACAAAAAATTGAAAATCCTACTATGCTATGCTTAATATATTTCAAAGTCAAATTCTTATAATAAATCATAGATCCGCCACTTTGAAGATCAGTGGGTTTGAAGAGAGGCTCATCTTTTCAAAATCTTACAATGGCCTTATTTGGGAGAAGCTTAAAATTGGCACTTTCTTGTATTCTAAGACTTCCTAAAAGATATCTTCAGTCTTAACCAAGAAAATTTTCCAGTACTTGACAAATCGTCCAATTTTAAATGGACAATCTGACAAGAAATAGGAAAAAAAATGCCTTCTTGCCTATCTTTTCATAAAGGGTAGTTTCTCCTAAAGTTTAAAAGGGGTATTTTTCTGTCACATAATAACAGTATTTGTAGTGACAGGTTTCTAGAACCTAGACTTGGTGGATGAAATGATGTCTTGATAATACAAAGATCGGTAAATGAACTTAATCAAATCCATGTCACCCCACCACACCCTTGAGTAATTCATACCTGTCTGGACAAGTCGACAATAGACAGGTGATGACACTTTGTGACAGAGAACATGTTGTGACTTGTCTTATGACAACAATAGACAGAAGACCTTCCCTCTGAATATAAAAGACCAGGCCAGTGATTTTTGAATGCCTCCAAGGCTTAAATCTCAGACATGTCAGATTTGTAGTTTTGGAAATTTGTTGTAGGCCACAAATATGTTACAAAAGTTGTGTGTCAAAACTGTTTCGTCAAACCTTAGCAACTTTGTTCTTCAAAATGTCATGTCGGTCAATGAAAAACTCTTCAGTATCAATGGACCTTGTGGTATTTGTCCTTTAGGCCACACCAATTTAAATTCTTGGTTAACGGATTTTTTTTTTAATTTTAGCAAAAAAAAATCATGAAAACAGAAGGCTGGGGTGAAAACTTGCACCTGACCCTGTTCACTCCCTGAAATTGTGTGCACCAAAGTACAAACTTTCCTATGAGATTCTGTTTTCCTGTTGATTTTCCAATCTAGCGTTTTCTTTAAAATTCCGTTAACCAAGAAATTGAAATGGTGTGGCCTTAGACCACAAATATTTTACAAAAGTTTTTGTCAAAACTGGTTCGTCAAACCTTAGCAACTTTGTCCTTCAAAATGTTATGTTGGTCAATGAAAAACTCTTTGGTATCAATGGATCTTGTGGTATTTGTCCTTTACTCCATTTTGCTTATTATCAATGCCACTTGGTGACAGTACAGTATTCAAATCTGTCAAGAAAGACTGTTTCTAGAAGGTGGTGAAATTCCAACACATGTATTAGCATGTCAACCATTAGAAAATCGGATAAAAGAGTGCTGACACGTTGACCAAGGCTGCTACAGGTGATATTAACATACAGCTGCGGTAGTGTTGACATTCTTATACACAGGTGTGTTCATGATCGGGAGATGTCTATTTAAAGTCGTCAAGGCCTGGGAGCGTGGGAAAGTCCTGCCCCGCGATGCTATCGGGTGATTATACGGCCCGTTCGCCCGGGGGCGAGACAATTAGGCAGCCTGCTTAACCAGTGTCAACAGCTGGTACTGTAAATGCAGAAATGTTCGCGGTGGTTTTATGTTCGCGGTTTTCGCGGCGACCGTTTCACCGCGAACTTGAAATCACCGCAAACATTTTTGTCCAATTCTGTAGCAGTATTTGACTACAGCGCTGCCGCAAAATTACAACCACCGCGGACACTCCATTTTCGCCTTAGCGCGAGATAAAAACCACGCAAACTTAAATGCATTTACAGTATTGTCCACCATTTAGGCACTCCAGCCACGCAATGGGATAGAGCACTGTTGTGGGGGAGATTACTAGGTGGAAGGCTAAAGGGAGAAAACAAAAAGAGCAAGACAGTTTGAAGGATATGTGTCTAGACGTGGCACCGTCCTTGGTGCTGAAATGCCACCATCCTTGCACAGGAGCCTCATTGTCAATGACATTGTCAGACATTGTTTGTAATGTTATATGTGTGTGTGTGTGTTTGTGTGTGTGTGTGTGTACATGTGTGAGTGTGTGTGTTTTTCATTTTTCTAAACCAATTTTTGACAAAGAAACTTGAAAAAACAAATAGCAAGAACTCTATTCAGACACAGGAGCAAACATTAACATAGTCTGCAATCTACTAACAACTCCCTTGTACCAAATCACGAACTTATGAATTACAGCCCAAATTAAAAACAACAAAGACAGTATACAGACATCTATACATAACACAAACAATGCATATCAAGTACTGTGAAAACGTGCGGCAGGTCACAGAGGAGTGTGCCAGCTTACACCGCCTGGCGTCGAAGGTATCAACCCGAAGGTTTGCAAAGAGTAGACGATTACAAGCTAGAGTCTAACTATTTATGACAACAATAGACACAAGACTTTCTCTCTGAACAAAAAAGATCAGACCATGATTTTTGAATGCCTCTAAGGCTTAAAGCTCAGACATGTCAGATTTGTAGTTTTGATGCATTTTTTGTAGAACATTGTTACAAACATGTTACAAAAGGTTTGTGTCAAACCCAAATTGGTATTGAAACTCACAACTTTGTGAGATAATGTTAGCAAATAGACCATGGCACGCTATGCTAAGCCCACACCAATTTTATTTGTTGCTTCTCTGATTTTTTCAGAAAAGAATCGGAGCGACAGGGCAAAAAAGAAGATAAAAATAACATTTTTTGCAAATAGTCTGGGGTGAAGATAATGGTTTACATAACAAAAAGTATAATAGGATTATTCAAGTTTCAGCTTTGTACGGCTCATTTTAAGCAATGAACCCCTTTCTTTGATCTAGATTCAGTTGCAAAATTACCTTTTGCTATGTGATATATGAATTGCTATTGAGCAATAAATGAAAAATCATAACTTGTTATAACATGTGACCACACTTTTCAGGTATGTGCTGGCCTTTGTAATCTATTTTAGTGCCTATTGAGGTTTACAACTGAACAAATAGTAAAATCGTGAGTAAAACTTTGTGAATGGGAATAGTGACCCCAATTTTTTTTTTTTTCAAAAAAGAATGGGAAAAACAGAACAGGCTATTCCGAGAAGCAACAAAAAAATTGTATGGCCTAAAGGTAAAATCAGTATCTATGTCACAAGACAACTATTTAATCTGATCATTCATTGTCTCCAATGGATTTGCCTTAAGGTCAAAAGACAATGGGATAAATGATAGACAAACCTCAGAATTTGTGCCAACAATTTTGGAAGAATTCATTTTGCCACAGGGATACAATGACACTGATATTAGATCTTCACAAAAGCTCCAATTCACACATTTTCCCTTAATTGTATGGCAACTTCTGAGCCTTTAATTTTCTGCCAACATATTCAAGATTCCATTTCTTTGAATTATGTTCTAAGCTGACTTCTTTTTCAACAGATGATAATAGAAACCTTGTTTCAATGCCGGATAAATTACATTGATCTTATAATTATATATTGAAAAGAAGATGCTATTTTTGAGTATCAAAGATGAGTTATTTGGTCTAGATATTAAAAAGTGTTGCTTGCTCCTTTGAAAGAATTTTAGGGGCAAATGAGAGAGTACCGAGAGCATATGAATGTGAAAATATATTTCTTCTTCTTCTTTTACCGATAGTTGACGTCGCCCTGAAACAAATTAATGTGTTGACCAGGTTTAAAGGTATTTTTTAGCCAGGGCTAGCTCCAGGACCCGTCCCTCAATCCAAGGACGGAAATTTGCTTGTTGAGACGGAAAAAAATTCACCCCGTCCATCCCAATAATCTGAACCTCGTGACATGAAATTTATGAAAATGTACTTTCATGCACTTAAAATGACAGATTTAACAACGAAGATTTAAAAAATGGGCTGCCAAAAAATGAGTGGGACAGGAAAACAAAATTTGAGATGGACAGCCCTAATGTTTAAACACATTGCTGGTAAACCTTAAGTTTATATTTTACCACCAAGAATGTTTGAAATACAGATTCACTACACCCCTCCACACATTCTTGTGTGCAGATAAAAGTCACATTGATTAAACATGTCACAATGGCATTGTGTGCACAACTATTTGATATATATCTACCATGACCAACCCCTGCTGAAGTTTTGTGCTCCAGACACAATGCCCAAATGGAACCAGACATTTTCATACTCGCTAACGCAAAAATTCTATTTAACACAAATGACAAGATTCCCATTAGATGTTAGATTAGAACAAGGAGGTTTTAAAACCTCCTTGATTAGAAGAAAACAGTTGGGCACCATATCTCATTGCAGCCAATCCCCAAGCAGGTTTCTCAGCTTGTGGTTCTGTGTAGCTTTTAGAATAAAGAAGTTGGGCACCATATCTCATTTCTGAGATTGCAGCCAATCCCCAAGCAGGTTTCTCAGCTTGCGGTTCTGTTGGCGGAAAGCTCAGCTTTCTAAGGCCAACTGCTTCGCAGAATCAGGCACATGAGAAATGGTACGATTTTGCCTTCTACATCTACTTCTGGATATTATAGGCAAGCTAGCTTGGAAGAGATTTTTCACATCACTTTGTAGCACTCTAACTGTACTGGTAAACAAATATATATTTGGAACACTAGGGTATTGAACTATGAAGTAAAAACACATCATACAAAAGAAAATTGTTTTCAGAATTACTGTAGTCTTGTTATCACACAATTAAAGAATACCAAACTTTGGTCCAAAGATGACACTCCTTGACATCTGTAGGTCTGGTCTTAAAAAAAGGATAATTATGAAGACTATAGTGCAGGGCTGGGTTAAGAATCAAGGAAACCACTTCTCTTATATCATAACAAGCAAGTTTTCATCACTTACTGTAAATGTATTTAAGTTTCTGTGTTTTTTTATTTCACGCTAGGGCGAAAATGGAGTGTTCGCGGTGGTTTTAAGTTTGCGGCAGTGCTATAGTCACATACTGCAGTATCAGAAAAAAATGTTCCCAGTGGTTTTAAGTTTGCGGTGAAACCGACACCGCAAAAACCTCGAACATAAAACCGCCGGGAACATTTCTGCATTTACAGTAATAGTCTATGTCCTTTTATGGCTAAAATCCTACCTACCTGAAAAACACTTATAAATCAAGAGATAAGAATCTCAATACAGTGTCATCATGCAAACAAAAGACTAGACAGGAAATGTGCTATAACGGCATCTTAAAAGAGCATTAGGACCTTCATTCACACCCTTATGACTCCTAAGTAACTACCTGTTATCTTTATGTGGCATCGCAAGTGAGAGATGTACTATATAGATACTCTCCAAGCAGAGGAGTGGATCCGGCTGGTTTTGACATGATTTTAGGCGTTTTTGTCGGGCTTTCTACTTTGTAATTTTTTGTTGTTGTCTGGTTTGAAGAGACAAAAAATAATGACAAAGTAGACAGCCCGACAAAAACGCCTAAAAACATGTCAAAAGCCAGCCAGAACCCTTTCTCTGCTTGGAGAGAATACTATACCCAAGAGACCAACTTGGTCAAGATGAGCAAAGATTACAATTTGAAATGGCACAATGATGTTTAACAGTGTTTAACTTAATATATATATATATACTTTAATTAGATGTATAGAATATACACTTGTTACTTTTTTGCCGTTTGTACCCTTACAATTAGACTACGGGCATAAATTTGTAAATAAAAGAATATCATATCATGACAACTTCCCAGTTATTGTTGTAATGTCCAAAAGATGCATTATGATAAACAAACTAACATAAGCTTGACGTTAATGAGTTTTTTTTATATCAAAGTAGCGTTTTTAGCAATTCAGGATTCAAAGGTGAACCTATCATCTTATGCTTTAATAATAAGGCTTTCTGAAATTTGCAAAGGCAGAACAATGTATGAAAAGATTTTGGGATCTATATATTGAGGCCTCGTGATAATGCATTTCAAATGATTCTGTCTTAAAATCTTTTCAAAACTTATCTCAAAAATACCTTTACGCAAGTCAGCAGAAACATGTACATGTAGAGATTTGTCTTCAAAAACATATATTTGTTTTGGGAACGCGGCAGTGCAAATACAAAGTCACAACAAAAGGGGGTGCACGTGGCAATGTCGAGGCACGCGTAGGGACGCGGGCAGCTTGGGTGGCGCTGTCCATATCAATCCGTACGCATTAAAACCGTACACGCGGTGAGGAGAATCACTGATGGAATACCAGGACTCAAAACGTGTAGCTGCAAAAAAAGACTACCTGTTTGTAAGGGGTCAAGAAGAGGTGATAGTAATCAGAGACGCCTTTTGAGAACGCGGCTGCAAAAGAAGGATGGATGAGAAATATGACTAAAGCCAACTCCAACGGAGACAACAGTGACAGAGGTGCTTATTATCTTTGACGGACGGTCAGAGGCTGCGGCGGGGGTTGCGCGTCCAGCCGAGAGGGCGGTGTGGGACGACAATCGGTCACTACATGACTCTCAGCTGCGGACCACCCTTCCGCTCTTGACGGCGTCCTCGAGAATGAAGTACAGAAAGGAACGAGCGGGGTGGTGGAGATTCGGTGCGGTGAGCTCTCGGTAGGGATGGGGGGAGGCGACATGAAAGGGACGAGGGACGCCGCGCGGAATTACGGAAACCGGCCTTGTGCAGATTGTGCATTTAGAGACGTTTGTGTGGCCGCACCAGCCTGTAGGGCGAACAATGAAGGGTCAGGTGCACATAATGTGGAGGCGTTGGTCCACCACGTTACAAAAGAGGGGACGAATAAAAGAATCCGTAACAGCGGGTTCACAGAGCAGCGCCTCACAAAAGAGAAACAGACGACAAAAAGCATGCTTTACCACAGGCAAAATGGAGAGACTTTAGGGGAAAGGTCAAATATTTGCACAATAAGAGTTTATTTAACCTCAAATTCAATTTAGCATACAACCTTGCGGTAGATCACAATTCTTCACTTAAAGCCACGTGCATGTTGAATTGGACAAAGCATCTGACATGACCTTATTTGAAGAGTTAAGCAAAGAGAGTAGCTTTATTTGGGAACACAGAAAAAACACTGTGTATAAGAAAATGGTCTGCACAGCTAGGACCCTGTCTTTCAAGCAAATGTCACGGTAGCAAATATTTTTTCAAGTGCTGAATTAAAAGACAAAGTATTTGGCATACTATAAGGATGTTTAATCAAATTGATTAAACCTCCTTGGGCATACTGTACAAAAGTGTCAACTGTGGTCACACCTAAGGATTTTGAAGAGATTGCTAAGCTCATGAACACAATAGACATTTATGTAAAGTTTATTAGTATCGGGGGCAGGGCTTTCACCAGGACCCGTCCATCCGACCCAGGATGGAAATTTTCTTGTTGAGACGGAAAAAAATTTCCCCTCATCCATCTCAAAAGTTCACGACATAAAATTGATGAAAATGTATTTTTGTTAACTAAAAATGACAGATTTAACAGCAAAAATTAATAACACTCTCTCCAAACAATGAGTGGGACAGAAAAAAATCTAAAGCTGGAGACAGGTTATGGAATCTTTCATAACTCAAGCATGTATATTGGAATATTGCAATTTCATTTGCAGTATGTATTTCAAATTGCCATCATGTAAAAGATCATAATGTCCCAAATTTGAAGCCGAAAGAAACAGATTATTTACGGAAGTATCCAAAATCTCTAAAAGCTTTTCTAGATCAAGAAATACACAGAAACTCATATTCCTTTTGAAATCAACAAACACACTCATCATCGAAAGTGTGGGACTTTTTATTTTCCACTGCTTTCAAAGAAGAAATCAAACCCTGCATTTAGTATCATAGATATAGAAACTTATTGTAGACTAGCAATATAGTATGATCTTGTATCACATGTATGCCTTATGTTTTACTTTATGTTTGTACTTAAACATTGTTGTCAACATGCAATTAGCCTACGGGCATGAATTTGCAATAAACTTATTAATATATTAATCTCTGTGCTATATGGCATTTGATATTTTTTGGTTCTATGACGTCCTAAATTTCCAAATCTAACCCTCTGACCTTTCTGTAAGTAAAACCTGACGGTGAGAATAGAAATGATTTATTATCCCAACATTCAGTCAACGTCCACTTTTATGGACTCCCGAAGTATCTTCCCCCCAATGCGTGACAACAACCTCATTTTCATGACAAAGAACTTCTGGCGTCTCTCGTGTGAAAATCGTCACTCTGTCCATCATGCCGAAACCTGCTTGTCTCTTGGTGATTGCGTACGGGAAAAATGGTCTGCGGACTCGCTGTGTGCCTTTCACCTGGCGATGATGTATATTGTCATAAAAATGTAACCACATGTAGAGTCATTGGTGTCAAAACTCTTTGTTGGTAGCGGAGCAGGGAAGCACCCAGGAATCGGAGCTGAATGAAACCTGACACCGGAACATCTTGGATTAAGGCTTTTCTTCCACAGTCAAGCAGTTTTGAAAACCTTTCCGGACAAAGAGAGGGGACGTAGACGAGATGAGTCGTGCTGGTGTATTATTCCCGGGAACTGTCAGAAATAATGACGGCACAGACCACCTAGTCGTGTGAACGTTGGCGGGGTTCTTGCTAACAGCTATTAGCATAAATCCGCCACTTTGAAAAACAGTGGGTTTGAGAGATCTCTAGTGTAGCAACCCACAGTTTAGATATACATTCAAGAAGAAGAAGAACTTTGTTGCATGACAATTGCAACAGGTACTTTAAGTATGGCAACTTGTAGATATACAGGAGTGCATTAGGCCACACCAATTTAATTTCTTGGTTAACAGAATTTTTTTTAAACTGCTGAATTCCAAAATCAACATGAAAACAGAATCTCTGAGAGGAAAGTTTTTACTTTGGTGCACACAGTTTCAGGTAGTGAACAGGGTCAGGTGCAAGTTTTCACCCCAGCCCTCTGTTTTCATGACTTTTTTTGCTAAAATTTAAGAAAAATCTGTTAACCAAGAAATTAAATTGGTGTGGCCTTATACTGGGGGATGTTGGGTTGGAGATCTGTTTGGGCGTATCTTTTCATGGTGGTGGAATTATGTATCATGTTAGATGGTGTAAAATCAGTTTCGTATTCAGATATCTGATTTTCGTTGGCCCTACTGTTACTGAATCCTTTGCCGATGCTATCTCTTATTCCTTGATAAAAGAGCAGTACAAAAACTTCAATTATATTGTCATGATGAGTTTTTCCCTCAGCATAGATAACACTTGACGGATGATGACACTATCAGAGCAGGGAGGAATCTCTTGCATTCTCCTGCAAATTTCACTGATCACCTCTGATAAGTACATCAAGACTCGTCAAAGAAAATGGATAACTTTTTGATAGAGTTCTTGAGATGGTATGAATAATTTATCATTTTTTGAGATAAGGCTATGATGTAGATGAAGCACTTCATGCGTGGCTGGATGAAATCAGAGACCTTTTTTTTGTGAAGTGACTTTTTTCAAAAGAATTTGGGATGTACAATCATTTACAGGGTTTTGTCTGCCTTAAACCATTACATGAAACTTTGCTCAAATCAGCGGATCAAGATAAAAGTTACCTCTTTCTTGTATCTAAAGCAAGGCAAGGGCTACAAAGGACCTTACTTTGTTTATTTCTATTGCATCTTTGAAACACATGAAAGTTCTATGGTATAAGGCCCATGGTCTTTTCCAATCTAGTCAGGATGCTATTGTAATACATTATAATGTGGCTGGATGATTTTACCATTGATATAAGGTAAACTTGTTAGAAAAAGAGTCTAGATGCATTAGAATGGACAACACGAGAAGCACAACCTTTTTTTTCTATTTAAAGGATACCCAGTTTCTTAGCTATGTGGGTTTTGAAGTAAAAAGTCCTATTCAGAGCATTCTTTGTGTTGGAACCGTGGCAAAAAGTTAAAAACAACTGGCTATGTGAACGAAGATTTGTGTCTTGCTAGAGAAAGAGTAGAATTGCATTAGAATGCTACAACAGGAAAAGCACAACCTTTTTTTTTCTATTTAAAGGATTCCCAGTTTGTTAGCTGTGTGGGTTTTGAAGTAAAAGTCCTATTCAGAATGTCCTTTGTTTCAAAACTGTAGAAAAAAGGTAAAAGCAACTGGCTATGTGAACTTTAACTTGTGTGTTACTAAAAAAGGGGGGAAGATGCATTTAGAATGCTACGACAGGAAAAGCACAACCTTTTTTTTCTATTTAAAGGATACTCAGTTTGTAAGCTGTGTGGGTTTTGAAGTAAAAAGTCCTATTCAGAAGTAAAAAAGTCCTATTCAGAACGTCCTTTGTGTCGGAGCCGTGGCAAAAAGGTAAAAACAACTGGCTGTGTGAAACCGGAGACGGTTGTCGGAGCGTGTGAGACTTGATGGATGAATTCAAATGTGGCACGCATGCATCATTCCGAACCGCGCTCCCGGATGGACGCTCAGGTATAACAATGGGTGCAAGGATGCTAAAATCTACAGAAGGGACCATGAAATGGGGATGGCGCCCCAACATCTGCCAGTAAAGCGGTTCCTCGGAACCGAACCCTTCCACCGCCATTGAAATTCTGACAACCCATAAATTTGGTTTGTTTTTCTGCAATCAAGGAGACGGACGTCTTTTTAGGCAATCTTTTATGGAAAAAGTTTAAAGGTTTTACTAATGTTTGGCAACTGTCAATGTAAAAAAAGTACTTGTTTTGAAATATTTGTGTTAATGTGTATCAAAAAGTATCAACATTGTCTTTCTCTGCGTCTGAAAAATTTCAAGAAATTGCAAATATTATGGAAAAGATTAAAAGCCTTTACTAATGTTTGGCAACTGTCATTGTAAAAAAAAGTACTTGTTTTGAAATATTTGTGTTAATGTGTATCAAAAAGTATCAACATTGTCTTTCTCTGCGTCTTGAAATTTCAACAAATTGCAAATGTTATGGAAAAAATTAAAAGCCTTTACTAATGTTTGGCAACTGTCAATGTAAAAAAAGTATTTGTTTTGAGAATGTGTTAATGTGTATCAAAAAGTATCAACATTGTCTTTCTCTGCGTCTGAAAAATTTCCAGAAATTGCAAATATTATGGAAAAGATTAAAAGCCTTTACTTATGTCTGGCAACTGTCAATATAAAAAAGTACTTGTTTTGAAATATTTGTGTTAATGTGTATCAAAAAGTATCAATATTGATTTTCTCTGCGTCTTAAGATTTCAACAAATTGCAGATTTTATGGAAAAAATCAAAAGCCTTTACTAATGTTTGGCAACTGTCAATATAAAAAAGTACTTGTTTTGAGATATTTGTGTTAATGCATATTGGAAAGTAAACATATCATGATTGGCTTTCTCTGTATCTTAAAATTTCAACAAATTACAAATTTTTACACCTTGTAAGTTGGTTGTGCTTTTTTCTAAAATTCTTTACAATGATAATGATAATTCATCTCAATTTTGTACTTATAATGTCATCTTGAATAGTAAATGTAATGCCTTTACTTGTGGTATGGCCACACCAATTTAATTTGTTGCTTCTCAGATGTTTTCAGAAAAAAATGGAGCGACAGGGCGGAAAAAAAAAATTTCTTTTGCAAATAGTCAAGAATAAGAGGATTATTCAACTTTCAGCTTTGTATGGCTCGTTTTAATGCAATGCACCCCTTTCTTTGATCTAGCACTATAATTTCAGTAACAAAATCACTTTTTGCCATGTAATATATGGATTGATATCGAGAAAAAGTTTTGATAAATGAAAAATTACAACTTATGACCAATGTGTCCACATTTTTTAAGTACGTGCAGGCCTTTATAATCTATTTTGGTGGCTATTGAGTTTTACAACTGAACAGATAGTAAAATTGGGAGTTGAAATTTGTGAATGGGAATAGCAAATAATTTTTTTTTTTTTTTCAAAATGGGAAAAACAGGAGGCTATTCCGAGAAGCAACAAAAAAATTGCCGTGGCCTTATCTTGAATAGTAAGTGTAATGCCTTTAGAAAGAAAGAAAAGCCTATTTTGTGGTACAGACAAAACTGCACTAACAGCCTCTTTCCTGCACTCTTCCACCATATTTCCTTCAAACAAAGCAGTACATTACACATCAACAATAGCTGCGAAGAAAGGCTCGGGACATCAGTTGTCTTTTCCATCTGTTTCCTGGAGATGTTCGCAAGATAAGATAGAGAAGAGTCGGGATGTCCACTTCCTTTGAAACCGATACTACAAGAAAAGATAGCGAGAACAATGAAGGTCCTCATCATAGTATTACATTTCAATCTTCCAACCTATGTGTGGAGATGGTTGAGATATAAATGTGTTGTACGGACCCGTTGGCTTGTACGGAGCAATGACAATACGAATTCCCTTAGGCCAATTTTACGAGCGTAGCATCCTACACCTGTTTTAACTCTTACAGGTGTAGGTACATGTAAGAAACTTCAAGAAACATTGCGTGTGACATATGCTTATTGAAAGAAAATAAAACGATTTCTAGAAAATTTTTGGGTGAAGAGTGTTCGGATCTGCCAGAATTTGTGGTGAGATGTTGCTTGGAACGACAGTGCACACTTCTTTCAATTAACATCTAGATAAGTCCACAACGAAGAGACGAATTGAAAGGCCCCATCCCAGAGCCTCAGGGTTGTTCCGAAGCTTTAAAAAAAGCTGAAATCAAACCCCGACTTGCTGCCAGTTGGTGACTTCTAATTAATCAAATTATCAAACCGAAACAATCCTTCCTTTTAAGATTTCCATCCTTTGTGTCAAATAAAGATGACGAAAATGTCATTGCAAGTCAAATTGGAAAGAATTGAACAGAAAGGACATTTGTCATTGGCGTAGCTGCAAAGCAAATATAATTCATCATGTCCTGAGGTTTGACATGTTAATTGACCAAACGAAATGCGCTGCAAGGAAAAGTCTGGTTGTGCCAAGCCCCCAGGTTGATTTGCATTGTGTATTGACATTCCAGCAACTCTGTTCATGTCAGTATGCACGCAACCAACGTACATGTAACATCTACTGAGATAAACATAATTCCACTAAGGGTACATAATTCTGCCACCTTGAAAAGACATGTCCAAACAGATCTCCAACCCAACATCTCCCAGTATAATGCACTCCTGTATATCTATATAAACTGTACATACCTGGGAGGTGCTGCAATAGAGATCTCTCAAACCCACTGTTTTTTAAACCTGGCACTGTAAATGCATTTAAATTTGCGTGGTTTTTATTTTGCGGTAGGGAGAAAACGGAGTGTTGGCGGTGGTTTTAAGCTCGCGTTTGAAACAGTAGTAGCGCTAAAGTCATAGGTGGGCAGAAGATTTTGCGGTGGTTTTAACTTCGCGCAGAAAGTTCACCGGGAAACTGCGAACATAAAACCACCGCGAACATTTCTGCATTTACAGTAACAGAAATTAAGGAGACACTCATACTTATATATCGTTGAAATGGAATAAAGTTATGTTTAACTTTAGTACGAGTCTATAGAAAAAACAGAAACATTTAACAGCAGATGGGAAAAACGTGTAAAATTTTACCAGCCGATCCTACCACAATTGATTTATCATGACAGCTACAAAATTGATGATAAAAGACATAATGCGCCGTCTCATTACCTGATTTCGCTCGGAGATATTTACACTAGAACAAAACGGCGCAACAGGTCAGACAAACGCTGTCGCCAGACAATTGATGAGACGGTCTGAATAGAAAAGGCAGAAGGTTTCATAAATGGGCCAAAAGACCATCAGTGTCTATATAGTGTAGTAAAAAATTGACACCTTTTAATTGATCAAATCATCAAACCAAAATAGTACTTTTTCACATGATTTAAAGATTTGTATCAAATAAAGATAAAGAAAAGTTCATTTAATTCAATCTATAAGGATTTGAATCCGGACACTTTGGTGTGGAAGGAACTGAATATTTCATAGACATATATTAGGTTTATAACTTACTGACTTCAGGTTAAACTTAAACTTATAGGTTTATAACATCTACTAACATAATTCCACTAGGGTACATACAATGTAATTCCGCCACCCTGAAAAGATATGTCCAAACAGATTTCCAACCCAACATCCCCCAGTAGAAAGCACTCCTGGTGTGTATAAAACTGCACATACCTGGGGGGTGTTGCAGTAGAGATCTCTCAAACACACTGTTTTTCAAAGTGAAGGATTTGATATGTAACCTGGCAGATTAACGTTAATGGAGGTCAATGGAAGACAATAAAGCTTTGATGTGATAAAACAACAAATTTGTTTTTATGTGGCCCAATACATGGCATATGATCTAACTAATACAAACAAATAACTTTAAAAACAATGACTGAGTTAGTGGGGATGACAAAATCAAGGAGAGGAGGAAAAGAAAAGAAAATCAAAAGGCAGTACACCTTGATTTAATAAAAACGAGATATCAAAACAGGAAGTTCCGCTGCAGTACCGTAAGAAGCCGCTAGGGGGCCCAAAATCTAATCGTTCTCAGGTCTTATCAAAACCTACCAACATACCAAATATCAAAATAATCCATCCAGGCATTCTTGAGTTATGCTGGTCCGCTACAGACAAACAAACAAACCCACAAACGCTACCCTCTGCATAACCTTCTCGGTGAAGGTAACTACTTCCGAATAGTGGCAGGAGATGATTGTCGTTATATGTAATCAATGGCCATGTTCACTTCACCATGACTTAAAAGACAGTGACTACTGTTGAGATGACACCTGTACATGCATGCCCAGCAGACACTGACTGATTTCTGAGACCCTGACTTAACCGCCCTTCACTCACCAATCAGCACACAACACACAAAGGCCAGTATTGTCCATGCCAGGATTTGACATTTTCCTAAACACAGGTGTACATACTGCAAGGCTCGTGTGCATCATTATCCCGAGTTCCTGTCCAGGTAGGGATGCATAGTTGCCTAAACGCTGAACCGAGTCCAAAAACGTTTTAGGTTCAGGTCCGAAAAAACCTCTCTCAGTGATTCAAATCCGTACCTGAACCTGAATGTGACTTTAAGTACACATCTGTAGCTGCGCCATAAGTCAAGTGAATTGATGTAAAGACTACACTACCTTACAATTTACTTACTGGGATCACTTGCACTGTTGTGTCAGAATTTACTGAATAAACCAGACATTAAAAAGTTTGAGTTTATCTCAATCTGCAGTTATATATATGCTGTGTCTTTGATAGTACGTAATCTTTGTTAAAGAGTCTTCAACTTAATCTAGCCAAGTTGCTCGCGTTATACCGTTATAACATTATTCAAATACGTCATGGGTTCAAGTTCCGACTTATTAGGTCCGTACCTGAACCTAAACCTCTGGATTTGAATCTGGACCAGAACCTGAACATGGGTTTAGGTATGCATCCCTATTTCCAGGTAATTTCTTGTGTTGTGTTGTCTTGTGAATGAGTAACCTTAATAAATCTAACATATGTCAAAGTTGAAGAGGCAAGTCAGATGGCTATGAAATAAAAAGGTGCCACAAGTACTGTAAATTCTTGATTTGTTAACAGTAACTTAAGTTTAGCTACTTTTACGGTCACTAGTCGACCGCTAAAATTCAATCATCGAAAATATTTTATCACAAATTTGAGACACTGATGTTTGTTCCCACCGTTAAAACTAAATGCCGTGAACTGTTCCCTTTCCTCCAACCGCTGAAATCACCAAGTGCAATATTAAATGGACTTACAGTAGATCAAAACTACATCTGTATCATCATCAATATGTAGATGATGGTGACGATATGGGTTGTAAATGAGGTGACAATTTGGGTAGAAAGCCTCTGTAGAAGTTTCCTGTCAGCATTTTCATAGTATGATAATTTTTTTGCAGACTATATATATATGAACTATTTTCTGATGGCTGTCATTTCCTTATGAGTTCACCACCACTAAAATGGAAAATGAATTGACCATCAAAAAGTAGCCTCCGATGCAGACTCAACCCGGCTGTTTTCTTTTTCAAGTTATTGTTTTTATACTATTACATTTTTTTTTCTTATTGCTGGCCGGAAAAATAATAACTTGGAAAAGAAAACAGCCGGGTTGAGTCTGCATCGGAGGCTACAGAAAAAGACAACAGTAAAGGAAAACGGCCTCCCCCAAAATCAGAGCTTCCAGGTAACTAAAATGAAAC
Source organism: Branchiostoma lanceolatum (assembly GCA_035149815.1). NCBI lineage: Eukaryota > Metazoa > Chordata > Leptocardii > Amphioxiformes > Branchiostomatidae > Branchiostoma > Branchiostoma lanceolatum. The sequence continues at coordinate 15,589,979 of CM068875.1, read as the reverse complement.
TAAGAAGAAATCCAGCTAACCTGAAATCTAGAAAAAATGGCAAAGACTAATTTCCAATTGGCACAAGAAAAATATGGGTTTCTTGAATTTGCTCAAAACAGGGACTTTTATTTTTTCTTGTAAACAGAATAAAATGCTTGCTGAAAGATGTATTTTCTTAGAACAAGAAAAAACAAGAGAAATAAGAAAAGGCACTTTTGGTAGTGCAAGTGTATTGAAGGCAAGAAAATGTCTAAGACTTCCTTTTTTCACAACACAACACAACACAAGGCAAAATGTTAACTAAAAGTGGCATTCTGCTTAGCCAATTGTTTGGGAGTACATCTTTCACATACACCTGGATTTGAAAGGAATTTCCGTGCATAAAAAAGCAGTTGTTCTTACTCAGATTCACTTGCTTTTAACCAAGATCTCGTCAAGGACAACCATAATGATTGTAGCTTTTACTCACGGAGGTCCATCTCTCTTTGAACTGTATCATTATCTTGATCACGTCACTTGATAAAACCTCCACGATTGTACTTAAAGGCAAAAGAAAGACGACAGTGATGGTCACATCATCCCTGTGATCCACCTTTATCTTTCTCACCTTGACGGTTAAGCCAGGTAAGCTCGTCAAAGGTCAGATATGTCCAGATAATTATCTTTCCCCCGAAGTAGACAATTCTTTAACGTCTTTATGTGTGTCAGACACTAAGCAGTGCCAGGAGGGAGCCGCAGGGTTAGTTGATTTTAGACAAAGGGAGAAAGAACATTATGTGTTAACGCCCTTGAGTCTGTCATCTTAGGGAGGGTCTGCATGCTCTTTTTCGTATAAAGACCTAGGCAGCCTATTTTGATTTCACGCAATTCGTAGGGAAAGCTGTCTTATGCATGTAATTTGTAGCGAGGCAACCAAATTTTTCGTAGTGGTCTCCCTTGGCGTGATACCTGAGTGGTTCTTCTGGATTTAGTATAGAGCGTTGTCGGGACCACCCCCCCCCCCCATATAGACCCTCCTTAGGGTATGCATTGTTGCAAGGACACATGAATACAAACAACTAAATCCAAATGACTACAATGCAATAATTGAGAACGAGCAATGAGGTATGCATAACATTGACATATTTTGAACTGAAGAATTGTACCCTATATAATTCATTAGGACAGATTTCTTGAATTTAAGGTAAATGTGACACTCTGTCATGTGCCCCTGCCCCTTAAATACAGATGTTCACTGACAGGTGCTTAAGGGAGGTTTAAAACGAGGATTATCCAGGATGACACTAAAGTCCTGTCTACTGTCCTGTCCCTAAACAAATATTATGGCGTGGATGACAGAAATTACTTAGAAATCACATTTTGTCCATCTTCTAAGTTTCCAGTGTCAGAGCAAGGATATTAAAGTCAAGGCCAATCAGAGGTAAACTTTATAACACTATGTACATGTTTTTCACCATATGTATTAAAAGCCCAAGAAAATAACATAGTATCGCTCCTTTGATGTTGGGTAAAAAAGGTTTAAAAGATGTTTTAACTGGCACAGAGACATTAAGACGATTGTTATTCAGGATTTACTGGAATGTTATTGAGTGAAATTGTAGAAACATGTAACCGCCATTAACATTATTCCGCTGGGTTCATATATCTGCCACAATGAAAAACAGTGGGTTTGAGAGATCTCTAGTGCAGCATCCCCAGGTATGCACAGTTTATAATATACAGGAGTGCATTATACTGGGGGACGTTGGGTTGGAGATCTGTTTGGACGTATATTTTCAGGGTGGCAGAATTATGTACCCTTGTGGAATTATGTTAGTAGATGTTAGCTTTTGAAAGTATAAACACTTAAGTTAGCAGGTGGCCAAAACATGGAAAAGTTTACCAGCCAATCCTAGCACAATTAATCTATTGTGACAGCTACAAAATTAATGACATAATGCACCGTCTCATTATGCACAGTTTAGATATACATGTACAGGAGTACATTATACGAGGGGACGTTGGGTTGGAGATCTGTTTGGACGTATCTTTTCAGGGTGGCGGAATTATGCACCCTAGTAGCGTGCTTAGTCCAGTGGTTAGCGATCTTGCCTCTGGAACTAGAAGCCCCGGGTTCGATCCCGGCTGTGTCGCTCACCCGACATGCGCACTACCGGAAAGGGACGCAGTCCTTAGGACGTTAAGCCGTGGTCCACTGTTCACTGTGCTTCAGTCAAAAAGAGCTAGGGGAATTTCCCCGGTACAATGAACCTAAATACTGGACATAGCGTCTGTCTTCTCTGTCACGACCAGTGGAAGATTAGCTCATCTGTTCATTGAGTTCATTTGAGCTAAACTAGTTCGAGATCACTTTCCTTTCCTTTTTCCTGGTGGAATTATGCTAGTAAAATTGTAAGTACATTACAATAGTGTTTCTGTCTTTAACTGTGTACACAAAGCTATCCATTGTTCTACAACACAAAAGTGTAATACACAGTGCTAGGCATTGATTTTTATGGACAGTGATAAGAGGGGATTATATTGTTCATCCAGTCAAGACTGCCTACAGTACAGGTATGTCGGCGGAGAGACTATCCTATTGTTCTCACCTGGGTGCGACCACAGGTGGTTCTCCCCAAGGGCACAAAGGTCACATGTTAATGACAGAGAAAAGTAAACAGACCCTTAACCTCTCCTCACCCCCCTGTCATGTCGCACTTATCTAGAGTCGGGATCTTAAGCTCGGTGTCTCTTCGCATCAGGGTTTTTCTATGCTAATTTTCACTTGTCACTTTGATGAAATCATCATAACATTTTACTGTTCTGATGTTTCAATGTTCTATTGTCATTTGACAATGTTTGAGAGGTGTACTCTCTAAAGGTTTAATTGGGCCATTTTTTCCCAGCGAAGCTTTATCAATGATCAGATAAACTGATAATATGATAAACATTGCCAGAGATGTCACATTGAATTTATGCCTTCAGGAGGAATGGACTAAAATTATGTCATACAAAAATGCAGTTCCATTTCGAAGTAATCTGTCTAAAAATCCAAAAACAGTGGAAAGTTGAAATGAATACCCTAAATCTCTATCATTGGGCCAAAGCAATTTAATCAAGGGGTTCTATTGGTATATTCCTAATAGAATGTTTTTTTATGGGAGTGGAGTAACAAATTCCCTACCAGAAGTTCTTGCATCTAAATTGACTCACTTTAACACAAATTCTGTCTGTTAGACCTGAATCATGCAAGTCATTTACATGTATAACCAAGGAGGTTTTATATGGTATAACATTATAGAAATGAATTGTTATCAGCCTGTAGAATAATCTAAGTATTCTCCTAGCAGAAAGTAGACAAACTGCAGCAAAACTTGCTTTCTAGCCAGTAAAACAAACAACAAAGAATCTTGGCACAAGTTCCCGTAAGTTGGAAGATGCCATATTCAACAAGAGATATATTGAAAAAACTGCTACTTTCGAATTTTCTCATTGATTATGCAAATGACCCCCTATTTTGCATGATTTGCATTTCATCTTGTACATCTTTGTCTAAGCTACCTACATACCAAAAATCATGAAAATCCGTTATTCCTTTCTTGAGTTATCCTCTTCGGAAATTTTTGACAAAAACACCCCTGCAATTCAAGAACTTGCCACAAGGAGGCCCCTACTTATGTCACTTCTTTTCGAGCACAAGAGCTATCTACGAAACATATACTAGTACTGTGGCCATGGCATGTCCAAAACAAGAAATAGCAAAATCTGAAGTTCCGCTGCAGTACCGAGGAAAGCCGCTAGGGGGCCCAAAATCTAATCATTTCCAGTTTTTGTCCCAACATACCAACATGGCAAATATGAAACCAATCCAGCCAGCCGTTCTTGAGTTATCTAATGTTGACCAACAGACACACACACAGACAAACGCTAACTGAAAACATAACCTCCATAACATTTTCATAGATGTAACGAGATAGATGCGGTCAACTTTACAAACACCTGATTCACTGTCTTTGATTGCCGTAATGTACAAAGCTCATGTACAATCTATGGAATGATCTGAGTACCTACACTGGTATTCACACCTTTATCTTTAAATCAGCACAAACTCATCTGTGTACAATACGACATTGTTGTGTACATAACGAGCAGGTAAAACGCATTGCAGTTAAGAAATGAAAACAAGCATCGTACAAACGATTCAACTTCAACAAACACTTTAGGCATAACAATCTGCCATTTACAAACCTTTCAACACATTATATACAGTCTATGTGATTCTATCTGTGTTTTAAAGCAGTAGAATAGATCGTGAGTTGCCTTAGGACATGTCCACTCTATTTGTGACACTGAACAGGTTTGTGATATCACTGGCACCGCAACACTTGACGGTAATCCCAAAAGTATAGTATATCTGATATGTAGAACCTAAATAGCTGTATACAAGCGTCGCTTGGAGTAAGTGAGAGGTTATTTTGTGAATCATTAGTCCGTGATTATGTACAGAACACCTGGTACGCAGTGAGACATAACAGATGATAAGGATCGCAGGCTCGGAGCACAGATTCATATCATCATTACATCCGTCTTCTTCGTCCTTTGTTCTGTATAGAGGTATGTGAATGCATAAACATACTCTATAATGTGGGGTTAAAGGGGCATGTTGTAGAATTTGGTGGGCAAAAACTACAAATATTCAGAATTTGAAAAATCTACATTCAGATTCACATTTGTAACTTATTTGTAACTTATTTCCAACATATTCCCGTCATTTCGTCACATTTCCATCATTAATAAACGACGAAAATGAAAAAAGCGTAAAATCTGGCTTATTTGCATATCAGTTATCAGCCCCCATTTTATAATATGCAAATAAGCCAGTGTAAAACACTAAGACATTGACCGTTGCAGTGGGAGTTCGAGCGTCACAGGAAAATCACCACACACAAGTGAACAACTTCAAATCTTGTGCATTCGATCGCATGTTCGGTGGTTCGTCAGAATGTTGGACAAAATGGCGGACAAGTCATAAGCGGCGGTGGGAATTGCGTATTCAATTTTTTTTCAAGACGTTCGCACAACACTACAAAGTCGTATATCCATACGTGATGAATATTGCTGAGCAGTGTAATAAGGTAGATTCAACTTATGATGTAGAAAAATAACCCAAAACAGTGAATTTTGTTTTATGTTCTGATCACAATATGCCCCTTTAAAGGTGTTTGAACATTATGTTGTATGTGCGCTAAGCTGTCATCAATTTTATCTCAAGAGGGGACAAAACAGACAAAATTATTTGTCTAAATGCACATTCTGACCATCTGGTGACTCCGCCACTAAATTGAAAATTTATCACAGATGATTTAGCACATCATTAATGAAGAGAGAGTTTTGCATGTAATTCTCCTAAATGTTGACTCCAAAAATGTTTTAAATTATTTAAAAAAGTACAAGGTGAATTTAGGAAAGCTCTGAAGACAAAAAGGGGGTGGGACAAGGAAAAGATACAATGACGAGAGATGATGGTTAAAATCAGAGGCAAAAAAAATCATTCAGGACAACATGTCATATATCAAGATTGATGACTTCTGTATTGTATATCAATGTTCAGTCCCTAATCTAATCTAAAAAAAATTAATTTTTTTCTTCTTTTAACAACACATCAATTTTCCAGTTCTTTCTAACACAAGGTTTCTCTTTTGGACACTTTATCTAAGGTGTCATTACTTCTTAAATCACTTCAAACTGAAAGTACATTAAGACCACATCTTGTGTTTCCTTATTTTGGAAGAAAAGGGACTTTACTCAAGTGCTGTCTCTGGCTGTAATTCTTTTTCCGTCCCACTCTTTGGTCGAAAGTCCATGATGTTAATTTTCCTTTCATTTCAAGGTTATAAAAAATACATTTTCATCACTTTAATCTCATTAAGTACAATTTTTTTTTGGACTGTGAAATTTTCATCTGTTCCAACAAGCGAATTTCTGTCCGAGACAGAGGGACTTATCCTGGAGACAACCCTACTTTTAACTTTGACTCTACAACCTCCTTGTTTGACTCAAACACACACAACGTGGTCAAACGTTTGAAAGCTTCACTTTTTGTATACAGACGTGGCTACTAAAGAATTCATCAAATTTTTCCGCACCATTACACCTCGAGGGTCACAAAGAATTTGCGTCGCCGCTGCCGCATCCCCGCGACCGAGAACAAAGCTCTCGCCGCCACGTGCCAGCGACACGCACCTCGCAGATAACAAGCCCCCGACAGGTACAATACTGATTACATTTCAGGCCCTACAGGATGAGGAGATAAATGGAGAGATAACATTAAGTGGCTACACGAAGACACAAACACGACGACGTGAGCGGGGTTCGAAAAGGGAACTTAAGGGGACATCTCCTTTGTCTCGGATGTTGTTCCGTATACACGAGCATACTTCCGACAGATTTCACACGAATTGGTAAGATAAGCGTAGACAGTTAACTTCTTTTGTTTAAGTACATCTCCTAGAAACCAGAGCAAGAGTACTTAACAAAGTTCGCCAAAAATAATTACTCAAGCAACTGGATAAAATTTTTGAGTTTCTATCCAGTTGCTTGAGTATATATTTTTGGAGTATCTTTCTATCTCGATGTCTAACTTTCATCAACTTAACAAAGTAGTCTCTACATGTCAAAATAGATCCTTTACGAAAGTATTTCTGTCAGTAGTAAGTCCTTTGTCCTTTAAGTTGATGATAGGATCTAAGAAGCTAAAAGTTACAGACTAACTTTAAGTTACAGAGTCTGACTACCTTTAAGTTAGAAAAACATTCTCCATACTGCCTAACTGACTGTAACCAATAGAGAATAGGGTGCCAAATGACTACTTCAGTGTGCTAAAGCTTAAATTGAAGGTACAGCTTGAAGGTACAGCCTTTATAATGGTCTAAGGCCACACCAATTCAATTTCTTGGTTAACAGATTTTTTATTTCATTTTTAATAGGAACAAAAAATCATGAAAACAGAAGGCTGGGGTGAAAACTTGCACCTGACCCTGTTCACTCCCTGAAATTGTGTGCACCAAAGTACAAACTTTCCTCTGAGATTCTGTTTTCCTGTTGATTTTCCAATCTAGCATTTTTTTTTAAATTCCGTTAACCAAGAAATTAAATTGGTGTGGCCTAAGTTATGTCTGAAAATGTTTTTCGCTTCAGTTTTAAATGGTGAAACGAACTTCTTTCATTAGCCTGGGTGGCATAAAATTACTACCAGGGCTCCTACACTGGCTACGCTGAAAATCAATTTTTTTTCAGGGTAGCGAGTGTAGGAGCCCTGGTAGTATTTATCGAATGGCACCCAAGGCTATCTTCCCTAGCCACAGTCTCTAAATGTTTGAAATGGAAACAAACAATAGGTTGCAGACTCCATTTTTCAGTTAGAACTAATAGTACCGTAATCCTATGGACTAAAAAGATTAACTCAGGACTACTTCAAATTCTATTTGGGGCTAAAGTCGGATTAACGTGTATTCTGAAAATGTCTGCAGGTATGGGACCTTTTAATCACTTCTACATAACACAATTTCCAGAGGATTACGTTTAAATATTTTTACTTTATCAGCGTCACCTACAAACATAACAAACACAAGTAGTTACAATGGAACTGAAGTTTTCTAATGGTCGACTTGCTGACTGGTTCTTGTAAACAAGGCGGGTCATATTCCCCTTTGGGAAAACATATTCCCCTTTCGGAAAACAACTGTTGATCACATTCAATAGAGTATGGAACCACTGGAATTGGAGCCCACTGCAAGACTTAAGCTAGCCTCTACCAGGCCTTAGGTCACAAACTGTAACTCCTTTAGCGGACTAACTCCTTTGGTAATTTGTTATCTGTCTATTTGGCCAATTTCTACAATTTTTTCAGCGACCTTTGGAGCCTGGTAGAGGCTAGACTTAAGCCCCCATCTCACTGGATGTGCGGCACATTGGCGACAGAGCTCTCAGCAAATTTCATCTAAGAAAAAACAAATGTTTTTTCGCTTTGTGTGTTCTGTTGTCTTTATTCATTTATTTATTTATTGCACACCTCCAAAACTGGAAGGCATGGCGGAACAGGTCTACCCCCCAGAGGTCACCTTTTCAAGGCCGCCATGCCAATATAGTCATACTTGTACGTTTAAACTTTTGCATGACATTCTCATTAAAAGGTTAGGAGTTACAAGTTAGGATGCAGCAAGGCCACTAGCATGCCGCGGGTCCAGTGAGATAGGAGGGGTTTTATTGGGGGAAAATTTAACACTTACACACAGCTTACTGTACAAGTACAGCATAACGTCCTTTTCTGACTTAGTCATGATAGTAGCAGGGTTGATTTTTATACCTGTTGAACAAGCTTAAGGTTTTGACTCTTCCTCCAAACAAATCTCATGGAAGGATATTAAACTCATCGCTAAAAACTAACCTGTTGATTCTTTGTTCCAGAAGTCAAACCATTATTAAACTCCTTTCTTTCAAAAAGGGAGCTTTAACAAAGCCCCTCGAACAGCTGGGTAATTCATAGATTCTAACCACAAATTTAGAAACAATTACGGACCTTATCTTAAATCTGCTATCAGCTAGGATTAAGAAGACAAAGCTGGCAAGCTGTGCATATGGAAATTAGCTTTACTCCTTCCCGCTCTTTTTAATGAGCCCTCTGGCCCAAATGGAATTTCTTTCATCCTTCGACATGATTATATTCATGGTAAACAATTAAGGCTATTTAGCAGAGAGGCCTATCAAGTTTATACACTCGTCTACAGGACTGTCTAAAGGACCCGTCCCTCCATCCTAGGACGGAAATTTGCTTGTTGGGATGGAAGAAAATATGACTGTCCGTCAAAAAAACATCTCAATTTCAAGACATAGAATAGATAAAATTATATTTACGTATCAAAGCCTACAATATCAGATTTAACAACGAAAATTAACAACATAGGCATTTCTAGAGGTAAATTTATCTAGAGGTTTTTAGTCCCAAATGTGTGAGAAAAAACAACTTGGTCAGAGAAAAATATTCTAAGAGAAAATTTAAGTCTTCACTGACTTTTTCTCATTCTTGCACACAGAATAGTTTTCTTTCTAGAAGATAAGTTCTCTTCAACAAAGAAAAAACAAGTGTACCATTTTTTTTACTACTACTACTACCACAGGTGTACCATCACCAAGACATGGGCTGAAGAATCTTAACTCAATCAAGTGTTCGCCTCTGCGTCTTGAGCAATGCTCAAATCAGCAGAAGTCCTGGACTACAAACACGGGATTAACGGCCACATGTCGGTGATGAAATGATTAACACTGCCGCAGAAAACAACAGTACAACCTGGTCTTACATGATACTGCATAAAGACAAGTAGGAATTCGAAACATGTTAAAGCCCGCAAATAAGAAATTCAGCTCGGCCGACGTGTTGGCGAGCTTCAAATGTGCATTTTCGGCCAACGTACGACCGACGTCCTGTCGATTACGAGGGCTTCGGGCAATTTTTAGAAATCAAAGTTGATCCAAATATTGGCCCTTTACCAGGTTAGTCCATACTGACATCGTCCATGTCCAAGAGATGGTACCATCCCATGGGGGACTTTTAGTGTTCCACGGACGTCGCCCGAGATTTTCATAGGAAAATCCGGTCGACGCTCGGGCGATTTTGAAATTCGGCGAGCTTTGGGTGATCTACAAAGTCGGCCGACACTCCCATGAATTGTGATGGCGGCTTAAAAAGCACAGCTTGATCATTTGGAAAAATAGAGACACACACATCAGATAAAACTACAGGTGTCTGTTACATATAGAATACAACGCAGTGTATTCTGCATCGCCCGAGGTACTGGCCCGACTGCGGTGCAACCCGCGGGAGGGCCTGGACCAAGGGTGATACGGAATACATCGTGTTGTATTTTACTTATGTCATACCTACACGAAAAAAAACACATTTCAATGCGAAATGCGCCAGAAGTTGAGAGAGTTTTGTGTCCTCAAACAAAAAATTGTAACAACATTGATTTCAACACCGGATTCCGGTATTCGAATTTTCAACGGCAGCGCAACCGGCGTGCTCAAAAAGCATTCTAAATATTCTATGGAAGCCTGTGTGATACAAGTATAGAATGCGGAACACCTGTATGGAACGTTTTTTGCGGCCCAGGTATGACAATAGAAATTGTTATCATCAAGGTCTAGTCAAAGAAGTTTTCAACTTAAAGGAAGCCTAAGAGGTTAGAATCTTGGAAGACGCTTTGTCAAAGAAGGCCGACATATAGTTCCATTACACACAGGTGGTGTAAGGAATGGGTGACAAATAAGCACCTGATCAGAACAAATCCTCTAAATCTGATCCCTTGATCCTAAATCACTGGGATTTTGGTAACAGATAATTGAATTCCATAACACTCCACATTTTGTAATTGGCCTTCTTTTTTACCAATATCTTAAATACAGTGGAAGCCATTTATTTGTATACCTTATTATCATGATGGTATAATTCGGGATATTGTAAAACCATACCAAAACACTCAACCATTTACCATTCACTCTGTTATAAAAACAATGAATAATTGTATAGCCTTTATCATTATGATATTCCAAAGCAATTGTATAGAATTTTGTCCAACTACATCGTATGACCCAGAACTATACGTTAAAAGTTACAGTAAAAACAGAGCTGAATTTTTGAAATAACAGTTACTGTTAACATTACCTGGTGTATTAAAAGTGAAAAAAATTCACGAAATATCTGGAGAAATCTTAACACTCATAAGAGCAGAATCTGTTGCAACTGTATATCAAAAACAATGTTTCAAATATGAAAATAGTTAATGTTTCATACTACAGCAATATTTTGCAAAGCACAAACATAACACGTTGATGAAGGTTAGAGATCCAGGTAATAAGATGACCAAATGACAGTTACTCATGACAAGCAACTTTCAAAATTGTATCCAGTCGCTCGAGTAACTCTCACAAACATAGCATGCTTCTAATGTTTTCTCTTGTTTTGATAACAACACTAGATCCACCAGTTGTTGACAAACAAACGGCACTTTTTGCGTCCACCATTCAGCTAGCTTACAAAGACTTCATCCTTCGGGCAAAATACCACTGACAGCCAGAGTTTCTTTAAAATTGTGTGAGAACGCGTAAGGAATAAGATTTGTCACCTGGACCCCCAACATAGAAAGAAAGCTTAGAATTTAGACCTTACTGTCAAAAAGCAAACCGTCATGTGTGGTCAAGAGTGTCTTTATACAAAAGGTAGATACCATACAGGTGTGTTTCAAGTCATTTGATACTTTGGGTATTTTCTGTCTTGTTGGCGTTATTATTCAATAAACTGGCAGCAATCACCTACTTAGCATCTAATGATGTCTTTAATGTGTTAATGTCGTCAAAATGACCACCATAAAAAGCTTTAATGTGCTAAGATTGTCTATTGTGCCTGGCTTAATCAAATACTTAGTCGGGTAGTGCATAGCTTGTGGCCAGTGAAGCCGTACCTTAAAAGTTTTGTTTGATATATTTTCTACAGGGTTAAACGAGGTTAAAACGTGTGGCTTGTTACCTGGCAACTGTTATGTACATAATCTCAGACACCTGTCTCGTGAGTTAAGAAGACTTCTGTGAGTAAACTTGTTATTGTAAACAAGATGGCTAAGGCCTGATTTACACACGCGTTTTTGAGTCAACTCGGGACTGTGTAAGGAGGACCCTAGGCCACACAAGTAGCGTTTTCTAGTAGGAAAACTTCACTTGAGCAACCCAAAGCTCTTCATACACAGCCCCGAGTTGACTCTGAAATTTTTTTGTAAATCGGGCCAAAGTAAAGCTGTATGCCTCTACACAAAACTGAAGACATTCCTTCAAGATATGTGATTTGTTTGGATACATATCTGTAGTAAGCCCTGTTAGAACTAAAAAGACCTAAAAAAAACAAATTTACTCATTAATAATTTAGAATGGTGACCTCTTTTTCCATAGAGCAGTTCAATTTCTTTTTTGTCTTTTTGGGACTTTTCAACAGAAAAAACCAAAGGTACAATGATTAGAAGAGGATTTTTAAAACACTAAGAAGACCATCAAACGACAAAGAAATATTGAAAACAGCTTTCAGGAAGAAATTTCAAGTAGTAAATTTTACAGCACTGCACTAACGCAATTAGCAAACAATTCGGCTTAAGTTTAAGTACTACTTAAAGTATCATCTTTTTCTTAGTCAAATCGGTGGGGAGCATTTTGTCAACTTTTCTGTTGAATGTTTTAACCACCTGCTGAGCAATATAATTAAATGGTCTCTAAACCACTTATCACTCTGCTGCTAATTGTTTTATGGCGGGTGCAAATGACCCTCTGTCAATTAAGGCCTCCGTGCTAAGTGCCTTAGTGACTCGTCCCTACAGGTTGTCGTGCTTAGTCATCAGATGCTGTCTGTTTTTGTCTGTTTGTTTGTTTGCTTGTTTGTTTCTTGCTTTACTCTCCAAGCAGAAATTGGGGTTATACCCCTATGCTCCAATACACCTATGTTCCGATACACCTTTGGTCTGACACATATATGTTCCAACACACCTATGTTCCTACACACCTTTGGTCTGACACATACATGTTCCAACACACCTATGTTGGAAAAGAAAAGGCTAAATTGATCTTACAAACCAGGATTTATTTAAATGCAAACTTAGTACATATTGACATGTGACAACCCCTGCATGGTATACATAGGAAAATATATTCTGTATATTATATTATATTATATTATATTATATTATATTATATTAAAGAATGTTTAGACGATAGAAATTCCTCCAATGATTGTAAGAACCCATTCTAAAGCCATACTATGCACTCTTGTATTAGGAATAGATCAGCCCTTAGATATTTATATTGGACTGTAGTTATGTACCAGCCATACTTTGTACCTTGTACAATTGTTGTGCAATTAAGTTATTGTGTTCCTACACACCTATATTCCAACACCCCCAACTTGAGAATTAAACACTTAATTTACTAACATAAGGGTGTTGGAATGTAGGGGTGTTAAAACTTGGGACTGTCCCTAAAGTTGTAGGCTGAGATTGTTACCTTCTTCTGATTGGTACCCGCTTTCTGACAGTCGTCCCTCCAGAAGGTAACAATCTGCCCCTCCCACCTCTGCTTGGAGAATATCTTTCCTCAGAAATTTTTCTTTAGCTTGGAGAACAGGCTTGCATCTGCTCTGTAGTTCATTACAAGTCAATAGTAATGAACAATGCTAACAGAAAAGCTGAACATGGCCAGTACTGCCAGGCTTCAGAAGTTTTCATACCAAACTCTTTCCCCCAAAAAACATTCTTTTCTGCTGACTTTTCCTAATACCTGGTGCCAGACTGCAGCAAGACTACATACTAAGGCCACACCAATTTAATTTCTTGGTTAACAGTTTTTTTTTATTTTAGCACAAGGACATCATGAAAACAGAAGGCTGGGTGAAAACTTGCACCTGACCCTGTTCACTCCCTGAAACTGTGTGCACCAAAGTACAGACTTCCCTCTGAGATTCTGTTTTCACGTTGATTTTCCAATCTAGCATTTTTCTTAAAAATCCGTTAACCAAGAAATTAAATTGGTGTGGCCTAAGTACTAGTTGCCTGCCTGTCTAGAGTCAAACTGCCCTACAGTTAAAGTGTAGTGTCAGTTCACAACATTACTGTAGATTGTCAATGACTTGGTATTCATACAACATCTAATATCTAAGAAATACTCACTGTCTCTAACCAAAGTATCAGATTGAATTCTATTTTCTTTTAGAAGACTTACTGTGACTCCAGTATGTGAAAAGTGGCATACAGTTGGCTTTTCTGACGATATCCTATCTTCAAATTTCAAACAAGCGTCCTTTCCGATATTACAACTTTGCTCTCTACTGTAGCTAGGTCTCTATGTATTTTGGATCACTGTAATCTTGAAGTGGCCTGAGATAAATCAGTTCCTTGCCACACAAACTGTTTGCTGTCTTTAATAGCAACCGTTCACCGACAGTAGGACTTAAACTCAACCAGTAGCAGCTCAGTGTTAAATTTGTCTGTCAAAGCAAGAATATCTAAACCTACTTCGTCACAATGAAGTCACAGTGACAAACGAAAGTTGCAATGTTATAAAAACATATATCAATTCAACACAGCAGTGTTGAAAAACCACAAACCAAAACACACAAGCTTACGAACAAAAGTTTCTCTGTCCATTCTTTTAACAAAATCCCTAACAAACAGAAAATTGTGAGAAGAGTACCTAGGGTTACAGGCCCTGATAACCCGTTCTTTGTGGCCTGTTCTTAAAATTCCCATTGACACGGGAATGTTAAAAGCGGGGAGTTGCCGGGAAGTTCCCTCCGACGAGTTGCTAGGTGGCCGACACTTCCGAAGCCGGAAGATAACGTTCATCGGATACCCATCATTCTTTGCCGCGGAGCCACGTGGAGCGACTATCGCGACTTTGCACAACAATCAGACTGTTTACGCACCAATTGGATAAACGTTAGGGCGACCAAGTGGGATTATGCAAACTCTCATTAGCACGATAACGCCGTGTTGGCACAACCACCACCTAGCCACCTCAAACGATCGCTGAAATCCGTGCACCGCTGGAATTTCCAAGTTATTTCAGAGGGCTAATTTTTAATCAAGCAGTTTGTTGGAATTTACACCGAAGCTTAACGGGTTTCCCTTGAGAACAAGCTGTCTTGAAAATTTAATCAAAGTTTTTAATTAAGAGAGGATTAAGGCCACCTGTCCTGTGCATTGGTATTAAGGGGGGGGTTGGCCGACTCTGACCCCCTCAGGTGAACGAAAAAGATAAACAAAAGGGAAGAAGGGCACGGTTTGTCAGTTGTATTGTTTGTGACAATAGGTGTAGGTAAGATACTTTTCTGTGCTTCAGCTATAGCATTACAAGTAAGGCATAGTGCCAATCCTAATGTCCATAGGTTAGCGGGCGTAGTCCAGTGGTTAGCGATCTTGCCTCTGGAACTAGAAGCCCCGGGTTCGATCCCGGCTGTGTCGTTCACCCGACATGCATGCTACCGGAAAGGGTCGCAGTCCTTAGGACGGGACGTTAAGCCGTGGTCCACTGTTCATTGTGCTTGTCGAAAAGAGCTAGGGGAATTTCCCCGGTACAATGAACCTGTAAATACTGTATAGCGTCTGTCTTCCTGTCACGACCGGTGGAAGATTAGCTCATCTGTTCATTGAGTTCATTTGAGCTAAACTGGTTCGAGATCAGTTTCCTTTCCTTTCCTTGTTGAAATGACTGAAGGCAAGGTGGTCTAATGTGGCAAGGTGGTCTTTTGGTTGTTGACTTAGAATCTAAAGGTTCTGTGTTTGAATCCCGGGCAGGCCCCTGGGTGTTTTGCCCCTGAGAAAGACACTTTTTTCACCTACGTCCTCAGGTAGAATTAGTAGCTAGCTTCGGTTTAATAGGAAAGTCCTCTCGTATGAGACGTAAAGCCGGAGGTCCCGTGTTTGAGGAGAGCCATACTTCAAGCATGTTAAAGAACCCACCACACTTACCGAAAAGAGCGGGGGCTAAAGTGAGCTCAGAGTCTCCAAGCAGACCCAACGGTTGCAAAGACCGTATCCAACTGGCAGAAGGAGTTTTAAAAATGTATAGCAACCGGTGGTGCCTGACAACTTCCCTGGCTGACTGGAGCTTCTCTGGCTAGCTTGTACGATTTTAGCACCGTGGAGATCTACTTGAAGTGAGCGTGAGTGGATAAAATCTTACAGTCTGTATAGAGCTTGTACATGCTGTACAAAACAAGTTAAACTTTCTGTTTTAACCCTGATCAATAGTTTACCCCTTCTAACTCCTCATCATAATATGTCACCAAGAAAAATGTGGTATTTGTCTCAGTCTGGATATGAAATAAAATGCCCTTAAGATTCTCAAGAAGTTGTAGAAAAATCAACTTTTATAAGTATGACCCTGTGAATCTAGAAGAATATCTTAAGCACTATTAGAAGAAACAACAAAAGTATTAAAAGCAAACATATTAGTGTTGGAAGAAAGTTTAGCACTGTATTATGATTTCTACCAACACAGATGAGCTTCATGATAAAAGTATTAAGTTTGAGAGGGCTTATGTATTCCATCAGTGTTGTTGTTGTTATTATTGATGTTCAATGGTCCCTGATCAACAACAAAATCATCCACACCAATTAAGTCATCCATTTATTCAGAACATACCTGTAACAAGGTACAAACCACTAGATGTCAGATAATAACATTAGCGACTGTTATTATCATTGCAAATTTAATATGCTACTTCTTATGGTGAAATTCCACCTGTGCAGGCATTCTATGATGAACAAGAACAGTATCATGTGACAGAATGTACACAAACTGATAATCATAAAAAATTACTGATCAGTGTATTTTTGCATTGGAAATGCCTAGGAAAAAGTATGTATCAACACATAGCTGTGGAGATGCCGTTAGCATAAGGCAGGATAAAACACATTTTACTTTCAAGGCATATGAATAAAACAGTTTGATTTGATAAAATGTCAAATGGTAAGATTTTAAGACGTCTTAGATTCTGATTTCTTCTTTTCTTTAGCAGCCACTGTTTCTGTATTAGTACTCTGCCTTCAACTATTTCTGTTCCTCACCACAACCCTAAGAAATGTTGGCTACCGTATTATGTTCTCTACATTAAACTTTCCTGTCTTTTCACCGATTGGACAGACACAGCAATATCGTAGAAGTGCGCACTGTCACAAACACAAGAGTAGGATATAGTCGCTATTCCTAGTCGACGCCTTTGGAGGTTTTATATATAAAGCCTCCTTGCTTAAACTATTGCCAGCTATAGGGAGAATATTTGCCAGGGAAGTTTGGCCACCAGAGGGTTTCATTTGCAAGCTCCGTGGGGGAAATACACAGAGTGCCATCACGCTACAAGGATTTAAAAAAATACATGAATGAACTTTATTGCTCAACAATCGTACATGGTACAATGTATGGCATTAAATCAACAATACTACAAGGCTAATCTATCCTACCTAACGGCGGATTGACTCTACCGGACAACTATTCCTTTCTTTTGCCGAATTCTACGATCCATACGTATATAGGAAGGCCTGGCGGAGGCTAATCCATACACCCCTAGGAAGGCCTGGTGAAGGCTAGCCCTAAGGGTTAACAGTGGGATGTCGTAGGTAAGTATCTGTTACGCACCATTCAGGTGTTCACACCTCCCAGGGAGGTAAAGCCCCCATCATACCTCCAGTAATCCCAGCTCCAGGCTGCAGGGATCCCACAACGTTTACTCACAAACAAAAACGCTGATGCAACTCAAGTGGTATATAATCATACAGATTGAGGACACCTTTTGTTGAAATGTAGAGTTTTAATTTGGATTTTCGGTCATTTTAACTTCTTTTCAACAGATATTCATATCCATTGATCACGGGTAAAAAGGAATCATACTATCCTTGCGTATGTCAACCTTTTGTTGAAATGTACAGTTTTGATTTGGATTTTTTCAGTCATTTCAACTTATTTTAAATAGATCTGCATATACGTTGACCAGGGGTAATAAGTAATGATACAATCCTTACGGAATACATATTATGATCCTTACGGAGTTCATACGATCCACTACGAAGAAACATACGATCCACTAATACAGTCAAACCTGTATTAGCGGTCACCTTTGCATAGCGGCCACCTGCCCATAGTGGTCACTTTTTGTCGGTCCCTTGGATTTTTCCCATTGACATAAGCATTAAGAATTAGGCTATAGCGGTCACCTGTCCAACGCGGTCGCGGCCAGACGATTTTCAGTCCCGCGAGTACTGTAACACTGTCGGTAACGGTCACGGCGCGCCGGTAGAAGCCGCATCGCCACCGCACGCCGGGTTCAAAATCTTCCTTTTTTCACGCAGTTATCAAATCTATGTGGACTCAACTGGATAGGATGATAATAAAGAAAACCAGAATGTTTTATCTTTGTTAGAAAATCCATGGTTTGACGCGAAGTCAGTATAATTTTCTTCACATGGCTTGCGTTTGTACATCGTAGCAAAATTGACCATTTCTGTGCATTTCGACTGGACAAATATTACGGCAGCTTTTTGGAAAATACAACTCGCACATGTAGCTGATGCGGTAAGTTCGGGAAATGTTTGAATGCCGGCCCAATATCCGTTTTCCCCGGTGCTCAAAGTCAAAACGTGTTTCGCACGATTTTTAAAATGGCGCTGATAGTCAGCAGCACAAAGGTCAACGGAAGACACCACTGTTTCGGAGGTATAATGCACTAAATTTATTTTGCTGTAAAGTTTCACTGAGGATAATTACTTTACTAAAAGCTTCAAAATAAATATGAATAACATTAATATGATGCAAAATTTGGGCTATTGCAATTTTCTGAAAAGAAAAAAGCCATCAAAAGAGCGACCTTCTTCTGAGTACCCTATTAGCATAATGGTAGAAGCTGATAATGACATGCGGGAAGCGAAACAACAACAGACTAAGGAAAACTATCGCCACGATTTCATGTTTCAAAACGGTCGAAAACGAACAGTAAGTGGCAACTGAGCAACATGTATTTTGTATCTTGAAAATATGTGTCACTCGTGGTCAATTAATCGACATTTTCTCCATAGCGGCCACCTGTCCTTATCGGCCAGTTTTGGCCAGTCCCTTGAGTGACCGCTATAGACAGGTTTGACTGTACTAGGAAACGTACGATCCGTATGAATTCCGTAAGGATCGTATGAATACTTTGACACAGAAACTTTCCATATGATGAAATTGTCCATTTATAAACTAAATGGCTAATACATGTACATTTGTACTAATAGTAATTAAAACATTTGAAACGTTTTCCAAAATAGACAATTTCTTTAAACAAACTTTTAAACCACTTATGTCACTTAGCGTTATATCAGTAAAAGCAAACTACAAACTTTAAGCTGAGGTTTTCACAATTTTCCCAGCAAAGCACAAAAATCATATGGGAAAAAAGTCCCCTACCTAGTTTTAAATTTTACTGTCAGTGGTTCTAATCCAGTTGCTTTTCTTTGACTTAATGAGTGATTTAACCTCATAACTTGCTTGTGATCAAAAAAGTTGAATAGTTGCAAAGAAAAGGAACTTCAATGAAAAGGATAGACCACCATGGTCAACTGAACATGACTACTATGCCACCTACTGACAGAGCTAGGAAGTGCAAGTCACCCAAAGAATGCACTTGTGAATGGCAGTGTGCCTGTTTTGAGGGGTATCTGTTGGTGTCGACTAAAACGAAAGCAAGAGACAAGTAAAAACACCCCAATCCCTTGGATTCATCACTTTTAAGATGCTCTTTTGTGACTTTTGTCAAACGCAAGAAAATATTTTGACTACCAGTTTTTAACACAATTAATCCAGCATTATTGGAACCCTTGTCTTTTAACATTCTCCCTGCTGCCTAACTCTGTAACCAATAGAGAATGGGATGCCAAACGGCTACTTCAGTGTGCTAAAGGTTAAACTGACTTTTTATCCAGCATAAAAGTCCCCGTGGCGCAAGCGGTAACGTAACCCGCTGCTTTGCCATCTGGATCAAATTCCACGGATCCTAGGGCCCGTGTTCGATCCTAGGGGTCGACTCCAGCTCGAACATGTTGTAAGGGATTGCATTCATCATTTCGGATGGTGATGTAAAGCCGGCGGCCCTGTGTATGAGGGAGCTTCAGGCATTAGCCTCAAGCGTCAAACCTCTGCACGTATAAGAACCCAACACACTTATCGAGACGAGTAGGGGTGACACGGTGTGCTTGGCCAAAAACTCGAGCCGTAGCGAAGCTGCATTGCACTACCACTAGCTACTTGAAAAAGCATCATGCTTCACCTCAAATGAGGATGCCTTGAAACGAATTACGAAAACAGCATCTGATAGCGATCTGACATGTTATTCCTGGTGACCAACAACAACAACAAGCCCAGAATGTTAAGAGTTGTTTAGGGTCGACTTTGAAGTTTGTCGTGCTTAATGGTTCAGATTGGCGGCAGTCCTGTTTGTTGACAGTAATGTCTAAGATGGCAGACATGCTCCCAAGTCCTAATTGCAACATCTAACAAAGCTTATGTCTAGCTTTCTTTAGATTGCTACAGTTACAACACTTTCAAAAGCAATCTTGAGTTTTCAATTTATTTCTGAAAAAAAAGGGTATTCTGTGAAAGCAAGGAGGTTATATTGGTGAAAGTCTTAAAGTGGCTATGTTACAAATGACACTAAAATACAACAGTTTCTGATTATAAGCAACAATCATAAGTATTGTTCAATGAACAAAGATGTTTGCACAAATATCATTATTGAATATAATATACCAGAAAAGGTTGTATATTTTGGTGTCATAAGGTGATGAGGAATACAAAATGTGAATTTCTTTTATGCAATAATTTGAGCACAAAAATGACGAGTACTCTCTCTTCGCAGCCAGGGGCTGAATTGCGAGGAGCGCATAATTTGCAGGGCTAGATCGCAAAAGTCTGGAGTGGCTGCCATTCAGCGCTAACTCAGGTGACCTCAATATGACAATTGCCCCATGTGCGGCCATAGGACTGTAAGTTTTGAACCACTCATACCGGGAAGGACCCCTACTCTTTACGATAAGTGCGGTGGGTTCTTTAACGTGCTCGAGGTGTAGCTTTCCTCAAACACGGGACCTCCATTTAATGTCCTATCCGAGGGACGTCCCTAACCAAAGCTAGGTACTCATTTTCACCTGAATGAAGGGGGGAAAGACGTGTAAAGTGCCTTTTCCAAGGGCACAACATCCGGGCATATCGGTGGTTTGGAACCCGGGACCTCTCGGTTGTGGGCGAAACACCCTACCGATTGCGGCACACAATGCCACTAATCTATCGGGCGATCATGACTGTCCCAAAGCTGCTCACCATGAGAAATCCTAACCCTGATAAGCCTTGATGGATGATGACAGGCCAGGAGTACAAAAAAGGATGTATAAGACCACAGGCTTTGTCTTGTTAAAACATATGATAAGGAAATAACAGAGCTAAGCAGGAATTTGTCACAGGATATTGATTGAGTAGCAAGGTTAACAAAATCTTAGAGACACAATACGTGTATCTTCTTACGACAATACATCCTAAAGCTACAGCTTTAAATGGCCACTCATTCTAAGACTCAATTCACAGGACATATAAGTCATAAGTTCACAGCATATATGTGCCAGAGGTTCTACAAAATTGTACAAAATTTCGAAGATAAAATGCAGCAAGGAAGAACAAAGAAAGGTTCTTCATAGATCTTGCTTTGAATACATTATTTTTATCAGCTGATTTGAGCAAAGTTGCATGTAATGGTTTGAGGTAAACAAAACATAGAACCCTGTAAATGATTGTAAATTCCAAATTCTTTTCAAAAAAGTCACTTCACCAAAAAAAGTCTCTGATTTCATCCAGCCACGTATTTAGTGCTTCATCTACATCATAGCCTTATCTCAGAAAATGATAAATTATTCATATGCCCACAAGAACTCTATCAAAAAGTTATCAATTTTCTTTGACAAATCTTGATGTACTTATCTGCGGTGATCAGTGAAATTTGCAGGAGAATGCACGAGATTCCTCCCTGCTCTGATAGTGTCATCATCCGTCATGTGTTATCTATGCTGAGGGAAAAACTCATCATGACAATATAATTGAAGTCTTTGTACTGCTCTTTTATCAATAGAATAGATGGTAAAGGAATAAGAGATAGCATCGGTAAAGGATTCAGTTTCAGTAGGGCCAACGAAAATCAGATATCTGAGTACGAAACTGATTTTACACCATCTAACATGATACATAATTCCACCACCCTGAAAAGATACGTCCAAACAGATCTCCAACCGAACGTCCCTCAGTATAACGCAGTCCCATATATCTAAACGGTGCATATCTGGGGGTGCAGCACTAGAGATCTCTCAAACCCACTGTGTTTCGAAGTGGCGGATTTATGTAACCCGGCGGATTAATGTTACCGGAGGTTAATGGTAGATGTTCCAAAATCCAAGCATTTATTAAAGGTCAAATACCCAGACAATGTTTTAAAAAAAAAGTTATCTTAAAACACACTTGTAGACTACATTCTAACTCATTACAATGTCTCTTCCCAACAATGGCCCAAATTAAATTTCCAGCACAAAAGATTATCTTTCAATATGAAATCCTGTTCAGCTTAAAGGCTTTGAGTTCAACATGAATAAACATAAAACATGGCTTCCCTGTGCATTTTTTTCCACACCCCGGATTAGAAGTGCAAAGCCTTTCAAGATCACAACACGATACCAAAAACCAGCTGTTTAACAATCATAAACGGACACAATTGTGGGTGCAGATCTTTAAATCTAGAGGCTGAAACATAATTACGGCGACGAGAAAATTTTCCATTGTAGGTTTCCAGAGATCTGTTGCGGAGAAAGAAAAGTAATTCTACAAGCTTTGTCAACATGCCTAAATCCGTAGAAAGCTGATTTAATTATATTTTCATTGGTTTGAATTTCTGTCAAACATGATTAGACACAAAAGGCAGGAAGTTCCGTCACTCAAAACATGCGACACGGATTATCCGAGGTCTTTCAGACAACAGGTATTCGGAAGCTGCTACTTAGCGGCGGCGCTTTGATCAGGTAGAAGTTACTTTGAGCCTTCAATCACTTTAAGGCATCTTTAACAATAGCCACCTTTCTAATGGTATGAGTAGAATGGAATCTGTGTATGATTTAGGTTTAGGATTTGTTTTTGTTTTATACTGCAAAAAGTATGATGTTCAGAGTTCAGGCGTTCATTTAGATTTGTCAACATTTTTACACGTCGTCCAAAGAGATATTTTTTTGCTTTGCCACTAAAAGGTGTGGAATACGACAAATTAATGGGAATGTCCTTGTGTTTTCAAACTCTTCAATACTGTAATTCACTTTATCTTCACGCTAGCAAAATTTCACGGTGCAAGGAAAATTGACATTTTCACTGAACTTTAACTTCACGGTGGCGGCAAGTGATTTACAGAACAGATGTGTGAAGGAATCCTAAATAATAACAACAGTTTTTTCCACGGTGATGATAAGTTCATGGTACAGAGGTGACCGTGAAAACAGTGAACATAAAGTTACAGTGAAAGAAACAAGAATTACTGGACACAAATCTTTCATTCTGTATCATGTATGAAGCTTGTTGTAAGAAAACAGCCCCTGACAAAGAAACAGAATTCAAAGTTGCTGGGCTTTTCTCTTGTGAATTGAACAGTGATGCAGAAATCAAGCCTGGTCCAAAATAGCTAGCAAAATTCCTGTCTTTCTTCTTTCATGTCCTTATTTCTTTCACCACAAAAGGAGAAAAAAATTTCACTCTTTGCTTTCTTAACCTTTAGCACTCTGAAGTAGCCGTTTGGCACCCAATTCCCTTTTTATTACTGTGTTAGGCAGCCTAGAAGTTTAAAAAGGGCTGGAAAACTTAAAAGTGCTATGGTCATAATACTTATAGAGAGAAAATTAAACTTAATCCACTGTCTTCTTAAGCCCAAACTCTTTGATCTCTGAGTGCTTAATTCACCTGTTAATTGCGGGTAATCTAGACCACAGGCTCCACATCAGTCTTATGCGACAGGTGGCACAAGCTAGCGTCCCCCTGGGGCAAAAGGTAATTAAGAACAACCAATTGTGCCCCACAGAAACCTTAATTAGTTCTCAGACAAGCTGTTTTCTTCAAACTTCCTAATTTCGAAAAATAGAGGCTGAAAGACAAACTTCAAATTAACATTAGTTTGCCGTGTTACAACATGTACATAGGCACACCACTTTGAAAAACAGTGGGTTTGAGAGATCTCTAGTGCAGCACCCCCAGGTATGCACAGTTTAGATATACATTTTTCTACAGGAGTGCATCATATTGGTGGACTTTGCATTGGAGATCTGTTTGAATGTATCTTTTCAGGGTGGCGGAATTATGTACCTTGGTGGAATTATGTCAGTAGCTGTTATTG
Organism: Branchiostoma lanceolatum; assembly: GCA_035149815.1. Lineage (NCBI taxonomy): Eukaryota > Metazoa > Chordata > Leptocardii > Amphioxiformes > Branchiostomatidae > Branchiostoma > Branchiostoma lanceolatum. Next base: position 15,565,993 of record CM068875.1, on the reverse strand, counting down.
TATGGCACCTGCAATTTCAAAGGAAAGCTGCTACGATAATAAATGTATTATAAGACACATGATTTCTTTGGTAGGCTAAACTGAAGGTATTGTTCTCCAATCATCTTCTTCATTTTGTAAGCAAAGAAAAGTAATGCAAGCAAAGCGAATAGTTTCAATTGCCGAGCATTGAATCTAATGTGAATTCTCGCCTTTGCAAGTCTTTTAATAGCTGTTATTAATACATTAAACAGTACCAAGAAGAGATACAGATCTTATAAATTAATACTAGAGATATGCATCTGATACCGATTATTTCAGATTTCACAAAAACAACAGGGATGCACAGGTTTGTTAATTTGATTAGGTTTATAAACATTAAAAGGTTTTAGTTTGTTTGACGCCAATACACATTTTTGAAGAAGGATTTAAAAACCTTTTACTTAAGTATAGCTAGACATAGAAACCTGTTAATCTAACAATACATGGTTACCAATTTAGCGATGATAAACTAAATGCCGAAATGTTTGTGGTGGTTTTATGTGTGCTGCGACCGTTTCACCGCGAACTTAAAATCATCCGTGAACATTTTTGCCCAACAACAGCACAAGTTTTTATTTTAACCTCCTTGTTTTTATTAATTGTTGCCTAAACTTTCCATTGGATTTTCCTGGTAATAGTAGAACGTGCTTCTGAGACAGATACACTTTTTTCCCTTCAAAAGAAAAAGAAAAGAAAAAAAGTTGCCTTCTTTCAGAGTATACAATACAGAGCTGTCCCCAGCTTTAAATATTTTGTCCATTCCACTCATTGTTTTGGATAGCTTGTTGTTGATTTTCGTTCTTAAAATCTGTCATTTTAAGCTTTCGAAAATAGGTCTTTCAAATGAAGTTCAGATTTTTGTATGGATGGGGTGAAATTTGTCCCGACAAGCAAATTTGCTTCCATGGACTGAGTGAGGGGCCCTAGAGACAGACCTAATACAATACACAAGGAACCTGTATAGTTTTATGCACCACAAAGTCTATGTTTTAAATCCACAAGATTACAGGTTTAGCATTGCTTTGTATTGTGACAAAGTTTTGTGTATTAGCTCCATGGTATTCCACTGTCTACCTGCACTGTCTTCTTTGCCCTAGGCCTGTACTTAGCTAAGACAATAAAGGCATAGTGCCACAGCGGGAGGCCATTGTCTTATCTGATTGTTGTGGGAAGACCTGTTGTACCTGGGGAATACCTGCAGCAAGGGGAATTTATTGTCTATTCATCTTCATTTCAGTCATCTCCCCTCCTCAACACTATAATCACTCAACCACTTAGCTGTAATTTTGGGGAAATAACGACTGGGGTAGTCTTAATTCTTTTCAAGAGTTCTTCAACAATAACAGTATTGCCGAAAGCTTTCTTGGACTGTAAGAAACATATATTATTACCCATTCCATGCACTCATATAGCTGTAATTTTGGGGAAATAACGACTGGGGTAGTCTTAATTGCTTGCAAGAGTTTTCAACAAATGAGTCTTGCTGAAAGCTTTCTTGGACTGTTAGAAACATATATCGTTACCTATTCCGTGCACAAAGTTCTGAGTCATAGTAGAGTGATTAGTAAAGTAGCCTTTCTATGTAAAAAAAAGCCTTTCCCAAGGACATATAATGACAAGCCAGGTAATGTTAGGAATAGAACCCATATCCTCTCGATTTTATGTCACTAGCCTAGCCATTAATCCATTCAACGCCACTTTCAACTTCTGAGACTGTTAGAAAATAAACCATTACTTATTTGACGCACATGCTGAAAGCTCTGTGTCACATTTGAGTGACAATACTTAATTTCTCAGAGAAAACATGAGAAGGGAGAGAATTGAAAGTCTAGTCCAACATGGCAGCAACTATATCCAGGGTAAAAGAGTGGCTGAATCCTTTTTGCTTGTTTTGTACCTTCAAAAGTTTGGAGAAAGTTTGACTGTCCTCTCTTGGACTCAAAAGTGGCATTGAATGACATCTGTATATATTCTACTTAGTACATAATTCCACCAGGGTACATAATTCCGCCACTCTGAAAAGATACATTCAAACAGATCTCCAACCCAATGTTCCCTAGTATAATGCACTCCTGTATATCTAAGCTGTGCATACCTGGGGGTGCTGCACTAGAGATCTCTCAAACACGCTGTTTTCTAAAGTGACAAATTTATGTAACCCGGCAGATTAATGTTAATAGAGGTTAACTAATGGCTCTAGTTCCGAACTCTAGTTCGTGAGTTTACGTTCGGCAGTGATTGGTCATTATTGATCCTGAAGAAGGCGACAGTGGTCGTCGAAAATTCGATCCGTGAACATCTTAGTGTTGGAAGAAAGTTTAGCATTGTATTATGAATTGTATTTTTGCAACAAGGAAGATCACAACCACTGTCAAAACTTAGTTTTTAAGGGATTGTTTCCTCTGTTTAACTGCTAAAACTAATAACTGTTTGTATGCTATTTAAGAATGCATATAAAGTACCAAACATATACACTTGTATGTAAAAACAAGGTAAAGCAATTGAACCTCAGACTGAGGACAAAGCATGACGCTGTTTTGTATGTAAGAATTCAAAATGTTTTAAAAAGATATTTCACTTGTCCAATTGTTTAGACCTCAACTCCAAATTGTTTTGTCGTTATTGCTTCCGTTTCTTGATTTACACAAACAACTTAAAGAAAATGTCGTTTATTTGTTTGGATACAAACAAATTTTCAGTCTTCAACTCAACACACAAACAAACCTACCAATTACGATCAATTTTCAAAATAAGGAAACGACAGCAATTTTATAGACAACAGGTAAAAATCATGATTGCAAAGTGGCAGATACAATATTGTCCTGCGGTTTGTTTCTAAGGGGCGGTGCCGGAATTGCAGGGGTCAAAATCGACATTGTCTCCGCTAGTAATCTCCGCAATTACCGTCTGAGGGAAAACTAAGCGGACGTATCATCCTGTGATTAACTGCTGAGGTGATATAGACAGGACGTATAAGTCTATAATAACTTCAATTACTGTGTCTGAGGAATACAAGCTCTAACACACTAATCTACATCTTTAAAGGCAACCAAAGCAATATTAGGGCCAAAAATGGAAATAAAAGATGCTGAAATCTTTTTACTTACTAACATTGTTTAGCATATTTCTGTTACAGTAATAACTTCATACTTTTAGGATTTTAAAACCGCTCAAAATCGTACTGTACGATGATTGCCTTAGTTCTCACATCACAACGATGTCGTATTTTTGCACCATGAACGTTGCTATAGATTTTGATAGTGTTGTTTGAACTAATCATATATAGAAATCAACAAAACTCTACTCTTCTATAATAATTATACACTTTACTGTGTCTGAGGAATACAAATCTACTGTGACCTCTCACTACGATGTAAAACACAAGAACACAGTGTTTTTGTACATCTTTAGATTTTTTTCCACCCCATCCATTGTTTTGGAGTTACAAAAATATATTTTGATAATCAGTTTCATGTCATGATGTTCAGACTTTTTAGACAGACTTTTTACCCGTCCCAACAAGCAAGTTTTCATCCCAGGACAGAGAGACAGGTCCTGGAGACAGCCCTGGTTTTAAAGTACTTACCTACAAAATGCTAGTCTTTACTTGTAAGACTATAATTCCAACAATAACAGCGAAGAACGAAATACAAAAGAGTAATCCTTCTCTTAATCAAGTGCTAAGATAATCTACACAAAGAGCATAATTGAGGTGACAAAAAAATTGGGGTCAATTCCAAAATTGTCCCCGACCACAAGTCTATGATTACTACAATTACCGTCTAAGGACTGCAAAGAAAATAAATCTGGTAATTAAGTGCTGAGAGGACACACAAGGGTCTTACCTCTGCCAGGTGTTGTAGGTGTGTACAGGTAGGTGTCTGGACAGGTGTGTATTCAGGTGCACCGCGGGGTACCTGTTGCATCTGTCTCTGCTCCATTGTCTGTCACTGTTGGACTTCTACTTGAGAAAAACAAATATTTTCACTGGAACAAAAACAACTTCAAGTGTTACAAGCTCTTAATCTGTTACTTACTGTAAGAAAAGACACATGTATTTGCAAATTACTGTAGTTCTTCATTTGTTAAAGGAAACCCAAGCAATATTAGAGCCCGATTTATTCCCCAAACCACTAAAATTAACAACCGCAATATTAAATGGATTTACAGTAGCGCCGAAGAATTTTCTTTTTGCTGTCAGAATCATTCAATTGCTTAAGGGGAAAAAACTGTTACAAAAATATCACAAAAGAATACATATTCTATGGCTATCATCAAACCAATAAAAGCTTTTGAATGGACAGAAAATTACTCTTTACATTTCTCAATATATATCTTTTTACATAAAGAGCAATAAGTTTTACATGATTTCAGTTTCACTTTGTTACGAGCAAGATTAGTTCATGATACAAATATCTGAAAAACAAACTTTCACATCAATATTTGTTTTTCCAATCAGTCACATGAAATTTTCAAAATTGTCCCTACAATACTTTGTTGTCTGTTCCTTTGTTTTAGTTGTTTAGTTGTCCCAGCACAGTGGGGGTCTCAAGTGGAAATCTTTGTTTCAATTTTTTAATGTCCACAATTACCATGATTGATGCTTGAGAAACCCCATGTAGAGCCATTATCTCCCCATGAAGTGCCCAATTAATCTCCAAGCAGATATATGGAGAAAATAATCGTTAAATCTTTGAACAAAATGTTTTCCAAACCATGTCCAGAAAAAAGTACAAATTTCTGACAATCTTCACCCTTACTTCTGCTTGGAGCTTGAGACACTGCACAAAGTTTTACCTGTACCAGGTGTTGAGGGCTAGGTCAGGTGGAACAGGTGTTATCCCCACAGGTGTGTATTCAGGTGCACAGTGGGGTGCATCAGCAGGTGTTCCATCTCATCCATTGCCACCTGCAGAGAGACAATTACCCAAAACAAATATTTTTGTATTCATACAAATCAATTACTCTAGACACAACTCAGTTCACTTGATTTTTGCAGGCTTTGAAACAGCCTCATGTACAAAGAAGGGTAAGAGTTGTTTACAGTTCAATACAGTGATTTCCAAAAAGGGAGTTCTTTTTTGTTCTGAATGCAAAGACATGACATTCAATGTACTTTAAATGCATTTAAGTTTGTGTGGTTTTTATTTCGCACTAAGGCGAAAATGGAGTTTGCGGTGGTTTTAAGTTTGCGGCAGCGCTATAGTCACATACTGTTACAGTATTGGACAAAAATGCTTGCGGTGGTTTTAAGTTCGCAGTGAAACAGTAAACATAACACCACCGCAAACATTTCTGCATTTACAGTATATCTAACAAGTGAAAACAAAACTGAAGTAGAAAAATAGACAACAGGTTTTATACATTTTTGTATTCTCCAAGCAGAGGTTTCGGTCGGGGGGATAGCAGTGGCCGCAATTTCTTACAGCTGACTCACTCCAATAACATTTTTGTACATCTGAATTACATGTTCCTGAAGATATCAGTAATAAGACTTTTGAATACCAGTCCTTTTACTTTAGATATTTCACCAATAAAGCTTGTTCTCCGTTCTATCTAACGTTGTCCTCTGTTACAAAAAAAAGGGAAAGGAAAGTGATCTCGATCCAGTTTTAGCTCACTGAAGAGCTATTCTTCCACTGGTCGTGACAGAGAAGACATACGCTATGTACAGTATTTACAGGGAAATTCCCCAAGCTCTTTTCGACAAGTAGGATGAACATTGGACCACGGCTTAATGAAGAACTGCGACCCTTTCCGGTAGCGTGCATGCTGGGTGAGCGACACAGCCGGGATCAAACTTGCTGCTTCTAGTTCCAGAGGCAAGATTGCTAACCACTGGACTACGCATGCTAAAAAAGGCTTGATAATACTTGAAACATGTACATGAAAGCGTAACGTTTCAGGCATATCTGCAGGTGTGTTGATATATTCCGATCTTCCCGGCAGATTTACGACATGTAAACATGAGAACAAATAGGACCTTCTGTCCGCGACTATCCGCGTATGTCTCCTGAACTCACGACCTGTCAATCTCAGCACCACGTCACAACACTACCCACCCGTTACGGGTCAACACAACACAATCACTACTGACGGGTGGGGGAAGTAATCTTCTACAGTTGACACCCTCGGAATGCCAGGAATCGTGTTAGCGATGTTTTGAACAAGACCTCAATATAACCTACCCTAGGAGGCAAAGCTATTAGGGCACTAAGACCTTGTGCATACCAAGGTTTGAGAATCAGGATCCCAATTTGCGAATCGTGCTATGAATGTTTAAAAAAAGCAGTTTCGAGGAGGGACCGCCGATTCATTGAATCCATCTCAAGGGTCAAGCTTCAGCGGATGGAATCAGGATCAAACCTGTGAATGACTGAAATGTCTTAACATTACCTCAGTCAGTAGTCTAAGTAGAATCTCTAAACATGTTTAAATCCAGACTAGATAAACAATGCAATGTATTGCAAGGAGCTTACAACATTGATGGGGCTAAATCCTAACGTTATATCGCAAGGGTCTGGAGCGGCTGCCATTCGGTGATCTCAAAAGGACAATTGCCCCATGTGCGGCCATAGGACTGAAGGTTTTGAACCACTCACACCACAAAGGACCCCTACTCTTTTTGATAAGTGCGGTGGGTTCTTTAACATGCTCGAAGTGTGGCTCTCCTCAAACACGGGGCCTCAATTTAACTTCCTAGGGACATCCCTAACCGAAGCTAGGTACTCATTTTCACCTGGGTGAAGTGAGGAAAGTCGTGTAAAGTGCCTTTTCCAAGAGCAGAACATTGCAGTATATCGGTGAATTTTGAACCCAGGACCTATTGGTTCTTGGCGAAACAGTGTCTGTCCTACCGATTACATCACACAATGGCACAGCAAGAAACAATAAAATACATGATACGTGAAAAAAAAATTTCTTTATCTATGAAATCCGTCAAATCTTTGGGCGCTCAACAATCAGTTAATTGGTGTAGAAGTTTCGGTCTACTGGGTTTAGTGCACGAGCATACGACCTAAAAGTTGACCCTCAACTTGTCCCACCTCACCGCAGGTGTGCCGCATGCTCCAGGTGAGGTCTGTGCCCCGCAGGTGTGCTACCTGTCACACCGCACAGGTGTGCAATGGACCAAGGTAAGGTGTGGTGTCATCGCGGTGTCACTCAACACAAGGTTCTGCAGATCAAAGGAATAACACATCACCTGGACACGATGAACAACAAGGGGATAATGAAGGAACTATTTAGATGTTTGTTTATATAGCCAGGTGATATATTGACTGTCACTGTAAAACTCCAGTATTGCCAGTCAGTTTAAAGGTGCCCTTTAAGCGATTTCAGGGGGTAAAACTTGAAATATTCTGGGGAAAGCAATTCTGTTTGATGAAATTGAAATTGACATTCACTTCCCCCTATTAGCTCATTTGCATCATTATTTCATACTTTGGGTGTTTAAAAAGAGCACAGAAACAAGCCACAAAAGGAGTATTTCATTCATTGGTACCACCCAAAAATCAGCTCAGAATCCAGCCGTAACCGATTTCTGTTGACAATTTTCGGTAACTTCCGGCCGCGTGACGTCAAAATGCCCGAGCACAAAACATACAATTACAAAGTATGATATCTTAAACTATATTGTATAAAACTATGAAACATGCATTCATACAAACATATCAAATATGTAGGAATGATAATCTCCAAGCAGATGTAAGGCTGCCACTGCAGAATTTTGTACATCTGTCATGTTTGGATGGCAAGATAGATGCTACAAAAACATACCAACAAAATACAGCTGCTTGATATGTATGATGCACGATAGTCACTTCATGGAGCTAATATACAAATATTTTGAAACCTTTTATGTTGTTTTCAAATAATGATGCAGAGAATGAAAATCCAAATTTTGTCCCCCTCCCCCATTTCATCTTTCCCAGATCATTTTGAGTGGTTTCCCTGATGCAAATATTTACGTTATTAAGTTGCGACAACTCTATTCAGTCCAATGTATTAATATTTACCTTTAATGGTCAGAATACATTGTTGGTTATCTTACAAAACAACTTTAACCAACCTTTAGTCGTGACGACCAAGTTGCTTCCCACGCTCGTGCTTCAAATGGTCATGTTGTGGTACAAAAGCGCCCCCTAGCAACTTTATCAATAATGACAGCACTCACTTCACTCCTCAATATCAAAATGCTGGCAGTACTGTAGCTAGGGCGTGCAAAGGAGGCTAACAGTAGCAACACTACTAACATACACATTTTATGATATTGAAAATAGACTGCTGTTAATAAATAATGTTCAGTGATCCCGTTCGTGATTGTTGTTGTCGTGGCCACAAATATAAACTGTGTTTCGGATATAAACTGCAAGGCGGCGCTTTTAGACCGTCATCTAAATCAACTAACTAGTATGATAAGTCTTATGTATAACCATATGCATTGATCAACTACAGCTTCACCTCATTCCCTCGCCAAATGATTATATCCTTTATGACTGATGACTATGAAAATAAGATCATTTTTAAGATCATATTTAGTTGATCATCATCTCTGCCCAAATAACAGAAGTTTTCCAAAGTGATACTATAATAGTCTTATCTTAACAAAGAAGGCTAGTCTAGTGCAGTCCACATTGGCATAATTTCTATTCAACGATGTTCACATTCACATAACACAATCAAGCTATCTACACAGTACACACCAAAAATTATTACTATCTGTCATCCCCTTCTTGAGTTATTTCCTTTCAAATTCTGAAAGAAAACCTGCTCCTGCAGTTCTAGGGGACCCAAACCTACACGACTTGATATCCTTCCAAAGAGCTGTATCTACCACTCAAGAATCACGACCATAGCATGTACAGAACACGAAATATCAAAACAGGAAGCTCCGCTGCAGTACCTTATTAAGTCACTAGGGGCCAAAATCTAATTATTTGGAGGTCTCATCAATTCCTACCCACATACCAAATATGTCTTCTGGGGTTATTCTATTTTTTTACCGCTATGTCACGAATAAACACTGCTGCAAATCTTAAGGGGAGGGAGTGAGGGGACCAATCAGTTCTTGGAAGGGAGGGACCATCCATTTTACATACGGATGAGGGTGTGGGGGAGGGAGGACTATCCATTTAAGGTTAGGGTGTGGTGTGGTGTGGTGAAGAAGAAACAATGTGAAATAGAAACTGTACTGTACAGCCGTCTGTCTGGGAGGGGCCATCTCTTTCACATGGGGCTGAGGGTGTTGAAAGGGCGAGACAATCCATTCTACAAGGGGCTAAGCGATCTGGGAAAGAATGGACAGACTACAGAAGCTAGCAGCGAGGGACCATACATTCAAGGTCAGCTTGGAGAGAGAGAGAAATCCATTTCACATCAGAGTGAGGATATGGGGGAGGGAACATCCATTTATGCCAGTTTGAGGTTCGGGAGGGAGAAAGTATGCATTTTCTTTCAAAATCAAATGTGAAACAAACCATAAACCTGGTTTTAAACTGTTTATTTGATAGCAATTGTTGACAACAGAGGAATGCAAAGTGTGCAATGCGTTACAAAAAAATGCACAAATTGCACTACAACTGAAATAATTACAATTAACCCAGTGAAAGAAAACTTTTGATCTCAAAGCTAATGTATTTTGCTTTCAAGTACAATTGAGGTGGCCAGTCTTATACTAGAAAAGCCACACAAAATACACGCATTATAAAGGCTAATTGAGAACAAAAGACCTTTTTGTAAAGAATGTAACACAAGAAGCAAATCGATGTGTAACATCTTACATTTAAAGGCTTTAGATCTAATGCTAGATGCCATTGCAGTGCAGTACATCATTTGACTACGGGTGCTTTAATACAGTACGCCGCATAGACCAAAACTGTCATTAACGAGAACTTCGTCTACAGATTGCTGGGGGCATGACAGGAAGTTAACTTGATTTGTGATTGTCATTTCGGTTCTAGGTTCAGCCTAGAAATGTACCATCCCCTCTGTCTACCTGAAGCATTATCAGCAGAGAGAATCATGATCTCTTGACGGATGGCAAGGTGTTGAGTCCATTTTGATGACACCCTGAGTTTTGTTGCTGGTGAGGGGTCGAGACATCTCGAGAGCAACGACTACTTCTGCACACAGCGCTTCAGCCTGTTTCTGTGGTACACAGACCCGAATATATGACTAATTCAATCTCTGTGGCTATGCCGATGGCCGGGATTACATTCGAAGAAACCGCAAAGTTCAATGCTCCCGAGATCAGGGATTTCCCTGGTTCTGTTGGCTCATAACTACTTAGGATCTCCAACCACCTACCTTCCTTTCTGGCCCTGTGCCGTTGTCTCAGTTCGGGACTCCAAGATACGACACAAGGCGAATTATGTCATGGTCTAGGTCCCCGTAACCACCGACCACGACATAAACAGAAAGGACAACAGATAGAAAAACCCAAGCAGTCATAAACTAACAGAACCAGGAAAGTCCCCGTTCTCTGAAACAATGAACTTCACAGCCACCCCGAGTATAATCTCAGCCACCGACCCAGTCACAGAAACCAAAAGAGCCACACACCGAGCCTATACACCACAGAAACGGGCTGAAACCCTGTGTGAAAAAGCAGCCACCACTCACAAAATGCCCCAACCCCTTCCAGCAATATCACTCAGGATGTCAACAAAACACACGTCAAGCACCCTACCATCAACCAAGAGATTGTGATCATCCCTGCCGACAACGCCTCAGGTACACAGAGGGAATCGTACGTTCAGTTAAAGCTATAAATGCAACATCACAAAATAAGTAACTTCCTATCACCCCAAGACAAGTCAGTCCCAGGCCAACTCTGCAATGATGTAAACACTTAACAATTTCAGGTCCTCTGGCACGGCGTACACACGAGCACCGGTCTTTCTGGATGTCACCGTGGAGATGGCGTACGATGAAGTTGATCTGGGTTTGATGGCATCAATAAGATCCTGGACTCTGCTGAGAGATGTCAGCTTCTTGTAACTGCAAGAAAGTGAAATTACAATCAATTAAGATGAGGGAGACTAATGGGTTTTTTTTGCTTGCAATATTTTGAAAAAGGCAGAAGGTTGCCTTATTGTCTGTCAGGAATTGGAAAAGGTGACAGAAGTCATACAGAAGAAGTTAATGCCTGTGACACAAATATGTCACCTAAATTGGTCAGACTGTTGATTACTGATCTCAAGTGATCAAAGGTGATGATACTAGCAAAGTTGAACTGTTTAACAGCAGTGACCATGGCCTGAACTTGTCAAAAATGTTAGACAGTCTGGTTCAAGTAGGACTAAGTTGTACAGGATCTACTCACAGGTGCTAATCCAGCAGTCTCCTTGCTTTTTCCGGCCTCCAATCCCGTCAGTTTAGAATTCTGCAGCAGGGCCAGGGCAAATGCACTGCTTCACACCTTAACTGCTCATCCAGTCCTAAGTTGGAAAAGAAGAATTTGATTATAAGTCAGGACGTTTTCAAGCAAACATTTCATTAACCGGGAAATATCCGTGGTTCATAAGTAGAGTTCATAATTAGAGAGTAATGCGCTGCGAAACCAAAGACAATTGAATATCCTGAAAATTACAAGCGTGTGTAATTCATGACCTTGCTGTACGTCTCACCTTAAGAAAAGAACTGTGAGCTCTTGTAGATAAGCTGGTAGATACGCTTGACACCTCCTTGCTGGCTTTGTGATGTACTGGATGTTGTCACATAGCATCTTCAGTGATGGTGGTGCTTGGCACCTCCCTTACCCAGCCCCGGATCGGAGTAGCACACGTCCATCCAGACATTTCTGCGATATCAGCAGAAAAAAAAGACATGCATCAGCTGACAAAGTCCAACCATGATATTTACATCCTGCATTCAATTCACAATCAGCCAAGCAAGTATAAGAGACAAAGATTTTCCCCTAAAGCAGGTTCAGAAATAAAAACAGTCTTGTAAACTTGCCAACACAAAGGAATAAATCGTTCATTGACAAATTAAAGACTTGTCCTTTAATTAGAATCTGGATTGTGATGACTAGTACCTAACCCGAGTCTGCTTTCACACAATACAGATCAATACAGTACAATACATTTGTACCTTGTTATATCTGTGGAAGCTGCATATGTCCGGATCCATCAGCTCATTCTATTCACGTGTCTCTTCTAGTCCTAAGTTGTAAAGAGAAAAAGATAGAATGCATTAGGACCTTTGATCAGAATGTAAGGAAGTTTGTGAGTACTTTGTTCGTTCACCTAATTTCCCATGAAACACATTAAAATGAAAACGTAAAACGCTGCGAAATCAAAGACACTTGAACGTACTCGAGGAAACACCAGTTAGGTTCTAGTACTTAGCTTTTACTAGTATATCTTTGATGTTATAAGCCGGTATGGAAGATCATCCAGTCAAGTACAACCGAAGGGCATTGGATTACCCCCACAAACACAATGACAGTTAACGTCAGTGACAATGGCCTGAACTTGTCAAAAATAGCTGGTTCAGGTTGGAGTAAGGTGTACAGGATCTACTCACAGGTGCTAATCCAGCAGCCTCCTTGTTTATTCCTCCAATCCCTTCAGTTTGGAATTCTGCAGCAGGGCCAGGGTATTTGCACGTACGTATCAGCTGCCTCACACCCAAACTGTTCATCCAGTCCTAAGTTGGAAAAGAAAAATACAATGTATTAAGACATTTGATTATAAGTCAGGATGTTTTCAAGCAAACATTTTGTTAACCGGGAAATGTCCGTGATTCATAAGTAGAGTTCATAAGTAGAGAGTAAAGCGCTGGGAAACCGAAGACAATTGAATATCCTGAAGGTTACAAGCGTGTTTAATTCTTGACATTGCTGTCCGTCTCACCTTAAGAAAAGAACAGCAGCTCTTGTAAATAAGCCGGTAGATTCGCTTGACACCTCCTTGCTGGCTTTGTGATGTACTGGATGTTGTCACCTAGCATCTTCAGTGATGGTGGTGCTTGGCACTTTCCTTACCCAGCCCCGGATCGGAGTAACACACGTCCATCCCGACATTTCTGCGATATCAGCAGAAAAAAAGACATGCATCAGCTGACAAAGTCCAACCATGACATTCACATCCTGCATTCAATTCACAATCAGAGAAGCAAGTATAAGAGACAAAGATTTTCCCCTAAAGCAGGTTCAGAAATAAAAACAGTCTTATAAACTTGCCAACACAAAGGATTTAAATCATTCATTGACAAATATAAGACTTGTCCTTTAATTAAAATCTGGATTGTGATGACAAGTACCAAACCCGAGTCTGCTTTCACACAATACAGATCTATACAGTACAATACCTTGTCATATCTGTGGAAGCTGCATATGTCCATCACATCAGCTCATTCTATTCACCTGATCAGAATGTCAGGAAGTTTGTGAGTACATGTACTTTGTTCGTTCACCTAATTTCCCAGGAAACACATTAAAATGAAAACGTAAAACGCTGCGAAATCAAAGACACTTGAACGTACTCGAGGAAACGCCAGTTAGGTTCTAGTCCTTAGCTTTTACTAGTATATCATTGATGTTATAAGTGTATGGAAGATCATCCAATCAAGTACAACCAAAGGGCATTGGATTACCCCCACAAACACAATGACAGTTAACGTCAGTGACAATGGCCTGAACTTGTCAAAGATAGCTGGTTCAGGTTGGAGTAAGTTGTATAGGATCTACTCACAGATGCTGATACCGCAGTCTCCTTATTTATTCCTCCAATCCCTTCAGTTTCGAATTCTGCAGCAGGGCCAGGGTACGTGCACGTATCAACTGCCTCACACCTTAACTGTTCATCCTGTCCTAAGTTGGAAAAGAAAAATACAATGAATTAAGACATTTGATTATAAGTCAGGACGTTTTCAAGCACACATTTCGTTTACCGGGAAATGTCCATAAGTAGTGACTTGCTGTCCGTACTGCGCTGCGAAACCAAAGACAATTGAATATCCTGAAGTTTACAAGCGCGTTCAATTCTTGACCTTGCTGTCCGTCTCACCTTAAGAAAAGAACAGCAGCTCTTGTAGATAAGCCTGTAGATTCGCAGGCTTTGTGATGTACTGGATATTGTCACATAACACCTTCAGTGACGGTGGTGCTTGGCATCTCCTGTACCGAGCCCCGGATTAGCACGTCCAGACATTTCTGCGATATTAGCAGAAAAAGGCATGCATCTCAGAAAGTCCAACCATGATATTCACATCCTGCATTCAATTCACAATCAGACAAACAAGTTAGAGACAGACTTTTCCAGTAAGCATTGTTCAGGTTCAGCAATTAAAAGACTGGTAAACTTAAACTTGCCAACACAAAGGAATAAATCATTCATTGACAAAGACTTGTCCTTGTTGTGATGGCAATAACAGAACCTTAGTCTGCTTTCACACAACACAGTACAATACCTTGTCATGTCTGTGAAAGCAGCATATGTCCATCAGCTCAGTGTCCACGTGTCTGTTCTAGTCCTATGTTGTAAAGAGAAAAAGGTAGAAGGCATTAGGACATTTGATCCGAATGTCAGGATGTTTGTGAATTCTTGATCCGTTCACCTAATTTTCCATGGTACACATCAAGATTGAAACGTAAGACGCTGCGAAATCAAAGATGCTTGAAAGTACTAGAGGAAACACTAGTTAGGTTCCAGTCCTAGCTTTGATATCTTTGATATTTCAAGTGTATGGAAGATCATCCAGTCAAGTACTACAGGCAGTAGATTGCCCAACACAATGACAGTCAGCTGAAAAAAGTTGGATAAGGAGGCTCCAATTGCAATCTAAAGGATTAAACTGCAGAATAACTCCTACCTAACTGAACACTAATAAAAAAAATGTCCCTGACTACTCGTAAGCGGCCGGTCTCACCTTCAGAACAAACACTGCATGTCTTCAAAGATGGTCTCGGTGACGTCTTGGTACTGCTCCGGGAGTTGTCTTCTTCGGGTTCGTCGCAAAGCCCCGGTTGTGGTGACACTTGATAGCTGGTGATGTGGGGAGAGGGAACATCCATTTAGTGCCAGTTTGGGACCCAAGAACTAATCCTAACTAAGCAGAAAATGCTTACTATGCTAAAATGTATGTAATAGATGTTGATATTGTCAGCACATGGTAGAGCGGTAGTTGCTTGAAACCTTTTTGGACTAATCAAGTCTTTAAGAAAGATATTTTGCAGCTTAAGGCTTAAGTCATCTGTCAGATAGTTGTTAATGTGTTAGTGTGTTTGTGTTGTGTGTTATTGCGCGCTATAGAACTGTAGGTTTTGAACCACGCACACCGGGAAGATAAGTGCGGTGGGTTCTTTAACGTGCTCGAGGTGTGGCTCTCCTCAAACACGGGACCTCCATTAACGTCCTATCCGAGGGACGTCCCCAACCGAAGCTAGGTACTCATCTACACTTGAGTGAAGTGAGGAAAGTCGTGTTAAGTACCTTTCCTAAGGACAACGTCAAAGGGACAGATCAGGGAACCCCGGATTCGAACTCAGTACCTCTGGGTTCTGGGGCCAAACACCCTGCCACTGCGCCACCCCGACGCCACCTTTGTGTGTGTGCATGTGAGTGTTAGTTTGTGTGTATGTGTGTGCGTTCCAACGTCAGCCTAAGCCTTAATATAAGTAGCCGAAATTTCAATAGGACTTTATAGGAGGCTACAAAAGCTCAACCCTCCATACCATAAATGGGCAATATCAACAGCTACTAAATATAAAAAATGCAAATAGATGAGACAAAAATAAAAAATGCAAATAGATGAGACAAAAATAAAAGATCACTTAACAAGAATTTCATCTACAGACTGCTGGGGGCATGACAGGAGGTTAACTTGATTTGTGATTGTCATTTCAGTTCTAGGTTCAGCCTAGAAATGTACCATCCCCTCTGTCTACCTGAAGCATTATCAGCAGAGAGAATCATGATCTCTTGACGGATGGCAAGGTGTTGAGTCCATTTTGATGACACCCTGAGTTTTGTTGCTGGTGAGGGGTCGAGACATCTCGAGAGCAACGACTACTTCTGCACACAGCGCTTCAGCCTGTTTCTGTGGTACACAGACCCGAATATATGACTAATTCAATCTCTGTGGCTATGCCGATGGCCGGGATTACATTCGAAGAAACCGCAAAGTTCAATGCTCCCGAGATCAGGGATTTCCCTGGTTCTGTTGGCTCATAACTACTTAGGATCTCCAACCACCTACCTTCCTTTCTGGCCCTGTGCCGTTGTCTCAGTTCGGGACTCCAAGATACGACACAAGGCGAATTATGTCATGGTCTAGGTCCCCGCAACCACCGACCACGACATAAACAGAAAGGACAACAGATAGAAAAACCCAAGCAGTCATAAACTAACAGAACCAGGAAAGTCCCCGTTCTCTGAAACAATGAACTTCACAGCCACCCCGAGTATAATCTCAGCCACCGACCCAGTCACAGAAACCAAAAGAGCCACACACCGAGCCTATACACCACAGAAACGGGCTGAAACCCTGTGTGAAAAAGCAGCCACCACTCACAAAATGCCCCAACCCCTTCCAGCAATATCACTCAGGATGTCAACAAAACACACGTCAAGCACCCTACAATCAACCAAGAGATTGTGATCATCCCTGCCGACAACGCCTCAGGTACACAGAGGGAATCGTACGTTCAGTTAAAGCTATAAATGGAACATCACAAATCATGAACTTCCTACCACGCCAATGACATTAGTCAGTCCCAGCCCAATTCTATGAAAACATGAAATACTTAACATTGCCATGTCCTCTTGCAGGGCGTACACACGGGCACCGGTCTTCCTGGACGTCACCGTAGAGATGGTGCACTCGTCGGACAGCCTCTCACCCAGAATAAGTCCCACCATGAACATCGGTGTAGCTGATCCGGGCTTGATGGCATCAATAATGCGGTCCTGGAAGCTGCTGAGAGATGTCAGCTTCCGTTTTTCATAACTGCAAGAAAGTGAAATAATCAATTAGGATGAGGCATAGTAACGTAAGCAAGTAAGCAAGCAAGCAGAGTAACATCTTTTTGCGCTGCGAAACAAGACGATTGAATATCCTGAAGGTAGCGAGTTCAATTCCCGACCTTGCTGTCCGTCTCAACGTTAACAAAAGAACACAACCGTTACGGTTCTCGTGGATAAGCCGGTAGATACGCTTGACACATCCTTGGCTTCGTGATGTACTGGATGTTGTCACATGGCGCCTTTAGGGATGGTGGCGCCCCGAGTAGTCCGTCTAGACATGTCTGAGACATTGGCGGAAGAAGAAGCAGACATCATAAGCTGACAAAAAACAAGACTTTACTAGCATTAAAGCGTTGTTCATATCCAGAACTTGAGACTGTCGGTAAACGTTAAACTTGCCAGCACAAAGGACTAAATCACCAGACATAATTCTCTGCGACATTGCATACTGACGGAAGAATCAGACATGCATAAGCTGACCATGATTTTCAAATCCTAACCGTTACATTCAATTCACAATCAGACAAACAAGTAAACTTGAGAACAAGACTTCTCTAGCGTTAAAGCATTGTTCACATCCAGAAATCAAAACATTCTGTAACTTGCTAACACAAAGGAATAAATCACCTTTACGAGCAAACGTCGCATGTCCTCGAAGATGACCTCGGTGTCACGTCTTGGATCACAGGCCCTGGAAGGTACTGGAAGCCTTCTTTTCGGGTTTGCTGCGAAGCTCCCGTTGCGGCCAGACGCTTGATAACCGGTGACGCTGAATCACAGCTCGCTGCGGTGTCCATCATGTCGGCTATCGGCGGCAAAAACCGTAAGGTCTTCCCTTGTAGATAGCTGAGCAGAAGTGACGCCCAAACTCCCGCTTGGCCAGGTGAAAGCCTTCTGCACACGGCACGAGGAAAAATACTGGCCTGTGATTCGTCAAAGAAGAGAATTCCGGGTTGCCATTGGTAACAAGAGTGCACTTTTTCCCTATTGGTTGATGAGATTGATCTCATCATGCCTAGAGTCTGTCCCTCATTGGTACGTTATCTACACTGATGAGATTAATCAGAGCACGCGACCAACAAGCGCAATACGTCTGATAGCGATTTAGAACGGCACTGCAGCTGGCTGTCCAAAAAAGGTTACGGTGTTTCCATCACTGAAGCAGTTGCCATGCATTGTACCAGTTACAATTGTCGCGCATCCGCAATAAAGTTCTTCTTCTAGTTCAGGGCTTTCCAGCCATTTGCAACTTGCACCGTACTGACCGTCTGACGGCTACTCACCCGATGATTGAATTAATCAATTGTTAGGTCACAATAGGTGACGTCAGATTCCGGCATTTTCAAACCAGAATGAAGAGGGCTTTTCGATTTGGTTTTCCTGAAGATGATTTTCAAGGAATTTTCCGAATTCAAAGCTCACTAATCATAACTCGTTGATTCTCTTGAATTCCTGGAAACGCAATAGACTCAGCTCAATCGCGAACTCAAAATCACCACGAACACTCCATTTTCTCCTTACCGTGAAATTAAATCACCACAAACCTACATGCAATTAGTACTGTGTACTGTTAACAGAAAAACTATTGCGTTTCCAGGAATTCGAGGGAATCAACGAGTTAAAATTAGTGAGCTTTGAATTCGGAAAATTCCTTGAAAATCATCTTTAGGAAAACCAGATCGAGAAGCCGGAAAATGCCGGAATCTGACGTCACCTATTGTGACATACCATTGATTAATTCAATCATCGGGTGAGTAGCCGTCAGACGGCTGGAGAGCCCTGAACTAGAAGAACTTTATTGCGCGACAGTTGTAGCTAGTACAGTGTATGGCAACTTACATACAAGACAGTTGAACTATTAACTATAACGGGCTTATGTAAACAAAGTTCCATGCCCTCATACCTTCGCCAAATGATCTTAACCTGACTGACGTATTATGAGTGGTTTTCATTGATTATAAATCATATCAGGGGATCATCTTCTCCACCCAAATAACAGAAGTTGTCCCAAGTATGACCTTAATTAACAAAGAAGGCTATTCTAGCATTTATCATCAATTATAGAAATGAGGCTCTCATTAGCATAATTTATATTCAAAGATGTTTACATTCACACAACTTCCAACTGCCAAAAGTATGAAATTGCTGTCATTTACCAGCATGGAATTATAGTACAGGTAGTTTCTCATAAATTATGCAAATTAGGTCTTCATTTGCATATGTTCTACCTATCAGCATTCCTTTCTTCCTCAGTTATAAACGTCCCATATTTGAATAGTCCCATCATGGAATGCAGCACGCTTTAGAAATTTCCTCATTACTTGGATACTTTATCTACTCCATTAATTATGCAAATCAGTATATCTGATTTGCATAATCATCGTTTGATTATACAAAGCATCGCTTTAGCTATCTACGTACCAAAAATCATGATTCGTGAACCCCATCTTGAGTTATAGTATTTTTCATTAATTATACAAATGAGGTCTTCATTTGCAGTTGATATCTATCAACGTTTCTCTCTTCCTCAGTTACATACGCAACATGTTTGAGAGTCCTATGATGAATTGCAGCCGACTTTCCTCATTAAATATACACATCAGATACTGATTTGCATAATTAGTATCTAATTATGTAGATCATCATTCAAGCTATCTACGTACCAAAAATCATGACCTTGA
This sequence comes from Branchiostoma lanceolatum, assembly GCA_035149815.1. Taxonomy (NCBI): domain Eukaryota; kingdom Metazoa; phylum Chordata; class Leptocardii; order Amphioxiformes; family Branchiostomatidae; genus Branchiostoma; species Branchiostoma lanceolatum. The sequence continues at coordinate 15,546,318 of CM068875.1, read as the reverse complement.
GTTATTCTCTTTCAAAGTCTGAAACAAAACCTGATCCTGCAGTTCCAAAAGCCGCTAGGGGGCCAAAACCTACATGTATGCCATTTATTCTCTGCCCCAAGGGCTATCTACCACTCAAAAATCAAGACCATGGCATGTCCAGAACATGAGATGTCAAAACAGAAAGCTTCGCTGCAGTACTGTAGGGGGCCCAAAAACTAACTATTTCCAGGTCTCGTCAAGACCTACCCACATTCCAAAACAATCCACCCAGGCCTTCTCAAGTTATGCTATTCATCCACACACATAACACACAAACACTACCAAAAATATATCCTTCTTGGCTAAGGTAAGTACACACCATCCACGCTAGCAAATCCTTCTTTCAATTAAAAACAACAACACTGATATTTTTGGCATAGAACTGCCTCCATGCCTACAATCCCATTTTTAATTCATCATATGAAAAATGCATATCAGCAACATTGACAATACACATATAACTTATTCCTATATTTCTTTTTGAGACACTGACATGCGATGATGCAAGAAATACTATAGAATCCATTGAAAGAACAAAATACTGCTGTGTGTTTCATGCTTTTCACAAATGTAGCAGAGCTAAATAAGAAGTGACATTTTGCTATTTAGTATCTCAGACTATGTATGAATGTGGCTACATGGTCATATTCACTTATAGAGTCATCTTTGTAGACATGGTCTGACCGATGACCATGTTGAAATGGCCCTTTAAACCAATATTACTGCATGTATTGGACACTTACACATAAAGCTTCTACACCTTTTCATAAAGTAGCATGCCATGGCCAGAAGGCTTAGAAATCCGACTTTCATTTTTACCTTTTCGTAAGAGAGTGATACCCAAAAGCTTTCTGAAGTTTCAAAAGACTTTCTTGAAGAAATAACTGTCTAATGTGCATTGTGGTCCTCAGTCTTCTTCAACTGTTTCAATGCAATGGACATCATGTAGCAACACTGAGCTGCATTTACAATATAGCCTGCTAGGGGGCATTGCTGGACTACCATAAACTTGCAACTGACAATTTTCTACATCTTCTGCTGTATTTGATTTGTCAAAAGATTCATGGTGGTAATCCTTTAAGTGCTGTATCCAGCTACATATAAGTTGATCCTGTGTGCATATCTAATCATGTCTTTTCAGAAGTAGTGTGCATTAAATCCAGGAGAACTACTTTTGAAGTAAGGACTGAAGTGTCTTCTTCACTTTTCTTTCCTGAGGGCTTCGATGAATTCTTCTAACTTCTCTTGAATTCCCCGAACTTTCTCTGCAAGGACACAAGAACAGAATTATACATCGTAAAAACTTAAACATTGATTTAAGATTTACGAATATACTTCCACAAGACGTATACCCGATACACTTTCTGAAATTTGGATACAAAAACATCTAGATTCAAATATTGTGCATAGAGCTAATTTCTATAGATGCTGTTGTGTAGGACTGAATTTAAATGACCAGTTCTTAATTAACTAAAATGGTGCGTACAGCGAACTGTTAAGATGTGTGTAGCATCAATAGAAAAATGTATATTGCATGTAGGAAGTATGTGATAAATTCAACATAATAAAAGATGCTCAAGGTGGCAATGAGGTCTTTTGGTTAGAGTTGTTGGCTTAGAATCTAAAAGGTTCAAATACCTAGCAGACGCCAATGTTGTGCCCTTGGGAAAGGCACTTTCAACTCAGATGAAAATGAGTACCTAGCTTCAGTTTGGGAGGTCCTCTTGGATGGGACCCACCACACTTATCAAAAAGAGTAGGGGTCCGTCCAGGGGCGAGTGGATCAAACCTTACAGTCTGGTCTTATGCAGTTTGCAGTTACTGTTCAAAACTGGTGGTTTATCGGTTATGCAAAACAAACAAACAGACTTACTGAGTTCTTCCGCTAGTGTGACCCTCCTGCCCTGTAGCAGGCCCAGTTTCTTCTGTGGATCCTCACCGAGGCCCTCTAACATGTGTTTCACCTCCTTCTCTAGTCTACGGGCTGCAGGAAAACAACATACACAAACATCATTGAATAGTCCAGGCCAAAAAAGGAAGATTTAGATTTCTTTCCTTTTGCCCTAATTATTTTGATCACCATCTTTCTGTATCCAAATTGTTTTACACTTTTCTGTTTTATTTAGAAATTGCCTGGCTGTTTCCCCCTTGAATGAATGGAACAGTCAGAATCCTGGACAACTCGTATCAGTACTGACAAAAGTACTCATCCCAAAGATCAAGTAAGGGTCAACAGACTCTACATATGTAAAGCATTGGCTTACCAGTAAAACTAAAATGCACCAGCAGGTTACTGTAAATGCATTTAAGTTTGCTTGGTTTTTACTTTGCGCTAAAGGGAAAATGGAGTGTTAGCAGTTTTTTTGCTAGGTTGAGGCAGCACTGTAGTCACATACTGCTACAGTATAGTATTGGACAAAAATGTTTGCTGTGTTTTTAAGGTTGCGGTGCAACGGTCGCTGCTAAAACCGCGAGCATAAAACTACCGCAAACATTTCTGCATTTACAGTATTTCTGAGCCATTGTAAAATAGCTAATTTCAGACCAATCAAATTTAAGACTTATACAGTAATGCACTGACTCACAAAGCATAGACAACATGCATTTAGAGCAAAGACATCATTACGAGAAGTACTGTCTAATGTATCTAAGAAAGTTGTGCGTGAACGTACCCTCAGTGTTCATGATCTGTTGTCTGAGTGCGTTACTGGTGCACTGTAACATCTTCTGTATTCTCCAGAACAGGACAATGTCATGACACTCCAGCTATAGGGGGAAATACAAAACAGAAGTTAGAAAAATCACATATTGAAATGAAAGTGATCTACATGTAGATCCAGTTTAGCTCACTGAAGAGCTAATCTTCCACTGGTCGTGACGGGTGAACAGACGCTACATGTATGTACAGTATTGCAGGTTCATTGTACCCAAACACTTCCCCTAGCTCTTTGTAACAAGTACCAAGGCCAAGGCTTAACATCCTGTCCTAAGGACTGCGACCCTTTGCAGTAGTGTGCATGTCAGGTGAGCGACAACCGCTTGGATTCAAACTCCCAACCTCTTGGCCCAAAGACAGAGTTGCTAACAATTAGACTACGCATGCTACAGATTTATATCGACACTCAAGCTTAGACCTGTACTCCTTTTACTGCTGATAAAAGAGAAAATGTCTGAACTGTTGAGAAGAAGAAGTACTTATATTTGTCTCAAAGACTTTCTATGGCAATAGCTTTTTTCCCCGGACTGCTAAAATATGGAATTCTATTCCTCGGTAGCGCTTCCCACACAAATACAACTCATAAACCTTCAAAACAAACGCACATCACTATCTCCTTACCTCTTCAACTTAGTTGGTTTATTGGTCAGAAATTACATGTGCAATGGCAGCCAGTGCTGAATTGCTGCAGGGTTTACAATCACATAATACACAACAGATACATATTTGCCCCACACTTGCACTTTGTGGAACTGTCGCAAGGGTCTGTGCGGCTGCCATTCGTCTGGGCAAAACACCCTACCGATTGCGCCACACGATGCCACAAGTGCCTTGACGTGGCCGACACTGGCCTTGCACTGAGCAACACCATTAAAACAAGTTTTAAAAAGTAACCCGTGCTTACATCGGTGTCGGTGATTCCCCGCTGGTAGTAGTAGAAGCCTCGCCGACATTCGTTAGCGCGGACCAGCGCCTGCTTCAGGAAATGTCTCCGGTAGACTTCATGCCACGTCATCTTTATCTAAACATGGACAGAAGAAGGGACTTTGATTGGTCTATTCAGTAATCTAATTTCAAAAGAACTGCTATAGGCTTTAAAGGGAGGCTAAACTTAAAATTGAAAAGCCTACTACTGTAATTTTTGATTTGTTAACTGTAACTTAATTTAAGCTGATTAAACGGTCACTAGTCAACAGCTAAAATTTCATCATCGCAAATATTTGATCACTAATATTTAAAAAAGTAATGTTTGTTCCCACCGTTAAATCTAAGTGCTGTGACCTACTCCATTTTCACCCAACCGCTATATTTTCCTGCCGCTATATTAAAGTGATTTACAGTATACTTTGCTAAATATACCCCAATGTCAAGTTCTCACTTGTTTTACATAAGTCTGTTACAGTTTAAAATCAAAAAAAAGTTTAGCCTCCCTTTGAATGGTATGTTTGGTATATATTTGATACAGTGAAGATTCTAATGGCACAACCAGTACATTGATAACATTTCTTTCAAACTGTTAAAGTTAAGTACAAATACATTCTGGGCTCCTTTGAACTGCAACAAACAGGCTGAGCATATAAGAAAGACTACTAACAGTTCTCCAACAATGCAGAAAATCAACTTTTTAAACTGTGTATATTTGTGAAATTGTAAATGTACAGTGTAAATGTGCTGTTAATGTTATGTTCTTACGTACATTTGTATGTTTGAATAAGAATGTGGAAAAAACTGTTACTCACAAAGTCGTTGTCCACATCGACGCCCTGTGCCTCCAGGTTTTTCCTGACGGTCGTTGTTTCATCCATGGCCAGGTAAGGTGGGTGTTTCTACAGGTGAGAAAAGTTACAAAACACCTTGTAACAGTTTGTTTTAGACACAACTGAACATACAGTAGTTAGAAACTGTTGTTGACCAATAAAAGAAGAGAGGGTTAGATTTTGTTATTACATACTAGTACAGATGATAAAAGCAGAACATGCAAAAATGTAACTGCTTCTTTCTAAGGTTAGGCCACACCAATTTTATTTGTTGCTTCTCGGAATAGCCTGTCCTGTTTTTCTCATTTTGAAAAAAAAAATCGCCATTCCCAGTCACAAATTTTTACTCACAATTTTACTATTTGTTCAGTAACTGTTGTAAAACTCAATAGCCACCAAAATAGATTATAAAGGCCTGCACATACCTAAAAAGTGTGGTCACATTTTATCACAAGTTAATTTTTCATTGATCTAAATTATTTCTCAATATCAATCCATATATTACATAGCAAAACTTAAAAAGTGACACTGAAATTATAGTGTACTAGATCAAAGACAGGGGTTCATTGCATTAATCTAATTAAAATGAGCAATACAAAGCTGAAACTTGAATAATAGATAAAATTGGTGTGGCCTAAAGATTATTAAAACAGAACATGCAAAAATGTAACTGTTCCTTTTTGAGGTTACCTGTTAAATGTATCATGCATAAGAATAATCATGACAAAAAGAGCTATTTCTATTACTAGAGTCAATTCCACATTAACGAGAGGGTGTTTGTTGCCTGTTGTTCTAACATTTACAAAACCTTTGTAACAATCTATGTGAGATAAGTAACTGTTAATAACAATTTCCAACATTTATTTGATGTTCTAAATATTTTCTGCTGTGTTCCAACATGTAAGACAAATTTCCAACATTGAACATGTTATTTGTATTAGTTTCTAAACTGTTGCAACATAGATTGATGATTTGTTTGAACATGTTCCAACATTCTACAAACATGGTATAACTGGGTCAGTGGGCTGGGAACAGGCCAATTCACACATCCCTTCAAAGTATAGGGGATTAGGCCTAGGTGCCATGCATAGACACCTCAAGACAAAAGAGTTGGCAGTGTCCAGACGTGAAATCTAAAAATATACAGAGGCAGACAATAGAGCGTGATTAGCACCTACTTTTATGGGGGCAATAACCCAAATCTACCATTTTGAGAATGATGCAAAATGTTGGAACATGTTCCAACAGTGAAACAATCACACAGATGTTTGAAAATTGTTCTAAGTAAAGAGATATTTGTGCAAATACTTTCATAATATTTCCAAAATATATACATGAGTTCAAACATGTTCAAACTTTCATTTCTAATTGTTTGAACAGTCTGGAATTATTTTGACTGAAATAGTCTTTTCTCTAAAATTGTTCAAACTTATTAGCAATATCATCTGAAAACCCTCTCGGTGACATGGAATTGACTCTATTATAAATAAATGTAGAAATATTGCAGCACTGTTATGTGTTAGGTAAGGACATGCATCCAGAATTCTAGAAGTAAAAGATTAGTGATAAAAGATGCCAGAGTTGTGACAGCAAGAAAAGAATAATTGTACAGTTGAATTGACTAAAGGAACAAATAGCATTCATAATCTTTTCTAAAATACTGAACAATAATATTATGATTTAATATTTCTGTTTCAAATGCATCTTTCCAAAATACAAAGCCTGATTTTCAAACACTTTAAAGATTTTGTTAAAAAAAAAACTTTTTCACAAGAAGATAAAACAACATGTCTTTCCATTGTAATTTGTTTCTTTTTGTTTTATGCTTTGGTTGATTTTTAAACAATACCTTTGACACAGAGGCTATCCTAAATGATAGCAATAACCAAGAAAAAAATTAAAGCTTTCTGGAGCTCCTGTGTTTTTTAGTTTGTCTTTTTGATTAAGATATTGTATCTCATTACTGTTGTATGTACATTCAAACAAACAAACAAACAAGCTATATAAACATCATTCCCAGACTCTCTCTTACCCTGACAGACCCAGTCTCAAAAGCCTGGTAGGCCGGCCATTTCTGATCATGAAACACACACAGAAACAAAGGAGGAACAAGAGAATAACTCAAGAAATACAATAAGCTCTACTCACTTGTTTGCTTCCCTACGATAGTGGCAAGGTAGGTGAGGAAGACAGGGGAAGACTTAGAATCATCAAAGAGAAATTTTCACACAAGCAACAAATAGAACGATAGCAAGTTCAGATGATTTTTTATAATAAACATTACAGGAATAAAGCTATGTATGGGAAATGTAAATTGCAAAAAAGTTTGTGGTCACATTTATATCTGAGTTTTTTTAAAAGACAGTTATTGTGCCTTGTGTTCTTTTTAGTTGACTAGTTTATAATAAAACAAAGTACAAACCTCGTCTAGTGCAACAATCTTCTCCAGTTCTGTCTTGGTGGCTGCACATTTTGCCTGGAAGAAACACATAAAATATCACATGGTGTAGAGCGAGAATACAACATGGTGTATTCCTTACCACCTAAGGTGCCATCCAAACCATGTTGTATTCTTTATTTGTTATACCCACAAAATTTCGTGTCCTCACACAAAAAATTGTAAGATCAATTCCAACGTCCGAATACTGTAATTGTATTTTTGACAGCAGCACACTTTCAAATTATTTCATGTAAGTCCATGGGATACAAGTAGAAGGCTTTGTGATACATTTGTACCTTAAAATACAGACCTGTCTGGAACACCCTTCACTTTTCATCAAATGTTATCGCGGCCCAGGTATGACAAAAAGCATGGTTCAGCACAAAGGCTAGAAGATAATAGGTACACATATGTGCACCGCGTTTAGTTGCTAGTGTAGTACGTGCCAACAGACGAGCCTGGAGACAGATCTCCATCTTCACTGCTACCTTGTCCCCCCAACGACCCGGAGGCCAAGGGACTAGGTAGGTAAGTAGTATGTGAATAGTGTCAACTTCATGGACAACCTTAAGCTCAAAGGGAAGAATTTTCCCATACATTTTTGACAGACGTTCCTGTATGACTGACCTGGTCCTGAGACTGATACTGCCACTTGAACCATCGACCCACCCAGCCTGGCCCCGACATCTTGTTAATCTTCGACTCCGCTGAAAAACAGACACATCTAATCAGTCCTCCAAAATCTGTTATGATTTATTTAGGGCTGTCTCCAGCTTCAACTGTCTTCCGTCCCATTCACTGTTGGGAGCCCAATTTTTTTTCTTTGTTAAATCTGTCATTTTAAGCTTAATGTGAAAATACATTTTTATCAATTTCATGTCATAAATTCAGATTTTTTGGACAGACAGGGTGAAATTTTTGTCCGTCCCAAGAAATGTATTTCTGTCCAAGGACGGAGGGACGGGTCCTGAAGACAGCCCTGAATTGTAAGGACTGATACAAAGTCCACACACAGACATGGACTTCAAGCATTTTACTATTTTTATCAAAGTTAACAAAAACATTTTTTCTTTTTTTCTTACAACACAAAGAACACTCGACAACACCTAAGACAGAACCCCTTACTTTCAAACAGCTTGTCCTGTAGGGTTGACTCCATAAACTTGATCGCTGAATCCCACTGGGATTTCTCCGCTATGGATCTGTCCTCAAGTGCATTTAACTGGATCACTCTCTGTTGGAAACACAGAAAAAAACTTCAGACTTCAATAACCTTCTCCATTTTTGTGTTGCATGCCATCTATGGAATTACCTGATAGTAATCTAGCAAGTTACGATCGTCAATACCCAAACTTCAGCATCATTGCAAAATCTGCTGCTGCGAGAGGCCACAATTAGAACTAGAAGGTAGACCTATTACAGTGAGTTACCCTCGTTTTCGACCAAGTCACGCACGTACAGGCTGGATTGTGATCTCGATCGCAACAGCAGATTTCACAATGGTATCAGAGTTTGGAAGGGGTCTATTGAAAAAAGTCAGCATGAAAGTATGAACAATAAGATATCAAAACCAGAAGTTCTGCTGCAGCACCGTGGAAAGCTGCCAGGGGGCCCAGAATCTATATTGTTCCTTCATTTTGCATATACCTACTACACACCTATTACATATCATAAAGATTCATCCACGACTTCTTGAGTTGTACTCTTCACAAACAAACAAACAAACAAACAAACAAACAAACAAACAAACAGGCAGACAGACAGACAGTCAGACAGACACAGGAATGTACACCTCCTCCCAGATGTGCTGCTATGTTGATTTTTGAATAAAGTTTTAAGTTTGAAGACACAGACAGACAGACAGACAGACACAGGAGTGTACACCTCCTTCCAGAAGTGCTGCTATGTTGATTTTTGAATCAAGTTTAAAGTTTGAAGACTCACACACCCAAAAACATAACCTTCTTGGCAAAGGTAACTACTGACCAGACTGTTGGCTGCCTCTCCCTGCCACCTGTGTTTCCTGGTGGCCTCCTTGATGACAGCCTCCTTCAGGTGGTCGAAGATGTCGTCGTGGTTCTGGGCGTCCTTCCCGCGGTCCATCAGACCCTTCAACTCCTCCTGTAACGTCTCCCAACCAACCTAGGGGCAGGGAAACACAATCATCACTTGTATCTCTGATCACATGGTAACATACTGTAAATGCAGAAATGTTCGCTGGGATTTAATTTCTCGGTAGGGAGAAAATGGCGTGTTCGCTGTGGTTTTGAGTTCGCATTCGAAACAATAGTAGCACTACAGTCACACAATGGAACGACTTTTCGCGGTGGTTTTAAGTTTACGGTAAAGAGTTCACTGCGAAAACCGTGAACATAAAACCACAGTAAACATTTCTGCATTTACAGTATTGCGTGAAAGTGATCTCGAACCAATCAGCTTTACTGTTTAGCTCACTGAGTTAATCTTCCACTGGTTCTGACAGAGAAGACTGCGAACTGTATCAATTTTACAGGTTTATTATACCAGGGAAATTCCTCTGGCTCTTTTTAACAAGTACAATGAACAGTCCAAAACAGCTTAACGTCTCGTCCTTAGGACTACAACCCTTTCCAGTAGCATACATGTCAGTAACAAGTAAGGATCATATCAGAACTAAACCAGAAGAAAAGAAAGGTCTAATCAAATTCTTTTTGCTGAACCTTTTCCTTTGTTTTTGCTACGCCATTAGGCCACACCATTTTAATTTCTTGGTTGATAACGGAATTTTAAAAAAAATGCTAGATTGGAAAATCAACAGGAAAACAGAATCTCAGAGGAAAGTTTGTACTTTGGTGCACACAGTTTCAGTGAGTGAACAGGGTCAGGTGCAAGTTTTCACCCCAGCCTTCTGTTTTCATGATTTTTTTTTGTTGCTAATTTTTTTTGAAAATCTGTTAACCAAGAAATTAAATTGGTGTGGCCTTAAAGGTGAATGAATTCTGCTTACAGTCTGTAATGTATCTCTTTCAGAAAAAGCAAGCTGATAAGACCTACTTGTACTGGATAGCACTTCTAACCTACAATGACTAGCCCTTATCACACATTACCAGCACACTCTTCTTGGGCAACTGCTGGTCTGCCCACTGTTTGAGCTTGATGTCGACAGTGGTGTTGAAGTGTCCTGCACTTTCTGTCTGAGCAGCCGGGAGGTAAATGTTCTCGATGACGTGTTCGGCAGCCTGATCCCACAGCTTGGCCCACAGAGCTTCCTCCCTGGAGGGTAAAGACATTTTTTGGCAAGGCCTCAGGGGTGGAGCTAAAAGTTTCCAGTATTGTGGAATATCATGGACATCAACTAACCGCTGTGGTACAAATGTGTTGGCTTTTGAGATCAGAACTCCCTGATATCTGAAGATTTGTATCAGAGTGATGACCATCAGACAAATAGACCAATCCTGACTGTCGATCACAAATAGCATTTCAGCCAATGACAGTATGGCAATTAGTGGTTTAACCAATGAGAGAGTGGCTGTATGTCCATCAGATATTTACATTTGTATGTTTTTGTTTTGCAATTGAATTTTCTATGTTTTGAAGGAGGTAGGTTTGACTATATGATCAGTCTATGAAGGTTATTCCATTTAAGACATTTGGGGAAAACAGTCTGATAATCTTCCACAAAAAATTGTAGGTTGGGTGGATTGAGAATAACTTCAAACATTGATAGACATTACTTAAAATTCATCATTGTTCCTGACCACTCTCAGTGTATTTCAACAACATAGACTTGACCATGAAAGCTGGTCCAACTCACCACTGTTTGGGCGTGACCTGGCTCAAGTTCATGACCTCGTCCAGGATCTCGCCCTTGCCCTTCTCGAACAGCTCGTCCCTGTCCAGCTGGCGCAGACTGGGGTAGTTGTTCTTCCACTCTGTCTCCAGGTTGAACCGGGCCGCTGGGGGGGAGGGGGGCAGGAGGGGTTTTTAATTTTGTTACATGTGCATTGGTCGTTAGAATTAATGAATGAAGACCTTTATTGTACACATATACCCACTGAGTTAAGTACAGGAGCAACAGCTCTAGTCTGGGATGCCAGACTGTTTCTAGGGCCTACACAGTCCAACTCCTCAGCTGTAGGGCTAACATGCCCCCAAGGAAATTCTACTACAGGCCCCCTGAGTTAAACCCTGAGAAACATACAATAGATATTATAGAGATCAGGGGTCTGGCATCCAGGCTACCACAGCTCATGCCAAGTGAATTAGATGTAGGACTACTGATTAAAATTTTAGTTGATTTACATGTAGTTCTACAGTATATTTTGCTTAATACATTTCAGCTGGTAGAATTGCATTCTTTTATTTCATTTTCATGGACTCCAGGAAGAGTAGGGAATATATTCACTAATGGAGATCTAAACAAACAAACAAAATAAACAAATATTCTGTTCTAAGAAATAAGAGCTTTCTAATTTGGTGGTTCAATTCCCTATTAGTCTCTCGATCACATTTTCTGTTATGGCCTTACTCAGTCAATAATATACTAGGAAGGAACTTGCCTCCACAAGAAATCAAGTGTACTTTCTAGCCACTTTGAGCTATAGTATCTTAAATGTGCTCAGGTCCAGAATTAGATATTAGGCCTAGAAATTGCTTCAGCTGTCTTAAATTCTAGCTTAACAAGACTCTAGTGAAAGACTCCTTGACTCACACCTTTGTACGTGTCAGCCTGCTGTTCCACCGATGCCTTGACCATCTTCCAGAAGCAGTCGGACACAGCGAAGCTCAGGTTCTGTGTGGTCATCTGACTGGCCTTCAGCACACCTGACCTGTAGGGGGAAATAACGTATCAACTTGGTGTAAAACGTACATAAGTATAAGTTAACCTTTAGCACACTGAAGTAGCCATTTGGCACCCAATTTTCTATTGGTTACAGAGATAGGCAGTAGGGAGAAGGTTAAGTAGATGATAGTTGTGAAAAACTTTAGTATAATAGAATGTAATTAACACAGAGTGCTAGCAATTCTAGGGGCCAGATTTAGACTAGAGAATAGTTTTCATGGATGGATTTTTCTTCAATTCAAGGTCCAAAATAATGAGGCCAATTTTTCCTCTGGACTTTTGGGAACCAGATTTAGCCAAGAGAATACTCTTCATAGATGAATTTTTGTTCAAATTCAAGATTCAAAACAATGAGGCCAATTTTTCTTTTCTGGAATTTTTAATCATGTTTCTGAAAATCAAAATCCCTTGCAATGACATTAATGGACTGTAAGGATTCGGTGACAAATAAATTTTTATTTTATCTATTTATTGGTTTGGCTGTTCAGCACACACAGCCAGGACTGCCCAACTAGCCTGTGGCTATTACAAAGGGTTAGCCCTGTTGACAACAGATTAAATTTGACATGGACAGCATAACGAGCTATAACAGTATTTTAGGTGGCTGCTCAGAATCTACCAGCCCAAGCCCAGTTCATCTGCGAGCGATGCGGGCGAGCATGCCACTCCAGGATAGGACTGTACAGGCATCAGAGGGCCTGCCCTTCCCACTAATCCTCGACAACAGGGAATAAGCCAGAGAGAGAGCGGTACATAAAAACTATTGTATATAAATCTGTGAATAGTTTCATCAGGTTGGTAAGTCACTGAATAAAAAAGACTCTTTTTTCACAACCAAGAGATTTATTCCACCGACGTTTAGGTGACCATCTGTCACCTTCTTCAAGGCAATTCTGACTGGTTCACATAGCAATGCAGCACAGGTGTTGCAGCTTATACATATTAATGAGATGCATTCCCATGCACTGCTATGTGAACCAGTCAGAATTGCCTTGAAGAAGGTGACAGTTGGTCACCGAAACGTCAGTGGAATAAATCTCTTGGTTGTGTAAAAAGAGTCTTTTTTATTTATTGTATATATTTATTAAATGATTTAAAACAACGTCTACAAAGAAATCTTGAAGACTTTCTGACCTGAAGAGCTGTGAAGTGCGGAAGAACTCCTCCTCGTATCCCCTGATGGTGTCGATGCTGTCGTCCTTGTTGCCACGCCCCGTTACCACGGCAAAATACCCCAGGGCCTTCATGGGGAACAGCTTCCCCTCAAGGATCTGTTTTATCTGGAGTTATAGCATATACAAAACATGACATTAACTTATGATTAAAAACTTAACAACATTTGTTTGTTTGTTTCCTTGTTTGTTTGTTTGCTTGTTTATCAATGCCATTACATTGATTTACATTAATGCCACACAGGCCAGAAGTTCTATTTCTAATGGAGCTAGACATCATAGCTTACATACATAAGCATGAATGCATGCATTCATACACATACACATAAACGCAACTTGCTTGTTGTCAACAATACATTCTTTAATCACAAAAGATAACTGACTTCAAGAGAAGTCTTGCTCCTGAAAACGACTTTGAAACACCTACCAAAAACGACACAAAGGTACATGTAAAGCAGTCATCCTCACTTGAGGTGAAGCATGAATTACGTCTTCAAGTAGCTAGTTGTGAAATGTGGCTTCACTATGGCTCACGTTTAAAGCCAAGCGCACAGGGTTGTCCCTACTATTTTCAATAAGTGTGCTGGGTTCTATAACATGCAGAGGTTTTATGCTCAAGGCTTATGCCTGAAGCTTCTCCATACACAGGGCCGAAGGCTTTACGTCACCAGTAAGAATGACATTGATCAAAAAACAAAGATCAGTACAAATTCATCTACTTTTTAACAAAGCAGGAATGTAAAGAACAAAGTGTGTCCTACTCTGCGAGGGTTGGTAATGTTCTTCTCGGCCAGGTCCACTTTGGTCAGTACGAAGATGGTTCGTTTTCCCTGAGGGTCCATATGGCTGACCAGGTCAGTCACGTTACTCCTCTCCGCGTCTACAGAGCCATCTGAATACGTGATATCAATAAGCATTTATCACCGTTTTTATCTATATTTAGTAGCGTTTGTAGACCAGTAGTTAGGGACACCTGCCTATGGAACTAGAAGTTGTGAGTTTGATTCCGGCTGTGTCGCTCACCCGACATGCACGCTACCGGAAAGGGTCGCAGTCCTTAGGACATGACGTCAAGCTCAACTATTCATTGTGCTAGGGGAATTTTCCCGGTACAATGAACCTGTAAATACTGTACATACATAACAAAGTGTCTGTCTTCTTCTCTGTCACAACCAGTGGAAGAATAGCTCTTCAGTGAGCTATACTGGATTGAGATCACTTTTTTCACTTTCATAGTCTACCTCTCTGGCAAATGACATTATCAAAATTGAAATGATTCTATAAATTTTGTGAATAGATGTACACTAATTTTATTGTGGTGGTTTTCAAAAGAAGCTGATAAGAAAATGTTGCTGGGAAACATTTTTCAACGCCTCAACTTTATATCCATTGCTGCCCATACTGCTTTATTTCTTCTGTATTTCTGTCATATTTCAAATAAATGTCTCAAAACGTTTCTCACTTTATTTACATGAAAAGTTCTGTTCATTTCTGTTTGCTTACCTTGTATACATAGGATGATGGCATTCGGGTTGGACATGTAGTGTTCACACATCATCTTTATGGACTCTTTAGTGGCAGAGGCCATGCCTTGAGTTTCAGTCTGCAGGGTGAACAAAAAATCAAAGTTGTAGACTGAGATTCACAATTGCCAACCATCTTTTATATTGTATACATTGCAAAACAACTACAGATGTCAAATGGCTTTGTGACATAGTAAGAACATGTTGATTTGATTATATGGATGACATCAATTTTCGTCCATTTCTAAAAAAAAAGATTTTGGCCATATAATTGTAAATCGTACAAAGCAACTATAAAATAAGAAAATATATGCTGTAAATTGCAAAAAAATATATTTTGGAAAATGGACACTACATGTAATGTCATAGAATGCCAAGTCAATTCCAAAGTCAAAGAAGAAGATGTGAAAGAACAAAAATGAAGAATCTATTATTCGGTATACCATATTCTGTGTGTTTAGTTTATTCATCCTTCCATCTAACATTTATTTGCCAAACTTTCTTTACTCGCAAGCTCGCATCAGTTTTGCGAGTTTCAAATCAACATGGCCTAAGCCCAAGAAAGATGCAAACAACCAAGAAAAAATCTTGATTTTGGAGGCCACCAAAGAAAGGAAACTTAATTCTATACTTACACTGATGATCCCGGGCAGATCTACCAAGACCATTCTCTGTAACCCGGGTCCTTTCACACTCATGGCGATGGTCTGCAAATAAAAGGCACATACTGATTACACACATATAGTGTCACAAAGTAAGAATCTTGGACACAGAGTCAGACTTTTTTGCAAGAAGAATAAAAGAAGACATCTTTCTGCAACGTATGATCCACTGCTCACCGAGTCACGTGTCCTATCTTCACGTGTCCTATCTACATAAGGTGACGTCACAGAAGAGGTGGATTGCTCATTCCTTGGACTGGAGTTGATCAGTCGAAAATTTTGGTAAGTCCAAATGTTTGTGTTGGAAATTGCAGTTTGACTTCGTACAGAATATACTGAGTACACATTTGGATAGAGACTCTTACATATTTTTGGTAAAGACAGATCAAAAGTACCATCTGACAAGGGCTTTCTTTTCAAGGGTTAAGCATAGTTTTATTCAAATCGGCAATATCACATTAAACGGCAAGAATTTTGTGGTAAGTACTTTGCGTTATAAAATTCTACTTCAAATTCCATTCAATATTGTCAATCTTTCATGCGTAATGAAATACATATTTGAGAAATTAAGAAATCTGTTTTTTACCTCCATACTGACAGTCTGTCCTGGCCTCACACTGGCTTTCATTCTGATTTCTACCTCTCTCCTCAGAGCTTCCAGCTGAAATAAAACATACACAGAAGAGTTACGATACGATACATACAAAACTATGCACTGGAAAGGTATATAATTATGAGTGAGAACTTCATGAACTTGTGTCATCTAGACTGTATGCACGAAGAAGCCGACACAGCAAAATCGGTCATGACGGGCCTTATAAAAGTTCTAAAACTAAACGGGAACTATGCGGTTCTAGATGTTTTACTGAGGGATAACTGTGGTGCGAAAGATGTCAATTAGCTGAGGAAAGATTCCACTCTACTTTACACTGTACTAGATAAGTACATGTACTGTAATGGTAATCATGTCTTATGTGCCATCTGGTAAAAGTTAAACTGGAAGAAATGTATGTTCTGGACTTTAAGATTTGAGTAGAAACAAAAGAAAAACTGCCATACCTCAGATTCTTTGGTGAGGTCAAATTCCCTGTCACTGTCTTTGAACATAGCTATATGGTGGGGGCCTTCACTCAGGGTCACCTAGGAGCGGAAATATGTCACAGAACATACTTAACACAAAACAAGTGGTCAGTCTATACAATGGTACTAGTACACATTCAGGGTAAACAAAAAACATGTTCTTTACACCCAAGTCATAATTAAATTTCTGGAAACATTACTATGTGACCATTGGTACATGTAGTTGCAATAGGTACCACCATGACAGCTATACAGACCGATCCTCACTGTCCATCTCAATTAGCTGCTCAACCAATGAGAGGATGGCAGTTAGCAGTTCCACCAATGAGAGAGCAGTTGCATATCAGTCAAATATTTTCATTTTTATATTTCTATTCTGCATTTCTGAATTTTGACGGAGGTGGGCTGGGCTATGGGAATTTTGGTCTATAAGCCATCATCACAATATCAAGTATAATAAAAGCTTCCATGTATGTTGACAAATTTTTATATCGAGTTTAAATTGAAGCAACATACTGTAAATGCAGAAATGTTTGGGCGGATTTGATTTCAAGGCAGAGAGAAAATGGAGTGTTCACAGCGGTTTTGAGTTTGCTTTTAAAACAATAGTAGCGCAATGGTCACACAATGGAACGGCTTTTTGCTGTGGTTTATAAAGTTTGTGGCAAAGAGTGAAAACCGCGAACATAAGACCACCGCAAACATTTCTGCATTTACAGTATCCCGTACCTTGACCGGTGCTCTCGTCATCATCTCCCCCGCCCCCCTGGGGAAGATCCTGGCCTGTGCCACCATCTCCAATACACTGGTCTTCCCCGCACTCTGGTCCCCCACTACAACAACCTGAGTATGGGATATACAATTGTTAGAAAGTTAAAAGAAATACACCAATGGAAAAATATTGTCCCATTATTAACACCATACCTGGAGTACAGTGACTTCTTGTCAATGTGCTGTAATTCACTTTATCTTCACGGTAGCAAAACTTCACGGTGTAAAGAATATGGACATCTTCACTGAACTTCAACTTCACGGTGGCAGCAAGTGATTTACACAATGGATGTGTGAAGGAATCATGAATGATTACAACAGGTTTTTCACGGTGATGACAAGTTCATGGTATAGAGGTGACCGTGAAAACACTGAACATAAAGTTACAGTGAAAGAAACAAGAATTACAGTATATAAATGAAGTAATTCTTTACTTGAACATCATAAGATGTCCTATCTGCATAATGTGACGTCACAGAAGCAGTGGATTGCTCATTCCTTGACAAAGACTGGCGCTGATCAGTCAAAAATTTGTGTAAGTCCAATTTCTTAAGCTTGTGTTGAAAATTGCAGATAAACTTTGATACAGAATGATCATTTAGAATTTTTGTAAATCAAAATTTCTGATCTCATCCTCCACGAAATATCCATTACACAGCCCCTAGTATACTACTCACCCTAGGTAGTTCATCCTGTGTGTTGTAGCTCGAGTCATACTCTGACAGTTCATCAAGCACTTCTGAATACATGTCAATCAGGGATTTCTGAAGAAAACACACAACAAAGTTAACATTGGTGATCAAAACTTGTAACATGGCTGCTAGATGTTAACTCACTAAAAACGTACAAAATTCTTAGCTTGAAAGTTCTTCTGTGTTGGTAGAAATCAATAAAGAAGAAAAGTTTTACATGTAACTGTAATTTCCAACACAAAAATTGGACTTACTCAAACTTTTGACTGTACAACGCCAGTCTTTGTCAAGGAGTGAGCAATCCACCTCTAGGATGACGTCACGTTATGCAGATAGCACAACTATCTACTTTATGTAAGATACTTTAATCTACTGCTCCCCGGTTCATTTGTGCTATCTGCATAACGTGATGTCATCCCAGCGGCGGATTGCTCATTCCTTGACAAAGACTGGTGTTGTACAGTCAAAAATTTGGGTAAGTCCAATTTTTGTGTTGGAAATTAGTTAAAACTTGTTTCAGTACAAAATTCTGGTAATGAATTTAAGAATTTGTATTAGTAGAAAGGTTTCTATTGCCAACAAACTTTCACTTACCTTTGTTCTTCTCTTGTACACTGCCTTATCCCCCTTCAACATGATCTGTTTTCTCAACTCTTTGTTTTCCTTTTCCAGACGTTCCAACTGTCGCTGGTACTTCAGCTGTGGTACAACAAGCAGAGAGGGTGTTTCATTAGTGTTTTTGTCTCTGCTTTATCTGTCTAGTGAACTGCTATTCTTCCAGAATAAGGGAAGATACATAGAATACAATAAGATTACAGGGATGTAGCTTTAAAGTCAGCCTGGTTAACAGTCAATGGACGACATACATGTAGTAAATTCCGTATTTTCCCAAACTCTGTCCTTCATAGAAATCAAAAGATCGTAAAATATGATTGTTCAGCTATTTTCTGACCAAGCGTAGTCCACTGTTTGCGTCTTGTATCAATGTGGAGACCGTACAAAACAGCCGTTCTGGGTGCCCCATATGGCGGCCGTCATAGCGTGTTCCTGTGCACATTTGACGCCGTCGAAGTATGCTGTGTGGCACGCTTACATACCTGTAAATGGGTAATATCCAGTAAAAACATTTTCATCTTACCTGCTCTTGAAGAAACTCTTCTTGTATCTTCTGTAGTCTTTCTTTATCAGACATCTGGAAAGTGCAATGTGTAAGATCTCTAATCAATTTATCGTTACAAAAACGTTCCACTGTAATATGGTGAGTGCATATACATGTACTTTCTTCTTGGTGTCATACCATGGCATGATAATAGCTTTTATTTTTATTTTATTTTATTGGAAATGCGACTGTACAATACACATGGGACACAGGCAGCTATTGCTGGTGTCGTGACCCACACATAAAACATTACAGAACAGGTAGCAAAACATAGCTATGAGTTGCAACTGATCTATATAAGACAGGACACACTGTACTTGGCTCATTCGAGCCTTATAGTTATACCACCGAGAAAGCCACACCAAGGCGAAACTAGTCTGGATGTGGGCTTGCATAAAGTTCTAAACAGGGACTATGCGGCTATAGCGTCTTTCCTGAAGATACGGCGTGAGTGTGTACGGTTGGCTTGAGGTTGCCCACTACTGCGGCCTATAGCTATGAGTTAGTTTTCACTCCAATCATCAATGTCATTGTTTGCAATGTTTTTAATGAGCTTTGAGTAAAAGACTGTTGTTTGTTAGTGACATGTTTGATGTTACCATAAGTACCTTCTTTGCCGATTCCTCCTCACTTCCCTCAGCATTGACTTTCATGGCTGTCATGACACCTGTAGTGATGCTGTTGTCTGTAAACACAAACACACGGGATTGCTATACTGTACTCATGAGGTTTATATACACTAGCAACAAGTGTACATATCATCATGTTCTTCTGGTGTGCTACATAGTACTGTAAATGCAGAAATGTTTGCGGTGGTTTTATGTTCGGCGTTTTCCTGGTAAGCTCTTCGCCGCGAACTTAAAATCACCACAAATTTTTTTCCCTTGTCTACTATTGTCTCAAAGGCAACCTTAAAGCCACCGCAAACACTCCATTTCCTCCCTACCGTGAAAATAGAATGCTAAATTAAATGCATTTACAGTATATCTGTGAAGTTGTTAAGTTTGTCATTATAAAGCTAGCTACAGAAAGGATTTATCAGTGCATGTTTCTAACTGGTATTAGCAGTGCAGGATTGGCATTTGAGACAAACACAAGAAAGAACTTCTTTACATGCAGCAATACGTGTAAGTGAACTATAGTGATTTAAAAACAATCTTTGTTTGGAGATCTAGAATAAAATGTTAACTCTTTGAGCATCCTTGCATACAAAGTCTTTCAGCGAAGTCAAAACATGGAACAGAGCTAGACCAACTTGTGCAACCAATAATGATAAATTTTCCTTTCATTACATGTTCTATGACAACAGAATGATGTGACCTGATTGGTCAGTTCCTCATGACCAATCAGGAAGCTAGTTTGTATGTTAAAGGAAACAGAGGAACCTGATTGGCTGGTCCCCTTAAACCAATTAAGTGGTTAGTCACCTACACTTCTACTGGTACAAATCTTTTTGATGTCACCTACAACACCCATTAGCAATGTGAAGATGTATCTTTCAAAATAAAGTTACTAATACTATCAATGAAATTCATGGAAAGTAAGTTACTAGCACATGTTAGGAAACACAGACAGCCTTCTTTCACAACCTGTGAATTTTCTGAAGTACAAGATGCATACATTTTTGTACATTGTTGGATTTACAGAGGCAATTATCAAGTCAAAAGGTAACTTTTTGGTCACATTCTATCAGATTCAGAAGTCACAGAGACAAAGCACTAGAGGTTGTTAAACTAATTAGTGGAATAATTACAATATGTAAAGTGTTACAGACCTATGAAAGGGACTGAGCCAAGAGGAATTGGTCTGCGTTTGACTTCGCTGAATATATCTGTCACTGTCGCAACTCCTGGCAAGCAAAACATTGTCGTAAGAAAAAAACAAATTAAAAAACAAAAACGGTTGGAGGCAAGGACACAGTGCATGTGATTTTTAATAGGTTTGGAGGAAGATCTTTCGTTTATGATTAATGACAGCATTTTTTTTTTACCCCTCAAACTACACTTACACATATTGACACATATCAAATTCTTAAATTTTTCTTACAAGTTTATGGCGATTGCTACGAGAGGCTTTTGCCGACAAAACATGAATTGGTGAAAGTACAGTAGAGTGGAAATATGAGAAAAAATTACAGATTGAAGCTGAACAAAAGAAGCAACAAAAGGAATTTGGAGTAGTCTTCCCTTTTTCTGACAAAAAGCAAACAGAAAGATGCTTAGTGAGCATGACATGGAACATTGCAACCAAACCAGGGAAGACAAAGTTAAAACATGGCCAGTGTCCTGACCAGAATTTTTCAACAGCATAGGGGTCAAGTACAGAAGGCCAACTTTGTGAGGCGCAAGTCACATGCGGAGTGCCGAAGACGTGACCAGAGTAGGGAGTCCGGCATGTTCCCTCGGAAATTTCAAAACTCAATGTGACACTATTTCCTGCATTTTGAGGGATCAATTTTGTGAAGTAAAGTTTTTCCTCTGTCACAGCCTCATTCTAAAGCCAAATATGAACTTTTTATAATAATTATGAAGGGTCACAAGATTCTTCGCAGAAAGAAACACCTCTATGCCTAGCGGTGCGTACCTAAACCCTAGTTTAGGTTTAGGTTTGGACTCGAGTCCAGAGGTTTAGGTTCAGGTTCGGACTTGAAAGTCCGGACTTGAACCAATGGAATAAGTGTGCTACAAATATTTATTTTCCTGTTTCATGTAAAATTGCATATTGGCATATATTTTACATGCAATTTGAAAACTATAATATGCGGGATTATATACAGTCAGTAATTAATGCAGAAGCTCAGTAATAAACAAAAAACAGCAATGCTTTCATATTTTTCCAGTGCAAATTTCACGATCTAAGGAAGCTTTAAGATGGTTTAAATCAAAAAGGAGTGTAAAAGCGAGAGATTTTTTTTCAAGTCCGCACTCGTTTCCAGATGTTTAGGTTTTTTTGGACTTGAACCTGAAGGTTAAGAACATGTCCGGAACAGGTCCAGGGTTTAGGTACGCACCACTATCTATGCCGGTTAAAACACAGCATAGGGGTCCAGATCACAGCAAAGGGGGGTCCAAATCACAGCATCGGGGGCCCTATGCTGGAAACGCCTGGCAAGAACACTGATGGCAAATACAGTGCACAGTTGAATATCAAAACACAAAACACAAACAAAAAAGAGAAGTAGTAAGCAGCATAGAACAAGTGAATAGCAGACCTTAAGACTTCACAACAATAACTAACCTTCGTTAAAGACAGATGAGAAATCGTCCATAGTGACATCAGGTGACCAATCCTTCATCCTGTCTGCATCGGGCAGATAACCCTTTAACATTGCCATGTCGGGGGAGTCTGGAAGCTTGGGTATGGATTTCTTCAGCTTCAGGAGGAATTTTCTGTACTTGTCTGTGTCTACGTTAGGGATAAACTTGCTGACTGTGTCGGCGTCGGGAAGGTACTCTCCAAGCCAACTCATGTCTGGTACCTTGTCCTTCCAGGACTCATAAGTCTGAAGAGGATCAGATTGAATTGATTTACATTCATGTAAAATAGGATGTCATCATGACATCAAGCAGGCTATTAGCTAGCAGGGCGTCATGGTGTCTTTTGGATGCCCTACACTAAGAAAACAAGGAAATTCACTAAAACTTTTAGATTTTAGGCCACATCATCCACATGGCATACATCATAATTACAAATTTAAACTGTCATAGCTAAAGCCTAAAAACAAGTCAACAATTATACTATACATGATCCCTCATCTTTAATTTTTCTTGCTATAATTGTACAACATTAAATGCAGTGTTTATAATAATCAGAAACCCTGAAAACTTGCATGCATTGGCTAAGTTACTAGGCTGTACATAACAAAAGACAACTACTCACCGCTTTTGCACTGTATCCACCCCCTATGCCTGCTCCAAGAATCCAGTAGCGAATTTTCAACAGCGGCCGTAGTTTACTCAACACACTCATGTTTCTCTGTTGTGATTGGACAATACGGTTGGTGGGACTAATTAAATTTCTCAAGTTCGGTCTGGCTAATGTGGAGTATTGACAGGTGAGTTGAGCACGATGTCTGGTCAGGTGGGTCGACTGAAGTAATGAAGATGCAGTTCTGGAGTTTGCTGGTAGGAGGGGCTTCTGAGATAGTCTTTGGGATGCATGCCGTGTTGTAAGCTTCTCTACACAGTATCTGCAACTGGGACTGAAAACACACACAAAATGTCACAGCACCGTAGATGATCAGAGGTTTGTTCTTAATGGACAAGAAATCCTTTTATCTATACATTTTGTAACATATATGTTTGTTTGAAGATTCTAACATTATCAAGCAAGGTGTGGCAACGACATACATTTTGTAATTGTAAAATTTGTGAAATCTCAAAAATAAGAACTTTTTACACTTAGTATGACTTACACCTTAAGATTCCAAGCAATCAAGTTGATGACACCCACTGACGCATCATTACTACTATCTTAGTAGTATTATGTATAATTATCATAACATCATCAAGGAATACCCTCCTCCCCAAACCTTGAATTTTACAACTACAACTTACGAGTGTAGAGTCAATTCCACATTACCAAGAGGGTATTTGTTGCCTTTTGTTCTAACATTTACAAAACCTTTGTAACAATCTATGTGAGATAAGTAACTGTTAAGAACAATTTCCAACATTTATTTGATGTTCTGGATATTTCCTGATGTGTTCCAACAGGTTAAACTAATTTCCAACATTGAACACATTATTTGTATTAGTTTCTAAACTGTTGCAACATAGATTGATCACTTGTTTGAACATGTTCCAACATTCTACAAATATGATACAACTGGGTCAGTGGGCTGGGAACAGGGCAATTCACACATCCCTTCAAAGTATAGGGGATTAGGCCTAGGTGCCATGCATAGACACCTCAAGACAAAAAGGTTGCCAGTGTCCAGACGTGAAATCTAAAAATATACAGAGGCAGACAAAAGAGCGTGATTAGCACCTACTTTTATGGGGGCAATAACCCAAATCTACCATTTTAGAATGATGCAAAATGTTGGAACATGTTCCAACAGTAGAACAATCACACAGATGTTTGAAAATTGTTCTAAATAAAGAGATATTTGTGCAAATATTTTCATAATATTTCCAAAACATATAGATGACTTCAAACATGTTCAAACTTTCATTTCTAATTGTTTGAACGGTCTGGAATTATTTTGACTGAAATAGTCTTTTCTCTAAAATTGTTCAAACTTATAAGCAGTATCATCTGAAAACCCTCTCGGTGACATGGAATTGACTCTACAAGCAAAATCACAGAAAAGTGACATTTCAGCTCCCAACCATTACACCACTCATTTACTTTTCGACGAAAACGAAATCTTAAATAATGGCGCCCGATTATCATGCTTTATTGTTACAAAATTATATAGGTCAACGAACAAAATATAATTTTTTTCGCCCTCCCCTACATGTATATATGTTGATATTCCAGTTGTTTGTGTGACACAAACGTGTAATTTAAACCTTTTATCGTGAAACATTTAGTATATATTCACAGTGTATGATAACCTTAACGTTACAAGATATGTGTCAATCGCTTGTCGTAGATTTTGTGACAGTGACTTTTAACGTAAAATTATGATGAAACGTTTCTCACATGATTTCCGACGCAGCGAAGGGCAAATAAAGTCTTGACATTCAACGTTTTATTCCAAGATACTTAAAATCCGATGGTTCATCTTAAGCTTACCTGAAGGTCCCTGAAGCCAGGCGCAACATCTTAAAGATTTGTTGTCCTCTTCCTTCGTTGTTTGGCATAAAACAAGGACAAATTTCTGTGGATTTTGGGCAGCGATACCCTGCCCATTTTTCATCAACCCAATATGGCCACAACAGACAATAGCCTCGGTTATCTGACCGTAGATTCGAGTACTGTAAATGTCATAATTGTAGTTCATAGCATATTGCAGTCGCAAAAGACTTTTAAAATACGATTATTATAATACTATAGGATTTTGAAAATGAATAATGATATGAATTGTGTCTTTTTATGCTCATAACAATTATATTTATAGACAACGGTATGGTGTGTTGAATTGTGGACTAGTTATTTTTTACAGGTCAATGATGACGTCAGGTCTGAGGGTATGATATGGGTTTATGACATATGACTGTACGTATAGTACAAAACCTGGCCCAGTCGTATGATATAAGTATTTTATCCCTATGATTTATGGATTTCATATAACGTTTGCAGGTGTAATTGTACTTTTTCTCAGAAAATAAGCTCCACTTTTTGGCAATGGAACCTTAAATACTCCATATTCACCCTCCTTAAAATTAAAACCAAGGAAGTCCAACCATGCCTGTTTCTTGTGGTTTGTGCGAGAAAAGAGCGATGCTTAAGCGTCCCAAGACGGGCGGAGCGCTCTGTAAGGAGTGTTTCTTTAAGGTGTTTGAAGAAGAGGTTCACCAGACGATCACTTCTGCAAGTCTTTTCAAAAGGTAAGGTATTAAAACTGAGCCGAAAGAAACGGGTGCGAGTACTAGTGGGGGGGGGCATGACATAACTAGTCCTGAAGTTGCGTAATAACCTATTTGGTATCATATAACGTCTACAATATTGAAGAATTCTACAACAGCTTTTAGAAAAAATTATATCAAGAATTTGATACTGTTAAAGCGGAAACGTTCGCTGTGGTTTTATGTTCACAGTTTTTGCGAACTTAAAAGATCACAAAAATGTTTTGTTTATATAATATCAGGTGTATTTGCAGCCAGTGCCACAGGCAGGTACCCAATGTGTAGGGTAATGAGGCTGTTTAACGTGTTCGAGGCGCCTCCTCGAGCACGGGACCCCCGTTTTACGTCCCTCCCGGAAGACGATTTCGTGGAAAGCTTCGTGAGGCTACAGCAATCCGGACGTCCTTGGTTGGTCCCCCATCCAAGCACTGTCCGGACCGCGCGTTGCTTAACTTCCGAGATCGAGGGATCGGGTGTATCCAACGCGCCACGCGGCCGTAGCTATATAATACATTCTTAATTTGTTACAACCGCGAATATGAAACCACTGTGAACACTCTTTCCTTTTTTCCGTTTGCAAAATTAAATCCCTGCGAATATTTCCCTTTGCACAGTATATCCAGATTTGATAACGATAAACTTATGGTCTTGATCGTTTGTTTGTATTGCATACCCGGTAAACCGCCTCATGGCATAACACACCAGGTTTGTACTGAACAGTTTTGATCCACTCACACCCACCCTCGTTAAACCAGGACCCCATATCGCTCCACGTTATATCGGTCGCGAAAGAGGCCCTGGTAAAAAGCTTCGCCACATATGGTTATGGCAGGTCGACGAGATTTGCTCATGAATAATTAATGAGCTGACCTTATTTGGCACAAACGCCAGTTGTAGCTCATGAATAATTAATGAGCTAGCCGTAACACGTTACCTGATTGGTCGATAGCTTCCCAGCGTTCTTTGCGCGTTGGCTTCCGATGAGAGGAAGCAAACCCTCTGATTGGCTGAAGCTGTTTTGGTGGCGAGGTCGTCATAACCATATGTGGCGAAGCTTTTTACCAGGGCCTCTTTCGCGACCGATGTAACGTGGAGCGATATGGGGTCCTGGTTTAACGAGGGTGCTCACACCGAGAAGGACCCCTACTCTTTTGATAAGCGTGGTGAGTTCTTTTACGTGCTCAAGGTGTGGCCTTCCTTAAACATGGGACCTCCATTTAACGTCTACTCTCCAAGGGACGCCCCTAACAGAAGCTGGGAATTCATTTCCACCTGAGTGAAGTTGTGTCAAGGGTACAACGTCAACGAGACAAATGAGGCGACCCCTGACCTACGGGTTCTGGGCCAAACACCCTGCCACTGTGCCACCACGATGCCACAAAGTGATAAGGTACTTACTGCACTGTACTATTTCCTCATCAGGGGAGAAACCGTTGCCATAGCAGCGTCCGGAGGGAAGGACTCCACCGTCCTGGCACATCTGATGAAACTACTGAACGAGCGCCACGACTACGGCCTCAAGCTCTTCCTGCTCTCCGTGGACGAGGGCATCACCGGTTACCGTGACGACTCCTTGGAGACGGTGAAGAGGAACCAGCAGCAGTATGAGCTACCACTGAAGGTCGTGTCATACAAGGTCAGAGGGTTAACTAGCTGTGGGCTATTCCATTATAAATCTGAGGGAACACTCAGAAAATTTCTCTCTCACTTTGCTCCCTTTGATTTCTATTAGTACTGTAAATTCATTTAGTTTCACAGTGGTTTTATTTTCGAGTAGGAGGGAAAGGATTTTTGCAGTGGTATAGATTCGTGGTTGAAACAATTCTGTCATACAGTACTCATACAATGGAGAAATGATTTTTTAATCATTTAATAAATACTCGCAATGCTATGAATTTGTAGTAGAGTGACCACCATGAAAACCAAAAAAATTAAACCTCAGCAAAAGTTTCACAATTTACGGTATCTTTTAGTCCGAGCTCTTTCATGCTTCTTTTCATTGTGAAGAAAACTATCAAAAGAAACATATCTTCTCGTGAATGGAATCATCCACAATACAGGCATTGAGTCGAACTTTTACTGACAAAGTTGTTATCAATGCATTCTCTTCAGGCTATTAGCTAGCAGGGTGTCAGTGTGTCTTTTGGACGCCCTATACTAACAAAACCAGGAAATTGGACGCCCTTCTTTTACAGAGGACACTCAGAGGTCACCCTGTAACCCTGGTACAGTAATTACATACACATGCTCATGTGTTCCCCCCACACACTCACTACAAAATGGACCATTCCACGCTGTCTATAAATCCTAGGTAAAAGCCTGATTCTCTTTCACAGGAGCTGTATGGTTGGACGATGGATGAAATCGTGCGACAGATCGGGCTGAAGAACAACTGTACATTCTGCGGCGTGTTCCGTCGCCAGGCGCTGGACCGTGGCGCTATGATGCTGCGCGTGGACAAAATCGTCACCGGCCACAATGCTGACGACGTAGCTGAAACTGTCATTATGAATGGTGGGTCTGTAGGGATATCTGTATTGGGGTTGTATGGCACAACGATGGAGTGTTCTTCTCAGATCCAAGTGGTCCCGGGTTCGAATCCCTCCATGTCACTGATCTTGTGCCCTTGGGAAAGACACTTTACACGACCTTCATCACTTTGCTCAGGTGTAAATAAGTACCTAGCCTAGCCTAGGTTAGGGACGTCCCTCGGATAGGACGTTTAATGGAGGTCCCGTGTTTGGGGAAAGTCACACCCCATGCACGTTAAAGAACCCACCTTTCGAAAAAGAGTAGGGGCATGCCCCGGTGTATAATGGTCCAAACCTTACAGTCAGTACAGGCAAGTTCTTCTGCAAGTTGAAGTTTGTAGCCTCAAAATCCAAGAAGAAGATTTTGGCAATGTGTGTTGCTTATTGATAATGATTAGCATGTACATATAAGTTTGTATGTGTATTGTTAAAGAAATATGTCTTGTTCATTCAATTATTTTAAAGGCAACCCAAGAAATATTAGGGCCTGAAAATCAGACTTTGAAAGTCAATTTATTTTATCATTTCTATACTGTATACATGATTTGTTGAAACAACACTATCACAATGTAAAGCGACGTCCATCATGCAAAGATCGTCATTGTCATGTGAGAACTCACTGAAAATTGTCGCCGGGGTTTTTGTAGGCTCGCGAAACTAAAGGGATCATCGCACAACACGTTTTTGCGTGGTTTTAAAATGCTCAAAGTATGAAATTATTACGCAAATGTGCTACATAGTGTTAGTAAATGTCACTTCCATAAAGATTTCAGCATCTTTTTTAATTTCCGTATTTTGGGCCCTAATATTGCTTTGGTGGCTTTAAATGAGATTTTACATGCTGGCATTGGTATTCAATTTGTCCTACAATACCAATATGTACGAATTAAGCATATCTCAACCTATGTCATATGCAGTGTTTGTGCATATATAGAAAGCACTTTTTGACTAAAATGTATCAACCTGTTTCAGATTTTGCTATCATACTGTGTTAACTGTCACAGTGTGAATACTTATACATGATAGATAATCATCTTTTGTTACAATAACCCTCTCACAGTACTGCGGGGAGACATTGCCAGACTCCAGAGGTGCACAGCCATAGTAACAGGAACAGAGGGGGCCATCCCAAGGTGTAAGCCTTTCAAATATACCTATGAGAAGGAAATCGTCATGTAAGTGTTGATTTTTTTTTCATTTTACAAAATGATACAAAATAACACATAATACAGACAGAAAAAAAAGAACAAAGTTTAGAAAATAATATAAACATAAGCCACGGAAGTGTTGATATTTTTTTCATGTTCTTGTACTAAAGCTTTCTGTCTTTAGTGAATATGTTTCTTGCGTGGATAGTATTGTTATTATTGTCCATCCCTAAAAGGCTTTGCTTCCATAGAATGGTATTTTTCTCAGAATCGTTAGATGCATAGAATGGTATTTTTCTTAGAATCGTAAGATGTGTAATCAACGTTTATAAAAAAAAAGTAAATGTAGGCATTTTTCTTTTGTTCCACAACTATAGTCTACCAGTAATAAATGACAGACAACAGATCACACATTTTAGTATTGGATACCTTTATTTCATAACATACCGTAAAATTCCTATTTACGTACGCACCCCTCCTAACTTACGCACCCCCGATTTGGGGATGATTGCGGGCCTGACTCAGTGAATTGAAACGTTCAGGGGAAAAACCCTCCTAACATACGCACCCCCTCTCCAGCATTTCGGTGGATAGTTAAGAGGTTGACATGATCATCCTTCCGATGATGTTTACCGACTTAAAGGGTTACTGAGAAAATGTTTCTGGGTAGAAAATATCAAACAATTTAAATATAATGTATTATTTATTCTTTATTACTGATTGATTGTGGCAGTCCGCACTTCATTTGCAAGAAGATGTACCATACTCTCATGCTGATATGCGATTTTTCTGAGGAAGAACCCCTCCTAACGTACGCACCCCGACTTTGGCGTCGGCCTGGAGTACCTGCTTGCAACTTGAAAAGTTTAAAAAGTGCGTACGTAAATAGGGATTTTATGGTATATCCATATTGATATCTGTTAACAGGGCTCAGAATTCATTTTGGACTGGTGCACCGCCTAACCTAGAAATTCAGTTGCACACAAAAAATTTTGGGTGCACAACATAAAATAGAGTACCATAATGACAAAACCCACTTCAATCTGTAATTCTATCAACTTCAAAATTTCTAACAATTGATAGTTTCAAAAAAAGTACACCAAAGTTTATTAACTATTGTACGATTGTACCTTTACCGTATAGCCTACAAAAATATGTCAAAAATTAGGTGCAGAGGTCTAATTTTGCACATGCATCCAGTATTTAGAGCCCTGGCTAAGCATTTTTATGGTGCCAGCTGCTACCTTGAACAATTAGAAGATAACACAAGACACACGGGTGAATCTTAATCTTGTCTTCACAGGTACGCATACTTCAAGAAGCTGGACTACTTCTCCACAGAGTGTATCTACTCACCCAATGCCTACAGAGGACATGCTAGGACCTACCTGAAGGACCTTGAGTCTATCAGGTCCACTTCAATCATAGACATCATCCATTCGGGAGAGTGCATGTCTGTCAGTGTCAAGAAGGATGTGAAGATGCCAACACAGGGAACTTGTGCAAGGTAGGATAATACACTGCAGTTCCTCACTGATCTGTTAGGGGGCACTCATGAATGCAGAGGAATATTTCCCAATGAGTACAATCAAACCTGTACAAGTGATCACCTCTACATATTAAAGGACCACTTGGCCAATGTGAAAATTTTTTGGTGGTCCCATAGATAATTTTTCCGATTGACACAAGTCATTCAGAGTCCTGTCGCACTCGGTAGTGACCACTTGTCCACATAGAGCAGATTTTACCGGTCCCTTGAGTGGTCCTCTTAGGCAGTTTGACTGTGCCTTGCTGAGATGCAATACTGTAATTCTTGTTTCTTTCACTGCAACTTTATGTTCACTGTTTACACGGTCACCTCTGTACCGTGAACTTATCATCATGGTGAAAAAAGCCGTTGTTATCATTTATAATTCCTTCACATATACACTTGTCGCCACCGTGAAGTTAACGTTCAGTGAAAATGTCCATTTTCCTTACACTGTGAAATTTTGCTTCCGTGAAGATAAAGTGACTTACAGTAACCATTTTAGGCTGTTTTACTGCAAATTCAGGCAGGGGTGAGTGAAGATTTTGAAAGCTTTTATTGTTAGTGTGTGTAAGTGCTATACCCACTGTTCTATTCATTTTTGCTTGTTTATCCTATACCGTGACATTTCAACATTGTCTTCTGAATTTCAGGTGCGGTTACATATCCAGCAACGAGCTTTGCAAGGCCTGCGTGTTGTTGGAGGGTTTGAACAAGGGGCTGCCCAAGCTGGGGATAGGGAAACCACACAAGGCAAGAATGGCGCTCGGACTCGCCTACACGACAAACACAAGCACTACCTCTGGTTCTCAGCGCAAAGAGGGATGTCGATCGTGCTCGTGTCGAGGTCGCCAAAACGCTGTCGTTAACGATACGCCAGAATGTAAGAAAGACAATGGACTTAGTTCACACAGCAAGAAAGATGGTGATCCAACATCAACAGAGTCATCCATGAAAAAAGAAGTTGGATCAAAATCAAGTACTGTAGGGGTAAGGGGAGATTCTGTCGCTGCCTGTAGTCTTAATGGTGAGGTACAGAAGGAACCATGTGCTGATACAGTGGGGGCAAAGGGTCAGTCTAAGTTGTGTGGAAAAGATGACAAGAACACACCATGTGCATGTAAGAACGGGAAGGGTCAGGTAGGCACAAGGACCACAGCAGACAGTCGTGCCATGCTAGACTTAGACTTTTAGTGGTTTAGATGTTGTTAATCATAGATATTTTATTAATGTCATTTGTAATTGCAACACCTGTTACCATTGCAGCTACTGTATTACTCAAAAGTGTAAGATGGGAATTAAACCACTTTGAATGTAGCAAATGGTGTCACATTAGTAATTCTGATTATATAATGTTCAACTCAAAGTTGTTTACCGCATACTAATGATGTATTATGTATTAATAACAGCAGAAGTCAGCTGGTATAGGGTTATTCTTATCTTAAATTTTGTGTTTTTGTGATCAGTGCATAGCCTCCGTTGCAGTCCTTCCCACTAGCAATTTTTCAACTTATCTGGTACAGGTTCTTTGCCTGTATCACACAGCGGTTACGGGCCGGGATCCCAAGCAGATACGGAGCCTCAAGCAGATACGGCCCCCCGGCCAAAGAACCTAAACCTGATAAGTTGAAAAATCGCTAGTGGGAAGGACTGCAACGGAGGCTAATCAGTGCACCTGTACTTGGCATGGGCTAGGGGGCTGTTGCACTAACTTCACACACATAATATTGACTGAAATAGCACTGATCCATTACCCAACCATCGCCATAACTACCTAGCCTCCACTCAGCACAGTCGCTAGTCATTGCAGGTGGTACGTCACCAGGTTGCCCCGGTGCCCAACCAGCCCAGCCGGTAACCAGTGTCCCATCGTCCCACACATAGGTTCCCTCCTGTGCCTGGTCGGTTGCTCCAACGTAGATATGTGGAGTATTGAAGGAGGCGTATATCGTCTCCATTTGGCTCAGCAGAAAGGTGTTGGTTGCCTCGTCCTTCACAAGAGCGAGATGGCCACCGTCAGCCTGACAGGTGGACCTGGCCTCGCTGTACGTTTTCGTGTCAGTAGAGAACTTGAAGCAGCTGTCATGGAACTGTACGTAACCACTGGGACAGGTTAGCCTCTCGTCAGTCTCAGGGCAGGTCTCACGGCAGGCTGCAGAAAGGAACAAGAGTTCGGAGACTTCATACTTCCATGAAATATTTTGATAATGCAAATGACTTTTACAGTTACCTAGTCTATGCTTGGTCATGTACAACTTTAACTAATTTACACAGGTAACAATGTTGACAGTCCAATCATTTTCCTCATTAATTATGCAAATTAAGTCCTAATTTGCATAACTTGCATGTCATTATGTACGTCTCTGTTTAAGCTACCTGCATACTAAATATCATGGAATTCACTCGTTCCTTTGTACAGTTATTCTCCTTGAAAGATTTTGGCAAAAATGCCCTTGCAGTTCCAGAACAAGCAGCTAGGGGGCCCGAACCACTTCTTCCTTACATCACAATCTGCCACCAAAAAATCAAGACCATAGCACGTCCAGGACAAAAGATACAAGGAACGGAAGTTCTGCTGCAGTACCAAGGTCAAATACTAGGGGGCCCAAAATCAACATTAAACTTCGTCTTCCCAACGCCTACCCACATAACAAATATCATCATAATCCATCCAAAGGTTCTTGAGGTAAATATGCTGACTAGAA
This sequence comes from Branchiostoma lanceolatum, assembly GCA_035149815.1. NCBI lineage: Eukaryota > Metazoa > Chordata > Leptocardii > Amphioxiformes > Branchiostomatidae > Branchiostoma > Branchiostoma lanceolatum. The sequence goes on along the minus strand of CM068875.1, from coordinate 15,513,076 downwards.
AAATCCATAAACACGGACACACCCAAAACAATATTTCCATTTTCATGGAGATGATAATGAGTCAACAGATGTGGATGCTCATTAACTCTTGACAGTACTGAAGATAATGCATAACATGAAAGAATCACCTTGTTTCAGGAGTGAGAGCTCTGTCGTCAGGTTCTTGACTTGCTCTTGCAACTCAGCAATGAGAATGTCCTAGAATAGATATGACATACATGTATATGGTAATACATATACTGTAAATCTTAGAACAGTGGTGACCTCTCCGCCGCAAAATCTTGACACCACAAATATACATTTGCCTAATATGACTTCTGCAGAATCTGGTTTCAACCACAAATTCAAAACAACACAAAAACCTCCCTTTTCCTCCTGAAGTAGTTTTAATCCTCCCAGTTTTAGGGCTGATATAGTAGACATGGGTTACATCAGAAGCTTAAGCAATAAACATGGAGCATATTTGTCAACTATTAAAGATCACACAAGTTTCTACCAGCACGTTGCCAGGCGGAACGCAATGCGTATACGGCAATTAGCCTGCTATTTAAACTAGTGCTGCGTACCTAAACGTAACATCAGGAACAGGTACCGGTACAGAGGTTTAGGTACAGGTCCGGACCTGTACCTGTATCTGAACAATTTGAAAAATTAACATGTGTTCTTCTGAACTTCTTCAATAATGTCAGTATCTTTATTCAAAGAAAATAACCAGGACCTACCGCCAAACTCCCTTGGCCTTGCTAATAAAAACTCCCGGCCTGCCTGAATGATCTGTTGCATATTAGTAACGCTTTTTCAAGGTGTCACTTTGGTCCCGTTTGGTGTTGTATGAGGCCAAGTGGTCAGGAGATTAGTCACAAAATAAGCATAGACTTGGTGTAGATTTATATCGGTACAGTACCGGTACTTCATGATCCGGTATATTGGACCTGTACCTAATCAGTTTTTAAGGTACAGTACCGGTACGCAGTACTAATTTAAACCTATGATAACTACCGAATCTCTTTTGTTCTCTTTGGTCAACGTTGCATCGGAGTAACAGCCGTTGCATAAGATATGTCTTTGGACACAACTGAATGTACCTATATGCGAGATATTAACCTTAAATACGCGTACACGACCTTAAACGCAAGTTCTTGCTTACGTTCCGGCGACGTGCTGTTACTACCAAAACAAAACCCTTGACTGCACCTGTTTAGTCCCGTTTGTCTCAATGGAGTCCATTCTTTCCTGTAGCTGAGTCAGGTGGTCCCGAAGTTGGTCCACCTAGAAGGTCAATAAAAGGTCATAGTATGATTACACTGGTAGTATACTTATGAAAAAAACACAAAGATAGGCCACCATGGTGGTGTAATTGCAGGGGTAAACTCCAAAGTCATTCTAAATCTGTCCCTGACGATTAAAGTAAAGACTGCAAACTTTCTTAATATACACTTTAAGAAAGCTGGTGACAGCCAAAAGAAATAGCACGGTTAGTGTGTTTGAAATTGATTTTTGTTTATTTCAGGCCGGCCATATGTACAAACACACACACATAGGCTAACACATCTAAAAATATTGCTAACTAGTGTTCGGCGATCCCATACCTTCGCCGAATGGTGTTAACTTGTATGAAATATGTGCTTGAAAGTTGTGTTATGGATTGATGATGTTCACCTTCCGAATGCAAGTATCAAATTACTGTCATTTACAACTTTGGAAGCATAGCATTTTCTCATCAATTAAGCAAATTATGTCCTTATTTACATAATCGATGTATCAATCGGTTTTCCTCTCTATGTCAGTTCTCAGTTCATATGTCTTCAAGCACCATTGTGAAAATCATTGTCCACATGTTGTCTGTCACTCTGTCCATATGGTGTATAGGTGTCCTCGTCATCGTCCAAAGAATAGCATATTGAAAGGGAATTTCAGCTTTTTCTCATTAAACATGTAAAGAAGGACCTGATTTGCATAGAATGCATCTCATTATGTTAATCATCACTAATCGTTTCAACCTGCCCAAAACAATTAAGATCCACCAAACCCTCCAAATTTTAGATCAAAAATGCCCCCCGAAGCCCAACAACCTACTAAATTTCATCACGATCCATTTAATTTCTCTCGAGTTATACCACCAACAAACAAACCGACAAACACAAAAGGTCCACTGTAGCACCAAAGGACCCCCCCAGAGGACCCATCTTCGAACTTGACCTTTGTCTTCCCAACAGAAACTTACTTACCTTCCAAAAATCACCAACATCCGTCCATGGCATCAAGAGTTATATCGCCAACACCATCACTCCACGACTCCGGACTAAAATATACCCTTCTGTCTACAGTGAAGGCAAATATACACTTCTGCCTACGGCGAAGGCAAATATGTACAGTTGGTTGTATACTTAAAGGAAGAAAAGCACCATCAGAACGCCACGCCACAGAGTCCCTTACCGAGGACGGACTAGTCAATAGTAGAGTTGCCAAAAAGGACTGAAAGGTAAGGCCTCCGAACGGAGCAACAGCTTAATCATATCATTCCCAGACTCTAACAGTCGAGAGACAAACGAGTACATCGATTTCCGGCGCTTGGCGAAGCTTCTGACCCACCTGACTTTCTTCTGGCTGGTCACCCTGCTCCTGCTTGTCCAGATAGTTGTGAACGTGAACTACAGGGCTGCACAGGAACCGGTCCTCCGTCCTGGGCCAAACCGTTTGCTGCCCAGTCACGACGGTGACAAAGATCACCATCATCAGTTTAGCATACATGATATTCTCTTTTAGAGCTCTTTTAAGATCAAGCTGTGACCGTAGGGCGTGACTATTCCCAACTGAAGCACTGTTTGCACCACTGTGCCACAAGGAAGGAAATGATACCTGATATTCTTGTTGATGTCACCTGTTCCCAGGTAAGCCTAATGCAAGCTTAAGACCCCTTGCAAGGATGCCTCAGGTATGTCACGTGTACTCCCAACATTGAACTTACACCCAACAATCTGTTGTAGATGTCATTGGTTATTTATCTCCATGAAAAATGGAGATATAGTTTTGAGTGTGTCCGTCTGTCTGTGCGTTTGCGTGTGTGTGTGTCTGTAAGTGTGTGCGTGTGCGTGTGTGCGTGCGCGCGCGCGCGCGCGTATGTGTGTGTGTTTGTGTTTCCGGATTTTTGTAGTCAGCATAACTCTAGAACCTCTAGATGGATTATTATGATATTTGGAGATGTTGGTAGGTGCAAAGACGAGGGGTATCAGCCTGAGCTCAGTTGTAGCTAAAATGTTCAACAGGATGATACGTAACCGAATAAGGCCAGCCGTGGACGAACTACTGAGATGCAACCAAAATGGGCTCCGAGAAGGAAGATCGACAGTTGCGCACATACTTGCTCTACGCAGACTGATAGAGGGGATAAAGAGTCACAACCTACCTGCCATCATCACCTACATAGATTTCCGGAAGGCTTTTGATACTATTCACAGGAACAAGATGCTCAGGATCCTGAAAGCCTACGGTATCCCAGAGCGGATAGTCAGCGCCATCGGCAGTCTGTACGAAGGAACAAAAGCAAAGGTGACAACTCCAGACGTACTCTCCAAGCAGAGCTAGGGTTTCGGCTGGTTTTTAACGTGTTTTTAGGCGTTTTTGTCGGGCCTTCTACTTTGTCATCGTTTTTGTTGGGTTTGGAGCACAACAAAAACGATGACAAAGTAGAAGGCCTGACAAAAACGCCTAAAAACACGTTAAAAACCAGCCGAAACCCTAGCTCTGCTTGGAGAGTATCCAGACGGGGACACCAGGCCTTTTGACATCCAAGCTGGAGTGCTGCAAGGAGACACCCTAGCACCATACTTGTTTGTGATAGCGTTGGACTACACGCTCAGGGTGGCCATAGAAGGGAGGGAAGAGGAGTTAGGCTTCCATTTGGTGAGGAGAAAGAGTAGGAGAATTGGGCCAAGAACAGTGACGGACTTGGACTTTGCGGATGACATCGCACTCATTTCCGAGCAAGTCAAGCAAGCCCAGGAACTACTTGGAAATGTAGAATCCTCAGTTGCAAGGGTAGGCCTCCAGATGAATGCAGGGAAAACCAAGTTCATGGCCTACAATCAACCAGTACCAGTATGTTTGAGGACCCAAGAAGGAACCGCACTTGAGAAAGTGGAGGACTTCAGGTACCTGGGGTCCCATATGGAAAGCACCTCTAAGGACATCAACTCTCGTAAGACAGCAGCGTGGAGAGCCTGCAACAAGCTGGAGAAGATCTGAAAGTCAGACTTACCGAGGAAACTCAAGATACGGCTCTTCCTTTCAACAGTGGAGTCGGTGCTCTTGTACAGCTGCGAAGCTTGGACGGTCACCCCTAAACTAGGGAAACAGCTGGACGGCTGTTATACGAGGATGCTGAGAAGAGTGCACAACATAACATGGGAACAGCACTGGACAAACAAGGAACTCTATGCTGGTCTCCCAAAAGTGTCTGACAAGATACGGGCCAGACGTTTAAGGTTTGCCGGACACTGCCTTAGAAACAACATGGAAATAGTCTCGGACTTAGTGTTATGGACCCCAGCACATGGGAAAAGAAGACAAGGAAGACCACCCTTAACATACATAGATGTCCTTAAAAGAGACACTGGCATACAAACTGATGGCATGGGGAAGGCTATGCAGGACAGGAGCTTCTGGGCGGCTACAGTGGTTCGGGTGACGGATGATGGAGACTGGCACCCGACATAAGTAAGTAAGTAAGTAAGCAAAGACGAGGGTCATAGCCGATTTTGGGCAACCTGGTATGTGACATTGGTACTGCAGCAGAACTTCCGTTTTTTGTATTTTTTCACCTGAACGTGCTATAATCTTGCTTTTTTGGTGGCAGATAGCTTGTGATGTAAGAAAGAAGTGGTGGATGTCTGGGCACCATAGCAGCTTGTTCTGGGACTTCAGGGGCGTTTTTGTCTAAATCTTCCAAGGAGAATAACTGAACAAAGGAACGACGGATTTCCATAATATTCAGGTAGCTTAGACAGAGGTGTACATAATGAAAAAAACTATTATGCAAATTGGGACTTAATTGCAAAATTAAAGAGGAAAATCTATATTTGAAGTGTTTTCCATTATAGGACTCAAATACATGTAACATATGGTCTCGGACCGGAGTTTCTTTTGCTATTTAGTATGTAGGCCGACACCCTCAGGCCGATGAGCTATAATCCCGCCAAGAAAAGTAGGACGGAAAATCTTATTATTTCGGCGAAAAGCGGTTTGTCGATGCTTTCCTATGTATCCAAGGGGAATCTTGAGCCCTTACAAGATCTTCCCAGACTCAAAAGGAGTTTATCATTCTGATTTTATGATCTAAGCTGATTAGAACCACCTCAGAACAGAACTAGAAAGGCAACATTTTCGGGAAAAATGAAGGATATTCCCCTCCATTACCTACACCTCAAATATAACATCCTTAGCATTGACTGTAAGGGTATTATGAAGTTTCTGCATAAATTATGCAAACGAAGTCAGCAGTAGCATAATTTATGGTCAGGTGTGTTCACCTTTCCTAAAGGTATCTAAATCTGAAATATGACATCCGTAGCTTTTATGGTAAGAGATAAGCATAAATTATGCATTAGGCCCTCATTGGCATATATGGCCAGGTTTTCTGACTTTTCCAAAAGGTACCTACATGTCAAATATGACATCCGTAGCCTATACAGTAAGGGGAATACAAGTTTATGCATACATTATGCAAATGAGGTCCGCATTAGCATAATTTATACACAGGTGTATTCATCTTTCCTAAAGGTACCTACATCTGAAATATGACATCTGCAGCTGTTACGGTAAGGGATATGCATAAATTATGCTAATGAGGCCCTCATTAGCATGATTTATGGCCAAGTTTTCATCCGCAGCTTGTATGGTAAGGGAAATACGAGTTTCTGCATAAATTATGCAAATTAGGTCCTCATTAGCATGAATCATGGTCAGGTGCACTCACCTTTCCTAAAGTTACCTACATCCCAAATATGACATCTGCAGCTTTTACGGTAAGGGGAATACAAGTTTCTGCATAAATTATGCAAATGAGGTCCTCATTAGCATGATTTATGTCCAGGTGCATTCACCTTTCCCTAAGGTACCTACATCTCAAAGATGACATCTGCAGCTTTTACGGTATGGGAAATACAAGTTTCTGCATAAATTATGCAAATTAGGTCCTCATTAACAATCTCTATGCAATATCTCTGTAACTGATGTTTTGTAGGCAGACCCCCTACTTGTAGTAGCTCAATTTAACAAAGACTTTGATATACGACTGAAATAAAATTCATCAAATCCCTACAAGTAAGTCCCATTATTTGTCCGTTATTGAGAAACGTGACGATCAAAAAGGTAATTCAAAACAGTTCCGGGTTTGCTTTTACTCGTGTGGAATTCTGGGTAACATTTGGGTACTGTTGTAACGCTTGTATCAACCTCGCATGGTCACGACCAGAATGTAAATGTCCTCCACTTAATTGTTATTTTTCCTTTCAACAAGAAAGGTAAAAGTTCAAGTGGCAAGGTTCATGTTATCCATATATGCCTAAATGATTAATTAGTTAGGAGATGTGTAGTTGTTTCATTGACATTCAGATTTTGTCAGTCCACCACAGGAACGCTGATCCTTGGAAACAGAGTGTTATGAGGCTGGAAACTTGAATAAGAAACTCCAATTTCTAGTCATTCCTACACATAGTAAGTTTCAATAACACTATACAAATACATATCAACATTTTTTTTTCTTTATTGGCATTTCAAAAAGAAATTTTACATTCAAATAATATACATAAGCTAGACATACATGAGTAACAAAAAACTAGATAGAATCCAGGACATTGTGTACAGAAGTAGTACACACAGAAACAAACAATAGCCTCCCTTAAGATATCATGTATCAGTTGCCATCAGTACAATACGTAACAAATTATATAATTTCTATACCTCTTTATCACTATATCATGTAGGTACCATTCAACTTTATCTACATAAATTCAAATCATGCTTAACTAAATCATATTATATATCATTACGATTGAGTTAAACATAAGGTTCCCCACTTACCCCGATGCTTCTCCAGCTTACCCCTCCGAGATGCAATGAGACGTTCTGTCTTTTCAAAAGTAGATACTAGTACTAATTTTCGAAAGGACTGGAAATTTATGATTCTTAACCTTCTACACCGGAAAATGAAAATTTAACCTAACAAAATAATTAAATTTTTCAGAGGAAACGCATTTGTAGATATATCTCCAAACATTACCATAAAGGAATATATCAACATTAAAAGAGCAAAGATACGATGTCGTTGTGTTGTGAGAACTGATAGAAAATCCAAGCCCTAATAGACTGATTAGCGGTTCGACCAATGAGAGAATGACTGCATGTCCGTCAAATATTTGCATGTTTATGTTTTAATTTTGCATTTCAATGTTTTGACGGAGGTGGGCGGGGCTATGGTATCGGTCTATTTACACTAGTCGCGTGAAACTAAAAGATCCCCATGTAGCTTATGTTTGTGCCGCTTTTGAGCACTTTTGATAAGAAATCCGTACGCAAATGTGGTCAACAGTGGCATTACATGTCAATTTCATAAAGAATACAGCACCTAGAATATTTCCAGTTGTCAAGCCTCATAAAATGCTCTGGGTGCCTTTAATGCCAACCATTTTGGAGTCATATTCAAGAATCGTTTGAAAGACACGTTTCTCTCTGGACACAAGAAAGAGAAGGTCTGGACAAACTCAGCACTTGCTGCAAAATTAAAAACAATTCTGTTTTGAAAACTATCTTTCATATTCGATGTTTAAGCTCACTTGACAACGTTTAGTTTTTGCACTGCAGTTTAACCTAATCTCGGATGGAGGCGCTTGCACTACATCCATCCCACAGATATTGTCTATTTTATATGTCATACCTGGGCCGGGATCATTGAACATTCCAGACGGGGGTCCCGGAGCCGATTATATTATATACAGCTCAACGACCTGCAGTGGCCCCTTCTCTCTGAAAGGAGGAGGAACGCCCGCCTCACCTTCTTCTACAAACTTGTTAATAACCACAGTAATATAGACACTTACAGTTTGCTATAACCTGCCCAGGGGCGCACCCGGGGGAGCCACGACCTCAAGTTTTACACCATTCACGCAAGAACTGACACATATAAACACTCTTTCTTTCCCCGTACTATCCCTCAGTGGAATACCCTGCCTGGCACGGTTGCGACGGCTCCCACCGTTGAGTCGTTCCGTGCCAGGCTGGAGGCCTGCTCGCCTTAGCCCGGGACCTCAACTCCCCCCCTACTTTGCCCCTGAAGGGGTTATTTGGGAGCAACACCCTATGTAGATGTAGATATTCTACCTCATATATTGCCCGGGTCGGGATTCGAAGTATGTACACGGGCTTTCATCAAATTTAAACGTGCTTCTTATATTGCTCCAGCTGCATGCGCCGCTTTCAAATGTTTCCAATTTTCGAAATCGACGTCGTTTCATTTTTTTGTTCGACCCTTGGAGGACACAAAATTTGGACTTATTGAACTTTACGGCATCAATATATGGGTTGAAATATACAGACCGGTTCGGAATACCCGTATCGAACGTTACTCCTGCCTAGGTATGACATTACGTAAAACCAAGGTTTTTAACCTCTTTGAATTGGTTAAACATAGACCGGTCCGGAAAACCCGTGTTGAACATTATCCCAGCCCAGGCATGACATACTGTACATGCAGAAATGTTTGCGGTGGTTTTATGTTCGCGGTTTTCGCGGTAAACTTTCAGCGCGAACTTAAAACCACCGCGAAACTTTTTGTCCAACGATGACTGTAGCGCTACTATTGTTTCAAACGCAAACTTATTAAAACCACCGCGAACACTCCGTTTTCTCTCGACCGCGAAATAAAACCTGCGCGAACTTAGATACATTTACAGTAACATACACCGTGACGCCCAACACGGTTTGCGCATTTACCGTTCCACCCCACCTCCTTACAACATGTACACTGAAGAATGATGAATGATTATCTATTGGCCTTAGTACACGCACTCATACTCTATCAGACAGCCAAGTGCTGTTCAATGCATTATCAATCATTATTTGCTAGTCTCGCGTAGTCTATCAGGGTAAACTACGAGGCTAGGTGCTGATCGACAATACTGTAAATGCATATAAGTTCGCGTTGTTTTTATTTCGCACAGTAAGGGGAAAATGGAATGTTCGCGGTGGTTTTAATTTCCCGGCGGTGTTTTGATCACATACTGGTACAGTATTGGACAAAAATGTTCGCGGTGGTGTTAAGTTCGCGGTGAAACGGTCGCGAACATAAGAACACCGCGAACATTTCTGCATTTACAGTATTCTGCACGACACTAGCGCCAGGTGGGAGATCATATGTGGGAAAATACGGGGCAAACCTTGCACTAAAAACACAACTGGAAGAACCGGGCGGGCCTATCGCTGTCAGGACGTTTCCCGGTCTTGACTGGCGATCAACACAAACAAAGTTGCCAAACTCGTAGCATGCTTGCACATACCCTCTTAGTCTTACTCACTCGAAGAAGCTGAATGATATATTGATTAACCTAACACTACACACAGTCATATACACCTCCAAGTCCTGTTTAGTGTATTTTCTGTGGTAATTCACTAGACCCGCCAGAGTCTGTTATAATAAACGTCGAGGCTATGGCGCGGGACACTCTGTAAAAGACTAGAGCCATCTGAGATTAGCCTCTACCAGGCCCTCCTACGTATACAGGCGTATGGATCGTAGAATTCGGCATAAAAAGGAATGACTAGCCAGTAGAGTCAGTCCACGGTGAAGATCACATTTCGCAAATGAAACCCTGGCAAATTTTCACCCTACAGGCGGCGTAGTTTAATAGTCTGGTAGAGACTAATCTGAAATACTGTAAATGCATATAAGATCGCGTGATTTTATTTTGCGGTAGGGAGAAAATGGAGTGATCGCGGTGGTTTTAAGTTTGCGTCTGAAACAATAGTAGCGCTACAGTCATGGGTGGGCAAAGCGTTTCGCGGTGGTTTTAAGTTCGCGCTGAAAGTTCACCGCGAAAACGCGCAAACATAAAACCACCGCGAACATTTCTGCATTTACAGTATACTATGGGAGAAGACACGGGATAATTTGCCGCACGAGTACTGTACACAATTGCAGCTGGCGCCAGTAAGGAGCTGACACGTGGGGAAATGCGGATTATTTTCACGCTTGCGATACACCTGAAGTGGCTGACGTGTCCAGAAAGTAGCTTAGAGATGACACGTGGGAACATTTGGACTATTTTGGACGCTTGCGATACACCTGAAGTAGCTGATGTGTCCAGAAAGGTTATTCTATCCAGCCGGCGACCCCAACTAACATAAACAGCCTAAGAAAAATAAGTGAGTCAATGACCACGTAAGGGAATGTACAAACACGTGCATCACACTCACATGTACATGTCACATCTAACTCAAGAAATTTGTGGGGTCGTGTGGCGTAACGGCAGGGTAATCGGCCCAGAACCCAGGGTTCGAATCCCATGACGCCATCGATGTTGTGCAGTTGGGAAAGGCACTTTACACGACTTTCCTCACTCCACCCAGGTGTAGAAATGGGTATATTGTTCTCTGTACGTGGCACTGTTGAAATAAGTTATGAAAAACTTGAGTGCAGTGCCACGTCGTCCTTGTCTGTCCAAAAACGACGTAAAAAAACACTCAAGAAACTGATTTTCTTGCATTAGCAATAATCATGTGTCACAAATACACCGTGAATACCCTTCCCACAAGAATTCAACGACATGAAACGTTACCTTTGCAAAGCGCGCGCGGATGTCATCCTTATAATTGATATATTATGCATGAATAAAATGCTAGAGAAAATAATTCATTCTGTCGTATAGCTTTCCTAGAGAGTATAGTTTGTAAAAGCTTGGCAGATAACATTGGCTGAGTTTTTGCTCGCCAGTTTTCTATCGGTGGTTCAATGTACATAAGATTTGGCTCCCTTTCTGTTGTTTTCGCACGGTGTTGCATGGATGCAGCATAACTGTCACACTTCTATGGGCGTCGACTACATGAATTCAAATCTACATCGTACCACGCACTGTCTAAGTTCCACATCACGCTTGGTCGTATAGTTGCATGCCCCCTAGCCATTGGAAGGAGACCATTCAGCTACTGCTGGGCAACAACAATTGAACTGTGTATGGCCTATGACTTTATCAAATTGATGCATTACTGTAAGTTACAGAAATGTTCGCGTTGGTTTTATGTTCGCGGTTTTCGCGGCGACCGTTTCACCGCGAACATTTTTGTCCAATATTGCAGCAGTGTGTGACTGTAGCGCTGCCGCGACATTAAAGCCACCGCAAACACTCAATTTTCCCCTTACCGCGAAATAAAAACCACGCGAACTTAACTGCGTTTACAGTATGTAAAAGTATGATCAGCAAGGAACACTAAAGATTCTTTATCGACGAAATCAAATTTAAGTACAAAATCATCATCATCTGGTCGTGACGATCTCTAGACTCCTTTGTAGGTCTCCCGGGCGGCACCGACGTTTATCTTTTTTGTGGAGCACTGATTCACGATTTTCAACCTATCGGGGCCAGATTCTTTGGCTGGGGGGGGGGGGGGGGGGGGCACTTGGTATCTGCTTGGGGCACCGTGTCTGCCACATGGAAGATACTGTAAATACAGAAATGTTCGCGGTAGTTTTATGTTCGCGGTTGTCGCGGTGAACTTTCAGCGCGAACTTAAAACCACCGCGAAACTTTTTGTCCAACGATGACTGTAGCGCTACTATTGTTTTAAACACAAACTTAAAACCACCGCAAACACTCAATTTTCCCCTTACCGCGAAATAAAAACCACGCGAACTTAACTGCGTTTACAGTATGTAAAAGTATGATTTGAAAGACAGCAAGGAACACTAAAGATTCTTTATCGACGAAATTAAATTTAAGTACAAAATCATCATCATCTGGTCGTGACGATCTCTAGCCTCCTTTGTAGGCCTCCCGGGCGGCACCGACGTTTATCTTTTTTGTGGAGCACTGATTCACGATTTTCAACTTATTGGGGCCAGATTCTTTGGCTGTGGGGGTGGGCGTATCTGCTTGGGGCACCGTGTCTACCACATGGAAGATACTGTAAATGCAGAAATGTTCGCGGTGGTTTTATGTTCGGGGATGTCGCGGTGAACTTTCAGCGCGAACTTCAAACCACCGCGAAACTTTTTGTCCAACGATGACTGTAGCGCTACTATTGTTTCAAACGCAAACTTGAAACCACCGCGAACACTCTGTTTTCTCCCTACCGCGACATAAAACCCGCGCGAACTTAAATTCATTTACAGTACGGTCCCCCAAGCAGATACGGAAAGAGAAAGAGGTCTAACTTGTGTCATCAACTGCCTGTTGCAGTTGTAAACGCTTCAAAGACGATTCAAGTCATCATTCACATTCATATTCATTCTACAAACTAGGCGATTTCCGTTCAAAATGAGGGTTTTAAAGTAGATTTGGTGGCCAGATTTTTATGTAATTTTTGAATGTTTATTTGGTCTGTAGCAGTTTCATAAGAAAAAAAATTGCAACATCACCGCTAGAGATACTCACGGGGATTAGGGTTATACAATGATGTCATATCTAGTCCTTCATCCGAACGATCACGTTTTGTGAAATGTGAGTTGTGAGAAGGTAACAACCATTGATCGTTAAGGGAAGCCTCATTATTTCCCTGAGGACTAGATCTTTTCCTCAACACTATGCATGGCATATCCCGAAACAAGGCGCCTTCTATCAAAATAGGACAGTCAGGTAGCACGGAATCCTAACTCACGTAGGCATCTCAAGTATATCATCGTAATAGTATGGAAACAGGAACACCCCTATGCTACAGTCTAGAATAGAATGTTCCAAATGAACAGATTGGGCTGTGTGGCCCTCTCCTGCATCAGTTCGAGACAGAAGACGGAATCAGTCGACTCGAGACCAAAATTCGTCGGACGTTTACAGTGGTGAGTACCGACTCTGTTTCCTCTCCGGGTCTGAGCAACGACTGGGTCGTGCGGCGGGGTCTGACCGGTGGCTTGGCCGTACAAACCGGGGTTTGACAGGGACAGGGTCGTGCAAACCGGGGTCTGACCGAGACCAGGTTACAATACCAGGTTTTTGACAAATATATCTTCTTCATGTAGGTTCAGAGACAACTTTGAGTCATCATGCGTATCTTGGCAATCACCTTCGTGCTTCTTGCCGCCTTCAGTGTAAACGGTAAGTTCTTGATACCCTTCCTTACAAACAGAGAACAGATATAGTTTTATTATTCAATATAGACTTATATAAAGTTATATTTTTTAATATTATTTTGTTCGAGACTTGGTATTTCTTATGATCATTGCAAATTGGTTGTACTCCTAGCTAATTCCATCGATAGAGGATTGCTTGAATGTTTGTGTCGAAGCGAGTTGTGGTTTACAAAGATTTGCTGGGCTAAAGATAAGTTCAAATCCTAGCCTCGTCTTCAGGAAGGGTTGAAATTGGGAACGATAAGTGCGCTGTAAACTGTCCGATTTTGTAGGACAGTGTGCAACATAGCAAATTGTTTCAACGAAATTAGGCAACGACAAGCATTTTCGAAGCATCTGATTTTTATGCACTGTTGTTGACACTTCCACCCATTCCTCCTAGCTTTTGTTGGCTAAACATGTCCTAGTGTTGTGAGACAGTCTTGAAACATCTTACAACTATATCTTGACTTCTGACCTCCGAACAAACTTACATACAAATTTGTTCTGAGTCAATTATGATAGTCTGTACTTAAGTATTTTAAGGACCTCAATTGATGTTTAACTGAGTTGTATGACTAATTCTAATGACTCTTAAGTCAAACTGTATTATAACTTAGTTATAGGTGATTTCTATTCACAAATTTGTGTTTGTCCCTGTAAATGTTGGCTCTCGACAATCAACCATACTGCCTGAGAGTCTGTGCCGTGTTCTGTAACACTTGCTAGTAAATAATGGAAATAATAACATAGCAAATGGTAATCATTGCTAGGTTCTTCTCGATTCTTAAAATGTTTCTTTGGTTTCCTTTGCTATTCCAGAGGTGTCAGGAAACATTTTCGACGATCTCCTGGTAGGCGACCCATGCTTTTTGTTCTGATAGTTTGATAGTTTGACTAAATTGATAGTCTACTGAAATTTTACTGGATTGTTGACTGTGTTTTACATGTATCTACAATATATGCCCACTACTGTACTGTTGGCCTATCGTAATCTCTCACGCGGTACTTGGCACTAAAATAACACTAAAGTGTTCCTTCATAACTGGTTCATTCCAGTTTATTCTGTTGAACGACACCCCCAGAACGTAGTATCTTTTGGGTACTGTACGATATTTAAAGGGGGAGGGATGGTGCAAAGGAGGGGTGTGTGTGTCATGGGCTTTTTGGGGGCCTAGGGGGGGGGGGATAGAAAATAAAATTGAGCCGGGGGCGGGGGCCATGGAAAAAAAACTTTTCAGTTTTGCAAGATATGCTCCCAGAATGCAGGAAATAGCGTTTAAGAGGGTTCAAAATTCCAAAATTTTCCAGGGGAGCCCCACGGAGCTCGCCCCTAGCGGCGCAGAAGTAGTCGGGCCGGGCCGTACGCGTCGGCCCTCCGAGGACGGCCTTTGGCGGTCAGTCCGGCGGAAAATGTGGCTAGCTGTCTTTGGTAATATTTAGGACAGACGCCGATTCGATATTATTGGTATGTTTTTTCGCCAGCAGTACTCAGGTCCATGTCGTGACAAAGTCCTATTCAAATAACACTATCGTAAAGTTTTGTAATGTGTTTCCTGTAAAAAGGCATTGAAATGGGGGAGGGCCATGGAAAAATGTTTGGGGCCAGGGGGAGGGCCATGAGAATAAAATGTGAGCCGGGGGAGGGCCATGGATTTTTTTTACCGCGGACTCTCTTTGCACCAGCCCTCCCCCTCTAAATATCGTACAGTCCCTTATTATGTCACGTTTCTTGTACGTACTAATCTTTGTCTCAAATGCCTTTTCTTAACATTGTCTGACCGCTTCTACAGAATGACGTCCTTAAGCCGGCGCTTAAGGTGTGTTTGACTTTCCATTAAGGTCACACTAATTTTACATATTCATTTGTCAATGAAAAAGTTAATGAGTATCATATTTCACTTGATTACATAATTATATGTTCTCCAGCACATGTACAAGAGAGCAGAACTTAATGTTACACATCATAATATTACAACACAAACGGCAGAATAGGATGAGCCTTAATCTATATTTGTAAAGCTAAAGGCATTTCTGTTGAGTAGATTTAGCACTGGCTCAATTCAAATGAACTGATATTTGTTGCTGTTGTTGTTGTTATTGTTATACGTTATAGAATATTACGTATGCTGTTATTCTAAACCCTTTTGTTGCTTCTACAGCACGCTATTGAAAACCTGATCCCCACCATAGGAAAGCATCTGGGTGATCTTGCTGACAAGCTGAAGGTTTGTGTGAATATATGCAAACTAGAAATTTATTTGAAGCTGAAAAAGTTAAAGATGTCTAAATCCCAAATGTTTACAAAACGATGCTGTTCTATCTATGCACACAGCCGAAGAGCAGGTATTTGATAGTACCGTAATTGAATGGTGATAGCCTTCATATTAATGTGTAATATATTTATTTTAGTGAATTTTATATATATATATATATATATATATATATATATCTAATATTGTGGAACAAATTTATCTGTAGCTGTGACTCAAATGTTTTGTTGTTTATTTCCACAGCCGGGGGAGAGACGTAGGAGGAGTGTGGATGGCTATGACGAGGCAGTTGAAGCGGTATGTTTGAATTTCCTTTAAGAGCTAATTACAGATTTATTCAAAACTGAACAAATCAAAGCTGTCAACAAGTTGCAGGAATACAAAACAATGCTCTTATCCAATGATATTTGATTGATTCGACATAAGTAGGTGTAGTTCTTTTATCAAACCATTGCTAAATGTAACGTCTGGCTTTTAATGTCTATGTGCAAGTTGTTTTATTCGCAACTGAAGAACTCAAAACTGACCAAAGCTGCCTGTTTGATACATAAGATTAACTGACTTTGTACAAAAGGTAAATGTTTTGTTATTCCTTGTGTCCAGGTTATGGCTGACATCAGGGTCATGGTCGAAATGGTGGAGCTCTTCACCAAAGCAAGCCGTGAGGTCGAGCAGGACTGCTATGAACCAGGGGTATGTTCCAATTTTCTCCAAAGACAAAGATTTGTTTGTAATTGAAAAAGTCAAGAGAAGTAATACATTTTTTTCTTCATTTTAACTGTGTGCTGACATACTTTAAACATACAGACATAGCTCACATGTACATGTACATGTACATGTACAAGAGAGTTAGGCACTTTCTAGTACACACCATAATATTATAACACATACAGCAGAATATGTTTAGCCACCATCTTTTTTTGTAGGGACAACTTTGTTCAATAGATTTACCTTAAGTTTGTATCAAATGAATTGTGTTGTTCTTGTTGCTATACAATGTCATGTATGTTGTTATTCTAAACCTTTTTGTTGTTTCTACAGCGCGAAAACCTGCTCGAAACCGTAACCAAGCTTCTGGGTCATCTGCCTGACGATGATGAGGTAAATCAACTGTATATTTTAATTTTAAGGTCAAATTAGAGATTGTGGAAGAGTCCTTTTTTTGCATCGGAGGTCAGATTTGGGAAGCTGCATTTTGGCCTGGGATTACTTTGCAACAGATCCCTTTTGAGCAGAATCTTTTTGGTATATTAGAAATTTTAGAATGTTTGTATGGGGAGGGAGATGGGTGAAATGTGTTGCATTTGCTCTCTCAAATCTTGCCTTCTAGTTCTTGTTTGTTTCAGCAAGCACAGCAGCTGGTGATTTTGCCTGGAACTTAATGTGTTTGTTTTCCTTCCCCCTAGGCCCGCCTGGAGGCCCTGTGAGCCAGCAGAGAGCTGCAGCAAGAGCCGCCATCTTCCCTGCCTCCGTGCTAACACTGCAACACGTGACAAGCGTCATCATGCACACATGCGCACAAGCCTGCTAGTACATTTCGTCCATAACTGTTCATTGTAACTTTCCATCTTTTCCGTTACCAATGTAATACCGGTAGACAGTTCTGTTTGCTTCATTAAAGCACGCGACTACTCCCAGCTTTAAAATTTGTGATGTTTTGGATTGTTGCTTGTATAACGTTGACTTGCAGTTAATAAACCATGATGTGTGGCCGACATGTGTGTTGACATTTACTCTTTGATTATTCTGATAATCTTACCCAGAGTTTGGACAGTTGTAGCACATTTAGAATAGCACAGGTGCCCTCCACTAGCTTTAGTTTGCCTATGCCTGCCTTATACAGATAATCTCAACATATCTAAGTCACCACTACGTAATTTGTCCCTCATTTGAATAAAAAAAAGATGTAAGTGAACGCCTTAACAAGACAGCGAATATCTCATACCTCCGTAAAATATTTAGAGTTTTTTTTGGGTGAATTCCGTAATGCCATAACCCTAGCCATCACGTGCACAAATGTTAGTGATCCTCCCCTTCCTTTCTTCCCTTGAATCAGTCCTAGTTATCGAGGTCCCAGACATGGCTATCTTGCCCCCCCCCCCTAGCAGTATTATCAGGCACTGCAGGATTACAGCCCGATCCCCTTCCTGTCATGGCATCTTTCATAAAGCCTCTTCCAGGCTCCAGAGGTGGCTGGAAAGAGTAGAGATTAGCCAAATGCACACATGACGTGCCAGAGGAGTTAGTCTAGTAACTCCTCTGGCACGTTATCTGTCTACTGAGCCAATTTGTACTCTTTCCAGCAGCCTCTGAAGCCTGGAAGAGGCTACATGGACGATACCATATGCATACACTGTCAGGTAGGGGATCGGGCTGTAATCCTGCAGTACCTGATAATGCTGCTAGGAGCCCCAAGATAGCCATGTTCGGGACCTCGATAACTTGATACCCACACACAAAAAATCACACAATATTTATCTAAAGGACCTTGAGTTAAAGGCGTGAACACACATACGCAAGAACAATACCCCTGTCGGAGGTGACTGTCCTTCCCGGGGGTAAAAAGGCAGCCGTACCCTTGTACTCCGCCCATAAACTGGGAGGAAGTATGCAAAATTTACTTCTCCAAATCTAAAGACAATGGTTATTTCTTAGTCACAGCAAAGCACCACAAAAACACCCTAAAATTAATTCAGCTGGTAAAGACACAATACTGAATAGGCTCTATTGAAACCAAAAAGGCATCGATATCAATTCTTGCTATGGATCTAAAATGTAATGATCAACTGTGATGATGCAAAATATCCAAAATGATAGAAGAGCACTGCTTGGCGCTTGCAAAACTACCTGATACACACACCACCGATATGCTAACCTCCTTGATTAAACGAATGTAAAACAATAAACTGGTGGGAAAACAACTGGTCTAACCCTAGACACAACCTTTCAGATACCCACCTCCCAGAAAAACAAAAATCTAATATCTCAATTACATTAGCACGTAGGCCTTATGCATTTAGTTTGGCTCAAAGTCCTGCTAAGAACCGGTGGTTAGAACTACGAATAAGTTATACTAAAGAAGGTACATTTGTTTGTATTGCTTGTGTCTGTAGCGTTTGACCATATATGTCGACGGTACGATAATAAGTCAGTAGTACTGATTAATTTAAGTTGTTAACTTGTTAAAGTATCTCGGTTATTTCTTTATCATGTAGAAATTTATATCTTATTTCAGTAATTGACTCTGTGGCGATTGTTCAATACAACACGTAAGAGAAAAACATGCTTGTTGAATCCTTTCCGATAGGTGGCGCTTGTATGCGGACTGCCTTATTGAAACGCGTCAAGTATTGGAGGATTTACAGATGACAGAAAAGGGCGGTTGATGGAGAAGAAATATTGAAGGGCCTGATAATGTGCATATCTGATTCAATAACCTTGGCGTCATTATTCTAACCTCCTTTGATTAAATTCAGTTCAAAGAGCTTATTTGCATATTCACCTTCGCCAAGAAGTAGCCTTAGTTTGTATAATATGGAAATAATCATGTGTAGGTGAATGAACACCTAAACTCGAGTATGCCCTGATGGATTGTCTTTATATCTACGATTCGGGTAGGTCTTGAAAATACCTCGAAATGGCTAGATGGTGCACTCTGTATACAAGGATCAGCGTTCCTCGTGTGGACTGACAAAATCTAAAGAAATGTCAATGAAACAACTACATATCTCCTAACTGATGAATTATCTGGACATATGGATAGCATGGACCTCGCCAGCTTACTGTTAATCTCTCTGGTAGAAAAGAAAAATAACAATTAAGTGAAGAACATACCCCCCCCCTTAAGCTACATGGAATAGCCAAAAATCAAATGTTACCCAGAATTCCACACCAGTAAAAGCAAACCCGGAACTGTTATGAACTACCTGTCACACACCTTTTTGATCGCAACGGTTCCCACAACTAACAACGGGACTTGTAGGGATTCGTTGACTCCGACGTTTCACTTTGTTTTATTACGAGAAGTAACATTAGCTTCTACAAAGAAGATGGTCTGCGTGCAGAATACTAGTTACTGGGGGAAGGCAGGTGTTCACAGGTAAGGTCATATATTGACCGTCGGACAACAATCGTTAACAATGGCGAGTCTAGCACAAAAACTACGGCAAGTGGATTCACGTCTACAGAACAACTGCAGCCCAGAACGTGGCTACGGACAGGTTCTTGTGAACGCTATTGCAGACATGGACACTAGGATAGAGGCGGAAGCACTCAAGTGTCTTGGTGACTTGTTTCTTGAGACAGGAAAACGCACAAAGAGTGAGGAAGTGTTTGAAAAGGCCGCTGTCATGTACACCGCCTGTTTTTTTAGCTGTACCGACACGGACATTTCAGAGGCGATTTTTGATCGATTACGATACATGGACAAAATCAAAAGTACCTTTCTGTGCAAGATGTCTCTGTCTGTTTTGCCACAGGCTATTCCATTGGACAATGTCAACAGGGATGCGACATGAGATTGTTTACAGGAAGTATGATTTTAAAACAAAGGAATGACTATTTGAATAGGAACTTGTAGAACGGTTATGTAACTAACTCATCTGCCACAAGAACATAATGTAGCGTTCATAACTACTAAAAGTTTGGCTATGACATTATTTAGCTTGACGTAATCAATAGTATCCAGATTTTTCTGTAGCGTATGGGTAGGAGGCGCATATCACGTCCGAGAGGTGGGAAACCGGGCACGCTGCTTCGGCAGACTGTCACAAAAAACACCAAAACAGACGTCCAGCAAGGCATTGGCCACACAGATGTATGGAGGTGAGGGTCTGAGTGTTGTAGGCTAACTTGTAGCCCAACCATATTCTTCAACATGCGTTCATTGTCTCGAATTGTATATAGTACTTGTACAGTAGAATCCGCTTAACTGCACCACCCATTTGTCAGCGTTTTTGGTGCAATTATCCGGCTGGTGCAATTATGCGAAATGCCCAGCTGGACCGCACCACCATGGGCGAGGGGGTGTGTTGTTAGTCAGAAAGACTAGCACAAAGAAAACAGACGAAATTATGCAGTTATAAACTTTATTTATTGACCCCTTGCTTAATCTCCAAGCAGATCTACACGGGGCGTGAAAATCGTATATGCTAGCCAGAGAAGGTCTAGTCAGCCAGATAAGCTCCGGAGCTTCTCTGGCTGAGTGGAGCTTCTCTGGCTGACTGGAGCTTCTCTGGCTAGCTTATACGATTTTCGCGCCCCGTGTAGATCTGCTTGGAGATTACCCTTGCTGAAAATAAAGAAATGACAACGAACCTGTTTTGATTTTGCATTCTTTCATTTTTCCATGCGATCTACTGCATTACAACACACGTAATGTTACAGGGGAGGCATTCTGAAACATCGTCATGCCACTCATGGGATAACAGTTTCTGTGTTACATTACGTGGAGTGCAGTTGTCAATTTACGTAAATCATGTACCGCAATGACGCTAGGAATTGAAACTAAAACTTGGTTACTGATTACGGGTGACCCGCCCGGGACCTCCCATACGATTCCTATCAACGTAACTGTCAATGGAGACCGCCTTCTTTTGCTACTCAAAACAGTTTTAAACATATTGTCGGTATTGCGCCTTTACACCGGCAGGTATCGGCTCATTTGTACCGCGTTTGCCGATTTTAGCGAACCTTTTCAGTTAACTTGTCGAGGATTTTTTTTTTCAAATTGGTGCAGTTATCCGGCATTGGCGACCATGCGCGGTGCAGATATGCGGAGTCATTAACAATGCAGTGAATGGGAACCGGTTTTGGATATTGGGATTCGGTGCAATTAAACGGAAGGTGCGTTTATCCGAGGTGCAATTAAGTGGCTTCTCTGTATCTGCTATTTGATAGACAGGTGGCTAACATTTCAAAGGACAGCTGTAAACTAGAGTTCAACGACCTCATACTTTCGCCGACTGATGTTAGCCTTTTTGAGTGAATGCTTATCACTCAGTATGTAAATAAGGTCCTCATTTGCATAAATTTTAAGTGATCCTTTTCTCTACACATAACACAGCATTAAAGTAAAATCTTAGCAAAAAAGGCCATTGTAGCATTTCCTCAAATATTATGTAAATGAGGCCATCATGATTTATGTCTGATAACGTCCACATTTGATTATCTCCCAAATGCCACAAGAATGAAATCCCATCATTTACCACTCTGAAATTATAGTATTTCGTCATTATTTATGCAAATTAGGTCTTCGTTTGCATAATTGATATCTATCATTAGTCCTCTCTTTCTCAGTTACATGTCACGTGTTTGACTACAATGGAATGCAAGGGTTTGTATACTTTTTCACATCACAGATCCTGATTTGCATGATTCTTATACGATCATGTAAATCATCACTCAAGCTATGTACATCCCTACAAATCATGACTATCAGTCATCAGCTTCTTGACTTATTCTCTTTCAAAGTTTGAAACAAACCCAGGCCTATACCTACGAGTTCTGCAAAGAGCTATAAGAGTAATCACTGTAAGAATATTGTTGCTTTATTGGTATCATAACCTCTATCTTTACTACAGAAAATAAGGCAATTCGTTGGAAATGTATTTGCTTCAAACCATGTACATGTACTTTACACATCTTGATTAGCCAGTTGTATCAGAGAATCAAAGTTTTTGTGGGAAAGAAATATGCTGGTGTCATTGACAAATAGCATAGAATAAAGTATTGTTCTGTTACGAACCAAGTGCACAGAATAATGTGTGTACTTCGTAAGACGGGTCAAGTGTGACATTACAGATTAGGTGAGCAGAACTAAAGCGTGAACGTCGTATATCGTGTTTCTTTTTTAGCTCCATTGCAATTTACAGTTTACATACGCCTCGAGATACTGACGTGTGCCCACCAGGAACCTGCCTGATGCCCGACCGTCTTTCACGGGGCAGTCGGCAGGGCCCTGTCGGACCCCACAGGGGTCACTACAAGACACAGTCAGAGCAACTGACGAGTACCTGTCGGATACCTGCCAACATGGCCAATGAAGGTGACAAGCCTTTACAAAAATGCCACCGAGTGCCCACCCCGGGACCCCAACAGGGTAGCTTTTAATTGTGACCACGACAGCCTGTGCAGACGTCAGAGCCCGGCCGGGGCTACATTCCCGACGGGCACCGGCGCAATTGTGACCGTAGCAATAGTAACACCAACCTCCTTGGTTTGATCTATAGTTCCTACATGGAAATAGGAAGCTAAAAATGTTGCTGCCTAGGTCCCCTCTCCCACCACTCGACCTGGCCCACTTGACGTCACACATGACCCCCATGATCACAGCCTTCCTAACGTTTATCAAACTTTCTTTTTCCGCTCGCGATCTTCTAACTTTCGCTCCTCTGATGCTGACCTTGACCTCTTCTTTCTCCCCATGTTGTCACGACTTTGGATAAGAGGTTAAAAATATCTAAAATCGCTAAGAAATTAGCTGTTTTCTGACTCAAAGAAATTCTCACAAATGTTGCTATAAAGTATAATCCTTCTGTTCGCTCAGACAGGTCCCCCCAGTAGATGTAAGTGATATCCCCGTGGTTGCACCATGTTGCCACAGCCTGGCCTGGAAAAGTGATTAATGGCCACCAGAGTCAGGGAACAGGCCTTGCCAGTGACAGCAGGGCATCCGTGATTAATCACCGCCAAGCGGTTGTGTTGTGTTCAGTTGTGTTTTGAAACCATTAGCTAGCTGAAATTTTGTTAATTAATGAGGCCTTGTCATGCATAATTTTTGTCTGATATTGTTCACCTCGACTTAGCTTCCTAATAATATAAGAATGAAACTCCAATCATATGATATTGTGGTATTTTCAATTAGTATTTTCCTATTAATTATGCAAAATAGGTAGCTATTAGCATCATTGGTATCTATCGATACCTCTCTCTTTTTCAGCTATATATGTCACATGTTTGAGAGTTCTATTTTGAAAGGCAGCAGATTTATAAACTTTCCATGCAGATTATGCTAATTAGCTCCTGATTTGCATAATGAGTATTTGATTATGTAAAGCATTAATCAAGCTATCTACGTATTATAAATCAAGACGATCCGTTGACCATGTGTCTAGTTATTCATGTCCAAAGGTCAAAACAAATAAATTAAAAAGACCCGCTGCAGCTCCAAACAAGCCGCTAGAGGGCCCAAACGTACACAACTTACTTCATGTGGCATGGACTATCTACCACACAAAAATCATGACCGTAGCACTTGCAGAAAATTTGACCTCAAACTTTGAAGCTCTGCTGCAGTACCTTAGGTGTCCGCTAGGAGGCCCATCATTGAACTTGACCTTCTCCTTTAATAAACTTACGTATTCACTAAATATCGTGCACAGCCATCAACAGCTTCTCGAGTTATCCTGTCAACAAGCAAATACGCATACATAAACAGCCCGCTGCAGTACCGCAGGAACATGCCAGGTGACCCATTTTTGAACTTGACCTCTGTTACCACAATCTCTACGTACCCACCAAAAATCATGCAGGTCCATCAACAATACATCGAGTTATGTTGTCTACATACAAACACACTAACATAAAAAGTCCACTGGAGCACTTTAGGAAAACGCCAGGTTAACCATTTTCGAACTTGACCTTCGTTTCCACAACCGACATTTACCTACCAAAAATCAGCAAGATCCGTCAAAGTTTTCTCGACTTATGATCTCGACATACATACGGACCCACTTTACAGCTGGCGTAACCGATAACATAACTTTCCCGCGAAGGCATACCTTCCCGGCGAAAGTAATGATGAGTAATGTCAAAATCACCTAGTTATGATAACATTATCATGTAGTTAAATTTCCGTTTGGGTTTGTATTTTTCTACAGATCTTACAGGGTCCATCTACAGCAAGGCGGTCGTGCCCTATAGGGGGGAGATCTGGACATGGCGGAGCAGCACTTCGCATCAGCACTGAAACTTGTCCACCGTGAGTTATAACACCCACCATAATGTCATGTAGTTATGTACCTGAGCTGTCGGTTATACAAGAAGAGTGTCTTCACAGTAGCAGTCAATTGTTGGTTTCATGTCACATGTCGCCAGTCATGTAACCCTAACGACAGGAAAATCTATTTGCTTTGAATGTATCCAGGAAAAAGATTTTTGTTCACGCCTCTGGGGCGGAGCTAGTGGTATCATTTGTGCACATTGTATATCCTTGCCCATACAGAATCCCAACCACTACAATTAGGGTCAGAAGCAGACTGTCTGTACAAGTTGGGAGGAGTCTACCTCGAGCGGGGGAAGATCACCAAAGACGGGGGAGACTTCACCAAAGCTGCTGCCCTCTACAACGCGGCAATGGCCAGGTCTGAGTCGGATGATTTTAGAGACATGCTGATCCAAGCCCTCAAACAGATCGAACAGTTATTCTTACGGTATGTATTGGAGGTTGAATGCGATATAGCCCTGTATGACGTAGATATGGGGCACAAGAATGAGATGAGGGAAATGAGGGAAAACGTTAAGCGAAAACTTGAAACTATTGATCAGCAGTACGATCCCTACACTTCTGATCAAAATGGCCCCGAAGTGAGAGATCTCGAGACGGCAAGAGCTAACGCAGTCATGGAGCTCTTCCAACAAATAACACATGACAGACAGACGTTTGTAGATAGTCTTATTTCTGAGTGCATTGGTCGCCTCGGCCCACCACCATGCAGGTATGCTTTCATTGGCTTGGGCTCACAAGCAACAGAACTAGTCACCCCATTCTCAGACATGGAGTTTGCGATTCTGATCGAGGATGGGGCAGACTCGGAAGAAAATAGACAATATTTCCGTAACCTTACACACTACTTACACCTCAAGATCATCAACCTGGGAGAAACCATTCTGCCAGCCATGGGGATCAAATCTCTCAATGATTTCTACTCAGATGATCCCGAAGGCAGCTGGTTCTATGACTCCATTACGCCTCGCAGATTAGCCTTCGATGGGTCGATGCCATGGGCAAGCAAAACGCCATTGGGAAGACAGCGTACGAAAGACAAGCTTCCGCTGGAGCTAATCCAAACGCCTGGTAACATGGCTGAGTTTCAACAGGTCGATATTGCAGTAGCAGAGGGCTATCACTTAGCATGGATCCTGCGAGGCGCGTGCCACATGACCGGTGACGAGGCATTGGTTGAAGAGTACATGGACATCGTGGCCCAAACTACTCATCAAGTAGACCCAGATGGCAATGTAGACATTGGGCATATCACTTCAAACATCAGGGACTTTGGGTTACAACAGCTAAGCGCACAGCTTTCAAGTGTAAAGAAAGAAATATATCGCTTCCCCGCCGTGGTCATTCAGAACTACGCTTTCTTTTGTGGCCTACAGACGACCAGTATGTGGAATACGGTTGACCAACTGAAAAACGAACATCTTGTGAGTGAAGAAAACGCTCATCACCTTGCAGTATTGGTCGGAATCTCAGCAGAACTGAGACTGAGAACCTACCTTGCCAGCGGTAGTCAGAGAGAGAACATTTCGGCTTTACAACGTGTTGATACGGAAAATTCAATCGGTAGTGGTTCCCTTGATTCAGTCTTCTACATTCCCAACCGAAACATGTTGTTCAGATACTACTACTCAGCAGAACCTCTTCGAAAAATCGCACTGAAGCCCAACAAACAACAGAGGGCAATGTTTCTGGAAAGAACCATATTTGACGCATCACCACGTGTTAAGGGAATGATACAGATGGAAATGTATGATTTCAAGAGCGCCAAACAGGAGTTGGAAACCGCACTGAAGGACGCAGAAGCAAACAAGACAGGAGAGTACGAGAAGATATTGCGACTACTTGCGAAGGTTTCTTACCATCTTGATGATCATAAAAAAGTAATACATTACAGCGAGTTGTCCCTGGATATAGATAGGCGTCGATATAGACACGGCGTGCATCCAAACATCGCTGCTTTATTAAACAACATTGGTTCGGCTTGGAGCGCCATGGGTGACCAACAGAAGGCAATAAACTTTGTACAAGAGGCGTTGGATATGAATAAGCTTATCCATGGGCACAATGCTGCTAATCCAGACATTGCTTTGTTACTGCACAATCTAGGTAACTCTTGGAAGCACCTAGGGGATCACAAGAAAGCACTTGGCTTCTATGAAGAAGCACTGATGATGAGAAAACGTATCTTTGGGGAAGATAAAGCTCATCCGGACATTGCCACCTCGCTGAAGAAACTTGGTGAGGCTTGGAGGGATCTAGCCGAGATCCAGAAAGCAATTTCTTTCTATGAACAGGCGCTGAAGATGTTCACACGTGTATATGGACAGGGAGCTGCACATCCAGATATCGCAGGCACACTTAACGGAGGGTCTGCATGCCCTTTTTCGTGAAGCGTTACGAGCGATTTTAATTCACCGTTAATCGTTACCGGCCGCCCTGAATTTACCGTTAAGCGTTATCGGTATATTAATCGTGAAGCGTTACTGGTCGTTTTAATTCCTCGTTAAGCGTTATTTGTCATCCTGAATTCAACGTTAAGCGTTATTGAGTAATTCCTCGTTACGCAGGAAAAAGTATTTCAGTGGGTCAAGATTTCAAAATTTTCTCCAGGGAGCACATGGCTCCGGCGAAAATATGTCGTTAGGGTGCACCCAGCCCCCCACAAAATTTCAAGCTGAAACACTTCTATTTCTCACTCTACCAGCAAAGTTTTCTCCTCAGAATTCAGGAAATTATGCGTTTCGCGGTTCAAGATTTTAAAATTTTCCCCGGTTGCATGCCGGGCCTCCGTCGAAAAATATTGTCAGGAGGGCGTCGACCCCCAAAACTCCAAGCTGAACCTCGTCTGTATTTTTTCACAAACAGAGATATCATTAAACTTAACTTACATTACCAGTAATATTTGCCCATCGAAATGCAAGAAATAGCGTTTCAGGGTGTCAAGAATTTTCCCCGGGAGCATGTCGCAGCTCCGGCGAGGTCTGGAGGGCGTGTCACGCCCCTCAAAGATCAGGCTGAAACTCTTCTGTATTTTTTTTTTTTTTTCAAATAAAGAGGTCATAAAACTTAGCTTACTCTTCAGCAAAATCCCCCCCCCCCCTCAGAATGCAGGAAATAGCGTTTCAGAGGGACAAGATTTATCTCATGTTCTAAAGATGCTGAATTTACCGTTAAGCGTTATCGGCAGGCCTGAATTTACCGTTAAGCGTTATCGGCTGACCTGAATTTACCGTTAAGCGTTGCCAGGACCCCCCCATGCAAACCCTCTTAACGAGCTGGGGAATGCCTCGAAAGACCTGGGTGATTACAACAAAGCAATTAAATTTTTCACACAGGCGCTGCACATGTTTAATCTGATCTATGGTCAAGACGCAATTCATAATGACATTGTAGGTTCACTTTACGATCTGGGAAATGCCTGGATACACATCGGGGACTATAGAAAATCAATTGACTTTCATGAACAGGCTATGAGGATGATTAAACACATACACGGGCCCAATGCCGTTCATCCCAATATTGCCAGTATATTCAACAGCCTTGGCAATGCTTATGATTTACTAGGTGACTACAGACAAGCTGTCATGTTCTTAGAGAAGGCACTCGAGATGCGAAAGCGCATCTATGGTCCCAACTCGGGACATCCAGACATTATAGAGTGCGTCAACAACCTTGGAGCAGTCTGGGATAGTCTGGGGGATCACAGAAAAGCAATCAGCTTCTATGAACAAGTACTGAGGATGCAGAAACGTATGCTTCGGGAGAATGAAGCGCACCCACAAATTGCAACATCTCTCAGCAACCTGGGAACAGCATGGGCACACCTTGGTGACGATAGGAAAGCCGTGACCATGTTTGATCAAGCACTGAAGATAGAACAAATTGTGTACGGGGAAAATGTGGCTCATCCTGACATTGTTGGATCACTAACCAATCTAGGTGCAAGTTGGAGCCGACTTGGAGACCACAGAAAAGCCATTGACTTCTACAAAAGAGCTCTGAGGTTGAGCAGACTCATCTACGGTATGAACGCGGCGCATCCAGATATTGCAAGAATACTTAACAACATTGGCAAAGTATGGGGTTCCTTAGGTGAACACAAAAAAGCTATTGACATCTATGAACAGGCACTGAAAATGAGTAGGGCAATCCATAGACAGACCGGGGCACATCCAGACATGGCAGTGTTACTAACAAATTTAGGCGATGCTTGGGGGAACCTCGGAGATCACAGGAAATCAATTCAGCTACATGAAGAAGCCCTGGACATGAGCAGACGTGTCTATGGAAGTAACGCTGCACATGGTCTTATTGCGAACATTCTCTCGGCCCTTGGAAACGCCTGGAGTAAGACAGGCGACCACAGGAAAGGAAACGCCTTCCATGAAGAAGCCATGGCCATGAGCAAGTTCATTGATGAGCACAATGTCCCAAGGACCAAGAACACTCCTTGATCTTGATACAACTTAATCAGAGATAGTTAAAGAAGTAAAAATGTTATCATTTTATTGCTTATTTCATTGCTCAAAACTTGGATACTTAAGCTACAATTGAGTCAAGAATATCATGTGTATTAAGTCCTTAATGTACTCCGAGACTCTAGTATTGCATATTTATTCCAAAGGACTTCATGAAATCGTTTTTTCTTCTATAATCTATTTCTGAATTACGTTATGACAACAAAGTATTCCTTATGAACATTATGAATTCACTAATGAAAACCACAGGTAGCGTTTAAGAGCTGAATTCAGATTAAGATTTCTTGCATTTACTGCAATAAATGTATTTATATTCTGAGATGGTTCAAAGCGTCATAAAATCAGAAAAAAAGTTCTTTTCAGTCTGGGAAGATCTTGTAAGGGTTCAGGATTCCTCTTGGATCCACCAGTTCCTTGAGTTGTTTCATTAAGAGTATCGCTGGTCCAGTGTTACTGTGATGCAGGTAGTCCCGCTTCAGTATCCCCATGCCGTGTTCTGCAATCAGAAAATCAGAAGTTGTTTCAGTCCGGGAAGATCTTGTAAGGGTTCAAGATTCCTTTTGGATCCATCCGTTCCTTGAGTTGTTTCATCAAGAGTACCGCTGGTCCAGCGTTACTGTGATACAGGTAGTCCCGCTTCAGTATCCCCATGCCGTGTTCTGCGCTTACGCTTCCCTTGCACTTAGCGACCCAGTCATAGACCCACGGCTCCAAGGCATCAAAGACATCTTCGCTGTGCTGTGGACAGGTGACGTTCAGATGTATGTCGCTCTCTCCGAGGTGGCCGTAACCCACCACCCTGGTCGCATCGGTGCCAACTCGTTTTCTTGTGGCCGCTACGAGGTCGTAGAATCTGGACATGGGGACAGTGACGTCGTACTTGTAGACACAGCCGTCCGCTCGCAGAGCCACCGCTACATTCTCCCTCAACGCCCATAGAGACTGGAACAACATTCAGACAAGAAATTAGTGTATAATTCCACCAGCTGTTGAAACGAAACAAGATATTGTCACGCGGTCTTTGAAATATGAAACTGAGCCTCAGACTTACGAAATATAATGTCTACTGAATGAATAGGAAAGAGATTGCAATATGACCCAGGCTACTATCATAGTGATATTATGCTGTAATGTTGTATTGCCAACATAGTTGATTCATTGTCGTTTTCAATGTTGTGCGTTTGCAATATATTGGGCTTGTTGCAAATGGAAGTGAAAGCATTGGAGGTGCGAATACTTTACTACATGCATTAACAATTACTAAATGTGAGATTCTCAGTAAAGCTACGGTCACAATTCGAAAAAAAGGGGCCCCGCCGGGTAGTCAACGGGCTGTTTTTGTGCACTTTAGGGCGTGACCCCTTCGTGGGCCACCCTGCGGCCACCGAGCTAAGTTTTGGGCACAGCTCTGTGTTAAAATCAACCCGGGACCCGGAAACAAATAGACGCCATAAACTAATCGCGAGAACACCGAGAGGTGCACCCCCCGTATCCGGCAGTCCACCGTGACAAATTTGTGTTTGTGGCTTCGAATTTGCACCCTCATTAAATCAGGACCCCTATCGCTCCACGTTACTACGCTCGCATAGGGGCCTTGATAATCACCGCCGGTACACATGGTTCTGGCAACGTCACCACCAAAACAGCTTCAGCCAATCAGAGGGGTTTGCTTCCCCTCATCGGAAGCAAAGGCGCAAAGAACGCTGGGAAGCTATCAACCAACCAGAACCATGTGTACCGGCGGTGATTATCAGGGCCCCTATGCGAGCGTAGTAACGTGGAGCGATAGGGGTCCTGATTTGATGAGGGTGCGAATTTGGGGCCCGGCCGGAGTTACACCCTCTACTGGCCACCGGTGCAAATGTGACCGAAGCATAACATGTCTGTGCACCGAACCTGGACTTTGGACGGTTCCGTTGCGACGGTGCCGTCATCCACCATCCCCTTCTCCATCACATGTTCCAGCAGGCTGTTCAGCTTCTCCTCATCATGGGCAGCATTTGATCCCGACGTCTCCACCAGTAAGTAGTATCTGTGAGCCCCCAGAGGACATGTCAGCTGGAGGTTCTCCTGGACAACTTCCATGCTGGCTCGGTCCATAAACTCAACGGCAGACAGAATCTCCTGCAGCATTTTCTTAGCAGCATCGTAGGTTTGCAGAACATGAGCAAATGAGTCGCACCCTAAAATGTAGAGAAAGATTCTTAGCAAGCTGGTGTGTTACGCCGAAGGGCGGTTATACCGGCTATACAGATACAGATGCAGATACAGATACCGAAGAACAATCAACAATTGGTACAGATTCTTTGCACTCTAAAAATATCAATTTTTAAGATTACATATTAACAGCAAATCTTTAACTTTGTCAGTATTTTGATGTTCTACAGAGCATCATCATATTGCATTGTACATTTCATATAAAATTATGAATTCGAACCAGGCTAATAACATAGTCAGGTATATCTAGTACTACTACCTTGCTGTCTTTACTAGTGGCAGTTTGTCAGACGTATTCGTAAGGGAAAATATTGAGTGTGCACTGGGCATATTGCGGGGACGAAAAGTATGATATGAAATACAACAAAACTTTTTAGAAAACAATCATGATCATTTCTTGTGTATATTTTTCATATCAGCCTTCATTTGTCGTTCCCGCAAGCAGCCCGACCAAGCCCCGGTTTGGAAATGTGACACCGGCATAAACCAACTTACCCAAAAGTGCGACGCTGACGGCACCAGGGATCCTGGGACAGAGAACAGACGCGGCAGTTACGACTCCCAGTGAGCCTTCTGAACCAATGAATAGCTGTTTGAGGTCGTACCCAGTGTTGTCCTTCCTCAGGGTAGACAGGCAGTCTAAAACATCCCCGTTTGCTAGCACCTTAGCATTGGATAAGACAAATGTTTTTGTTAACCTAGGCCTCTTACAGGTCTTGCAATTTACACTCTCAGTAATTATATCATCATAACTCTTTTCCAGCATTCAATTACTCAGTAGTTATCAAACATAAAAGAAATTGTCACGCTCCTCATATTCACTGTTCACGTATGCAATGTCGGGATCTAACTATTAAACGATAGAAAATTGTAAATTCCTTTATACAAAGAACATCTTTATTGACACAACAAAAGCACAGCGACTATATACATGCTTTAAAGGAGAAGCGTTTAAATCATAGATTTTATAAAGTATAACATAGTTTTCCTATCGTACTCAAGGTATGCATTTAGTTAAAGCATTTAGCCCCAATTATGCAATAAACATTGCCGTTCTCAATCAATGGCGATAAATCACATTATAAACAACAACAAACACAGACCATTTGGCATTGCTTTTAAATGCGTACTACCAACCTCCTTGGTACTTTTAGAAAATCGTTTTAAGTCTCGCAAACCTACGCGATACTTACAGTTTCAACACCAAGGACATTGCCATGAAGATTGCCGTATCTGAGCATGCGCAGACCTCCGGCGTTTGTGGAGATGTTGCCACCGATTTGGCAGCTACCCTTTGACCCCAAAATATGTGGCGTCATCAAACCATGTGGCTCCAAGGCTCCGTTGATTTTGTCGACAACACAGCCAGCCTGACACACAAGAACACCTAGAAAATGAGAAGGTTACGAGTGGGTACGATATCATTTGCGCTTAGGCCACGTTGACTTGATTATATTAAGTTAAAAGTTAAAATCCTCGCACACCATTATTGATGTATAGGGCGGTGCCCATCTCCGTTTCATAGCCCTGGGCCACACTGTTGTGCAATCACTGTAGCAGGGGGCTAGTCCACTGGCAGTGAAGTGTGTTTAACTTCCATACTGTTTCAGAAGTATGTACCATTTTTATAAAGTCTTTGGTATGACACAATGCACCTCTTGTCCAGAGGTGTCCTACCTGGGGCTTGAACCCCAGTCCTTCTGGTCCAAGTGATTTGAACCAGATGTGGTGAGAGACAGAAGTGCAGACCACTACACCACAGGGAAAAGGAGAAAATACATGCTGTATGTGGCAAAAACAAACATTTCGGAAAACGGATACTAACGTTGTGGAATGCTTAAGTCAATTCAAAAGTCAAAGAAGAGGTTTTTAAAGAACAAAAATGAAGAAGCTATATTTCGATATACCATACTCTGTGTGTTTAGTTTTGTTCATCCTTCCTGGCCACGTAGAATTCATAATGAAGGCAACTTATTTGCCAAATTTTTCATTCACACGCTCGCATCAGTTTCGGGGTTCCCAGAGGATGTCATCCATAAAATTAAATCAAAATGGCCTCGTGATGCATTTCTTCAATCTTCTATCGGAAAGAAATACGTTATTGTCAAGATGTAAGATGAGAGATGGGCTCTAACGGTGACTAACTTCTAGCTAGATTTGTTTGAAGATCTTTATGAGATTATCAAATTACGCCTTTAACCGGATTGCGTTGTGGAATTGCCGCATTATGCTAGGGTCCCATTTTGAAAGCTGGGCCCGGCCGGGCTGTTTGCGAAAATGAAAAATAAAAAATGCGTATCAAGAAAGTAAACAATATATGGTCAGGAGTAAACGTTTTTTTTTTTTGGTTTTGTGTCTTTTGTTGTATTTCATATTTTTCGTTATCACAAGCTGACCGGCCGGGACCCCGCTTTGGCAACGGGACCAAAGCATTATTCAGGGTCTTTCTATTTTCTGTCCTATTTATTTTTCTTTTTTTTTCAATCGTTCTTTCGTTCAGTTTGTTTGTTTGTTTGTTTGTTTATTTATGCTAACCTGAGATTTCGTCCAGACTGATGATTTTGTCCATGAGTGACATGGAGATGATAACCTCGTCGAAGACCGGCACGCTGCCGCCCACCAGTCCCGTGTTCCCTCCCTGTGGCACCGCCGCCAGTCTCCGGCCGTTACAGTACCTCAGGATAGCCGACACTTCTTCTGTCGTCTTGGGACGGAGGAGAACCTGACTAGCACCTGAACATACATATATGATATTAATTTCAGTCTTTATTGCATATTCCTGCCAAGATGGGCTAAATGCACAAATCACCACAGAGGATGCAAAATGTGAAATATAAAATGATAATAAAAATCCTACATTCTAACATAAAAAAAAGAAAAACAATTGTTAATCTAATGTTAATCACCTAATAGTTTCTTCTCTCTTTTTGAACATTTAAAAACATAACTACAAACTTTGTCCATTTTATTTTCATTCGTACATGACATCAGGTATATGAGAATCTAGAGTTTTCTGCTTTGGCCTTTCATATCATACATTCCTGACGCAACATACTACATTTGTATTATCAAAATACTGTTCTACAGAAAGAGCATACATACTATTAGATAGACTGGCCTTACTATTATTTATAGATTAAACTAGGGCTTTAAAATTGTTAGATATTAGCAAGAGTTTAACCGCCGTGTATGTACAAGTAAGTTGCCATACATTGTACAGTAATTTGTACCAATTACAATTGTAAGGCAATAAAGTTCTTCTTCTTCTATAAGTCAAGTCAAAGTTTATTGCGCAACAATCGCAACAGGTACAATGTAAGGCAAAACGTTTATAAGACGATTGGCTAGTTACATTTAATCTACTACAGTCTACACGTAGATATTATACAATATAGATAGAAGATATGATGATATAGTTAGAAGACACAAGACATGAGGTGGTGCATGTCTACTATGCAGTAACATATGTTGATATTTTAAGTATTAATCATTAATGGATGTTTGCCTCTCGGACTGTCGGTCGAGGCGTCTTGTTTGTACGGCCCAAATTCTTCATGATATGTATTTAACCTTTAGCACACTGAAACAGCCGTTTGGTACCCCATTCTCTATTGGTTACAGACTTAAGCAGCGCTGTAGCCAAATCTCATCGCCTTGACATATAGTTGTTTGAATCATACCACAAGGATGTTTTGCTTGAATGATCAATAAGTGCTGGGGAGAAGGTTAAAACGACTTGGGCAAACAGTTCACCAAAAGTTCATTCCGATATTGACTGTCATTTCCGTAAAGTTAATGATCCGTAACAAAACATACCGTACCTCTGCAAGTTCCCGACCAGTCTACATTATGCCCCTCAATATCCCCAGGCCCTGTCAGCACACGTGATGGAACAAGCCGCTCAAAAACCTGAAGGTCTCCGTCGGTCACTCTGGCAAAATCTCCCCTCTTGAGTTGAGGAAAACGCTCGGAGCTCAACTGAACGCCCTCCGCCTTCTTTTGAGTCAAGGCAACGCTGCCATGTACACACCGACTCCAGCTATCAATGCTGCCATTTGTACTTTTTGTATACCATGATGGCAAAGACTGGGTGACGTTAGGAACACGATACGACGCGTATTGTTTAAGAGCGTACCGGATGACATGGCTTGGCCTCATTGCCATTTGTTGTTGTTACACTTGTTGCAATGTTTATTTATTGAACACAGGCACGGTGGACCCTAGAAGGAAAAAGAACATTATAAATTAACTCAGTAAATTTAGCTTTTTACTGCTAAAATCATGATCTTAGTCGTATATAAGATACGCCGCTCCCAAGTTTAATGGCATTTTGTTGCGAGGGTTTTACGTGACCTCATCTGGATTACAAAACAAACAAAACCTTGTAGCAATGTTTAACATATAATAAAACAAATCGCTAACGTTACATTTCAGTGCGATGATATCTGAGATATTCAGTCAACATCGCAATGCCCTCATCAGAAACATGCAAACATCTGTGCTGTCATTCAGTTATTAAACATCAACGTTCCAAGCATTGTATATTAATATCATCTTTTGACTTTCAACGGGACGACATCAAAGATGATGCAACCTGCAACATCAGTTAGATACAAAGGTATTTGTATGGTAATTTTGCAAATATTTCGTTCTCTCCAGCAATAGAATAATGCAGAAAAATAAAGAACAGTCTACTGTACATACCCATGGCATGGACGACTGATATCTGACACCTTTATTTAATCTGGCAGGGATAGCCTCCATGGCAGGCTTTCTGGGGCTATTTGGGGGGGGGTTTAAAACACTTTTGCTGATGACTTCCTTTTGTGCTGGCTCGTTTGTGTAGCCAGTCCGTAACCATTTGGTACAAACTGGTTGCACAAAGGACCCATTACAAAAAGACGACTTCAGCGAAAGTGTTTTATAAGCCCCCAAAGAGCCTGATATGGAGGCTAAGATGTGCGGCCAAAGGTGAACGACCTCAAGTCTCGCGAGAACACAACAGGTATACGAGAAGAGAAACAACATGGCGGCCAAACGTCACATGGATAGCCAAGTTCCCGCAGAAGAGAGCGATTTGCTCATAATTAGACCTCTGTAAGCGCCTCTCATACCATTCAATCTTTCCTTTATTATCTAAGAGTTATTATTATGATTTTATTATTAATGCAGTTATAATGTGCACGAAGGAAAACAGTGTTTTTGTGCCGCCCGCCGCGCCCCCCCCCCCCCCGACACTTTGTCCAACTTCTCACACCAAGGGGAGACTAAAGGGATACAATAAATGGCAGTAATGCATGTAGCCCTATGGGGAAGTTAAGAAAAAGAAGGTGTCATTATCTCAGGAATCAAAACATCAGACTACAATAACTTACCCTCAAATACTAACCAGTTATGTCAACTGTCATCAGATTCATCCCTGACAAATTCTGTACGGCTATTCTCCAGATAACCCCCCCTAATCAGAGCCCTTGGATAGGCCCTACAGGCTTCAAACACCCAGTTGAAGACCATCCCACTATATCAGGGGGGTGCCAAACCCCACAAGGTAGAGAAAGACCATTTATTTCAACTAATTCAGCAAATACAGAGTCTATCCTACCACAGCCTATCCTATATTGCCCAGATTTCACAAAAAATCCCACCAAAAAGAATTTTCAATGGTTTAAACCATGTTTTTTACTTGGAGTCTCTCATCGTGCGGTCTGGGCGCAGGCGCAATCCCTTTAGTCTCCCCTATTAGAGAAATCAATTTCAGAATTGACAGCTGTCAATCATATCACACAATGCGGGGTAGGGTTGTGAGTTAGAATCCTGAGTATCAAAGACCTCAGACCAAAAACAGTCCCCTGGGAGTTGATGACCTAACAGGTGTCAGGGCTGCTCTCCTAAGTTAGGCTAGGAATGGCCAAGTTACCCATTATAGGTGGAAAATTGTCAGAAACAGGTAAATAAAGTTAGAATTTGGTCACCCTAGTACAGGGGGGACTTTTTTCCCTATAGTAGGCACCTGAATTTCCTTTTGAGGTACAACAAAAGTCAATACAGGGGCCCTGACAGGCCTAAAAGCAAGACAAGTGTGTAGAAACCATCACAAAAAGCAGCTATAAACAAGGCATAGAGCATAGAAAAAGAGTTTGACAAGGTCAAAACACAATATTCACCTGGTATGAGACCCCCCTCACCATTAGGGACCCCCCCCCTTTCAATTCACCTTTAGAATACTCAAATCCCATCCTTTGTACACATAGCCTAGCTGCAGCCAGGCACTGATTGGAGGCGGGGTTAAAAACTCAGAAAAATGGCTAAAAATAACAAAAATGGGATAATTTATTAATAAAGATGAGCCAAATGAGGTCTGACCATTGCTTAGGTAACAGGTCTAAGGCTAAAACCCCATGAAATGGACCAAAATGGTCTGCCTCTATCCTATGTGAATTTCCTATAGGGGAGACTAAAGGGATACAATAAATGGCAGTAATGCATGTAGCCCTATGGGGAAGTTAAGAAAAAGAAGGTGTCATTATCTCAGGAATCAAAACATCAGACTACAATAACTTACCCTCAAATACTAACCAGTTATGTCAACTGTCATCAGATTCATCCCTGACAAATTCTGTACGGCTATTCTCCAGATAACCCCCCCTAATCAGAGCCCTTGGATAGGCCCTACAGGCTTCAAACACCCAGTTGAAGACCATCCCACTATATCAGGGGGGTGCCAAACCCCACAAGGTAGAGAAAGACCATTTATTTCAACTAATTCAGCAAATACAGAGTCTATCCTACCACAGCCTATCCTATATTGCCCAGATTTCACAAAAAATCCCACCAAAAAGAATTTTCAATGGTTTAAACCATGTTTTTTACTTGGAGTCTCTCATCGTGCGGTCTGGGCGCAGGCGCAATCCCTTTAGTCTCCCCCCAACTCCACGATCGATGTAAAACCACACGTTTTATTTTGCAGGGGTGCAGGACAGGAGGTAGGACGGTCCTGTCACATGCTGGAGTTTAAAGGAAAGAAGATTATGGTAAGTATATGTTTCATACATCATACAAATTTATGCTTGAAGCATAACCACTTTGGTGACAGGAGTAAGATGCTTTGAAAAATTCTGTTTCTTACAGTCTGTTGTTACCATAAGGATGAAATATGTGAATAAGGCAGCTCGTCTGTTGTTATTATATAATATTTTGTTTATTATATGATGGAAATTACTTACTTATAGTAAAACAGTTCTACAAGGTAATGTTGTTGATATCGAAAAAACTTACAGCAGCACTAGTTTCTATTCAAGCTTTCCATTTTGGCGTCATTTGCACTATGTTGGATTTGCAGCGTATACTTAACTAGTATGTATGTCTCTTCACATGCTGAAATACTACAGCTTAATTCAATTACTCGCCAGTATTGTTGCCAGGGGATTGAACTTGTGATTGCTATGGTATCAATGAAAAGCCTCAATACACTTTATTACAGGCTCAGATATTTCAATCTTCCAAGCTGTCACATTCCCACAGAGAAAAACTTCAATTTTCAGGTTGTTTTCAAAACTCCAAGCCCAACCTTATGCTCAACAACATAAGTGTTTTTCATTCATTCTCTACAGCTTGATACCGGCATCCATCCAGGACTCAATGGGTTGAACGCCCTGCCGTTCCTTGACCTGATCGACCCAGAGGAGATTGACCTCCTGTTAGTTAGTCAGTAAGTGTGCTTTATATCAATCCTATTCAAATTGTAAACAAGTCTGTTAGTGTTGTCAATTGAAAGCAGTACGACTTCCATTCAAACATGTTTCCCTTTTCTTTATGGAAAGGATATGTTCACATCCATAATTGCATCCTATTGTGGTTGATGAAATCAATACTGTAAATCGTGAAATATTTGTGATGGTTTTATTTTAGCTGTGACCTCTTACTGAAAAATCAAAACACTGCGAATTAGTGGCAAATCTGTGTTTTGTAATTCTAATGTCCTACAGAATTGTTTCAGCTGTGACCTTCAAACACTGCGAAAACCTCTTCTTCGGTCCTTCCAGGAAATAAAATCACTGCAGCAAAAGTAAATGCATGTACAGTAGCTAATGGTAGTAGCCACATAGACAAGGCATACAGCAAAGTCTCCCATGAAAAGAATTATTTGATCTATTGCGTAGATCACTGAAATGAAAAAGATACTAGACTTGCTGAAGTGAAGATGTTAAAGAACATAAGTGACTAGGGATGACAATAATCAATTGTTTCCTCACCACCCTAGCTTCCATCTGGACCACTGTGGAGGCCTGCCATACTTCCTGACTAAGACCAGTTTCCGTGGACGTGTGTTCATGACACATGCCACCAAAGCCATCTACAAGTGGCTACTGTCAGATTACATCAAAGTCAGG
This sequence comes from Branchiostoma lanceolatum, assembly GCA_035149815.1. Lineage (NCBI taxonomy): Eukaryota > Metazoa > Chordata > Leptocardii > Amphioxiformes > Branchiostomatidae > Branchiostoma > Branchiostoma lanceolatum. Next base: position 15,473,402 of record CM068875.1, on the reverse strand, counting down.
TAAGGCCAGCAAGTTATAAATCATATCTTACCCAATGCTCTACAATCTCTTCAAAACACCGTAGAGATAACTTAATTTACTTCTATCTAAATGTATTGTAAAGTAGAGGACGTTAGACATTTTTGGACTGCTAAGTAGGGATGCATACCAAAACCCACGTTCAGTTTCAGGTCCGGATTCGAATCCAGAGGTGTAGGTTCAGGTCCAGACCTGATAAGTCCGAACTTGAACCAATGGCATATTTGAATAATGTTACAACGGTATAAAGCGAGCAACTTGGCAAATTCAAATACACTAAAACAGTGCAAGTGATCCCAGTAAGTAACTGTAAGTAAGGTAGTGTAGTCTTTACACCGATTCATTTGACTTGTGGTACAGTTTAGGGAAACACATATTCAGTGATTTGAATCACTGAGTTTAGTTTTTTTTTTACCTAAACCTTAACGTTTTTATGGGTCCGGATTTCGTTCAGCGTTGAAGTGTGCATCCCTACTACTAAGTATAGTGACTACATTGTTTTCTGTATATTCATCACATGTTTCTTGTTTTTACATATTTCAGCAACATTTCATCTGAAGACATGTTGTACACAGAAAATGACCTAAGTGCCAGCATGGATAAGATAGAAACTGTCAACTTTCACCAGGTAAGAAAGTACTGCAAATAGAACACGCAATGTTGACATTACTGAATTGCATTGATTTTTTACAGAGTTGATTAAAAGCAAAACAATATTATAACAATGAACAAAACTGACCAAGACTTATATAAGTTCAGTTGCGAATGGATGCGAATAACCATAGAAATCTGTGGCAGGTCACTGTAAAGTTCACTGTTTGTTATGTGGCCTGGAGGAGCCACATAACTTAAATAAAACCCACAGAATTAAAAAGTTTCATACACAAACAGCCATTAAAAGAATCTCAGATAATGAGTGTTGACTAGAACAGTAGTCTAGGGTTTTAAGATCTCTAACGGCTCTTATGACAGTCAAATTTTTGTGGTGTTATCAGGGTTTTTAGTAGTAGCTGAAATTTATTACATCTATTCTACATGTGCATTACACTGATAATAATCTGGATAATTTTTCACATTTTAGGAGACAGATGTGAATGGCATCAAGTTCTGGTGCTACAATGCTGGCCACGTCCTGGGTGCGGCCATGTTTATGATAGAGATCGCTGGTGTGAAGATCCTGTACACCGGAGACTTCTCTCGCCAGGAGGACAGACATCTCATGGCTGCAGAGGTGCCAGCCATCCACCCTGATGTCCTCATCATAGTGAGTTCATTGTTACAACACTTTCAACTTTCCACTACAAACTCATTCTCTTAGAGCAAAGCAGAGCCTCGCCCATGGCCTATACAATACTGTAAAAGGGAAAATGTTGGTGAGAATTCTATCTCGCGGTCGGGAGAAAATTAAGTTTTCACTGTGGTTTTAAGTTCGCAGTTGATATTGCCATGCAGGGTTTTACAGTAAAAGGAGAAATATTTGCGGTGGTTTTAAGTGCGCGGTGAAGGAGTCACGGTGTAAAACGTGAACATAAAACCACTACAAACATTTCCACTTTTACAATATACCTTGGGGGAGGCTCTGCGAAACCAGGCTTAGATTTCCACTTAGTGGGCATGGCCTCTAATCAACTGTCAACCAAACAGAGAATAGGCTTTACCTAAAGAAAAAAAATCTCTGATAAGTTTCTCTGGTAAACTTGATTAAAACCTTATGGTATTCAGGACTGTAAATACTGGGTGCTAAATATTTCTGTGCACTCAAAGTTGAAGGTGTGCTCCTAATTTTTGACTGTGGGTGGACCAGTGCACCTTGATATTTTGGTAGGATGCAGCCATAATGATAAGTATAGGATAAAGGTACAATTTTCCTGTGTATACAGAATATGCTTGAAATCCAAGTATCACTGAATCAGAAAAAGCCATAGAAAGATTGTTTTAATCTGTTTGATGTATAACTAATTTAGAATTTTGGAGTTTTAACCTAAAAAACTTCAAATCGACGTTCTTAGAGAGGCAGTAGGGTTTAAAGTTTGTAATTATGTTTTACTGACATGATTTTACGTGTGTACTTTATTTTATGCTGTACACTCAAAATTCTTTCCGTGCAGTTTTAGGTTTGGTGCACCAGTTTCCAAAAATGAATTTCGAGCCTGGTAATGGTTATTTTTACTGATACTTGTTTGACATGTTCATGAAGGAAGCGACATACGGTACGCACATCCATGAAAAGCGAGAGGAGAGGGAGGCCCGCTTCACGAGTACGGTACACGACATCGTCAACAGGGGAGGCAGGTGTCTCATACCAGTGTTCGCCCTGGGAAGGGCACAGGAGCTGCTCCTGATTTTAGGTGAGAAAACTGTTACAAGATACAAACGGAATACATCCTACTTAAGAATCTTTGTCATAAATACTTTCCATTTTATACAATTTTGTTATCAACACCCCTTTCTGTTATGTTAGACTGACTGCTCACAGTGCACAGTGACCAAGAATCAAAATTTTCAAAATCAGTATTTTAACATTTCATCTGTTTGCACCTACAGCACCTTTTTAACCATACTTGTATATCATGCATCATTCATGGTTGTCCATCGTAGTTGATGAAGACTTCCTCGCATCTGCATATGCATCATACTCCAATTAAGAAATCATGAATGGCACATATCCATTTTTTCGTCCTTCAATGGTCACTCAGGGATCGCCCTCTAGTGAAAAGTAGCCCAGCCTAAGCTGTGTAGCAGTTAAGCTGTGGAACAGCCTCCCGCAGGACATTGTGAACATCAAGGACTCACAGAACTTTAAATGTAAAGTTAACGCCCACCTCAGCACCATTCGTCAGCGCCCTGTATAATGAACATTATTCAGCTCTGCTGCTAAGCTGAGGACATGGCAACAGCATAGAAAAAAAGCCTAAAAAAGACGGCTAGCGCTGCTTGATAATGGTTTTTATTGGTCAGAAATTACCCGCAATGGCAGCCTTTCTAGCGCTGAATTGATGCAGGGTTCTACAGGTTTCACACAATACACAACATATAATATCTTAGCCATACTTGCATTTTGTGGAACTGTCCCAAGGGTCTGGGCGGCTGCCATTCGGCGCCACCAGGTGACCTCTATACGACTTTCCCCAACCGAAGTGAGGAAAGTCGTGTAAAGTGCCTTTCCCAAGGGCACAAGATCGGTGACATGACAGGATTCGAACTCGGGACCTCTTGGTTCTGAGTCGAACGCTCTGCCGTTGCGCCACACGACCCCACAGCCAAAAGTATCTGGAGTCAAATGTAAACAAAGTGTTTGTACTGTGTTGAATGTTTTGTGCATCTTCCCTGCAGACGAGTACTGGGGTAACCACCCTGAGCTCCACGACATCCCCATCTACTACGCCTCCTCGCTGGCCAAGAAGTGCATGGCCGTGTATCAGACGTACATCAACGCCATGAACGAGAAGATTCGCAAACAGGTCAGCCTTTCAAGGATGTATGCATGACAATGGGAAGGAAGATTATTACCATATAAATCACCTGGCTGAAAATGTTTGCATCAAATCATGTTAACGTGTATATGATGTGGAATTAGTGCTGCGTACCTAAACCCCAGACCTGATCCGGACTGGACCTAACGTTCAGGTTCAAGTCCAAAAAAACTGTCTAGAAACAAGTCCAGACTTGAAAATAAAAAACTCTCGCTTACATTCTCCTTTTTGTTTTAAACCATCTTAAACCTTAGATCATCAAATTTGCACTGGAAAAATATGAAAACATTGCTGTTTTTGTGTTTATAACTGAGCTTTTGTGTTTAGTACTGACTGCATATAAATTCGCATAATAATATAGTTTTCAAATTGCATGTAAAATATATGCCAATATGCAATTTTACCAGTAACATGAAAAAAATATTTCTAGCACACATATGCCATGGGTTCACAGTGGTAGAAATACTTTTTTTCAGTGTTCTGCAATATTGCAGAATGTCAAATTTTTTTTCTGCAATTTGAAAATATTTTCTGCAAATACACATGCCTCCATACTACAGCCTTCACAACTTAATAATGCCTACTTCAGGGCTCGAAATACTGGGTGCATGTGCACCCAGTGCACCCAATTTTGGAGCTGTGCACCTAATTTCTTACTGTGGGTGCACTGGTGCACCCAAATATTTTTGTACGGTTTAATGTGTAAAGGTATCACTGCACACTAGTAGACAGCATATTCTTGACATCTAAGTGTAAGAAAATAATAAAATCTTTGTTGTAGTACTTGTTTAAGATTTTGATGGTAGAATTTGAGTTAAATTCGATTTTGAAAGCTTCAAAACTGCGTGCCGAGATCGCGTGCCTTCACACGCATGAAGAGGAACAGTATAAATTAGGTTTGTCATTAGGTTTTGCTTACAATAGTTACATTCTACTTTATTTTATGTGGTGCACCCAAAATTTTTTTGGTGCACCCAATTTTTTAGGTTGGGTGCACCAGTGCACCTATTCCCAAAACTGAATTTCGAGCCCTGCTACTTACTTACATTATATCTTATGTTTGCAACATTGCTGTAATTCTTTATTCTCTCACTCTATCTTTGATTATCACTAACAAAGTTTTTAAAAGGAATAACATGCATGTGTGTGAAAAATATTCAAATTAATAGCAAAAATTGCAACAGCAAAAAGTATATATATTCAATATCAATCAAATCAAATATTCGTTTGATCATTTCAGTATGTGTATCAAAATTAAAAACAAATTCAACAGCCTGCCTGATAAGGAGGACAAGGGCATTATATCCTTGCGAGAAATACGTGTTCCGATTCGTATCATAATTAATAAATAAGATCGCACGACCTGTGACACAGCCACAGCCCACAGAAAACATGACAAAAACCGAGAAAAAAATGTAAAATTCAAAATAAAACGCCTCTACGCAAACCTTGGCCTCTGTGTAGTTTTTTGGATAAATCTGAAACATTGCTATCGGTTTCAAACATCGGACTCCGACTTCGGACATTTGGGGAGACTCCAGAGACGGCCCGGTGATGTTAGTTTTTCACGTGGATGCCCCCCTCCCCACTGTGTCGGCACAGGAGAAAATGTTCCGCCTTTTCCACACAAGGTGGTGCTCAATATCTATCCCAGTGGTTCTCAACTTCATCGCTGCCATCTGGGCTTCAAGGACCACGGGCTAGTGTAGTGGCCACTGTTTCGTTCCTTCTGTCATCGCGCCCATGCCCCGAGTTCGGGCTTTGATTATGAAGAAATCGCATGCTTGCGACATGGTTGTTTACGCTAGAAACATCCGGGAATTGTTTTCCCGACTTTTGCCGACCCGGAGATCGTGACCGCGGAGATTAGCGAGGGTTGACGGAAATGCACGAATTTGACATTTTCTCACATGATTCGTCCCCGAAGTTATCACGGAAAGTGTCGAAACCCCCCGAAAAAACTGACCTCAAGTAGCACCAGGCAGTCGGAACGCACCTAAACGCCGCCATCTCGCGCGGCGCTGTGGGCTTCAGTTTATTTACAGCGCCGCTAGTTTGCTTAGTACTAGTATTAAAGTCTAAATAATCTCCTGAATTGAGAGCCATTGAATCCCGAGTCTGATTTTTTTCTTATGCAAAATTGCAGATTGTTTAATTTTTCTTCTGCAATCTTGAAAATCTTTATGCAATTTGCAGATTGCAGACGGGTATTTCGAACGCTGGTTCATGTCCGGACCTGAACCTCTGGATCTAAATCTAGACCTAAATCTAAACCTGAACTAAATCTGAACCTGAACACGGGTTTAGGTACACAGCACTATGCTGGAATATGATTTTTTTTGTATACACTAAAAACTACAACCATGCTGTCTGCATTTCATGTACTGGTAAAGAAAATAAATGTGCAGTTTCCATCTTCCTGCCATTCTTTTTTCTAATGGTGATATTGTGCTTTTTTCTACAGATATCTGTCAGCAATCCGTTTGTGTTTAAGCACATCTCCAACCTTAAGGTGAGGGTATGAAACTTAATGCATGATTTTAAGGTTTTCTCGGTCACAAGAAAAGACAGTGATTTTCTTAAGTTCTCTTTTCCTTAACTGTTTAAACCATGTAAGGTATGTATATTCTGAGAAAATGCTCTTTTTACCACAGTCATTTTTTTTAATATGTTTCTGACACAAATTTATGTATAACATTCTATAGTATGATTTCAATAACTACTTACTTGTGATAGGAAACATGGTTTGAAATATATCCAAAGTGCTCAATGGAGAACACAACTGCACTGAATGTTATCCAATATTTGAATGGAGTCTGGAATAACCTGTTTCCGAAAATAATTTCATCAGGTTGGTAGAATATAGGATATAGGAGGTTCTTTGTACACAACCAGGTATAGTCCTCACCTGCTAACGTTTCGATGTCTATCAGACACCTTCTTCAGAGCTTCTGACTGGAGTACTGCTTCTCAGACGAGGCGAGGGGGGATACAAACTTAGCCACGTTTGGGACAGTGTTCTCACCGCAAAAGCGCCACCTACATCGGCTACTTATAGCGGTGAGAAGCAGTACTCCAGTCAGCAAGCTCTGAAGAAGGTGTCTGATAGACATCGAAACGTTAGCAGGGGAGAACAATACCTGGTTGTGTACAAAGAACCTCCTATATCCTGGAATAACCTGTGTTTCTTGGTACACCTCAGGGCATGGACCACTTTGATGACATTGGTCCATCTGTGGTGATGGCCAGCCCTGGGATGATGCAGAGTGGACTGTCCAGGGAACTGTTTGAGAGCTGGTGCACTGACCGACGGAACGGCTGTATCATCGCAGGCTACTGTGTGGAGGGGACACTTGCAAAGGTTAATACTGTGGATCTTTAAATATTTGCAGTTTTATTTTTATTGTTTTCTCAGTCACCTCTTATAGCAGAATTACAACACGGCAAATATGTGTATTATACTGTGCTAGAGAATTGTTTCAACCCCAAACTTCAAATGCCATGAAAACCTCCTTTTCCCATTTACCATAAAATGAAACTGTCGCAAAAGTAAATGCATTGAAATTTACCGTACAAATGTATTGGTGACCTACATATATAGGGTGCCAAAGGCTTCTATTACCAAATGAACAATGTTGGAAAACCATGTTTCCTCTTTGAAGGAAGGAGCCAAAATCAAATTTTCTCCTACATACAACATGCATATGGGAGGCATGTAGGAATTAGACCTTTCACTCTAAAAGTTGATGTCTAATCAAGTGTTCCTTGTTTTCTTTAGCACATCATGTCGGAACCAGAGGAGATCCAGACAATGTCAGGGCAGAAAATTCCTCTCAAATGTTCTGTAGGTAAGTCAGGAAGTCTAAACTTATTATCTCCATGAAAAATGTGTGTGTCTGTGTTTCTGAATTTTTGTTGCCAGCATAACTCAAGAACCTCTGGATGGATTATGATGATAATTGGTATGTGGGTAGGTGTTGAGATGACGAAGGTCAAGGTCGATTTTGGGCCCCATGGTATGTGACCTTGGTACTGCAGCAGAAATTTCTTTTTTTTTATCTTTTGACCTACATGTAGACGTGCTATGGTCTTGTTACTCTTATAAAATGCGTACTGATCAAGTCTCAATGTTAATTTCCTGATTGTAAATGCAGTGAATGATCTTCCAGCTTTTCTCTCCCACAGATTACATTTCCTTCTCGGCTCACACGGACTACCAGCAGACAAGTGACTTCATCAGACAGCTCAAGCCACCACATGTGGTAAGTAACTTCCAGGAAATATGCTTTTATAGTATTAGATGTCTTCATATTTCATATTCGATAAGAGTATAGTATATCATAGTGTAATGTAACAACTACTGCTCTTAATCAATCTATGTATGCTTACTGAAGTACCCAACACACTTATCAAGGAGAGTAGTGATGACCCATGTACTTGACTGAAAACACAAGCTGTGGCGCGGCTGCATTACCCTGCTAGCTGTTTGAATTCTTCATGATTTGTCCTTATTCTGAGGTTGGCTGTTTTATCTTTATTTTTATGCTCTTCATTTTGTAGATCTTTATATATCATGGCGTCTGTGTGGCATAGTGGCAGAGCATCCAGCTATGAACAAATGAGACCCTGTTCAATCCCCAGTGGAGTACCCAGACCTCTCCTGACATGCACCCAGACATTGTGCCCTTGGGAAAGGCACTTAACACATGTCCCATGTCCTAAGCCCAGCAGTAGGGTTTGGGTTGGCGTTCGGAAGGGCATCTAGCCGTAAAAACTCTTGCTACAAAAAAGACTTTCACTTGATGAGGAGTTCTGGGGCTCCCCCATGTATGTGCAAGCACGTCCAACCCCCATATGATGGGGAATGAAAGACGTAAAATTGGAGAGAGGGAGAGAGGGAGAGGGAGAGAGAGAGAGAGAGAGAGAGATCAATGAGGGTACAAAATATGTATCCTAGTCTAATATCACAGCTCCTGCTCCTATGGTGTTTCAGGTGTTGGTACACGGAGAGGCAAACGAGATGAGCAGACTGAAGGCTGCTATTATCCGTGAGTACGAGGACGATCCAGACGTGAACATCGAAGTGCACAACCCTAAAAACACACAGGCTGTGGAACTGTACTTCAGGGGAGAGAAGATGGCAAAGGTGGGAAACTCAAGGATATTATTTTCAAAAACATCAATTTTTATCCCCATATAATTTTGTGTGTGTCTGTGAGGGTGTGTCTTGTTTCCGAATTTGTGTAGCCGGCGTAACTCAAGAACCTCTAGATGGATTTCAATGATTTTTGGTGTGTGGATAGGTGTTGGGAAGACGAAGGTCAAGGTCGATTTTGGGCCCCCTGGTATGTGACCTTTGTACTGCAGCAGAACTTCCGTTCTTTTGTATCTTTTGACCTGAACGTGCTATGGTCTTGATTTTTGGGTGGCAGATAGCTTATGATGTAAGGAAGAAGTGGTATAAGTTTGGACCCCCAAGCAGTTTGTTACTGGTAGTGGGCTCTTCGGAATGTTGACTTTTAAAAATAATGATGATAGATTTATTGCAAATTCATGCCCAAGGGCTAATTGCAAGCAAAATAAAACAAATGGTATCCAAAACGAATGAAAAGCATCAATAATTAAAGATGAAATAACAGCTATTCTAATTCTATTTCTGCTTAAGCTATTTTTAGTAACTTTACTTTGTTGTTGTTACACTTGTTTGTTTGTTGTTTGCAACTGATGTTAGGCATTGGACATTATCTTTTATGGGCTATAGCTATGGTGTATCAATATCAACACATAAACATATACTGAAAACGATTTTGAGGTTTGAACTGGATGTTTTGGTAATTCTGCTTTCCCGCTAATTTGTTTTGTTCAGGTGATGGGTTCGTTGGCGTCCAAGAAGCCCGAGCAGAGTGACCGCCTGTCGGGAATTCTGGTCAAGAGGAACTTCAACTACCATCTGGTGGCTCCCTCCGACATCTCCAGTAAGGAAACCAGCGTTGTTCTGATCTGAAATTTAGGACTGTCGCCAGATAGCACTAGCCTCGTTTAGGCAATGTGTCCAACTTCAAGCAAGAATGAAAATCTGGCAGTCCAGTGTATGTAGATAGCCAAACCTTGATAGCCAAACCTTGATACGTTACAGGATCTGCTACCTTTCTCAAAATAAGTAAGCCATAACTTGCCAAATCAACTGACCTGGTGTTGCATATGTTTGCAAGTACATGTACCAATTTAGGTTTGTGGGAAGGTGTTCTGAACTTCTGATCATGATAACTGTGATTTGATCATGATTCGGTAACCATTTTATAGGTAAAAATGTAACGGTAGTCCCATGGCCTTTTTGAGGCTGTAGGGGCAGTGGGCTGTTATCAACTGTGTCTAGGGCACGGTATGGGGAAACAAAGCCCATCCCTATCCTTCCACAGTTTTTTACCTCCCCAACCAAAATCAGGTACCCATTTTTCCAGCTGGGTGGAGTTAGGAATGTCGTGTAAATTGCCTTTTCCAAGGGCACAACATCGCTGATATATCACAGGATTCGAACCTAGGACCTCTGGGTTCTGAGCCAAACACCCTAGCTGTTACGCCAACACGACGCCACTATTCTATACATTATTATATATGAAGAATCATGCTCTTTTTGATCTCTTGTTCTGTACAGATTATACAGACCTAGCAACCAGCACAGTGACCCAGAGACAGAGTATCCAGTACGTGGGCCCCTTCAGTCTGCTGCAGCAGCATCTCATGCTCCTGTCTGGGGACGTGGAACAGATAGAGGTACAGGAGAAACCTGCACTCAGGGTCTTCAAGGCCGTCACCATCATCCAGGAGCCAGGCATGGTCGTCTTGGAGGTAGGGACTCATGCAGCTCAGTAGACATTCCGTACTGTATTGGATATATAGAATATAACACGGGGTATTCCTTATTACCTGAGGTGCCAGCCCGACCGCGGGTCGGATCGCTTAAAGGCCAGAGGGCAATGCGACCCGCCGGAGGGCCGGGACCGAGGGTGATGCAGAAATTTAATGCGCCAGAAGTTGAGGGAGTTTTGTGTCCTCGAAACAGAAGAATTGTAACAACGATTTCAACGTCCGGTATTCGAAAGTTCAACAGCGGCACATGGGTCACTGGAAGCAAGTTCATATAGACACGGGGTATTCCGTATCACCCGAGGTACCCGCCCGACCCGCGGAAGGGCTGGGACCGAGGGTGATGCGGAATACACCGTGTTGTATTCTATATGTCATATCCACCCCAAAAACACGCATTTCATTGAGAAATGTGCCAGAAGTTGAGAGAGTTTTGTGTCCTTGAACAAAGAATTGTAACGACATCAATTCCAACGTCCGAATCTGGTATTTGAATTTTCAACAGCGGTGTAATCGGTGCACTCAAAGCAAGTTTGAACTGTTCAAATCAAACTAGGCGCGCTGTTTTAACTAGGAATGAATGCCCAGATCTACCGTAAAGTGTAGACCAGTTCGAACACCCGTATCAAAGGTTATCGGGACCCGGATATGATATAGAATGGGTTATTGAATATTGTTTATGACTAAAGATATCAACTTAAAGATGTGATATTTGTATTGATTCAGTAAAATAGTTTACGTTTATTAGAAGTGTTCTCATTCAACAAAGTAAGTTGGATGGTCGTGATGATTGCATGTGTTCTTCCCACCAATAGTGGACAGCCAACCCAGTGAACGACATGTTCGCTGACGCAGTCGTGACGGTCATCCTGAAGGTCGGAACGGACCCTAAGATGCAGAAAAGTAAGTACATCACTCCATGGAACACTACAACAAATATAAAGTGGTGAAGGTAAATTTTCTATAGCCTTTTTTGAGGCCGTAGAGTAGTGCTGTGGACCGGTACTGCGGACCGGTACTGTACTGTAAAAATTGATTAGTTACAGGTCCAAAATACCGGATCATGAAGTACCGGTACTGTACCTATATAAATTTACACCAAGTACATGTATGTGCTTATTTTGTGACTGATCTCCTGATCTCATATGCAACACCAAACGTGACCAAAGTGATACCTTGGAACAGCATACAATGTAACTAATATGCAACAGATCATTCAGGCAGGCCGGGAGTTTTGATAGCAAGGCCAAGGGAGTTTGGCAGTAGGAAACCTAGTTTTGTTCTTTAGAAAAAGATACTGACAAATTGAAACCAGTTTATTTGTGTTTCTGTCATTAGTGAATAAGTTCAGAAGAACACATGTTGCTTTTTCAAATTGTTCAGGTACAGGTACAGGTCCAGACATGTACCTAAACCTCTGTACCGGTACCTGTACCTGTACCTGATGTTACGTTTAGGTACGCAGCACTACCGTAGAGGCAATGGGTTGTTATCCACAGTGTGAAGGACACAGTGTTAGAAGGTGGAGCCCATCCCTCTCCTTCCACTGCCTTTCATCTCCCCAACTGAAATCAGTTACCCATTTTTACACCTGGGTGGAGTAAGGAAAATCTTGTGCCTTTCCCAAGGGCACAACATCTAGCCAGGAGTTGAACCTGTGACCTCTTGGTTTCGTATCCGCTAGTCTAGCCACTTGGTTATGCGAAGCCACAGTAAGAGAGTGACCAAGGTTGAAAAGAGTCAGTTGTAGTAATGTTTTGTTAGCACAATCTCACTTCATCTTGTATTGAAATATTTCTGCTTTAAGTCTCATAAAAACTGTAGTAGCAGATGCGAGTACAACAGGAAAAAACTGTTAACTGTTGTTCATTCAAAGTGGTTGACACGTAGTTTGAGGGCTTATTGTTGGATGTCTCTTATATACTCTAGGTAGGTAGCGCGCGTTGTCCAGTGGTTAGCGATCTTGCCTCTGGAACTAGAAGCCCGTGGTTCGATCCCGACTGTGTCGCTCACCCGACATGCACGCTACCAGAAAAGGTCGCAGTTCTTAGGACGGGACGTTAAGCCGTGGTCCACTGTTTATTGTGCTTGTCGAAAAGAGGTAGGGGAATTTCCCCGGTACAATGAACCTGTAAATACTGTACATAGCGTCTGTTGTCTCTGTCACGACCAGTGGAAGATTAGCTCATCTGTTCATTGAGTTCATTTGAGCTAACTGGATTTGGATTTATTGGAATTGCAACAGTGCAATACACGTGGGACACAGGCAGCTATTGCTGATGTCGTGACCCACACACATAATGTACCCGATTTTTACACTTGGGTGGAGTGGGGAAAATCGTGTTAAGTATCTTTTTTCCCAAAGGCACAAGATCGGTGGCAGCAGGGGATTCGAACCCGGAACCACTTGGTTCTGAGTTGGAAATCCTGCCGTTACGCCACACGACCCCACTGTTTGAGATCACTTTCCTTTCCTTTCTCTTGCGCAGTTGTGCCCACACCAACCAAGACCAACAAGCAGCACTTCACGGACAAGCTGACTGAGCTGATGACAGACCTGTATGGGGAGAAGGCCATCACACACATGACTAAAGGGGACATCATGGCCGTCACTGTGGACGGGAAAACAGCCAACATCTGTCTGGACACTCTGGTGAGCATCTGTGGTTTGAATCTAACTTCACATCCTACGTATTACTGTAAGAGTTAGTTGATGAAGGTTAGACATCCAGTTAATAAAATACGCCAAATAGCAGTTACTCAAGCAACTCGATATGATTTTGGAAACGGTAAAGCGTTTCAAGTAGCATCCACTACTTTTTGCCAGTGACACTGAGCGAGATTTTGAACAGCAGGTTTTTAACCACAGACTATGAGTTGATATACATGTACAACCTTGTCTGTAACTGCTATTTGGCCTACTGTAACAGTTGTTGTGAAGTGTAATGGCATAGTTTCACGTTAGTCGATTTTGATGTTGTAGGATATTCAAGCAGGCCATGACAAAAGCAACCACAGACAGCTTTTTTTGGTAACAAAAGAGCTGAATTTTGTTGGACACAGTTTGTGTTTGTACGATGATTGCACAACAAACTTGACCATACCCGTAGCAAGCATGTATCAGAATTTAAAGGGCAGTTTGGCCTAGAGTAATCTGCCCAATTCAACTTCCAACAAATATGGCTAAAGAGTTTTCACATTGTGTAAACTCAAATAACAACATTTTTTTCCTGAATATGTACTAGTAGGTAGTTGCAGGAGAAAAAAGACTTGAAACAATTATCTCAGCATTTTAGTTATCAGACTATAGTTGTGTTATATGTATGTATGTGTATACAACACAGTGTATTCCATATCGCCGGAGGTACCGGCCCGACTGCTGCTACCCGCGGGAGGGCTGGGACCGAGGATGATACGGAATACATCTTGTTGTATTTTATTTATGTCATACCCACGCGAAAAAACACACATTTCAGTGCAAAATGCACCAGAAGTTGAGAGGGTTTTGTGTCCTCGAACAAAAAAATTGTCACAACATCGATTCCAGCTTCCGATTCCGGTATTCGAATTTGCAACAGGGGTGCAACAGGTGCACTCGAAATGCATTCTAAATATTCTATGGAAGCCTGTGTAATAAAAGTAGTACCCCGTGTAATAACGAAAGTCATTGCCCAGTTCTGAACACCTGTATCAAACGTTTTTGCGGCCCAGATATGACATAAATAGAATTAGGCTTTACCATTGTTCCAGTTGGTATTAAGACAGTCTGACCATTTTTTATTTGTTTTCTACAGGAAGTGGACTGCGAAGCTGACGAAGACTTCCAACAGACTGTGTCTCAGTCCGTCAGCAGACTCTATCATTCCCTCACTCCAGTCTACAGATAGTCTAGTGTTACACACATTCCTTCATTCCAAATTCTACATTATGAGATTATTCTCGATAAGAAAAGTCATATGTTTTTACTGCAGTGTCTGAATGATTTACCTATCACTCACTCTTTCGTCGACGTTATTTTTTGTGGATGTTTTCCCAGAAAAACAAGTACATACTGTAAATGCATTTAAGTTTGCGTGGTTTTTCTTTCGCGCTAAGGTGAAAATGGAGTGTTTGCGGTGGTTTTAAGTTTGCGGCAATGCTATAGTCACCTACTGCTACAGTATTGGACAAAAATGTTCGCGGTGGTTTGAAGCTCGTGGTGAAACGGTCGCCGCGAAAACCGCGAACATAAAACCACCGCAAACATTTCTGCATTTACAGTATATGTACATCAACTTCTTTCTGTGATGTTGTCCACTGGAGTGTCTGAATAGACTTAATACATGCGTTTATGTTAACGGTAATTGTTAACAGCCTCCGTATATGTTAGGCTACAAGGCTTTGACCTATATGGCTGTTATTTATATACTGTTCAATATATAGACAAACACGACCGCTCTAAGTCCTGTGGAGCTTGAGTTGAATATCTGAGTGCTTTTAAGAGCTAGAGCTGTTATACTGTTTAGGTTAGAAAACCATTCCCAAGAAGTTATCTGAAGCTGGAGCCATTTTTGTACAAAATAAACATTTTCTTTGATGTGAGATTTGTCGTTAAGTATTTTGGAATATTTATCAATTTGAAATTAGTTTAGATTTCACTTCTGTTCTCCTTTTTAACCTTCTCCCTGCTGCCTAACTCTGTAACCAATAGGGAATTGGATGCCAAATGGCTGAATAAGAGAGCTAGAGGTTTAAGGCAGTTGCTTCATCTATTCTACAGAATCATTCACAACTTAGAAGACAACAAATATGTTGATGACAATTTTAATGATAAAATGAACATCCCTTCTATACATGATGTGGATACACATTATAATTTCCTTTATGCAGAGATACTTAACAATGTCTACACCAGATAGACTTCAACTATCCATATTAACACAAATACAACAGGTCTCCAGACATTGAGAGACCTGGCTATGCCAAATACAAGGTACATTTTGTTAGACTCCACCAGGCCCTCCTACTGGCGTACGGATCGTACAGTTCGGCATGAAAAGGAATAATTAGCCAGTAGAGTCAGTCCACGGTGAAGATCACATTTCACCCGCGGAGCCTGCAAATGAAACCCTGGCAAATATTCTTCATATAGCCGGCGTAGTTAGTCTGGTAGAGACTAACATTTTGTAACGTCTTCACTTATACAACACTGGGCTTGTACATGGTTTTGAAGTCTACCTGGCGTAGTCAACATTCGAACTTACAATTAATTATTCCATACTCTGTACATCTGATGACTCTTCTCGCAAACTTTCTTCCTTCAGCAGGCACTTTTCTTGCTCTTCTGTCAAAATTCAAAACACAGGCCTTCCTGAGTTAGCTTTTGAACTGACATCACAGAACCTTTACAGAATTCCTTTTTTCTTTTCAATCGCCCACTCCTATAACATGTAACTCTCTCTCTAACATCTGACTAGAAATAATCAACAATCTTCCCTTTGCCATTCTCATTCGTCTT
The DNA here is from genome assembly GCA_035149815.1 of Branchiostoma lanceolatum. NCBI lineage: Eukaryota > Metazoa > Chordata > Leptocardii > Amphioxiformes > Branchiostomatidae > Branchiostoma > Branchiostoma lanceolatum. Next base: position 15,457,547 of record CM068875.1, on the reverse strand, counting down.
CACTTGGTCACTCTCTTCTGCAGCAAATATTTCATGACCTACTGTAGAAATTTTAAGAATGAATTATGATACAACAATACAGTATTTCCTCGTAAGCTTTCACAACACAGCGCCCTAGATCGGCAATACGCCATAAAGTAAGTGAGAGAAAAAAGGAAATAATCAATGTGTAGGAAGCTTGTTCTCACATATAGATACAATACGCATGTAAGACCATTCTAAAACTTGTGTCGCATATCAGGACACCAGCCTGTAAAATTACTGCTAAGCGTTTGTTTTCTGCATAGGATATTGTAAGCCCCCCTCTCACTGGACCCGCGGCACGCTGGCGGCGTCGCTGCGTCCTAAACTGAATTTGTGTTACCCTTGACTTTATAATGGGAATATCATTCCAAACGTACAAATATGAACAAAAAGACAGCAAGACACTCAAAGCTTGAAAAGATTCGTTTTTTGTCGATGACATTAGTTGAGTGCTTTGTCAATACGATCGGCCGCAGTGACGCCGCCAGCGTGCCGCGAGTCCAGTGAGAGGAGGGCTTAAGGCGGGGGGTTCTAAACGTCCACTTAAACTATTATTCCTCGTCATCGTTGTGTTCTACCTTCTTGAGTATGCTGACACACCAGTGGTAACACCGTGGCTCCGGTAGCGACCCGGAATACGCCCATTTGTCGTACGTCGGATCGTAACACTCAATCAAGTTCGACTCAGCAAGCTCACCGAAGCCGCCCGACACGAAAATCTTCCCGTCGATAACGCACACGCTACCGCTTGAGTGCATCGCCTTCATCGGTGCAACCTCCACCCATTGGTTAGCTATGGGATCATACGCGTCAACTTCTTTAGAGTCGTCCCGTAAGTAGTATATCAGCCCGTTTAAAGTGATGGACTGGGGTACCTGGGACCATTCCGGCATGACGGAGTTATCGATGAAGTTCCACGTGTCTGTTGAGGGATCGAAACATTGGAAGAGGATTTTCTCGCTGCCCTGGGACCTCCCGTTTACGTATAGCTTTCCTCTGCACGCCGCCACCGTGAAGTCGTTCATGGCTTTAATCATCGATTGAACCTGTGAAGATAAAGGTATCAGAACCAACTTAGTTTTGGGCATCGAAGGAGCTTTGAAGAGGTCGAGCGTTTTAACCAAGCACGTATGAAACACATTGTATTGAATGTTCCAACCATACAATATATAGCTACAGCGTAAAATGGTGTATAATTCTAGCTGTCTTAAGTTAATATCGTATTCTGGCAAGCGAGGAGAAGTTGAATTTATTTATTGATAGTTAGTTTTATTTTCTTATCTGTTAAATGTATCTGTTCAACATGTCTTGTTTTGTTGTGACCTGTACTTAGCCCAGTGTGGCAAAAATGTGCAATAAAGGTCTTCATTCATTATGCATTCTCTCACAGACTGAGAAGTTGGGTTATGATTTAAAGGGTGATTCAACAGCAGAAGCAGATGTTGTTTTCGGAAAGACCACATTTTTATGAATATAAAATAAACCAAATTTCGCCCACGTTGAAGCTTGTGCAATAATTGTTGGCGACATGGTATGTTGCACTTGACTGTAAGTTGTCTGGAGAGTACTCGGAGGGTTATCAGAATATTGTTGTTGTACAGTGCAACTGCTAGCTAGTTCAAATTCAATGTCAAGTTGTCAATACAATCTTTTTTTATTCAGAAAAATAGCATGTGCAGAGCCAGAACACCTGCTTCTGCTGTCAAGTACCACTTTAGGCAGAAGGACAGAAGGAAAAAACGGAAGTTCTGCTGCAGTACCAAGGTCACATACCAGGGGCCAAAAATCTAGCTTGACCTTGTCTTCCCAACACCTACCCACGTACCAAATGTCATCGTAATCCATCGAGAGGTTCTTGAGTTATGTTGACTACAAACATCCGGAAACCAAGACAAACAGACAGACAGACAGATACACAGACGCACCCAAAACTATATCTCCATTTTTAATTGATATAAAAAGGAGTGTTCACCTCTTCCCAAGAGTTAGAGAACGGGTCGTATCTCTCTACATCCGCCACCGGTCCGTTTATATCCGTACCGCCCAGTAGATAGATCTGTCCGTGAAGCACCACGGTCGCGCGACACTTGTAGGACTTGAGCATGGGCGCCATGGTCATCCAGCGGTCCGACTGGGTACTGTACTTCCAGGTGGTGGCGCAGCCGTCGCTCGTGATGGTCTCGTCCGTCGTTCCTGTGACGTAAATGTCGTTTCCAAGGGCAACGACTGCATATCTGGAGAGGGACATGAGATAGACGGCATTATTTGGGTGAACATAGTCGCAATTTTATTACTGTCCAAGCAGAGGAATGGGTTTTTACGTGTGGGTTGGCGACAAAAAGAAAACGGGACAAAATAGAAAACCCGACAAAAACGCCTATAAACACGTCAAAACTAGCCATTCCTCTGCTTCCAGAGTGCAATTTTATATCACATCCGATTAATATTTGTATGGTATGAGGCAATATTTGTATGGTATGAGGCATATAAAAACATTTCTATGTGCACTTCAATGTAAAGCTATTCACCCCTTGGATACAATGCATAGCTAAGCTACAGTTTCTTTTGACGGACTGCAAAATTATGGAACTCTCTCACTGGCTAGCGTCTGCCAGGCTCCACAGGTCGCAACATTTCTATGTGCACTTCAATGTAAAGCTATTCACCCCTTGGATACAATGCATAGCTAAGCTACAGTTTCTTTTGACGGACTGCAAAATTATGGAACTCTCTCACTGGCTAGCGTCTGCCAGGCTCCACAGGTCGCTATGAAAATAGTAGAAATTGGTCAAATAGACAGATAACATCTCAGAGGAGTTAGCTGGCTATGAAGTTCAATTTGCGATCTGTCTATTTAGCCAATTTCTATTGTTTTTCCAGCGCCCTGTGGAGCCTGGTAGAGGCTCTGCGCGACAAGCGTTCCCCTCTCGACTATAACCCACAACGCCATATTCTAGCACTGTAATTCATATCTTCCATCAATCTAGTTCAGTGCTGTAGTGTTCTCTAAATCTTGGTCTTGCACAGAGCAATCTCTTAAAAACAATATCAGAATGCATGTAGCCTCCATGAACATTAATCTGCCAGGTTACATAAATCCGCCACTTTGAAAAACGGTGTGTTTGAGAGATCTCTGGTGCAGCACCCCACGTATGCACAGTTTAGATATACAGGAGTGCATCATACTGGGGGACGTTGGTTTGGAGATGTGTTTGGACGTATCTTTTCATGGTGGCGGAATTATGTACCCTGGTGGAATTATGTAATGCTTCGGTCCCATTTCAAATCCGGGGCCCGGCCGGGCTGTTTGCGAAAACGAAAAATAAAAAATGCATATCAAGAAAATACACAATATATGGATAGGAGTAATCTCTTTACGTTTTGTGCCTTTTGCTTTTGTCTTTTATATCATATTTTTCGTTCCCACAAGCTGCCCGGTCGGGCCCCGCATTGGAAATGGGACCGAAGCATTAGTAGATGTTAGAGAAGATAATGAGTTTTTTGTACCCTTCCCTGTTGTATTCTGGTAGGTCTGAGAGTGTGTGCCAGGCGTTGTTTTTCGGGTCGTAACAGTCCACCTTCGCCAGCTTGGTGTCCCCTCCACTGCAGCCCCCCACAACTACCATCGCCTCCGAGATGTCAAAACACGGGCGGGGCTTCATCCGGATATTCGGGTGATCTAAGGTGAAGAGAATTCGTTTAATTTTGTGGCAGTTGTTTCGGTAACGTCGGCGACATCGTCTCTTTGATGCATGCAGTTTAACCTTTAGCACACTGAAGTAGCCGTTTCTGTACCCAATTTTCTATTAGTTATGGAGTTAAGGCAGCAGGGAGAAGGTTAAAATGCCCTACTTTGCAGTGGATCCAACATGTTTTAATACAACTTGTTCAATTCATGCTCCCCTTTCAGTCTTCAATCAAATACGCTCTTGTAGTCCCCTCGAAATATTTTCCGTGTTGCAGCCACACCAAGACATTACGTTCTTCTACTGCATTGGCTTCAGTACACTGTCCTAGCTGCTCCTTGACATTAATGCAGTCTATCTTTTTGATGAGACTTCTGTTATTAAATCATTTCAAACAATACAAAGTTAAAATAAATCATTTCAAACAATGCAAAGTTAAAATAGATCATTTCAAACAATGCAACAGTATCTAACATGATAGTCAAGATCCTATTGGGCACTCTTCTATCCTTTAGTGCTAACCATTCCACCCCTTATAATGGTTGATAAATTCCGGACCCCTACTGCTACCGGGCTATTTTGGGCACGGCCGGCCCCGAGATTATTTAAACTCTGAGTTAAAATCAACCCGAGACTTGGTAACAGACAAACGTCGCCGTAAGCTAATCGTGTGAACACATAGAGACTGGGGCTACACCCCCTACGGGCATCGTCTCAATGGTGACCGTAGCATAAAGCCCCCCCCCCCCCCCTCACTGGACCCGCGGCACGCTGGTGGCGTCGCTGCGGCCGATCGAATTGACAAAGCATTCAACGAATTTCATCAACAAAAAACGAATCTTTTTAAGCTTTGTGTGTTTTGTTGTCTTTTTTGGTCATACTTGTACCTTTTGAATGATATTTCCATTATAAAGTCAAGGGTAACACAAATCCAGTTTGGGACACAGCGACGCCACCAGCGTGCCGCGGGTCCAGCGAGAGGGGGGTCTTAAGAGAGTACCTGCTCTATCGTAGTCGAAGACGTGATACCGGCGCGCCTCCTGCACCAGCTCCATACAGGCGGGGGAAGACAGGATGAGCGGCTCCGTCTCCACCTTAGCCACCAGGTACCGCGGGTTGATGAACGGCAGACGGACGTGCTCCAACACCTTGTGTAAGATGCTGAGCCTGCAGATGGAGAAAGAGACATTATTCATATTCTACTATTAATACATAGATCAATGAGGTTTTTCCCGAAGATGCTTGGTTGCCCTACATCCATATTGTTTCTAGGGAGGGGATGGTCAAAGTCATAGTTTATAGGGAGAATTTGAGTATCGAAAGGGGCGTCGCTTACAATATAATATGGGAGCGTGCCTACTAGGGCGTTGAAGTCGCCGGCTACCAGTATTTCTCCAATGTCACTAACTTCACAACAAATTCTTTGTTCTTAATATCATTAAGCGGGTATCTCACTGGACACGGGGCACGTTGGAGACCTCGCTACGACCGCTTTGTGACTGAGCGATTTGACAGAGCTCAATTTCATTTTCATCTATAAAAACTAATCTTTTTACGCTTTGTGTGTTTTGTTGTCTTCTTCACGGTCATACCTGTGCGCTTTGCATGATATTCCCATTATAAAGTCAAGGGTAACGCAAATCTGATTTAGGACGCAGCGACGACGACGCTTTAGTGAGATACCCGCTTAACTGTTCGTTTATTTCCGTCGCCTGTATTAGACTTCAAGAGTGTTCCTACCGAACAATGTAACTGCGCTGATTATACATGCATATAAAATCTCGTCAATTAATGAAAATTGCACGACTTTTTGTCTTCAACAACATAGAATGTGCTACAATTGGATAAAACTCTCTGGTCATAGTAAGACAGTTATCTCCAAGCAGATGTAGACCGGCGAATTTGTATCGTTTCTCAAGCCCCCGGGTCCGCGGAGCAGTGGGCCTTTCTACAGTTTTTCTACGGGCCTTTCTACTGTATGGAACCGGAAGCTCGAGAAACGTTAACGTTACGATTTTGCCTTTCTACATTTCCTCACTCCACCCAAGTGTAAAAACGGGTATATTATGTGTGCGGGTTACGACAACAGAAATAGCTGCCTGTGCCCCACGTGTATGGCCACTGTTGCAATTCTAATAAAATCAAAAATCAAATATATCTGCTTGGTGATTGCTAAGACAGCGGAATCCCCCCACGCACCTGTTGTCCACGTCGGCGCGAACCCACTGCATGACGGACTCGTACACCTGCTCCTCCTTGTCGATCTGGAGGTTGACGTCAGATATGTACTCCACCAACCTCTCCTGGGTAACCTGGGAACGAGACACTCAATCATTCAGAATGTGTCTATAAAGTACATGGTAGCTTGCTGCAAAGCACACCGTCTTTTGAATTAGTTTGTTTGTATTTCTGTTTTGTTTGTTTGTTTGTTTTGTGTTGCATAGCCGGTAAACCGCGTCATGGCGTAACATACCAGGTTTGTATTGAAGAGTACAAGCAGCATATCCGAAAAGATTTACTGGATCCACTCACATTGGAAAGTACCACTACTCTTTTCGATAAGTGTGGTGGGTTCTTTCTTCGCGTGACACGTTAGCTTAATCATACATATTGGCCTTTGTTTCAGTATCTGTACATAGAAAGTATGTGCAACCATATCCGAAATCAACATAATAATCCGAGAGTTTTAGAACAATATTAAGACACGATAGTTTAAGAACAATGTCAAGACACGATAGTTTTAAAACAATATTAAGACACGATAGTTTTAAAACAATATTAAGACACGATAGTTTTAGAACAATGTCAAGACACGATAGTTTTTTTAACAGTTTCAAGACACGATAGTTTTTTTTAATACAATTTCAAGACACGATAGCTTTTTTGAACAATTTCAAGACACGATAGCTTTCTAACAACATAAAGGCAGTTTCTCAGTGGCCGAGTATCTGTTTCTCAGAGCATCTTACCTGTAAAAATTCTCCAGAACTCTGAAACACCTCCAGGAAGTTATCTATGACGAACTCCTTGGCGAGTTCGGACAGCTCGTTGCAGTTGTGCGCCTCTGCGAACTCGTGGAAGCCGAGCACGTTACTGGCGTCTATCCTCTGTTGAAGGTAGCGGCTGCACGCCTCTCGCACCGTGCCGAACTGGAACAGGTTAGCCGCCTCCAAGAGTGCTTCCACGTTCTTCTGGGTGATGTCCACTCGGCCTAAAGACCGAAAAGAAAACGGTAGTCTCAGCAACGTGTATGAGAGCAAGTCGAATAAGCTACCTGCATACTAAATATTAAGGAAATCCGTCCGTCATTCCCTTGATCAGTTATTCTCCTTGGACTATTTTGACACAAACGCCCCTGCAGTTCCAGAGCAAGCTGCTAGGGGGTCCAAACCTACACCACTTCTTTCTTACATAACAATATATATATGCCGCCAAAAAATAAAGACCATGGCATATCCAGGTCAAAAGATACAAAAAACATAAGTCCTGTTGCAGTACCAAGGTCATATACAAGGGGGCCCAAAATAGACCTTGCATATCTGTAACCAAAAAATTAAGATCACAGTATGTCCAGGACAAAGGCTACAAAAACTGGACGTTCTGCTGCAGCACTAAGGGAAGTCGCTAGGAGGCTCGTATATTGTCGGCCTTGAGCTTCGTCTTCCCAAGATCTTTGTCTACCCACACATCAAATACCATCCAGAGGTTCTTAAGTTATGCTGATCACAAAAATACCGAAACACAAACACACACACACGTACATACATACATACATACATACAGACACATACAGACACACGGACACATTTTCACAAGTATTAAGATTCTTGTACGGAGTTCTACATCGCAATTTATTTCCTTAGCAAATGCATGACTCCCGACACTACACGAAGCTGTGAAGTGCTTTTCAACGTGCATACAAACCATGCGCGTAACTTTGCCACAAATGTGATGCCAACTTTACCCGTGTAGGAGAACTCCAGGAGCAGTTCCATGATGTCCTCGGATACGGAGTGGATGACGATCTTCGTGGCGAGACTCTCGCGCAGTTCTCCGGAGAACATGGCCTTGAAGTAGCTACTAGCCGACGCAAGGACCACCTGTAAGAAGCGCCAAGAGTGTTTCCAAGACATTCATAGTACGAAAGATGTCACTGACATACAACTAACGTAACGCTACCAGTTATCGTGCGCTACCAGTTATTTTAAAAGAGCTGATATTTCTTTCCATGGGTTTAACATTTGACTCTGACCACGCGGTTTTCAGATAGATTACGTTTTGAATAAACTGGACGATAATTGGTAACGTTACGTTACGTTATTTTAACCGTCTCCCTGCTGCTCAACTCTGTATAATTAGTAACCATATGGAATTGGGTGCCAAAGGGCTACGGCAGTGTGCTAAATGTCAAGTACGGTGAAATAGCACAAAACAAAACGTTGCCATGTCGTTGTTGTTTTTCTCTTCTTCTGTCACTTCCTACGTTAAAGATATCTTCTGCATACACACGCTTACGGTGGGGGGTGATGGGATCCAAACCCTATTGCACGTCTAAATCTGCAATATGTTCTAACGCTTCGAAACGTCTAACACAGATCCGTTTAGATAGCATCGCATACTCGGAGTGCTCTCATTGCTTATTACAGAGTCTGGCAAAGAACCAGGCATGGACGACCTGCTACATTTTTCAGGTGACCCTCCAATTGCACCATACAACCCCTGTACCCACTAGACCGATCCCATAGCCCCACCTCCCTAAGTCAAAACGTAGAGTTGCAAGATAAAAAGATAGAAAATACGAATTATTTGATGGACATTCATCCACTCTCTCATTGGTCAAACCGAAACTTGTCATTCTCTCATTGGTTAAACTGCTAATAGACCGATCCCATAGCCCCACCTCCCTCCGTCAAAACGTAGAGTTGCAAAATAGAAACATAGAAAATGCAAATTGGTCAAACCGAAACTTGTTATTCTCTCATTGGTTAAACTGCTAATTGTGATGGACAGTCAGGATCGAGTTACGGAGAAGATAATTGGTTCACCCTACCCTATGGCATGCATGGGAACTCGGTGCACCTGTACCCAATAGAGTTACGGAGAAGATAATTAGTTCATCTTTTCCTATGGCATGGGAACTCGGTGCACCTGTACCCAATAGAGTTACGGAGAAGATAATTAGTTCATCCTACCCTATGACATGAGAACTCGGAGTACCTGTACCCAATAGAGTTACGGAGAAGATAATTAGTTCATCCTACCCTGTGGCATGGGAACTCGGTGCACCTGTACCCAATAGAGTTACGGAGAAGATAATTAGTTCATCCTACCCTATGGCATGGGAACTCGGAGTACCTGTACCCAATAGAGTTACGGAGAAGATAATTAGTTCATCCTACCCTATGGCATGGGAACTCGGAGTACCTGTACCCAATAGAGTTACGGAGAAGATAATTAGGTCACCCTACCCTGTGGCATGGGAACTCAGTGGCCCCCACGCAGATGATGACGTCAGAGAACCGGCATTCCTTGCGCAGCTCCTGTAGTCCCGTCATAAGATGGTCGGGGTGTCCCGTGTCTTGGAACGTGAAGACGTCTTCTTCGCTCGACATCTTGTTCTGCTGAGACGTACCCGACAGTGTGGAAGTCTCCGAGTTCAATGTGTTCAACAGTTTCTTGTTGTTCTCCTGTAGTAGAAAAAAAAAAGCCACTTGTTCAACAAATTCAAATATCTCTGTTGACGTCATCGTTCATTTAACCCAATCAACATAGAGCTTTCCAAGGCATCCTTTTACACGATTCCTGAAGGAAAAATTCAATTTTTGCGTTATGTTTTGGAGACACGATACAATTCTATGAGTTGAAATCTTGACTAAAGCTACTTCAAATTTCAACCTATCTTGCTTTGAGTACACTGGACGAAAACAAGTTGTAAGCAAGAGGGTTCCTTATTGACGTGGGGAAATAGGGGATGTAAATTACCCTGAAAGCAAACGGTCATCTTTGGAACATAGGGGCATGCCATGAGTCACAACAACAGCGTACTTATGATCTTCTAGAATCAACAAACGTGCCTATCTAACGAGGGTCGCAGTTGTATATAACATGTCACTGAGTGACCAGACCAAGCATCAAAAGAACACTGCACCAGAAGTACCTTTTAAAACTTACGGGCAAAACGCAAGTCGCAAAACTTCACATTCAAAACAAACTCACTGCACAACAACGTGCATACTTTGACATTATAAAACTTTGAATCCGCACACGATATAACACCAAACTGCCTGTCACGGAAAGGGTAAAACCTACACTTTTAGTAGTAGTAGTGTTACTAGGGGCCCAGTACGCCAATCTTGTTTGCACGCCTCCCATATAGAAATTCCCAGAGAGTGTTGTTTGGCCGAACTACACAGCCATGAACCACACTCTGAAACATAACATAAGTCATAACAAATAACATCACACAATTTTTACCGACGACGCTTTCTTGCAGCGACGACGTCGCCTGACCGACGGACCATATCCAGGAAGATGTAGAAAAGCGAACATGGCGTCTTATATCTTCAAGATACTTAACTGAAAACAAGTCTTAGATCTGCTATTTCTCAGAAGCAACTGCGCCACCGCTCGGAGATGGGGTCTTATTGGGGGGCTCGCAAATTTCGGCATGCAAGCAAATATTTGAGTTGGACAGACGTTTAGATTACATATAGCAGCCTGAGTTTCCACCGTCACGAAAGTCCTGAGAGGTCCCTTGATGAATATATTTCCACGCGCTTCAGATGTTTGCGTATCTTTTACAACCTGACGTGAAGAAAGTCAAAGGTTTTCTGTCTCAAAAGTGCTAATTGAAGCTTTGGAATATCTTTCCGCAGTGTTTATCTACTAGTATTACAGAATTTGGCAAAAGATTAAAGTGCAAATATATCATCAATTATCAGTAATTACATCAGATGCTGCGTAATTTAAAGACAATATGATATTTCCAAAGGGCGCAGCTTGTCAATGCTGCGTTCGTACACTGACAAGAACTGGCATGGCGGTTAAACGAACTGAAATTTATTACCAATGACGTAGCCAAGACGACCGGAGCATGAAATGGTAATCCTATATGCGGACATACTGAACCTTAACCTATTGGTGTTTACGATGTTCTAATGGAAGGAAAATTTCTCACTGCCTCGTGACTATTGTTTACTAGCGTTTCTGCGTCACAGTATTTTCGAAAAAAGAATAACAAGTAAACAAGTTTATATTTGACGTGACAACATCTTCAATGAATCTTCTTCATAAAATGTCAGAATATTCTTCATAAATCGTCTTATCTTATGTACCTATTCTGTGGAGCCGTAAAAAAGGTATTGCACTTGCATTGAGTGCAGCGCCACTATGTCCATTTCTTAGTCAGTGTTAGTGTACCGTACTTCTAATTTAAAAAAATCGTCAGAATCACAAAAGACAACAAAAACTTTGTAGCCGTACGTCTGAAACATGTTTGTGAGTGATACGCTTATAAATATTAATAAGTGGAGAAGAAGAAATGTCGAATCTATGGCGTATTGACAGAAGTTGTTTACAGACGCGTTCTGTTTCTCTCCCCGTCCCAAACGAGCCGGGTCAAGTCGGACAATTCCAGTCTCGTCCGGAACGCACCACACAGCTATCCGCGACGGGGACCAATCAACCATGCAGGCGTCTCTTATAAAGCACCGCCGAGTCTCTTACTAACTCCATACCCCACCCCTGTACGCCATTGAACAGCCCCTAAGCTTCGTCACAGATAGAGGATCAGGTTATAAAGAGGAGACCAACACTTCCCATATTTGACACAAGTTGCGTCATAGGTGGAACTAGATCTAGAGTTGTGCCATGAGATGGCGCACGCCGAAATGGTGCGACTAGGGGAGAACCAAGTATTACAAAACGTACCACAGGCAAAGTGAGCAAAAAATATCGGCATTAGAAATGAAAGTTACGTGTGTCTATCATTTCATTACTTGGAAAAATCACAAAAAGATGCAACTTAGAATCATAACAGAAGCTATATGGTTCACATATGATAGAGATACTACTATTCTGTATCAAAACCTATTCTCCAAGCAGAGGTTTCGGTCGAGAAGGCTAGGAGTGGCCGCGTTTTTAACAGGCGTTTCTCATTGGCTTTCTCCACGTTAAAAATCGCGGACACTCCTAGCCTTCTCGACCAAAACCTCTGCTTGAAGAATATCTAAAATCTGCACATATATTGTCGTGTACATGACTTAATAACCGTTGCCAACTGCCTCGACATTCGCCCAATTGCTATTAAAGTCGCTTTCGTCGAAAGGTAACCATATTTCATAAATCCAAGCTGACAAAATAGTCTATACAGGAGCCCCAAAACTCCTAGAATTGAACCCAAAAGTATATTTTGGTCTTAAATTATCTCATACACCAGACACCCATGCAGATTACGGAATGGCCGGTCCCCTACTGCGTCAATACGTGTCTAGGGACCTCGCAATCCCCGACTTATACAAACATTGACAAAAATAAAACCCATTCATGGAACACTTACAAATCATGAAAAAGCATAGTATTGTGTGCAAACCTTCTGTCTATGAGAGTGATTTGGAGTTATTTAGAACATACACGTCAAATATCTGTGCTAAATATTTGGCCTGTGCTAGCCTGCTCATATAAACTTGACAACGGACGGCACTTTTACGCTGAAACCCTTCTATTTATGCTCATCGAGCCTTGGTAGTTTGACGTTCAAAAATATGTCAGTTTCGCTTGAATGGTGTACTTACAGATGTAACAACGCCACTGTGTAAAACCGCTACTTTGCAGGCCGCCTCTGTTGATGTCTCCCTGAAAATTCTGGACCGACGAAAGACTCAGCTGTCCGCGTCACTCACGTTCTACACGTCATAGAACGTCACCGCAGCCAAACGTACAAAATCTCCGTCCGGAATAAAAGAAATTTAATCTTGAACTAACCTTTCCAAACTGTATTTCCATTCAATCGAGTCGTATGTCTGTCGTTACAAAATTATTATAGATATACGGAAAGCCTTGTCTATCAATAGATTATTAGTATTTCATAATCATGTGAGGGATGCCTGACTTGCCCATCCTTTGCTCCCGTGTTATCGTACCATGTTGTTCACTATGTTGAGGTCATAACAGTATACTATTACACTACAGGATTTGACGGGGTACTTTCCGTTCTCTGTTTATCTGGGTACATGGGATAGAAATATTTGTCCCATTCGTGGCGTGTTTTCCTGTGACGATGTCACGAATAAGATACAATGTAATGCTTTGATCGTCGCTATCGGTTTTCTGCTGTTGTTGTTGTTTATCTGTTTGTTGATTGGTTTGTTGGTTGGTGTGTCTAACAATTTGTTTCATTAAACGAACACCTAGGTGGACAGACTTTTTTTCAAAACTATCAAGAGTGAAATTCAAGGATCGTTAAATGTGGTGTATTCCACCGTTTCCATGAATATTCAAAGTAGATGATCGTGATTAACAAAAAGGAAGAGATAAAACTAAAAGAATGTCAAAAATTAAAATAGATAACTGCTACCAAAGTTTACAAGATCGCTAGTACTTGGGATGTATTTCACCGTTCCCAGAGATACTAAATGTACGACGATCATATGTGACAACAAATCACACGGTAGAGATAATTAAATTAAAAGATATGGGAGCCACACGGAAGAGATAGAATCAAATGAATATGCATATGGTAGTGTCAAAAATCAAAATAGATAACTGCTGCTAAAGTTTTGAGTATTAAGCTTGAGTATTAAGCAAAGTCTAGGAAAAGTATCTCAACAGTTGCAACAATCCCCTGAATTGTGATCTTTTCTGTTCAAGGGCATCAAATGCATCAATACGCTAAATGACGTGTTATGGCCTTAGCAGCAAGTACATGTACATGTATAGAAAATCAATAGCTTGCACAACGTCATAGTTTTATTCATGTCCTGAGCAAAGAACATATCTAACTTAATTAAATGTGTTCATGAGTGCAAATGCAGAAATGTTCGCGGTGGTTTTATGTTCGCGGTTTTTGCGGTGAACTCTTTACCGCGAGTTGAGAACCACTACGAAAAGTCGTTCCATTGTGTGACCGTAGCGCTACTACTGTTTCAAACGCGAACTCAACTTGAACCACCGCGAACATTTTCTCTCCTACCGCGAAATTAAATCCCCGCGAACATTTCTGCATTTACAGTAACCTAATACTAGTAAATGTTTTACGTGAGCATTTCCTCGTGTCATGAAAATGCATCTACATGTACTACGTCACTGTCACGGTGTCAAGGAAGAAGCGCCCACTAGTGGTTACCTTCGGTACTGCAGCCAGTAGAATATGTGCCATAAGCCATATAATAACAAGAGATGTACGGGTACGAAGTATTTGGCAGCGTATGATGCTGATGCCCAAAAGGGAATGCGTCAACATATAAATATCACTATATTGTCATAAACAACCATGTCCAAACAACCCCCAAACGTTAGAAAGATAACTCTATCTGTCTATGCCAAGAATCATCGGCCGTCACCAATGTAGGATCCACCAACATACCGACGGACAAACTCTCACTAGTATAAGGTCCATTCGAGAATTCTTATTTGCCGAAACGTACATCGTTTTCTACAGAGAGTGATTTGTGACAGCCATAGCGTGCAACTTCCGATATCAGAGCTTTGCAATTCGACCTTGTCCTTCGGACTGGCTACAGAAATAACAGGCCGCTGGCATGAACTCGGACAACAAATACGCAACAACAACCAACCACTTAAGGTTTCGATGTACTTTTACATCGGTTCGTCTCTGAATCTCTCTTAACAATACTTTGAAAAGTGATATTTTGATTTTCAGTTTCCTTGCTTAAACAATGATTCGTGCTATGCAATCGCCCCTTCAGTGATGTTGCATACGCAATGTCCAATGCGTCATAATTGAATTTTAACTCCGGAGTTAGTAGCGCTCTTAGTAGAAACACTTCTTAAAGTGTTACGGACTTACTTGAGGAACTACGAAGACGTCGTAGACGATTTGCTCGCCCCAGAAGAAATCTCCGCTCATGCCGTAGCTAGTCGTTCATCATATCGTCAAGAATAGATTCTAAAAGGGATGTACTATTTCTAAAAGAGGGGTGGTCTAATCAAATCGAGGACAGTGAAGTTGATTGACAGATTCTCGAGTTCCATTGAAATACCTGTGATGATTAAAAAAAGTCTAGACAAGATATCAACAACCCGTGATTGGCGCTTTAAAAATTCATCCCTAAATCTTCATGCAAACCATATATCAAGATTTGAAATAATGGCTGGCCTCCAAGTGCTCAGATTTTCGATGAGTTCCCACCACACAACGACATCGCATCTTTTATTTGCTCCATGATGGTTGATATGCAATGGGATGGTGTTATTCAAACTTCCTATTGATAGAAATCACAAAAAAATTATAATTTTGAAAATACGACTTTCAACGCCCTAATATTGCTTAGGTTGCCTTTAAAAATATGACAATTTGGTCCTGCTTTGTAACATCACTACATACACGTCAACAACATTGCTAAAGTGTTTGCCACTGCAAAAGTATGAAGTGTATTGTGATAGCCATAACATGATACAGTCAATGCGACTGCAACTCACAACTAACATGTGACCGTAGGAGTTTTGTCGATCATTTGCGTACAAAGGACGACAAGAAGTGATTAATGATTCACCCCGTCAAACTGACGAATGATAAGCCCTGTAAAATTCATCTGCTAACACTCTGTTACCTTAACGGAGGAGTGTGGATTCTTAAAAATGCGCGGTTCCTAAAAATCTAGGTCAACGAGGAAAACATCTGTTATGATACTCCTTATTAAACGTTGTCTCTATTACTTTTAAAACATTGGTTCCTGCAACTTGGCTAGCTTTAGCTATAGTTAACTTTTAGTAGTTCAATATTTCTCTCACACATCAGAGTATCTGAGATTTTTGTCAGTAACGTTACATTTTCTCTAGGTGGAGATTACAGTATTGGCGATATTCAGTAACGTTGTATGAGGTTGTCGTGTCAATGTAAATCGCCAGATGTCGCCCCTGATTAGGCCAATGTTCAAGAGGGCTTGCATGCCCTTTTTCGTAAGGCGTAATCAGACCTTTTTAACATAACATTACATAACATAAAATAATACAATATAATGTCCATGGGATTTTTGTGGTAAAACTTTTGTGTTTGTCTCCCCACGTCCTTTTCGGTTTTGTAAATGCAACTGATCCATTGCTACCAATCACAGGTCGTGCGCTGTTTACTTGCGGCTGCAATTAAACTTATTAGCACAGATGACCAATCGGGTCAAAGACTCTAGAGAGACATTAATCTCATCAGACAGGTAACCAATCCGGGGAAAGACATCACCAAAGGCAACCAATGGGGGAAATACTCAAAAGTGCATTTTTGCAACCAATCACAAGCCAACTTGCCAGACCAATCAGAGACCTGGGGACTTTTAAAATGCATGTTTCCCAACTGTAGAGTTTATTTCGCGGCCAGCTCAGCTTGGAAACGGCCGCACGTCTCTTCCTCTCGAGACCGTCCGGGGCTGCCCACCGGACGCCGATTCAGTCCGCCTCGGGACTGGCCCCTCGCCTCTCCGTAACTGTTCGTCCATGGCGCGCGGTCCTTCCAGCCGCGGCTACTCGGCCACTGGGTGAACGGGGTCAGTCTCACATCTACAAGTTGTAGATTGCCTTTATGGCGGGTCTTCCGGCGCGGCCATGACATCCGACAGTAAGTTTGAAATTATACTACGTCACTGTATTTTGAGACCGCAGGCTCCGCTTTAAAGCGTCTAAGCTGTGTTAGTTCAAGTATCCCGATGAAGCTGTGTTGGTAGAATTCATAAGAAATATGAAAAAAAAAAAGATTCTGTGATTCCCAACACAATTCAAATTTTCAACGGTCAAGTTGGCCGTTAAACTGTCATTGTTCAAACTGAAACTGTCTTTATTCAACTGTCTTATCTCTTAGGAAATTATAATATAATATCAGGTGTATTATAATAATAATATCAGGTGTATTTGCAGCCAGTGCCACAGGCAGGTACCCAATGTGTAGGGTAATGAGGCTGTTTAACGTGTTCGAGGCACCTCCTCGAGCACGGGACCCCCGTTTTACGTCCCTCCCGGAAGACGATTTCGTGGAAAGCTTCGTGAGGCTACAGCAATCCGGACGTCCTTGGTTGGTCCCCCATCCAAGCACTGTCCGGACCGCGCGTTGCTTAACTTCCGAGATCGAGGGATCGGGTGTGTCCAACGCGCCACGCGGCCGTATGATCCATTTGAGCAATGCTTCGCAGAAAATGCTTATCCTACTACTGTACACTTGAAACTCGTTGGTTGGAGATTTTCGTGAATACATGCACTTTTTGTTCTATTTGTTTAACAGAGGTGTCCAGTATTAATTGTATGTCACATTCTCACTTGCCATTGTCTTTTGTGTCTGTTGCAGCAATGGTGTGGAGGCATCCATTGATTTATATGTCTGGACCGTGTATGCACCTGGGCAGCAACATTGAAGGTTCTTTGTGACAACATCCAGGGCATCACTTAGCCCAGGAGTCTTCAAGAGAATGGGTGTACCACATTTGACAAGGTGAGCATTATCTGTGCAGTATAATTGTTTGACAGCAGGCTCTGCTTAGCATTAGTTAATGGTGATAGGATTCATTATGAAAATGGATCTGTAATTGGGCATACACATGGTTTGTGCATACACCTTTCTCACGCGGCGGACATGATAGAATGAAGACGAGGCCAATGAGGCAAAGAAGCAAAAATAATGTACAGATATGATTTTCCTCCTAAATCACATTAATTTTTGAAATATGATATCCAAGTATCAATATTACAACTAATATAATGCGCAAAAAAGATGCATGAATTTAGAGCTTCGTTGGCCGATCCCATAGTCTCGCCATCCTCTGTCAAAACGTACAAATGTAAAATAAAAACATAGAAATGCAAATATTTGACGGTCATGCAGCCACTTCCTCATTGGTCGATTCTCTAATTATCAGGTAATCATTGGCTAAACTGCTAATTGTGATTGACAGTTAGGATCGGTCTAATGTTTGCCACAAGGGCCTTGTTTTCATTCTATCATGTCCGCCGCGTGAGAAAGGTCTATTGGCACTGGCATGGTCCACAGTTACATCTTGTATTTGAATTTTTGGTCATGCACAAATTTTGTCAGAGGTGTCAAGTTCTTATTGTATGTCATATTCCCAATACCATCGGACAGCCGTTGAGCCTTTTGTGTTTGTTGCAGCTGATGTCTGTGTACACCTGAGTGAGTGAGTGGCCCTGCTGTAGAAGTTAAACGGATTGAAGACAAGGAGACTGTTGACTGGATTAACACCGCTGTGAGTAGAATCTGTACAACTTACTCCAACTTGACCGTGACATAACTTTTTGTTCAGGCCAGTGGCAATGGTGTGAACTGAGTTAACCCCTGCCAGTTCCACTAATTGTCCTGATTGCCAACAGTTTGATCTGAGTTTAGATATCTTTCAACTTACTTCTGCATGACTTCAGTTACCATTTCCACTCCTGGCAGAACAGAAAGAATCCTGGTGCTTCGTAGCGTTTGGATTAGAACAAAACGAGAAGATTCTTGCCTGTTTTGTCCTAATTCCCTTTGTTTGTTTGACTTTCTTGTAGCTAAAAGAAGCTTGGAAGCAGACATCTCTTACAGTACTTTGCCGAGAGGTCGTCATCCAACGCCAAGTACGCCATCTCCACGGTGACATCCAGGAAGATCGGTGCTCGTGCGTACGCCCTGCCAGAGGACCTGGAATTGTTAAGTGTTTGCATCGTCATCAAGGGAAACAGTTCGAGGTGCAAAATGTTTCCACAGAATTGGGCTGGGACTGACTTATCATTGGCGTGATGGGAAGTCAATTATTTGTGATGTTGCATTTATAACTTTAACTGAACGTACGATTCCCTTTGTGTATCTGAGGCGTTGTCGGCAAGGCAAGTCACAATCTCTTGGTTGGTGGTAGAGTGCTTGACGTGTTTTGTTGACATCCTGAGAGATGTTGTTGGTAGGGGGTTGGGGCATTTTGTGAGTGGTGACTTCTTTTGCATGCAGGACTTCAGACTGTTTCTGTGGTGTACAATCTCGATGTGTGGTTGGTTTAGTTTCTGTGGCTGTGTCAATGGCTGAGATTGTTAGCGGAGTGGTTGTGAAGTTCAGTGTTTCAGAGAACAGGGATTTTCCTGGTTCTGTTGGCTTATGACTGCTTGGGTTCTTCTACCATCTGTTGTCCTTTCTGTTTATGTAGACTGGTTGGTGGTTGCCGGGGACCTAGACCAGGACATAATTTGCTTTGTGTCATAGCTTGGAGTCCCGAACCAAGATATGGCACAGGGCCAGAAAGGAAGGCAGGTGTTTGGAGAGTCTGAGTAGTTATGAGCTAACAGAACCAGGGAAATTCCTGTTCTCTGAAACACAGAATTTTACATTCACTCCGAGAGCAATTCCGGCTGTCGGCATTGTTACAGATACTGAATCTGCCATGGCATCGGTTTTGTGTACCACAGAGATAGGCTGAATCCCTGTGTGTAGAAGTAGCTATTGCTTTTGAATGTCCTAACCCTCCACTAGCAATTACTCAGGGTGTAATCAAAATGTGCTCAACACCTTGCCATCCATCAAGAGATCATGATTTTCTCCGCTGATGATGCTTCAGGTTACAAGACAGGGGATTTTGTACATTTCTAGGTTGAACCTAGAACTGAAATGACAATCACAAATCTTAACTTCCTGTCAGGCCCCCAGCAATCTGTATATGAAGTCCTTGTGAATGACCTCTTATAGAATGCAAAGTGTACAGTTTTACAACAATCATGTATACAAATGTCATGTACTATGTTATGCTAGGGTCACAATTCCAAAGCTTGCGGGAAAAAGAAATACGATATAAAAGACAGCAAAACACACAAAACTTTTTAAAAAGTACTCCTTTAATTGTGTACATTCTTGATAGGCATTTTTCATTCTTTGTTTTCAAACAGCCTGGTCGGGCCCCGGCTTAGAAATGTGACCCTACTCCGTAGCATTAGAGATATATGTAGTTAAGCTAAGCTAATAGTTAGCATTAGTTAGCATTTTAAGCTAATATAGTTTTCCATTTTAGTTAAGTTAGCTTAAAATGCTCACTAAGATAAAAAGAATAGCTAAGCTAAAAATGCGTAGCTTTTTTTATCTTGGTGAGCATTTTTAGCTTAGCATTTTTTAGTTTAGTTAGTTAATATTTGGCAATTTTATCTTTTTTTTCAACGCTCAGCATTTTGAGCTGAGTCATGAGCCACTATTCTCCAAGCAGAGGTTCGGCTTGGCAATATAAAGTAAATGGGACAAAAACAGGAAGTCCGCTAGAGACGCCTAAAACCGCGTCAAAAAACAGCCGGAGCCAATCTTTTGCTTGGAGAGTAATGAGCCACTGTCATACTTAAGTGTGGTTACCATCTATACCCTGTATTATGTTATGCTAGGGTAGGGTCACAGTTCCAAAGCAAAACACACAAACTTTTTTTAAAGTACTCCTTTAAATTATGTATATTCTTGATAAGGCGCCTATCAAGAAGATACATAATAATGCTGGCATTTTTCATTCTTTGTTTTCAAACAGCCTGATAGGCATAGAAATGTGACCCTACTCCGTAGCATTAGACATATGTATATATGTATAGTTAAGCTTATGTGTGAAGTAGGGTCTAGTTCGATATTTGATTTTTTTTTAAATTTGTTTTCTGCATTTTTCAAAATTTAGTAGATGTTGATAATATCCGTTTATGGTACAGAGGTAGTTTGTAGCCTTCTAAGTCCTATTCAATTTTGGCGGAAGGCTGATGTTGGAACACACACTACACACAAACTTACAACGCGCACACACAGACTCAACACACTAATCCAAACACTATCTGACAGATGCCTTAGCCTTAAGCTGCAAAACGACTTTCAAAAACAGTCCAAAAAGTTTCCTTTGTACCATGCATTGACTTTATCAGCATTTACTGCATTTTTAACTTAGTCAGCATCTTTAGCTTAGCTTTTTTTTAGCTTAGTCACGAGCCACTATTCTCCAAGCAGAGGTTCGGCCTGGCAACATAAGTAAAAGGGACAAAAAAAAAGAAAGTCCGATAGAGACGCCTAAAACCGCGTCAAAAAACAGCCGGGGCCGAACTTTTGCTTGGAGAATAATGAGCCACTGTCACACTTAATGACAGTCGTTAACGTAGTTATTTAAAAATGCTAACTTAAGTTAGCATCTGTCAGCATTTTTAGCTTAGCTTTTTCTAGCTTAGTTAGTATTTGGCATTTTTACATTTTTTTTTTCAACGCTCAGCATTTTTAGCTGAGTCACAAGCCACTATTCTCCAAGCAGAGGCTCGGCTTGGCAACATAAAGTACATGTAAAGGGACACAAAAGAAAGTCCAATAGCAACGCCTAAAACCGCGTCATAAAACAGCCCGAGCCGAACTTTTGCTTGGAGAGTAATGACCCGCTGCCATACTCAATGAATGTTTACAACAGGGAGTGTGTTTATAAGATAAGCATGTCCTTTGTTGTTATACATTCTTTGCAAAAAGGTGTTGTTCACACTTAGCCTTGTGATCAATAGGTTTAGTGCTATTTGTACCTTTTTGTAACACATTGTACACTTTGCATTCCTCCGTTTTGTGAAGAACTGTTATCAAATAAACAGTTTGAAACCAGGTGTGTAGTTTATATTTCACATCAGATTGTCAGGGAAATTGATGCTTTCTCCCTCCCCACCCACAAATTTGCATAAAATGGATGTTCCCCACATCCTCACTGACCTGAAATGGTGTCCCTCACCCAGCCCTAAAAGTGCATGATCCCATGCTCTAAAGTCCTATGTAAAATGGATGTTCCCTCTCTTCCTTTTCAAACCCTTAACCCATGTGAAATGGATGGTCCCTTTACTTTCCCAGAAACTCAACCCCACGTTGGTAGTGCCTCTTTGTCCCAGCCCCATGTAAAGTGGATGTTCCCTACGAAGCAGAAACACTGTCACAAAAATCGTATATATGTTTTTAAAAAGGGACATGTTTTTTTATAAGGGGGCAAATTAAATCCACATATGTTTTGAAAATGGCACATGTTTTTAAAAAGGGGGCAAATTAAATCCACATATGTTTTGAAAATGGCACATGTTTTTAAAAAGGGGGCAAATTAAATCCACATATGTTTTGAAAATGGGACATGTTTTTAAAAATTAAATCCACATATGTTTTGAAAATAGGACATGGTTTTTCTTATGGGTCATATCTTTTAAAACAATATGCATCTTAAAAATAACCAAAATGAGAATATGAGACGAAAAAAAAACATACACCATTTTCATTTTGTACCGTGTATAAGTTTATTCCCCAATCCAGGAAACCCACCGGTTTGCAAAGTGGTGCTTTCAAAATGGTCTATCGTTTCCGATTTACCCCCCATTTTGATAGTGGTGCTTTCCAGTTACGCCGATTTCAAACTGGTCGATTTCAAACTGGTCGATTTCAAACTCCAAACGGAAATGACTTAAGGTTCCGGGTCGGAGTTCAATTGTGACCGGGGTTGGGTCATGACCCGGTAATCTGCCGGAAGTGCGTGGTCGTCACCCTGATTTCTGCCCGAGATTGCTTGGTGATGGTTTTAGCTGTGTATGAATATTTTGAATCTTCTGAAAAGCCCGTGAGTTGTAGTATTTTGGGGCGCGGTGCAGTTGGTTCGCTATCGAAGCCTTTTTTGTATTAGTCCGCGGGAACGGTGATGCGGTTTTCTCGCCTGATGACCCAAATAGCATCGTTTTTAATGCATTTTCACCGAATTTGCGTCATCGGAGATTGCGAAAAAGTTATCACATTAGGCGGACTTTCCGTCGTTTCGGTGCTGCATATTGGCAGAAAAGCCTCTTTAAGAGTTGGCGTCGGTGACGTCACGCAGTGACGTCATGGTTCTCGAGGAAAACAGCAGGGGGTCGCGTTTTAAGTTCGTAGCTTTTAACTGAAACGAAGAATATGTCAAATTTTGGTATAGACTGGTAGACCACGGGTCGCACATTCCGAATCAAACGCGTCCGACATCAAATTCTTCACTACTTCGCCGTGAAGGCCCCTTAAGCAGCACAATGCTCCCTAAATGTGTAAAAGAATGCATTCTGGCACAGTCCAAAGCGCAACCTGGAGCATATCATCAGAGCTAGAAGCGGGCAGTTTAAATAAGTGCGTCCGAGATGTGTAGCGCGCCTAGTAGGCTGTCACTTCACACCATCAAAAGAAGAAAAGATCGCGACGTTAAGGAGCGATGAACCAAAAGTCAGAAAACCAAGTTTCGCCTTAAGAAGGCTTAAAGCACTTAGATTTTAGCTTAATTCACCCATTTAAGTCATCATAAAGGCGGGACATCGCGAAAATCATACCGAAGGTCAAGTTGAGACATGGGCTTCCATCAAATGACGTAGTCAGTGAATTCCTTTTAAAAACGGTTTGGCGGCCAGAAATGATTAAAGATGGCCGTATTTGAGGTTTGGGGGGGGGGGGGCACATGGGGGAGGGGGGCGCCAAGCACCTGTCCATGGATATATCGAATTTAAAAGAGAAAAAAGGGCAAACTTCGGGGGTTTTTCAAACAAACTTACAGATTTTGATAAAAGCTTTCGAATGCGTCGAAATAACGTCATCTATGACGTCCTCGACGTAGCCGCTGCCGTCCTTTTAAGGTCTCGGACCGGAGTTTTTTTGCGATTTCGTATGTAGGCCGACACCCTCAGGTCGACGGGCTACAATTCCGCCGAGAAAAGTAGGACGGAAAATGTAATCACATGGTCGAAAAGCGGTTTTCTGCTGTTTTCCAATGTATCTATCGGTATTGTCCGTTGTCCCTTTATTTTGGGTAGAAACCATAGTAAAATGTAAATTTGGCATCCGAGAATTATCATTTTTTTACACTTTTTTGATCGAACCTGCTCGGAAAAAACGAGTTTCCTGGGGTCACGGCATATATGCTGAGAAAGCTTAGTAAATGGTGTCTCTGAAAAATGAAAAAAATAAAAAAGTCATGTGATAACTTTTTCGCAATCTCCGATGACGCAAATTCGGTGAAAATGCATTAAAAACGATGCTATTTGGGTCATCAGGCGAGAAAACCGCATCACCGTTCCCGCGGACTAATACAAAAAAGGCTTCGATAGCGAACCAACTGCACCGCGCCCCAAAATACTACAACTCACGGGCTTTTCAGAAGATTCAAAATATTCATACACAGCTAAAACCATCACCAAGCAATCTCGGGCAGAAATCAGGGTGACGACCACGCACTTCCGGCAGATTACCGGGTCATGACCCAACCCCGGTCACAATTGAACTCCGACCCGGAACCTTAAGTCATTTCCGTTTGGAGTTTGAAATCGACCAGTTTGAAATCGACCAGTTTGAAATCGGCGTAACTGGAAAGCACCACTATCAAAATGGGGGGTAAATCGGAAACGATAGACCATTTTGAAAGCACCACTTTGCAAACCGGTGGGTTTCCTGGATTGGGGAATAAACTTATACACGGTACAAAATGAAAATGGTGTATGTTTTTTTTTCGTCTCATATTCTCATTTTGGTTATTTTTAAGATGCATATTGTTTTAAAAGATATGACCCATAAGAAAAACCATGTCCTATTTTCAAAACATATGTGGATTTAATTTTTAAAAACATGTCCCATTTTCAAAACATATGTGGATTTAATTTGCCCCCTTTTTAAAAACATGTGCCATTTTCAAAACATATGTGGATTTAATTTGCCCCCTTTTTAAAACATGTGCCATTTTCAAAACATATGTGGATTTAATTTGCCCCCTTTAAAAAAACGGCCCTATTTTCAAAACATATGTGGATTTAATTTGCCCCCTTATAAAAAAACATGTCCCTTTTTAAAAACATATATACGATTTTTGTGACAGTGTTTCTGCTTCGTAGTTCCCTCCCTTCTCCGAAGAGTGTATATTGTATACTTTCAAGGTTAAATAAAGGTTGAAAGAAAATAGATGGTCCTTCCCATAACCCGACGTTTAATGGATCGTTCCTCCCTTTCAAGACACTCTACCTCATATGAACTTGATGGTTCCTCCCTTCCCAGACCCTTACCCCCATGTTAAATGGACGATCCCTTCATCCAATGTGAAGCGGTACCCGCTGCATTCACGCTTTTTTTATTGAAACAAAAGGCAAAGGATTGAACCGGGGTCTCTCAGTTACCAACTCATTGATCACTTGATAGGTTGCTTCCAGTTGAGTAATAAAAGTTACAGGGACATCTATAGTTTTAGACAATGCTCTTTATACAAACATAAAAACACAAGCATGGTTTCATACAAGAACTGTTTAATGATCACAAACTTCACTGAATTACATGAATGATGACGACAATTAGAATGATTGAAATATCATACCATACATAATATACTCATATACATATACGCTATAAAATCTAGTAAAGCGCAAAATAGCATAAAGAGTAGATCAACATACAGCTAATATCTAGTCAACATTTTTTTACCAAAACATACTTTCACGGCGCAATATTTGTGTGTATATACTATTCGCTTAATACCAAAAGCTTATATCCTTTTTACCACAAGACGGATGTAAAAATTACAAAACTGAAATTCTTCCTGTTAAGAGAAAACGTGCATGATATAATAGTGCCTTAAGCCCAGGGTATCTCACAGGACCCGCGACACGTTGGCGACGGCTCGCTGCGTCCTAAATTTGATTTTATGTTACCCTTGAATTTATGATGTGAGTATCATGCAAAATGTACAAGCATTACTGAAAAGGCAACAAAACACACAAAGCGTAAAAACATCGATTTCTTATCGATAAAATTCGTTGAGCGCGCTGTCAAATCGCTCTGTTGCAGCGAGATTGCAGGTGTAGCTGTAGGTGTAGCGGGTCCAGTGAGATAGGGAAGTTTTCTTCTCAGCAAGAGCCTAGTATTTCAGACATGTTTCTTTTTCGACTTTCGATTCGACGTCTCTGGTACCCCCATGCATGCGCATGCCCTCCTGATTGTTACGTTTCTAATCCTTCGGTTGATTCACTGGTGATATTATTTACTGTTCCTTGATTTGACACATCTGAAAAGTCAGTCAATTTTTAAGCTGTGTGCTCCTGGTTGACTGACTTCGTTACAGAGAAACTCTCCAATCTACAGTTTACTTTTGTCTTTGCACATTTCTCATAAAGCGAAGTGTTAGCTGCAGTATTTCTATCTATGGGCAACACTACTTCATCTGAAGCTGCATAGAAAGTCACCGACTCATCGTCCTCAAGGTTCTCGTTTTGCGAGGCCTGTTTTGGTGTATTATTTACGCCCTCGCAGTTGTCTGTCACTCGCTTATGTACACTGCTTACAAACATCCTCGTCTTTTATTTCGCAGTAGTTGTGTCCGTAAGGAACGTATACTTCATCCTCGTTAACCTCATTGTACATCGTGTAGCTTGCTTGACAAGAGTCCTGCAAGCTCTGATTCTGATGTGTGCTTGCCGTATTACCTTGGTACATTGGGTTACTCTGTAAGGCAGCTGAAGCCTTGCATTTTGATAAAGGAAGGACTTGTTTACTGCCGGGTTGATTTGCGTTGTTTCTGCTATTTCGGTAGCAGAACAAAGCAAGGAAAGTCATTAGGAAGAGCTTACCTGCCGCTATACAGCCCATTGTCAGAGGAATTGTTATGAAAGTATCGTCGTCCAAATTAGGACTCACATTTGTATGTTGGAGAGAAAACAACGTTACTGATGACCCTATTGCGATATTCTCAGTTTGGGTGGTCAGTATCAAACTGGAAGGAGACTTCTTCTTCTCTTCTTCTTTGGGTTAGGTAGCCAACATCAACTTGTTGATGAATCTGCTACACTTGGCTGATACGAGATGGAGGTTCGCCAGGCCTCCATCCGGGTGATTTGTAGTGAATCACCAACTCCAGACAGAAGAATTTGGACCATCGCACACCGGGGCATGCCCCTACTCTTTTTCGAAAGATGTGGTGGGTTCTTTAACGTGCGCGGGGTGTGGCTCTCCCCAAACACGGGAGAGGATGGTGTTGTGTTTTCTGATCTATGCATGCTACCGTCTGAGCTACCAGAACTGGTGAAATATCTATTGTCAAACATTCGTTTCTGCCACTTTGGTTTCATTTTTAACAGTCTTCAACGGAAAATATTTTGTGTCACCTGCCTTATTTGTGGTGTGCACGTTGAAAAATGACTCGTGCATTTTGTCATGAACGATAACAAAACAGGCTACTCTTGTCAAAGAGTCATCCATGTTGCCGTTTCTGTTCGAGGGTGTATTTTGAGAGACAACCGTTTGGTTCTGCGTGGTCACTACAAAGCTAAAACGTTCCCCTCCAGGGGCAGATGGTTTGTCACTTGTTTCTAAGGCGGCGAATCGCAAACCGGACGCACCCTTTAAAGGAAATGTGATACCAACAGACCCTTCCCATGCCTCCACACACTGAGGTGAAAAACTCTTGTCCATATTTTCTTCACTGCTCGTTGCTATGACAACAAAAGGAGAATTAGCAGTACAACTACTCGGTCGAAAGCCTCCCCCCAGACGCTTACAGGAGGTATTCCCTTTTTCTGGGGGCGTAACGCTGCCTTGGTAACACGTTAAACCAGTCAATATCAAATCTTTCCTTAGTTTCTTCGTAATTGATGTGGAAAACCATGTCTGCGACATCGAATCGCATCCACTGCGTTGCGGAAAGTCGTAGCCATGGGAACAACGGGCTGCAGTGTTCAAACATGTTTCGCACAACGTTCGCTTTTGAGGTTAGATCTTCTCCGGCGAGGACAACTCTATCGATGTTTTCAAAAGCTATAAATCTTTCTCTTTGCAGACACACCATGTCATTGTTACTTAGATCTAGGACTTTCAGTTGGTTCAAAGATTCAAACGCATCGGGTAAGACTGTTTTTATTTTATTTTCACCGAGATATAACTCTTCTAGTTTGTCCAAGCCGAAAAACAATTGGCTCTGTATTTCCCTCAAGTCGTTGTGTCCTAGATCTAATGACAACAAGCTGTAAAGGTCCTTAAAACACGCAGGACCTTAACTCGAGATCTTATTGTGGGACATGGAAGATATGTGAGCTTATACTCCCATCGCACATGTGTTTCGCTGTACCATTTGCCAGGGATGTGTGTTAACATGTTATAGTTTAGATACAAATGCGTTAACCCCCTGAAGTCTTTGGATGAAGCGTTGTCTATCTCAGTTATCCCCGATTCTGCAAGAATAAGGCGTCTAAGAGAAAAGGAATCGATGAAAGCTAGTTTTTGGGACGATAATTTCCCCAGCCGCAACCATTTTAACCCAAGCCATTCAGTATTGAGAAAGCAGTTTCTTGTTGGTAACTTTGCAATTTGTCATTTCAGCATATTGATTGTAGCCTCTGTGGCAAGAAATGCATTCCATCTTATATATGCTATAAAGGGCGTTAGGAAGTGATCGGTCGGTATGTGGGTTTTTGACGGGCCCGCAAATGGACCAATCAGATCTGTCCTTTCACACACCGGAAAGGAGGTCGGATCTGTACATTTCTGTATAAGCTATTTGCATATCAAATATCATGGATATCCGTTTTTCCCTTCTTTAGTTATTCTCCTTGGAAAAAAATTGACAAAAACGCCCCTGCAGTTCCAGAGCAAGCTGCCAGGGAGCCCAAACCTACACTACTTCTTCCTTACATCACAAGCTATCTGCCACCAACAAATCAAGACCATAGCATGTTCAGTTTAAAAAATAAAGAAAATGGAAGTTCTGCTGCAGTAGCAGGGGCCCCAACATCGACCTTGAACTTTGTCTTCCCATTTCCTAACCACATACCAAATATCATCATAATCCATTTAGTGGTTTGAGTTATGCTGACTACAAAAATCCGGAAACACAAGCAGACACACAGACACACTCAAAACTATATACACTGTACATATATCTCCATTTTTCACGGAGACAACAGACTCATTACTCACATGGGTACCTGTTACATAGCCAGATAATCTCATCAGGCAAGGCCCAGCATGCCATATGGGGCCTTGGCGAATCACTCTCAGTCAAATTACATGACCTACTTTTGTATCACTACACCATCACATGTACCTAGAGCTAGAAGCTTGTAGATTAAATCCTAGTCCGCTCATCAAGTGTTTCCTAGTCATCAATCGTAGTCAACAGAGCACTACAAGGAGTCAGGGAACACAACACAACATGGTGGCAGCGGTGGGATAAGAAACGTGGCAGACAAATGCAACTTCAAAGACAAGGCAGAGAAAGACGGGCGACTGCTAGATCAGATGATATGGGGATGTGCATACAGAAAGGTGCAGAAGACCCTCATAGGCAAGCTTGAACTAACCCTGGCGGCAGCCGTAGGGGAAGCCGTACGACATGAGTCTACAGAGAAGTGCATGACAACTCTAACAATCTCGACTCAATCCAAAGATACAAAAATCGAGGCTATCTCCAACAGAAAGCACACTCCAATCCCAAGACAAAGGGCAAGCCACAAACCCCCACAGAAACAGGGCTCAACTTCAAAAACCTGTAGAAACTGTGGCACAGAGCACGAGTTCAATGACAAGAAGAAGTGCCCAGCAAATGGTTCCACTTGTCATGGGTGTGGGAAACCAAACCACTGGAGGAAAATGTGCAGGTCAAAGGGCAAATCCAAGCCACAAGAATACAGGGGTTACAGAAAGGCTAATCCAAAACATGTGCACTACCAGCAAGAAGAGCAGTACTCCTCAGGAGAAGAAACACTGTCGGTAGGTGCCATATATGTCCATGAAGTGGAGCACGAGAATAATGTACACAGCAAGGAAGCATATACAACTTTCCAAATCAAGAAGAAGAGAGGAAAGAAGACAACAAACATCAATCTGCGATTGAAGATAGATACAGGGGCTCAAAGCAATGTCATGCCGATAGAACATTATCAACAGATATTCCCGGAAAACATGACAAAAGGTGGAGAAGTCAAGGCAGGAATACTCAAACCGAGCAAAACTATCTTGTCAGCCTACGGAGGGGACAAAATCCCACACCTGGGGAAGACAACCATCTCTGGAAAACACAAAGGCCGAGAGGTCAAGTGTACTTTCTTTGTGACCAAATCTAAGGGACCAAGCATCCTTGGATTGGCAGCGTGCCAGCAGCTAGGCATCATCACAATCCACGAGATGCAAACTACCCCAGAGGATGGCAAGATCAAAGAAACGGTGCCGATCAAGGACCGCCCTGCCATCCACAACAAGGAACAACTAATAAGGATGTACCCGGAGTGTTTTGACGACACGGTGGGATGTTTTGAAGAGGAGTACCACATCACTGTTGACCCAGACGTAGAACCAGTGATACATCCACCTCGCAGAGTGCCACTAGAGCTGCGAGAGAAGCTGAAGAAACAGCTGGAAGAGATGACGAAGAAAGGAGTCATCAGCAAGGTCACACAGCCAACAGACTGGGTAAACTCCATAGTAATAAAGGAGAAACCTAATGGCAAACTGCGGATCTGCCTCGATCCCAGAGACCTGAACAGGGCACTCAAGAGGAACCACTACCCGACACCCACTCTAGAGGAGATAACACCCTCTCTGGCAGGAGCCAAAGTGTTTAGTAAACTGGACGCCAGTAACGGGTATTGGAATATCAAAATAGACGAAGAATCATCACTGCTCACGACCTTCAACACCCCCTATGGCAGGTTCAAGTTCAACCGTCTACCATTCGGGCTCAAGGTCTCGCAGGACGTTTTCCAGAGGAAGATAGACGAAACGTACAACGGGTGCAAAGGAGCAATCGGAATTGCTGACGACATCCAGGTGTACGGAAAGACAGACGACGCTCACGACTTCCATCTGCATGAAGCAATGGAGAAGACCAGGCAAGCTGGCATCAAGCTGAATGCATCCAAATACATAATCAAAGAAAGTGAGTGCAAGTTCTTCGGAATGGTCTACTCAGCCGAGTCAAGCCAGACCCCGAGAAGGTGAGGGCCATAGAAGACATCAAAGAACCTGAGGATGAGAAGGAACTAAGAAGTTTCTTAGGTCTGGTTCAATACATGAGCGCATTCATCCCCAACCTCGCGGACAGAACACCCAACATCCGTGAACTGCTAAAAGAAGATGTTGAATACGAGTGGAGTGCATCACACACTCAAGATCTAAACAGGATAAAGCAGCTCATCAGTGACAAGACAACACTACAATACTATGACAGGGAGAAACCCGTCGTACTTCAGGTGGATGCCTCAATCAAAGGAGTTGGAGCAGCACTGATACAAGAGGGGAAACCTATCGCGTTTGCCTCCAAAGCCCTCTCACCTGCAGAAACAAGGTACGCAAACATAGAGAGAGAGCTACTAGCTGTGGTATACGGCTGTGAGAAGTTCCACACCTACTTGTACGGAAGAAGTTTCGAAGTCGAGTCGGACCACCGACCCTTGGAACAAATCAACAAGAAGAACCTCACAAAGGCACCAAGCAGGTTGCAACGCCTGTTACTGAGACTGCAAAGCTATGACATGAGCATCCGGTACAAACCAGGGAAAGAGATGTTACTAGCAGACGCACTCTCCAGGCTGTCACAGCACGACAAGCAAGAGATGGATGGTCTCAAAGTCCAGATCCATCACCTCGTGAAAGTGACGAGTGTGAAACTGGAGCAGATCAAAGAGGAGACCAGCAAGGATGAAGAGCTCCAACTACTCGCCCAGGCAGTAACACAGGGATGGCCAGAGAAAAGAAAAGAAACACAAGCAACCATACACGAATACTGGACCATCCGAGACGACATCTCGGTAGAGGATGGAGTCCTCCTGGCTGGGTCCCGGATGATTATACCCAAGTCCATGAGAGCAGAGGTCCTAGAGATGATTCATCAAGGACACCTGGGTATCGAGAAATGCATACTCAGAGCAAAATCTGCAGTATACTGGCCGGGCATGTACAAACAAATCGAGAAAGCAGTTGCAGCATGCCCCACATGCCAAAGGCACAAGAACTCGCAACAGAAAGAAGAGATGATGCCAACGGAGATACCAAGCAGACCATGGCAAACAGTAGGCATGGATCTGTTTACCACCAATGACCAATGGTTTCTACTCCTGGTAGACCACTACTCCAAATTCCCATTTGTGAAGAATCTCGCCAACCTGAAGGCATCAACAGTAACATCCAGCATACGAGGTATATTCGCAGAACAGGGAATCCCAAGAGAAGTCATATGCGACAATGGTACACAATTCACAGCGCAAGAGTTCCGGCAGCTGGCCAACGAGTACGGATTCAAAATCACAACATCATCACCGCACTACCCTAAGGGGCATGGCTTCATAGAAAGACATGTGCAGACGGTGAAGAAAACGCTGATCAAATGCAGAGAATCAAGATCAGACCCACTGAAACCTAGCCTTGCTAGCCATCCGCACCACACCGATTAAGCCAGGTATGAAGTCGCCAGCGGAGATGCTAAACGGCCGGAAGTACCAAGACATCCTGCCGACCAAAATACCTGCACCCCTTGATCAGGAAGAAACAAGGGCCAAGCTGGAAAAGGCACAGCAAGCAGCGAAACAACACTACGACACCCAGGCAAAGAGTCTGCCTGAACTGGCCAGGGGCCAGAGCATCCACGTACAGGACCCTATTCGAAAAACGTGGAGCCCCGGCAAAGTCATTGACAAAGCTACAACACCGAGATCATATGTTGTAGAGACCGACACCGGGAGACAACTGAGAAGAAACAGAGTACACATTAGACCTACTCCAGAAGTGAAAGCACCTGCAGCAACGACTCCAGAAGTGACAACACCTGCAGCCACAACAACGCAGACTACACATGAGTCAACCCTGCAACAACCAACCATTGCAGCACCACACGCAACAACACCGAGTATGACGAAACCGACATCAGCAACAACGCCGAGTACGACAAAGGCAACGAGAACGAGGTCGAACATCCAACCACCAGTGCGTTACCGCTGACGAGAGAAAGAACTGTTCTCAGACAGAAAGAACTGAAAAAAGCGATTAGACTAGAACTGTTCTTAGAAGTTAGATGCAAAGTGTAACATCAGAACCCCATTGTTATTGTTAAAGTAATAACCAAAAGTTGAAAGAAACCCAAGAACAAGTGCCAAAGTCAAGGACAATCACGGACAATGAAAGGAACAAGTATAAATATACTACTTATACAGAAGTATCAGATCTCAGTAGGACAACAACCACTTTGTGTCATTATAACACCAATAACGTTAAAAACAAGTTCACAAAGATATATTCGGTTCAGTCATGTTATGTTATGAGCTAACAAAAGTTGCACGAAACATATATTTTTCTAACAAGCAAAAATATATATACTCAATAGAAGTAGAGATCAAGCATAAGAAAAAGAGATGGACAAGGACTCTAGAAACAATCCAGCCAGAGACTGTTCTACTTAAAGAAAGAGGGATGTTACATAGCCAGATAATCTCATCAGGCAAGGCCCAGCATGCCATATGGGGCCTTGGCGAATCACTCTCAGTCAAATCACATGACCTACTTTTGTATCACTACACCATCACATGTACCTAGAGCTAGAAGCTTGTAGATTAAATCCTAGTCCGCTCATCAAGTGTTTCCTAGTCATCAATCGTAGTCAACAGAGCACTACAAGGAGTCAGGGAACACAACACAACAGTACCTATTGGCTGAAATAATACAACCTGGTGAATATAACAAACAAACCCACTGTGCGGACTACGCAACATAACACAAAGTGTTAAAATTTGACCGCCAAAATACATTCACTAGATGTTTATAGGCACTATCAACTACTCTCAAAGCAGAGGAGTGGGTCCGGCTGGTTTTTGACGTGTTTTTAGGCGTTTTTGTTAGTCTTTCTACTTTGTCATGTTTTTTTCTGTCTGACCAACCCACAAAAGCAAACATGGCAAAGTAGAAAGCCCGACAAAACGCCTAAAATACGTCATAAACCAGCCGGACCCACTCCTCTGCTTGGAGAGTAAACTACATTATCTGTATCAACTTCCTCTGCAACTGACATGTTGATCATTGTACATGTATCATCATTGTCACATCTTTTGTTTGTTTACAAATATACAAATAACGTTACATATTCAAATAACTGATAACCTCTTTAAAATAGCTCATAGCTTTTCTTTCTACTACAAAGTAGCTCAATATTTCTTTTACAAATCAGAGCATCTGAGATTTTTGTGAGCTAACGTGACGTTGTAGGGATTGAATTGTCGATAACTCGGTAACGTTATATGAGGCTGTCGTGTCAATACAAACCGCCAGATGTCGTCCTTCCGGTTAGGCAAGTTTTTATTAAGTTTGCACAAAAAACAACAATTGCTGCTGAGAAAGGGGAAAATGAGAACGGTAGCTGCGAACGTGTTAATGAAAATCAAGACCCGCATATCTTTTTTTTACACGACAAAATACAGTTTTCTTCCTTTATGCGAATCTTCGTCCAAATATTTCGCTACATGCAGAATAGAAACAAAGATGGCGGACGAAGAAGTCGAGAAAACGTACCGTTGGGAAGGAGATTATGAGAAAACTTGGTACGTACGAGTAATAACTACCACTGAAGTATGATTAGAAATCACAAGCAACGAATATACATCCATTTAAACGAACTGTTTGTTTATCTATTGCTAACGGGAGCTGTTAGACTTTGTTATAAGTGTGAGTTGGGGGAGGGGGGCGGAATTTAGCTGGGGAGCATGTGTGCTGTTGTTGGTAGTTGTACGCCCAGGGTGACATGAAGCATTTGCAAATCTGAATGATAACCATTCCACAATGAGAAGTTGTCAGATGAACCAAGAACCGTGTCTAAAACGCTAGTGAGATAGCGTCTGAAAGGGTTTTAGAAATAGAGTGCATTCTGTCAAAATTATTATTTCAAATACATACTAACATAGTTCACTACGTTTGTTTGTACTTAAACGTTATATGTAGCGTTAGAAGAAAGTAAAGCACTAGAGGTGACTGCCTTAAATGTTGCAACCACTAAATTCTAAAGTATCCATAATCGCATGTCAACTATAAAAACTACTAGGAACCAAGGACATTAGTTTGTAGAAACTCAATATTTGCAAGCAAAATATGAATATGAAATATGTTTTTATTAGATATTCACTGATTACACTTCACCATGCAATATTGAAGAACCCTTCCAGTATGTAAAAATGTTGTTATCGTAATCGTTGCCTCCTGCCTGTGAAGGGAGGTACTGCAGGAGGATGCTGCTGGCTCACTCCAGGCCAGTGTGGATGACATCATCCATAGGGCCAAGAGGAGGAGGTGAGGTCAACGACCTTTTATCAATCAGTTATTTTGTACCATTGTGCAGATATGATATTGATACACACCAGAATAGTTTGATGTGACTTAATTCAGGAAACAAATTTCTAACGTTCGCGTTTATGAAGGTTAGACATCCAGGTAAACAATATGTATAGATAAAACTTATTAAAAGAACATTCAAACTCTATAACTGGATAAAATTTGGAGATTGACTTCATTCTACTGACGCTGAAGAAGAGTGATCAATGAATGTAACTCAAAACATCCGGAAGTGAATCTCCGAATTTTATCCAGTTGTAGAGTTTGAATTGTCTTTATAGTAAAGTTTCTTGGTCACATTTTCTTTGCATAAGTCACATCACAATTGAATTTTGTGTGCAGTTTATATCCAACTAAATGTCACAAAGTTGATGCCGACAGTATATTGTATTGTAAAATGAAAATATGATACATGTGTATGTGAATATTATGTTTTTATTCTGTTCTTTCTCACTTAAGACTGCAGGATAGACAAGTCAATGTTCGACTGGGGATGGTGAGTTATACATTCTCTCTGCCACCTTTATCTAAGCACAACCCTTAAATAGTTCATGTATAGAACTACATGTATGTGTTTGTAGCACTACATTATTGGCCAGTCACCCATTTGATAGAACTCCAATAGAAGCAATTTTTCTCTTACACTTAAAGGTTACATTTGACATTTCCGTCTAAGGCTGCATTGCTTTTGTTATATATGAATATTTGTTGTTACACCTTTCACAGATGCGACATCTGTTTGTAGTGGTAGACATGTCACAGTCTATGGAGGACCAAGACCTAAAACCAACACGGATCCTGGTTACCCTTAAGGTAAACCTTACCTTGTGTACTTAGAAAGGAAATTTGTTCTCATCTTTGAAGCGTAAACAAAAGAGGAAATCCAACGGTAGAAATCATCTTTTGTAAACTAACTTGTGTCTGGTAATGATTAAGATTATTGCATTCTAGTTGATTCAGTTAAGTATGTGTAGTTAGTTTGGTTATCGATTGATTTCTTCTCCATAATAGTTGAAATAATTATTGTATATGATATGAGACATAAGCTATCACTCAAACTTACATACTCCCATTCTTTTCAGTTACTGGAGAATTTCATAGAGGAATATTTTGACCAGAATCCCATCAGCCAGGTAGGACTATCATTGCTCTTTATTTGTTATTTTATTTTGTTCAAATAGTTTTGAAGTATATCACCATCAGAAGGTCCTAACCAAAACAGAAATGGAAGAATATTGACATCTTTCTGATTTAGAATTAATCCTTCACATTTTGTTCCACAAGTTTGAAAATGTTGGGTTGAGGATGGTAGTCTAATGCCTAAAGCCTCTATCTCACCGGACCCGCAGCCTCCCTGCGTTCTAAATTGGATTTGCGTTGCTATTAACTTTATGTTGGGAACATCATGCAAAACGTACAAGTATGACTAGAAAGATAACAAAACACGCAGTATAGAAACAACAAAAATGAAATTCATTGAGCGCACTGTCAAATCACTCAGTTGCAGCAAGGTCGCCAAAGTACCATGCATGGGCCCAGTGAGATAGGGGCTTTAGGGCTGACCCCAAAGTTGCATTGCACAGTAGAGTGCAGAAAATTGGAATACCTTTATGCAGTAGTCCCTACTTAAAATCTTTCAAACCTTTCTTTTCCTTGAAATTTTTTGCCCAATCTGGAGACCTTTAGGTTTAGAAGGAACAGGTGGGTTCTTAGCTTTCCCATTTAGTTTGCCATTTTAGTTAGCGTAAGGATAGATGTGAGTTGTTGGGACATACAGTTGGATACATCAGAAATCTGGGGTCAAAGGTAGGGTTTCTTTGAAACTGACGACTTTCCTCGGAGTTTGAGCTGTACAACCCTCTGTTTTCTTTGCATGGTTATCAACTAGACCCTTGTGACTTTCCAGTGTAGAAGAATTTTTCAGATTGAAGTTTGGGTTAGTACTTTTATGAAGCCTTGTTTCAGTGTATCTTAACAGAGTATCTTTCCTATGGGCAGCCAGAACTTTGGCATCAGCCCTTTAGCAATAGGCCACTTCCTTGTACCAAGTTTACAGTGATAAGGACTTAAAGGAGAATCTGTTATCTCAGATAGGGGTCATCACGACTAAGAACAAGAGGGCGGAGAAGCTGACGGAGCTGGGAGGGAACCCCAAACGCCACATCACCCAGCTGAGGACCCTGAGCAGTGCCTCCTGTGTCGGGGAACCCTCCATCATGAACTCACTGGACCTCGCAGCACAGACTCTCAAGTATGCCATTTTTCAACTTTAACCACTTCAGTAGTAGCCTGGAATCCAAACCTATTATACATGCAGCTCCCAAGTCTATTATAGCTCCCAAGTATCCTCTCCGCAAATTTGCGGAGAGGAGACTCTGGAGCTATTATAGTAGGATTTGGATTCCAGGCTACTTCAGAAGAGACTTTACTTTTCAATGATTGTCATAACACATTACAGAACTAAAGATACTTCACTCAGGTGAAAGTTAGGGACGACCCTCGCATAGGGCCTTAGATGGAGGAGGAAGAAGAGCCACACCTCGAGCATGTAAAAGAATCCATCACACTTATCAAAAAAGTAGGGGTCCTTCCCAGTGTGAGTGGATCAAATATACCTGTCCGGATATGCAGCTGTATTGTTCAGTTCAGGACGTCAGTTACGCCACGAGGTGGTTTACCAGTTCTGCAGTACAAACAAACAAAATATAGACACAGTGCATAAATATGTGGGGTGTGAACTATTTAGTCACTTACAAAGGCTGAAGTTAAGTTAATAGATAGACGGTATGGATTGAAAAGCCTCATGCATTAAACCCTTGCACGTAAAAGATCCCAACATATTTACCAGAAGAGTAGCAGTGACCCAGTGTGATCAGCTGGAAACATGAGCTGTAGTAAAGCTACATTTTTGTAAAAAAGGTAAAGCAGTCATCCTCAATTGAGGTAATGCTTTTTCAAGCATGATGCTTTTTCAAGTAGCTAGTGGTAGTGCAATGCAGCTTCGCCACTGCTCACATTTTTTTTGGCCAAGCACACCGGGTCACCCCTACTCTTCTCGATAAGTGTGTTGGGTTCTTTACGTGCAGAGGCTTGACGCTTGAGGCTTACGCCTGAAGCTCCCCTCATACACGGGGCCGCCAGCTTGACGTCACCATCCCATATGACGAATGCAATCCCTTACAACATGTCCGAGCTGAGCCTACCTTAGGATCGAACTCGGGCCCCAGGATCCACGGAATTTGATCCAGATGGCGAAGCATCGGAGTTGCGTTACCGCTTACGCCATACGGACTTGCCCTTGTACAGTGCACTTCTACTAGCTGGATGCAGAAGCATGATATTTTGACAATCCCCAACCCGATTGTTACACCGACACATGCATGAATATTCATGTGTTTCTCTGTCCCCCCAGACACATGCCGACCCACACCAGTAGGGAGGTGCTGATCATCATGGGAAGTCTCACCACATGTGACCCTGGGGACATCAATATCACCATGAAGGTCAGACACTTTTCTTAAGAAAGACTGGTATAAGCTTTTGCCTTGTCACTGAGTTGTCACTTCAGAACCTGCTTGGGGATGCTGAAGGTGACCTGAGCCCAGAGGCCATCACTGAAATGGCTACTGACCGGCAGACGTGGAGAAGGCGTGTGATCGGCCGCTGCGCGACCGACCGATGATGATGATGATGATGTCACTGAGTGAGCCACGCTGGCTGGAGAATAGAGTCTGATATAAATGAATATGTTTCTGTGCTTCTGACACCAAAATGCAACATTGCCTTGTACCAGTATGCTGTAAATGCATTTAAGTTTGCATAGTTTTATTTTCGTGGTAAGAGGAAAATGGAGTGTTCGCGGTGGTTTTAGGTTCGCGGCAGCACTTTAGTCACATTCTGCTGCAGTATTGGACAGTGGTTTTAAGTTTGTGGTAAAACGGTCGCCGCAAAAAACAGCGAACATAAAAGTTTTAAAACCTCCGCAAACATTTCTGCATTTACAGTAAATGTTGGAGCTACCAATGTTTAATTTGATTACCTGGCAGCAGGAATAAAGAGCTGGATGTAAGATTTTTGATGGTTCAATGTTAAATGATATGTTCATTGAATAATACTTTCTTGATAGTGGTTAAATGTAATCTGGAAATGTTGTCTTTTGGTGTCACTGGTGTTATTAGCATTTTAACTAAGCTGGATACAATCTGTGTTTTGATCATGTTTTCAGCACTCATTAACAATCAGACAGTAAAGACTTCTCTGTTTAAGGCAATTGTTGATTTCCTACTTCTTTCCCCATGTATCATAGATGGTGAAAGACTTGAACATCAGGTGTTCAGTGATTGGCCTGGCAGCTGAGGTTCAAGTTTGCAAGAAACTGTGTAGTACGACAAACGGTAAGATACATACTGTAAATGCATTTAAGTTTGCTCGCTTTTTATTTCGTAGCAGAGAAAAAATTGAGTGTTCGTGGTGGTTGTAAGTTTGGGTTTGAGACAGTAGTAGACAAGGGGGTAGGAGAGGGGGGAACTTCGCGGTAGTTTTAAGTTCGCGGTGAAGAGCTTACCGCAAAAAACGCAAACATAAAACCACCACATTTCTACATTTACAGTACCTTGAAACATGTACTTTACACTACTTCTAAGGTTAAAGGATTGTTACTGTTGTTGTACCAAGAAATTGTCACTTAAACGTATTGCATGACTTTTTTTCCCTGAAGGTTTTGATATTCAGAAAAGTGTTATACTGAGCTTGTCATATTTTATTTGATTTCTACTCTAGGAACCTATGGCATTATTTTAGAAGACACACACTTTAAGGACTTGTTATTGGAACACTGCACCCCTCCCCCTGCTACTGTAAGTGTTGTCTGATTCTTAAGGCTATATTGACACCTTTATGACGAATGAATAAATAAGTAATATGCCTCACATCATATTATTCCTTTCTCTATACTGAAAGAATATTCAGTTCATGATACAATATCATATACATCATGCATTGTCTATTCTAGCCAGCATCATAGCATCGTGCAGATTCATAGAATAGTTTGATTTGATTTATTTTGTTTTGTTTTTATACTTATAATGTTGTTGTATATGTTTCACAGTATTGTTGTTTTTTGTCTTTTGTAGGTAAACACTGATTCCTCTCTGATAAAAATGGGTGAGTCTTCACTGTAAACTAGCTAATATTTCCACTGTCAACTCAAGAGTATCAAAAGATGCAAGTCTCTTTGACCTGTGGCATTAATCCAGTTTAAGTGTTTAAAGGAAACCCAAGCAATACTAGAAAGGCCGCCATTTGTCCCTGAGCAAATACAGCATGTTTAGCCATACTCCTCCCCATGCAAGAAGTGTGCTGTCCCAAAATAACACCTGGGCAAATCGAAATATTAACTACAGGTAGAAAGTCAATATTTGCGAGAGCATCATACTTCGCCAATCTCCCTCCCGATGCATAGATTGACTGTTCCAAAATCACCCGTGCAAAACAGTTCTCTCTACAAGTTCTGCGAGACCCCAAGAGCTTCTTACTGCAAAGGCTTGCGTGTGTTCCTGCAATATGACCTCAGGTAAACTAAATAGAACACGTGTTCTTTGGCCAGTAGCAAATAGAACGCAGGGATCCTTAGATAGAACATGGATTCTTTGGCCAGCAGCAAATAGAACATGGAACGGGGATACCACTTTTGGCCTGTTTTTGGTCTGAAATGGGTCCAAAAGTCCCCAAAATGAAGCATTTTGAAGTGATGTACACCAGAATTGTGATTGAAATCCTGTAGGGACATGTTCAAGGCGCCCTTGTACCGAATGTCAGGTCATTTGCTTGTAAAACCAGGCCACAGGAGACCAAAATGTAATTTTTGCCTAAAAATGCCCCAAAAAAACTCCATAAAAATGATTTTCAGGCCTGTTTCGAAAAAATGAAAAAATTGCATGAGGGTATTTGCCTTCTTTACCTCCATGCCAAATTTCAGGTCGGTTGGTTAAAAAATGGCAGAGTTGAATCAATTTGAAGATTTGGCAGAAGAAGGAGAAGAAGAAGAAGAAGAACGTGAACAAAAACAATATGTTGAGCCATACTAGGTATGGCTAAGCATAATTAGGGCCCTGAATTTTGAGAGTCTATTTATTTAGTCATTTCTATACATGATTAGTTCAAACAACACTATCACAATGTATAGCGACGTCCATGCAAAAATGTGCTGTCGTTGTGATGTGAGAACTCACTGAAAATCATCACCAGGGTTTTTGTAGGCTCGTGAAACTAAGGGGATCATTGTACGGCACATTTTTGCATGGTTTGAACATGCTCAAAGTATGAAGTTATTACGCAAATGTGCTAAATGGTGTTAATAAATGTCACTACCATAAAGATTTCAGCATTATTTTATTTTCATTATTTGGGGCACTAATAATATTGCTTTGGTTGCCTTTAAAAGGCTAGATGATCATTTCATAGTATTCTTAACTGTAAATACCTTAGTTGTACAGTTGTCAAGTCACTTGAAGTAGATAGAAGTAGATTAGAGTTGATGAACTAATCATTAAATATACAGAAACATTTGTGAAATTTTATTTTCCAGGTTTCCCTCAGCATAAAATAAGTCAAGACCATGACAGTGTCAAACCCTCTATGTGTATGTGGTAAGTACATGCATATGTTGATTGTTGTTTTCATTTCTTTGTTTCTCATTATGCTAAGATAGTCGTTTGGCACAAAATGTGTATTCGTTATGGGGTTAGGCAACAGGAAGAAGGTTAATATAAAAATGCTGGCTGTTTTCTCAAGGGTAAAAATTTTCTCATTTGGGGAATGGATGTCAAAAAACAACAATATATTTTACTATATTGATATGTGTTCTATGAATGGTTGCCTTGAAATGGTTTCCTTGTGCCAAACTTTGATGTTGCTTGTTGAACTTCTGTAAACTACACAAGCATGCATATCTGTAAACAGTGCCTCCTGTCTGTTTTTCTCTGCGCTGCAGCCACCAGGATACAGAGGCCCAGTCCTTCACTCCATCGGGATACTTCTGTCCACAGGTAAAAAATAGTACAATAATAGCTCATCTGAAGCATTTTCTGAAAATGAAGAGAAGTCAACGTTAAGGCCACACCAATTTGATTTGTTGATTCTCGGATTTTTTTCAGAAAAAAACTGGAGCGACTGGGTGAAGAAGAAAAAAATTTTTTTTGCCAATAGTCTGGGGTGAAGATTAGGGTTTGCATAACATAAAGAATAAGAGGATTATTCAAGTTTCAGCTTTGTATGGCTAATTTTATGCAATGAACCCCTTTCTTTGATCTAGTACTATAATTTCAGTAACAGAATTACCTTTTGCTATGTAATATATGGATTGATATTGAGAAATAGTTTTAATATAGGAAAAATTATAACTTATTCTAAAATGTGACCACACTTTTATTTTTTTATTTTATTTGTATATGTTTATGGAGTATAAGGCAGAAAGCGATTGCTTATATGAAGCCTTCTACTCAACACATACAACAAAGAGACATAATGACATGCATAAATACAAAATGGATAAAAGAAAATTAACAATAGACAGTACAAGTTGGTATCTATCGCTAAATGAATCTTCCTGTACAATGGATGTAAGTATGAACTATGTCGAATATATTACAGTTTTGTAAGTATGAGAGTGAAGTGGAACCGCGTAACAGAATAGAACATAGTGAGTGTCGACCACACTTTTAAGGTATGTAGTAGTAGTATCCAATATATGTGAAAACCTTTATAATCTATTTTGGTGGCTATTGAGTTTTACAACTGAACAAGTAGTAAAATCGTGAGTAAAGATTTGTGAATGAGAATAGTGACCCAATTTTGTTTTTCAAAATGGGAAAAACAGGAGAGGCGATTCCGAGAAGCACCCAAAAAAAAATTGGTGTGGCCTAATGTACACGTGTGTTACCCAGAGCAATATGAACTGTAATAGAACTGCCAAAAAAGTTATAACTCATTTCTGGCCCCATAGAATACCTTCCAGTTTGTTCATGGCATTGTCAACAAGAAGCGGTATCATTTTTTCTCCGTTGACAATGAATTAACAGACCGTTCGGTGTAACATGACCGGCTGCTGCCGCGCCGCGTGCCTGCAAAGCTGGTGTGTTACGCCTAATGGCGGTTATACCGGCTATATAGATACAGATACAGAATCAATCATTTGATGTTTTTTTTGTTCAGTGCCATGCAAAGTACTGTGAGCTGCCTGTGGAATGTAAAATATGTGGTGAGTAATCAAATATATTGTATTACTTTCTACTTATTATTTTTCTTTCCCCTTTAGTCAACAACTTTAGCTCTACTCCAAGGGACAGTTGATCATTTTCACTGTGTGACTGACTCTCTATCATGTTTGATTTATGAATAGTTCTATCAACTCTGACCTGCCACTTCCTGCATTTGACCTTTGAGGTTATCTTCT
Organism: Branchiostoma lanceolatum; assembly: GCA_035149815.1. Classification (NCBI taxonomy): domain Eukaryota; kingdom Metazoa; phylum Chordata; class Leptocardii; order Amphioxiformes; family Branchiostomatidae; genus Branchiostoma; species Branchiostoma lanceolatum. The sequence continues at coordinate 15,413,890 of CM068875.1, read as the reverse complement.
ATCACTTTTGACCCAACTTCTTGTTATATTGAGGTGCCTAGCATTCAAATGTCAATGTGAAGAAGTTGCAGAAGAACGATATCTCCCTCAAAAACGCACACTAATTGAAAACTGAGTGATTGATAGCTGTCAAAGGCACTGTTTACCCCCAAAGAACAAGTCTGAGAGAATGAAATTTATAAAACTAAGTCTCGATGTTGCCATAATTGTTTTCCTTTAGGGTTGACACTAGTATCAGCACCACACCTTGCACGGTCCTACCATCACTTCTTCCCACTGGAAAACTTCCGAGAAGTTCCGTTAGAAGAACTTGACACAGAACTTTCCAGGTACGTTGTACTCTCCATCTAGTTATGTTACTTTATTGCAGACTACTGTTTTGGATTTAGTTAAAAGTTAAAATCCTCCCACACCATAAGGTGTATAGGGCGGTGCCCATCCCTATTTCATAGCCCTGGGGCCACACTGTGGTGCAATCACTGCAGCAGGGGGCTAGTCCACTGGCAGTGGAGTGGGTTTAACTTCCATACTGTTTCACTGTTTTAGATTAATAGAGACAAAATCCTACAGTTTATCATCTGTTTTATATATATTTCTATATGCATCTCTTGAAGTAAAAATGTACTAGATAGATGAAAATGTTGATGATATTTCTACCTTTTTGCTTTCACCAGATTTTGTACTGGGTGTCAGGGACAGCTGAATGGACCTGTGGTAAGTTTTACCATATTTCTAACAAAAATTTTCGACGTTGTAAGGAAATCAAGAAATGTATTGTGTACTTTTATGGACTGTATATTATATCACTTAATGACTGTTATGAATCAGATTGCAGCAAAAATAATGTTGATATGAAATGATAAATTGTAGAGCTGATTTTGGTTCTCTTGAAACCTACTAACTGCATGTGTGTACGTCCAAAACTTTCTTATATCTACATGAATATGTCTATGTGTGTGTGTGTGTCCAAGTTTTCTTCCATGTAAATGTACAATGCACAGGTATATCTGTTTGTGTGTGTGCAATGTAACAGTTGCTCAAGCAACTGGATAAAAGTTGGAAATGGTCAGACGTTTCAGACAGCATCCACCGTCTTTTGGCATTGACTGACTGGTTGCTTAAGTAACTGTTACCTTGGGTATCTTTTCACCTGCATGTCTAACATTCATCAACATTTATTTTGTATCTGTCTAGGTATACTGTTGTACCAGATGTTCACAGCCCTTCTGTATCGACTGTGATCTCTTCATTCACGAAACTCTCCACTCCTGTCCTGGCTGTATCAACAGGAGAATAGGGCCCAACTCATCATAGGTTTGTTTATCCTTACTGTGATTCATTTAAGTGCCCAGCTATTCAGATGCTAGGGCATACTGTAAATGCATTTAAGCTGGCGGTGGGGAGAAAATGGAGTGCTTGCAGTGGTTTTTTGTTTGTGGTTGCAAGAATGTGGTAGGCAGATAATCTCCAAGCAGATCTAACGGTGGCAAGGCAGTATCAAAAGGGCCAACCAGTATTATTATTGGGTAGGCCGACTACTCTCTCTTTGTAGCCAGGGGCTGAATTACGAGGAGCGCACAATTGGCGGGGCTAGATCGCAAGAGTCTGGAGCGGCTGCCATTCGGTGATCTCAATACGACAATTGCTCCATGTGCGGCCATAGGACTGAAGGTTTTGAACCACTCACACCGGGAAGGACCCCTACTCTCCTCGATAAGTGCAGTGTGTTCTTTAACATGCTCGAGGTGTGGCTCTCCTCAAACACGGGACCTCCATTTAACGTCCTATCAAAGGAAACCCACCCTCGCCATCAAAAGATCTGCTTAGAGATTAGTAAGCACTACTAAGCAGACAGAAGGCAAAACTAGCATTTTCACGGTCCGACATGGTTTTAAGATCACAGCGAAGACGTTACGACAAAAACCAGAAAACCACTGCAATCTAAACTGCATTTAAAGTTACACTGAACTAGATGCAGCAATTTTGTATTTACCCTATTTTCTCAATTTTAGTACGCACTTAGCAGAGATTAGAATCTGGTACATGTACATTGCTGTTATTACTCCCTAAGTATTATCTATTCAGCCTTGAATAGTGCCAGGCTTGACAAAAGTTGAAATGTGATATGTGTAACATATTTAGTAGAGAGTAGGGGTCATACATGTTGATTACTATACCACAACTGTAACATGTTTAGCACAAATATGGCGCAACCCCTCAGACCAGACTGTTTTGGTATTTGATGAGAATTCATGTAATCTATTCAGCCGATGTTAAATTCATTTTTAGATTACCATGTTAAAAATAATTTTCTAGCAGTGAATGAAGCTATAGCTAGGTTATTGTCATATATTACTTTCCATATCTGTTACTTACCGGGATGAGAATACAACCCCTCTCAGAAAAGCAGGGGATTGAAAATGTTCAGCATATGGCAACTTCATGTGTGTCTGTAGTACTGCTCTAAAATGCTAGGTGGCGCAGCTGAAGTAGTTATCAAACTGCTGCAAAGAAGTTCAGAACTTCGGAGGAAAACTGCTGAAGTGTCAATACTTTCAGTGGTATATCCTCATTGCAAAAGGCTTCCAAAACAATAAATAGAATTTGAAAGTTATGCTCACCCGTTCTGATTGTTATCCTACCTCACACTTATTTTCTTAGTACTAATCTGGTAAACATTTGAGGCCCAGGCTTCTGGTATTTCATTTAGTGGTACATGTATATAGTCATAAACACAACCATGATGATTACTATTAATTCCAGATCTACAAAATTAGATTAACATGTGTTGCACATATATCCATTTTCCAAAAGACACAAACAGATCAAGATTCTGAAAATGCCCCCACAAGAATCCAATGTTTAGCAGTTTGATGTCTTCTTAGGTGGAAATCATGTAACCTGTAAACAGCTGTAGGTGTATCTGAATTGTTGCCAAATTGTATCAACAGAACTATTTTCTGGGTAAAACAGTCTACTTAAGGCAACACCAATTCAATTTCTTGGTTAACAGAATCTTTAAAAAGATCCTAGATTGGAAAATCAATGTGAAAACAGAATCTCAAAGGAAAGTTTGTACTTTGGTGCACACAGTTTCAAGGAGTGAACAGGGTCAGGTGCAAGTTTTCACCCCAGCCTTCTGTTTTCATGATGTCCTTGAGCCAAGATTAAAATAAAAGATCTGTTAACCAAGAAATTAAATTGGTGTGGCCTAATACACAGCTGTATGGCTGCCATGTTCAAAGCTACAAAATAATTGCTCCTCTCTCCACTTCTCAAAGATTCAGCTTTTCATATTACTTGTTATGGTAGATGTAACTGAAATTTAGTTCTCAGATTTCCATGTCAATAAACTACACTAACAGTTTCCTAACTCTGTGCCAGTGTTGTACTGTATACCCACACATGTGCTGGATGTATTTGAGGCTGTATGGCTGGGTGGATTATTCCCTTGCCTCTCTTCACCTTGTGGGAGGTAAAACCTCTGATATTCGACCAGGGATGATGTGAAACCAAGGAGGTTATATATAACCTTCTTGGTGAAACCCACATTCCTCCCAACCTGGAAACTCTCTTTTAAATTATCCAAACACATTTACCTGAAATTTCACATGCTAGAAATCTCATCTTTACCATCTTTCTGGTAAAGTCTCTAAACTAAAATAGCGGTGGTATTTTCTGGGTGTGTTAGCATTGTTAAAGGCAACCAAAACAATATAAGGGTCCAAAAAATAGAAATAAAAAAATGCTGAAATCTTTATGGTAGTGACATTTACTAACACTGTGTAGCACATTTGCGTAATAACTTCACACTTTAAGCATCCTAAAACCACGCAAAAACGAGCTGTACAGTGATCCACTAAATTTCATGAGCCTACTAAAACAATTTTTAGCGCGCTCTCACATCACAACAACATCATATTTTTGCATCATGGACGTTGCTCATAATGCATTGTGGTAGTGTTGTTTGAACCGGTAATCATGTATAGAAATGACTAAATAAATTGACTTTCAAAACCGATTTTCGGGCCCTAATATCAGGTTTCCTTTAAATTATGAAAACATAGTTACCTGAAATTTCACATGCTAAAAACTTCATCTTTACCATCTTTCTGTAGAGTCTCTAAACTAAAATAGCGGTGGTATTTTCTGGATGGGTTTGTGTTGTTAAGGCTGGTTAGCCATGTGAACATGTGCTAGTTTGGTCATGGCCTAGACACGAGGAACAACACGTTCAGGACCAGGCTGTAATAGCTGTTCCATTCTCCTGACCTTGACTGGAGCTAGGTCAAGATGTTCCAGAGGTAGTGGTGGGGCGAGCCATAGCATGGGGAGGGAAGGTTTGGAGATAAGTCTACAACTGAGCCCCACTTAGAAAGAGTTGATCAGCAATCTAAGTCATATAACGTTTTTGTAACATGGTTCATATGTATCCTTAGGCCACACCAATTTGATTTCTTGGTTAACAGACTTTTTTTTTTTTAAATTCTAGCACAAGGACATCATGAAAACAGAAGGCTGGGGTGAAAACTTGCACCTGACCCTGTTCACTCCCTGAATAGGGGAGACTAAAGGGATTGCGCCTGCGCCCAGACTGCACGATGAGAGACTCCAAGTAAAAAACATGGTTTAAACCATTGAAAATTCTTTTTGGTGGGATTTTTTGTGAAATCTGGGCAATATAGGATAGGCTGTGGTAGGATAGACTCTGTATTTGCTGAATTAGTTGAAATAAATGGTCTTTCTCTACCTTGTGGGGTTTGGCACCCCCCTGATATAGTGGGATGGTCTTCAACTGGGTGTTTGAAGCCTGTAGGGCCTATCCAAGGGCTCTGATTAGGGGGGGTTATCTGGAGAATAGCCGTATAGAATTTGTCAGGGATGAATCTGATGACAGTTGACATAACTGGTTAGTATTTGAGGGTAAGTTATTGTAGTCTGACGTTTTGATTCCTGAGATAATGACACCTTCTTTTTCTTAACTTCCCCATAGGGCTACATGCATTACTGCCATTTATTGTATCCCTTTAGTCTCCCCTATAGGAAATTCACATAGGATAGAGGCAGACCATTTTGGTCCATTTCATGGGGTTTTAGCCTCAGACCCGTTACCTAAGCAATGGTCAGACCTCATTTGGCTCATTTTTATTAATAAATTATCCCATTTTTGTTATTTTTAGCCATTTTTCTGAGTTTTTAACCCCGCCTCCAATCAGTGCCTGGCTGCAGCTAGGCTATGTGTACAAAGGATGGGATTTGAGTATTCTAAAGGTGAATTGAAAGGAGGGGGGGGTCCCTAATGGTGAGGGGGGTCTCATACCAGGTGAATATTGTGTTTTGACCTTGTCAAACTCTTTTTCTATGCTCTATGCCTTGTTTATAGCTGCTTTTTGTGATGGTTTCTACACACTTGTCTTGCTTTTAGGCCTGTCAGGGCCCCTGTATTGACTTTTGTTGTACCTCAAAAGGAAATTCAGGTGCCTACTATAGGGAAAAAAAGTCCCCCCTGTACTGGGGTGACCAAATTCTAACTTTATTTACCTGTTTCTGACAATTTTCCACCTATAATGGGTAACTTGGCCATTCCTAGCCTAACTTGGGAGAGCAGCCCTGACACCTGTTAGGTCATCAACTCCCAGGGGACTGTTTTTGGTCTGAGGTCTTTGATACACAGGATTCTAACTCACAACCCTACCCCGCATTGTGTGATATGATTGACAGCTGTCAATTCTGAAATTGATTTCTCTAATAGGGGAGACTAAAGGGATTGCGCCTGCGCCCAGACTGCACGATGAGAGACTCCAAGTAAAAAACATGGTTTAAACCATTGAAAATTCTTTTTGGTGGGATTTTTTGTGAAATCTGGGCAATATAGGATAGGCTGTGGTAGGATAGACTCTGTATTTGCTGAATTAGTTGAAATAAATGGTCTTTCTCTACCTTGTGGGGTTTGGCACCCCCCTGATATAGTGGGATGGTCTTCAACTGGGTGTTTGAAGCCTGTAGGGCCTATCCAAGGGCTCTGATTAGGGGGGGTTATCTGGAGAATAGCCGTATAGAATTTGTCAGGGATGAATCTGATGACAGTTGACATAACTGGTTAGTATTTGAGGGTAAGTTATTGTAGTCTGATGTTTTGATTCCTGAGATAATGACACCTTCTTTTTCTTAACTTCCCCATAGGGCTACATGCATTACTGCCATTTATTGTATCCCTTTAGTCTCCCCTATAAACTGTGTGCACCAAAGTACAAACTTTCCTCTGAGATTCTGTTTTCCTGTTGATTTTCCAATCTAGCATTTTTTTTAATCCGTTAACCAAGAAATTAAATTGGTGTGGCCTTAGCATACTCAAAAATTAGGAAATGTGGAAGTTTTATAAGTTGTACATGCCCACGTGTGATGGGTTATAAAACATCTGAATTCCGTACCAGAAGTCAAAATGCCCTATGGATCTACAAATACTGAAAATACTGATGCTTTCTTAAAATGTGCTGGAAAAAGGCATTTTTAACATTTCTGTGAATACAAGCATGGATTACAGTAACTGTACTCAGTCTGGTTTTTAGTGATTGTCCATGATTTATTGCCAATTATTGCCTTTATTAGACAAAGATAAATCTATCCTTCATTGTAGAGTGTCTTAAATCTTTCTATCCAGTCCAACAACCCCCAAATACTTCGGTAATCCTCTTTTTAGATTGAGCCTACAAATTTCTACTTCAGAGGTCACCTCTGTAGGCCAGTAAGGTCAGAGAAGTCATTGACCCAGCTAGGTCCAGTTTCATGTTGATGGGAAAGAGAATTAAGGTCTGAAAGTGATCCCAAATGTTCAAAAAAACCTGGCATTTTTACAGGGAAACTTAAGATGGGACATAGATAAAGCACATCCTCTAGGACACTTGACTCCAAAGGTATTAGATATCATATGCTCACGTTTTAGATATTTATTTTGATGTACCATGAAATATATCAGTTAAAGGAAACCAAAGCAATATTAGGGATAAAAAAATGGAAATTAAAAAAAATGCTGAAATCTTTATGGTAGTGACATTTAATAGTACTGTTTAGCACATTTGCGTAATAACTTCATACTTTGAGCATTTCAAAACCGTGCAAAAATGTGCCGGACGATGATCCCTAGTTTCGCGAGCCTACAAAAACTCGCGATGATATTCAGCGAGTTCTCACATCACAACAACGTCGTCTTTTTACATAGATGTATGAAAATGTATAGAAATGATTAAATAGATTGACTTTCAAAATCAGATTTTCAGGCCATGATATTGCTTGGGTTTCCTTTAAAGCACAACCTCTAGGACACTTGGCTCCAAAGGTATTAGATATCATATGCTCACGTTTTAGATATTTATTTTGATGTACCATGAAATATATAAGTTAAAGCACAACCTCTAGGACACTTGACTCCAAATATATTAAATATCATATGCTGACTGCTTAAGATAATACATTTATTTTGATGTACCATGAAATATATCAGTTAAAGCACAACCTCTAGGACACTTGACTCCAAACATATTAAATATCATATACTCACCGCTTTAGATATTTATTTTGATGTACCGTGAAATATATCAGTTAAAGCACAACCTCTAGGACACTTGACTCCAAACATATTAAATATCATATGCTCACCGCTTTAGATAATACACATACATTTATTTTGATGTAGAGTACCATGAAATATATCACTCAAAGCACAACCTCTAGGACACTTAACTCCAAACATATTAGATATCATATACTCACGGTTTAGATATTCATTTTGATGTACCTTGAAATATATCAGTTAAAGCACAACCTCTAGGACACTTGACTCCAAACATATTGAATATCATAAACTCACGCTTAGATATTTTTTTTGATATACCATGAAATATATCAGTTAAAGCACAACCTCCAGGACACTTGACTCCAAACATATTAAATATCATATGCTCAGGCTTTAGATATTCATTTTGATGTACCATGAAATAAATCAGTTAAAGCACAACCTCTAGGACACTCGACTCCAAGCATATTAAATATGATATTCTCACCGCTTTAGATAATACATTTGTTGTGATGTACAGTACCATAAGATATATCAGTTAAACTTAAAGCACAACCTCTAGGACACCTGACTCCAAACATATTAAATATGATATGCTCACCGCTTTAGATAATACATTCATTTTGATGTACCATGAAATATATCAGTTAAAACACAACCTCTAGGACACTTGACTCCAAACATATTAAATATGATATGCTGACTGCTTTTAGATAATCCATATTTCTTTTGATATACCATGAAATGTAAGGTATCTTGTATTACCATGTTTAGTAGAATTGTCATTTCATCATTTTATCTCTTCTGCCCTATAGGTCAAGAAAAACATCCTTGATTAGATTAACTGCCTGTCCAATGAAAATTGTGTAAGTTTCCTAAATCCAAACTTGGACATCGTAGACAGGGCTTGTTTTTTTCTCCAGGGTGTTTTCAGCCTACCGACTATGCCAGGAATTCCCCAGCTGTCTCCATTGCTATGTCTTAGCCACAAACAGCATTTTTGGGGTCACTTCCTCCCCACAAAAGGTCAAAGGTCGGGAGGTGGAGTTTGAGTGATTTTCCCAATTTCTCACATGACTGGTCAGAATTATGGTATCAATAAAGCGGGTAATGGGATCAGTGGGTGAATGGGTTGCGATAAACGCACATGTGCAGACAGGATGACCCCTGTTTATATCACTCATTGTAAGGGAAATGTGGCAGTACAGAGTCTGCTTATACAGAAGTTAGACCCGATTTACACTGGGAAAGTATGTTAACCTTGGAGGTATGTCATGCCAGCCCTAAAAATGCCAGTCGCGCAACGCACAGGGCCGATTCACGCCCAGGAAAAAAGGCGTTGTACACCGAAGTTGTACGTCGTTGTTATGCGTCCAAAAAATCTCCCAGAGTGAATCAGGTCTTAGCCTCCTTCACAGACCTATGGGTGTAAATGTACCAGGAGTGAGGAAACAATCTTCCCTGGCACAAGAGAACCTGGCCCATTTTGAAAGTCGCAAATCATCGCTAAAAAAAAAAAGAACTTTGGTTGCATCTAGAAGACCTGTGAAGGAGGCTATACAATAGTAAGGATGGTCAAGATCAGGGACATACTAGGGGAGGGGGTGAAAGACCAAACTTAATCTTTGTGACTATAATACATGTTTGCAGCAGAAAGTTTACAGTGGATGCTGCGAAAATAAATTTACATAGAAGTTGTAACAGTGGGGTTCAAGTGCCACCAACTGACCAGTGTAACTGGTCCGGACCTTTTAGTCTACTGGTTAGTGTGTTGGGTCATAAGCTGGTCTCCCGGGTTTGGCACAGGTTTGAAACCCGGGAGCCAGGAGACTGTACTACTTGCGTCGTGTTTCAGTGATTCCCACACAAGGGGCGAGTAGTACAGTCTCCTGGTTCCCGGGATTCGAACCCGGGCCGCCAGTCCATGAACCCAACGCACTAACCACATCAGGACCTTTTAGACTGGTCAGTTGATGGCACTTGAACCCCACTGTAACAAAGTGCTTCAAAACGTTAGGAGCACAGTCAGTAAACCAGTGTGCCTTGTTATCTCCATGAAAAATGGAGATATAGTTTTGGGTGTGTCTGTGTGTGTGTTTGTCTGTTTGTTTGTCTGTTTATGTTTCCGCACTACTGTAGTCAGCATAACTCAAGAACCTCTTGATGGATTACGATGATATTTGGTATGTGGGCAGGTGTTGTGAAGCCGAAGTTCAAGGTCAATTTTGGGCCCCCTGGTATGTGACCTTGGTACTGCAGCAGAACTTCAATTTTTGTATCTTTTGACCTGGACGTGCTGTGGTCTTGATTTTTGGGTGGCAGATAGCTTGTGATGTAATAAAGAAGTGGTGTGGGTTTGGGCCCCCTAGCAGCTTCCTCTGGAACTGCAGGAGCGTTTTTGTGAAAATCTTCTAAGGAGAATAACTGAACAAAGGAACAACGGATTTCCATGATATTTAGTATGCAGGTAGCTTAGATAAAGATATAAACAATGAAGTGCAAATTATGCTAATTGGGACTTAATTTGCATAGCTAATGAGGAAAATCTATATTTGCAGTGTTTTCCATTATCAGACTCAAATACATGCAACGTATGTAGTTTATGAAAAGTGGAACATCAAGAGACAACAATTATGCAAATAAATTCCTAATTTGCATAATTAATGCAAAACACCATAATTCATCTAATTGGAAACTTATAGGACTGTCAATGTGATATTTAGTATGCAGGTAGCTTAGACAGAGATATACATAATGTAGTGCAAGTTATGCTAATTGTGACTTAATTTGCATAGCTAATGAGGAAAATCTATATTTGCAGTGTTTTTCATTATCAGACTCAAATACATGTAACATATGTAGTTTATGGAAAGTGGACCATCAACAGATACCAATTATGCAAATAAATTCATAATTTGCATAATCAATGCAAAAACACCATAATTCATCTAATTGGAAAATTATAGGACTGTCAATATTGCAACATGTGTAAGTTAGATAAAGGTGTTTATGACCAAGCATAGATTATGCAAATGTGTAAGTCATTTGCATGGATAGAATTGTTCATGGAGATATGAGGTAGTGGAGCTCTTGTTGTTGAAGGCTTTGTTTAATGTTGTAGCTTTTGTATATAGTGATCATGCCTGTTATAATGCTAACATGTAACGTAATGGTCCAAAACATGGGTTAACTTTGTCCATCCACAGCAGATGCGGTGCAGTGATCATCACTCCCAGGCTCATAACCTTGGTAAAGAATGGTAAAGCCAAAGAGGCCAGAAAGGCTATCTGGTGTCTAGCCTCTTTCACAAGGAGAAACTTCATAAACACACATTTCTGGCATTCTTCTGTTTTACTAGGGCTAAATGTCAAGTAGGTTTATGTGTCAGTACTGGTGTTAAAGGTACACAACTAGTCCTAAGTGAGCTGTATCGTTGACATCCCATGGTTTGTTTCTTTTTCTCTCTCGGCCAAGAATGGTTTAATTATTATAGTACTTCACAGGTGGTTTTGAACTTTGTGTACTACTTATAACTTTTTTCAACACAAAAATAACAACCAAAGACCAGGTTTGAGCATCTTTGAAATAAAAGGCAAAACTAGACATCAAGAAAGTAACAAAGGACATTTTATACTTTGTCGTCCGTAACACAAAGAGAAACGCAAAGCTGAGTCAAAGTTTTTCTTAACTCGCGGACAAATTTTCTCATAGTAAGAATTTCAAGAATGAATAAGAACGACAAATTGAAAAATTAGTCTGATTCTTTCCATGGAAATTCTCACAATAAGAAACACTTTCCTAATTCTCTTAAGCTCAGAAACTATTTCTCAACAACATCTTCAACCTCAAGAATTTCTCGAAATTCAAGTCTAGGTTTATTGTTCTTATTGACTTCAAGATATATTTTTCTTGTTATTCTAAGAAGATATTTGGATATTTCTCTCCCCTTTCTTGAATAATCTTACTTGAAGACAAATTTTCTCAGAAAAATAACTGAAGAAAAAAATTCTTAACTCGTTGACAAAATGTTTTTCTTGAACACAGAAAGTTTTCTTCTAAGAATTTTTTTCTGTGAAACAAGAAAAATAAGAAAAGGTATTTTTGGTAGTGTATTCAAAATGGACATTTTTACAAGTCCATTTTTTTTTCCTTTTTTGGATTCATACTTGTAATTCCATTTGTCCTAGTGTAGCCCAGAAATAGAAATCTCTTGTGCCCCATTAATTTAGCTTCAAGGCCATCTCTATAACCTTGACCTTTCTTGCACCAAAATTCCATAATCTACCCCTGGAATGTCCCTAGTAATGACTTCTTGAAATCGTCCAGCTCTGAAGCCAGACCCTCCGGATTAGAGATTTTATCTTGTTAGCTTTACCTCTGTTGATTGCTAATCTCCCAAATCTCTTCTTACAATGTATTAGAATTAAATCTCAGATCAAAGTCATATATTCACCTCTAAGGAATGAATTATCGCAAAAAATGTTCTAAGGAATAAGTTATCATTAAAAAAAAATGCTTTAACGATGTTTGTGCTCTTCAAAAGAAATTCTGCCTTGATTACAGCATTATCTGTTTACATCAATACACCCCAGGTCCCATAGTTGCCCATGGAATGGGTTTATCTCTGTAAGGCCATGTTGATTTTATTATATGGATGACATCCTCTGGGAACCCAAAAACTGATGCGAACGTGCGAATAAAAAAAGTTTGGCAAAAAAAAATTGGCCTTAATTATGCAATCTATGTTGTCAGGAAGGTTAAAAAAATGACAGCACATAGAGTATGGTATTGTGAATAATAGATTCTTCATTTTCACTTTCTTCACATCTTCTTCTTTGACTTTGGAGGCTGCTTTGTGCCATTTACAGTTAAGTCAAAAACTTTTTTTATTTTAGGAAAAGACAAAAAATGTCTGCGCACGGATGTCATCCATATAATGAAATCAACATGGCCTAAGGAATATTGGAGGTTTAATCTGAGGATGCTGTGTGCTTGTCAGGTTACAAACAAAGGGTGTTCAGACATAGTCTGGATGCCAGCTATGTTGATGTCTCCATTCCATCTCTACTAGATCCCTCTGTGGACTGAAAGAATAGTAAATACTGTAATTCTTGTTTCTTTCACAGTAACTTTATGTTCACTGTTTTCACGGTCACCTCTGTACCATGAACTTATCATCACCGTGAAAAAACTGTTGTTATTATCTATGATTCCTTCACACATCCGTTCTGTAAATCACTTGCCGCCACCGTGAAGTTAAAGTTCAGTGAAAATGTCTATAAAGTTTTTATAATGAAGTGAATTACAGTAGTAGAAATTGCCCAAAATACGGTGGGATATTTTACCAGTGGAGAGAACTGTTGTATGTGGCAGGGCAACCCCTCAAAAATTGACCTCCTTTGCAGACTTCTTGGAGCGGCATTGTTTCTCTGGGGGGGATCAGTGCTAACCCAGAATAAACATGGCCACTCCAAGAAGTCTGCAAAGGAGGTTATCAAAAATGTCCCTCCGATTTTGGCCAAAGAGGTCTGGTAGAGACTACCATTCCTATAGGTGTCCCTGCGATGGGAATGAGTGCAAGTTACAGATGCTATATCCTACCACTAATGGATTCTTACAATATATATATATTTATGTTTAATACCATCCTGAAAGAAGGCTTAACTTTTGACCTGTTTCTTATTAGTTTGCCTTATTAGTTAGATTGCCAGGATTTGTCTGGCTAATATGTAGGATTTGGTCTCAGAAAGTGTCTTCATTTTCATCCCATTTCCAGCGCGCTGATTCAACTTTTACCCACATCTTCATCCCTCCAAGAATCCTTAAAGGTACATCCCTTACCCATGGGAATATAAAAGAACAGGTGAGAATTTTTCTAGATGTTTGAAGATGAAGAGTCAAGGATTCACAAACCCTATGTTAATGTCTGTGGTTTAGTTTATAGAGACTCAGGCATGTCAAACATGTGGAGTTTGGACTTTAGGACAACCCAGAAATTTTGTTAGCGCATTCCTGGTATTCTTTAACAATTTATCTTGGCTGAAAGAGATAACATTTAAACTGCAGTTCAATCAAGGGCTTTAATCTGAAGCAGTCTAAGAGGCCATGTGGTACCTTAAGAAAGAGTATTAGGTGTTACAATTGACGTTAAGAGATGTAGATATAGATGAAAAGGAATCTTTCTGTAGTAAGCACAAGACTTTGCCTTAACTTTCTCCCTGATTGTTCTAACTTGTACTGCTTACTGCACACTAAAACTAGCAGGTCAAAGTTGAAGGTAGATTGTTTTACATATACGATGATACCATGTACATGTAGTATCTTCCCTCACAAGGCTATATGTTCAGTTTGATACTGTTTGTCTGGATTGCCAATGTGAAAGAATACCATACACATCTTACATATGAAAAGAAACTTTTTTTTCAGTATACTTCTTTCTATCACAGAAACTTGTCAATTTATACTGACACACATTTCCAGTACCGGTAATACACAATGAAACCTGTATCTGTATCTATATAGCCGGTATAACCGCCATTAGGCGTAACACACCAGCTTTGCAGGCACGCGGCGCGGCAGCAGCTGGTCATATTACACCGAACGGTCTGTTACACCTAGTCTTTGCATATCTGACTGTAACCGTTCTTTAAAGCTACTTAGTGAAGATGCTCCTACAGTACTTGATGACAACGAGTTCCATTCTACTATGGTTCTCGGGAAATAAGAATTTTTGAACACATCAATTCTTGGCTGATAACTCTGGTACTTAAAAGCATGACTATTTCTAGTCCTCTTCTGAGCTGGCATTAGATACTTATCAGTCGGTACGTCCACAAGTTTATTAGTCATCTTGTACATCATGCAAAGTCTGGACATTGTTCTCCTGTCCTCCAAACCAAAGGCAAATAGTAGTTGACAACCTCAAGCCCACAGTACACACACACGCCGTACCTTCAGAAAAGACGCTGTAGCCACATAGTTTCTGTCTAGAACTTTATTCGAGCCCACGCCGACTAGTTTTCATCTTGTGTGTGGCTTTTTCAAGGATCAGAGCTCGAATGAAACCAAGGATCTGTAAATTGTCCTTGATGAAACAAATACTGGTAAATGTTATGGTCTCATTCCTGTATTACTCCGAGTGGGCAGCCTAAAAGAATCCGTACCCCAAAAAATGAACGGCTGCATGAATGTGTGTGTATATCGGTGGGAAATCCCTTTTAGCCAGCCCAACTTATCTCAAGCGTCAAACTGGTGAAAGCTTGTTTGTAACTGAAGAAATTAACAGGTTAAGTTCGGCAGCCGCGCGCGAGGTCGGAGGTACACATCCCGACATTGTAGGTGATGCGGTTGTGCGTTCTTCAGCTGGAAAGTGCCTTTTTGGGTTTGTAGCTAAGTGCAGTTTGTAATTGCTATAAAAAGAGATTGGATGTAGTGAAACTGTTGGCAATTTTTTTACATGATCTAGGGTAAATGTTCTCAATATAAAATGAATAACATTGGTGCATTTTGTATAGCTTCATTACGAAGACGTAAAGCACGTATTATAACAAGCCTATGGGGCGAAAAAACTCATGAATGAGACCTTATCTATTCCGACTGATCAAGGACATCTTACTTCAATATAACATCCTTGGAACTGATATAGAACAACTCTGCAGTCTAACAGGTGTCCGTTCTGGCTTCCCGCCATACAGACATACTTGTAAACCCCATGCAGATCCGACCCTTTGCTCACCCGGTGTCTGTATTGTCCCCCAGCTGCTATCAGTCAGTGCCAGCCAGCCTGATAGAGCTTTGTTTCCCAGGATTGTGGCTTGTAGTTCTGTTAAACGATGACCTAGTGTTATCGGTGATACCTCCCATTGTGTGTAGAAACATTTCTCTGTAACTGTGGAACTGTACATCAGAGTTAAAGGCCCTGGGAAACTTGGCTGGATTGTTTTTAGGTTGACTGAAGGTGGATTTGGCACATACTAGTAGAGCCTAGCTATCCTAATATGCTATAAAAACAACCAAAGACATTATATGAATTATGATGTCATTGAAATGATGCACATGTGATATATCTGATCTGTACATTTATCTTGGCGATGGAGATTGTGGAATTAACATCTGCTAACATAAGATCACCAGGGTACATAATTCCGCCTCCCTGAAAAGATACGTCCAAACAGATCTCCAACCCAACATCCCCAGTTTACTATAATGCACTCTTGTATATCTAGCATACCTGGGGGTGCTGAACTAGCGGACGCTCAAACACACTGTTTTTCAAAGAGGCAGATTTATGTAACCCAGCGGATTAATGTTGATAGAAGTTAGTATATGTTGGTTGATATTTTCATAGCCCTTTCAGCACGTTTTTGCCACCTTTTCCCAATAGAGAAATGGTGTTCTTTTCTTTCCAACTTGCCTGGGATTAGAACTGTGCACTTGTGGCTCACATCACACCCACATCAAGGCGAGTGGTTATCACAGGAAGCCTGCCTTATCTGTGTGGGAACTCTGGTAGGAGATGAATGAATGATGGGGAGGGATGAGACCAGCTGATAGATAGTGTCAAGGTCGGGTACAGTCGGACTTGAACCCTACTCGGGGACAAACCATCCAACATATCAAACTAGACATGTGGAACGCTTCTCTTCCTAGGGCAACACCAAAATGATTCATTGGTTCTTGGATTTAGAAAAATAATGCTTTATGTATCAACATGAAAACAGACTCTGAGGGAAAGTTTGTACCTTGGTTTATGTCATACCTGGGCCACGAAAACGTTCGATACGGGTGTTCTGCACCGTGTGATAATTTTCCGTATCACATAGGGTTCTAGACTATATTTAGAATGCATTTTGAGCGCACATGGACATGCTATGGTCATGATTTTTGAGTGGTAGATAGCTCTTGGGAGGGAGAGTATGTTGTGTAGGTTTGGGCCACCTAGCAGCTTTTTTTAAACTACAGGAGCCGATTTCGTTTCAAACTTGGAAAGCGAATAAAACACAAGCCGGGGTTGACAGATTGTCATGATATCTGGTATGTAGATAGCTTGAGTGATGATTGACAAGATTGTATACTAATTATGCAAATCAGTAGCTAATTTGCATAATTAATGAGGAAAGTTTACTTTGATTTTATGATTTCCTGTACGCAGGCACAGCCATCCCGAGTTCAGTTTGTTTTAAAGGGTTTGTGACATTTATCAGTTTACCCCTGGGACTCTAACAAAGGGTGTGTACCCAAATTCCCACTTTCCTTCATTATAAAGCCCCCACATCGACTGGAGAATGGAGAAAGGAAGTTTTATCTGATGCGAGTTGACACAAAAGTGGGAGTGGGAAGGAAAACTGTAGTCTAATACTGATAGAAGGTGAAGCTAAACTGTCCCATATGATTAGTAGTGCAGTCATGGCAATACACAGGGCCACACAGCAGTCAGCACTTATTCTACTTCAGGTATGTACACATCGCAGCAGGAATTTTTTAAGCCCCTATCTCACTGGACCCGTGGCACGTTGGCGGCCTCGCTGTGTCCTAAATAGGATTTGTGTTATCCTTCATTATGGGAATATCATGCAAAACGTACAAGTATGACTAAAAAGACAACAAAGCGTAAAAAGGGTTATTTTCTTATTGATGAAATTCGTTCAGCGCGCTGTCAAATCGCCTGGTTGCAGCGATGATGCCAACGTGCCACAGGTCCAGTGAGAGAGGGGCTTTAGATGCCTGGATGTTGTTTAAGTAGGAACAAAACAAGGGATGTAAAAAAGGATATTTGGATGATTTATAGAGGAACTTTATTGCACGACAATTGTACATGGTACAAAGTATGGCAAGAATTCTTAAACATAACACGAAGTAGAAGTATAGAATAAAACTTAACATCCTAATTACTAATACAATACAATACAATTAGGGCTAGCATACGTTTTCGATATAGTGTTATAATCGAGTTGGTTTAATCATTAGTTTCTGTATTTTTTCTAATGTGAAAGCAGTCGTTAAGATATTTACCTATGTTCGCATTGTGGGGATTGTTGCATTCAAATATGTACTCAAAACGGTCTGTAGCATCGAGACTTGTTTTGAGAAGTGTGAATAGCTTATGACGTAAAATATCATATCTAGAGCATTCCATGACAAAGTGAAATTCATCTTCAATTTTCATTGGACAAGATGGGCAAAACCTTTGGTAAGGGGCTACATTATAATATCTGCCCGTCTCTGTTTTCAACTTATGACTACTAATTCTTAACTGAGTTATCGCTTTACGAATATCAACGTTATTTATATCATCAAGATATTTTTCTTGTTCATAACAGTTTTTTGATTTGTTGACAAAGGACAGTTTTGAATTACTTCTAATACGGCTAAACCACTCTTGTATATGTGTATCTTAAAGCCGGGAGCGAAGTTGATATATGCCTATCATCATATAAATCATCATTTCCTATAAGAGAAGTATTGTTTGCCCTGGAATGCCTTTTCTAAATGATAATTTGAGGGGGAGGGGGAGTTATTACTTAAAAGAAACATGATATTACTACCTATGGACATTTGATTGGCAACTGACCCATATCTTTGGTCAAAGGACTAAGGCCATTCACATACATGTAAGTCATATTGGAGGTACCACATGTCTAAAGACAAAAAAATGTTGCAAACTTCCCACAACAGAAAACGAATGGAATATAGTGTACAGCTAGTTTTCCTACTACCGGTTCTGTATTTTCTCTAAACTTGATTAAACTCCATTTACATAAATCCGCCCGGTGAAATATATCCACCTTTCGAAAACAATGGGTTTGAGAGATCTCTAGTGCAGCACTACCCAGTTATGCACAGTTTAGATATACAGGAGTGCATCATACTGGGGGATGTTGGGTTGGAGATCTATTTGGACGTACATGTATCTTTTTTTTTTCCTACATTAAATTTTCAAACACACATCAGTACATAGCACAACAAGACATTTGCAATTTCACAAATATACACTGTTACATATTGTTTAACACAGGGGCCATTCCCACTGGCTTTTTTGGCTAGGGTGTGCTGCCAACAAAACAGTGACATGCATAGCCTCCATTGCAGACTCCTTCCAGGTGTTTTCTTTTTCAAGTTACACCTACATGAAAAAGATGAGAGTCTTGCAACATTTGAAAATGCCTCGAAACATTCATTTGTAATATCCCTCAGTGTATTTGCATGTACAAGGCAGCCTGGCCAGCAATAAGAAAAAAAATATAATAATAAAACTTTAACTTGAAAAAGAAAACAGCCGGAAGGAGTCTGCAACGGAGGCTAGACATGCAGACCTTCTCTTAGAGCTCTTCAGCCTCCTACACCTCTGATGACATGACTCTTGGTGTGGCGGACATTCCTGAGCCAGCAGGGGCGGGTGGGTGTCTGCCAGGTGTCAGGACATGCCTGATTCACAAGGCCAGGTGCGAGCAAGGTTACCACAAGGTCGCACTATTTCATCTGTGACCAGATGGTTTCCTAATCAGACCTGTCGTCCCACTGAGTTGGAAATGTTCAGATGAGGACTTTGTACTCACTATGCAGATGTTGCTGCCTTTTCTAGCATAATTCTACAAAATACAGAGAGAAAAAAATCAAGATACTCTTTTTTCAAGTTTGCTTATACCTAATTTTACAACTCCTGTACTATTAAAATGAAAATGATACTGTAAATGCAAAAATGTTCGCGGTGGTTTTATGTCCGCGGTTTTCGCGGCGACCATTTCATCACAAACTTAAAACCACCGTGAACTTTTTTGTCCAATACTGTAGCAGTTTGTAACTATAGAACTGTTGCGATCTTGAAACCACCGCGAACACTCCATTTCACCTTAGCGTTAAATAAACCACGCGAACTTAAATGCATTTACAGTGGTCTTACAATGTTCGAAAATGCTTTGAAATCTGTAGAACATTCATTTGCAATATCCCTCAGTGAAAAGTCAGACAAAACAAGTCTTTTGTAGGACCCCTTGTGTATTTACATGTACAAGGCAAGGCCTGGCTGGACCTACTATAAAAGCATGTTGTGTTGTGTTGGTCGCCAAGTGTGGCTCAAAAGTTCAATGTTGAAACATAAGTCAAGCAAGAACCGACCACTGTGGAATCGTCCTCTACACATTTACCAGCGCTACGGGACCGAATATGGAAGCGCACCAAGGTCAAGATTACTCCCAATTCTGCTTCTGGAGAATAGATTTGAAATCTAGAGATGGTCTTGCCTATTAGAATATGGGCTGTAGGCCCCAGCTCCGCGGACTCAATCAATAGCAGGTTTTTCTTCCCCGCTGAGCAGTTGCGTAAGACATGCCGACCGATTGTATTATGCAAATACTCCCGTCGGCCTCCCGTCGTCCCTTGCGCGACAGCCGCTCTGAGGAATTCGCCTTCGGGCGCCGTCAGCTTTCGGATAACTTCGGCATCCGCCCACCCGCTTTCGCCAATCTCATCCGCTTTCACCGATATTCCAGTATATATATGGTATATATATATATAGTTCAAACACTCCCTCCAAGGCCTACAGCCTATGATTAAATGTTTCAAATGTACAGTTTGGAATCATGACCACTTTCATCTTTACTTTGTTGATTGATGTGAGAAAAATCATAAATAAACACATTTAGGATCAATTCAGGTCCGCTTCATTCACTTAAATGAGGAAAAGAAGTTCACATCTTTTTTGTTTCATTTCTGCAAATGAAGAATAATGTTGATGAAGGTTAGACATCCAGGTAATAAAGACATGCCAAATGACAGTTATTCAAGCAACTGACGAAAGACAGCGAATGTTGTCTCATTAAATTGTTGAAAAAAATTATCAAAAATCAATTTCAAAAGATACAAATAAAAGCTCCTGTGTATTGAACAAGATCACTATTAGGCTGCACCAAGTAATTTTTATGGATGACGTCCTTTGGAGACCCTAAATCTAATGCGAGAGCGCAAAAAAAAAACAAGAAGGGCCAAAAAAAACAAGATGCCTAGATTTGAAATATAATAGTCGACGACAATTGCAAATGTTAGGACACAAATTGAATGAGAGAACACAGTGTAACAACTAACAATTCTGTTATTCATCATGAAAACAGCAATAATTTGATTAAATCAGTTGAAGTTGAACAGCAGTTATTGTCCTGTCCTGTTTCTTTCCATATCCCACTGCTGTCAGGATCATCCAGTCAGCATTGCCTTTTTTCTACCGCTGACAGGATGATCCTGTCAGCAATGCAGATTTTTCCACTGCTGACAGGATCGTCCTGTCAGCAGTGTATTTTTTTCAACTGCTGACAGGATGATCCTGCCAATAGCTTAGGCGTTTACTTATGCATTTCGCGTTACGAGTTTTACGTTAATCTTAGGATTTGCGGCACTGTCGTAACTCTTAGGTCATAGTTACAGGAAGCGGAATTTCTTGTTTTTTTTTCTGGGAACAGACCAAAATTAATGCGCGCGCGGACGTCATCCATAAAAATCACTTGGTGCAGCCTTATGCATCTTTCACTGAAATATTAGCTTTGTACATTGGATTGTTATGGAGGGGGAACCACTTTTGTAAAAGAAAGGGGCGTGGTCCTGTAATCATCGATGACGCCATCATGATGTCATGAAATTTTGCTTAAATTACCGTCTTGTACAAAGGTACTTGGAGAAAAAAAATTAAGAGCCACACATAACACTTAGGCCACACCAATTTAATTTCTTGGTTAACGGATTTTTATTTTCAAAAAAAAAAAAAATTAATAAAGAAAAATCATGACTTCTGCTTTCATGATTTTTTTTCTAAGTTTTTTTTTTAAATAAAAATCTGTTAACCAAGAAATTAAATTGGTGTGGCCTAAGTAGTATTTTCAAGACCCCCCAAATTTTAAAAGTGCTGCGGCATGCCTGTCTGCCACCTTAGTTTTTGATGGTGCCCAGCAAAAGCTGTAAGGATAAGCAGCCCACAGTAGGTGTAGCACATGTAGAGTCTCTGTCAGCACCTATTGCCCCCATGTGAAGCCTTCTGGCAGCTCCCACAAGGCCGGACTGTAGGAATGTATGGGATAGGTTAGCAGAGAACTCGGTTTAGTTTTTACCTGTGAACAGAAATGCCTGTAGTGTGACACATTAGCTAGAACAACTGCCATATAGTGCTACATACCTAAACCCGTGTTCAGGTCCAGATTCAGATCCAGGGGTTCAGGTTCAGGTCTGGACTTATAAGTCCGGACCTGAACCCATGACATACATGTATGTGTGCTAAAAATATTTTTTTCCTGTCACATGTAAAATTGCAGATTGGCATATATTTCACATGCAATTTGAAACCAATATATGCAAAATTATATACAGTCAGCAGTAAACACAAAGGTTCGGTTATAAACACAAAAACATTGAATGTTTTCATATTTTTCCAGTGCAAATTCAGCAATTTGAGGCAGGTTTAAGATGGTTTAAAACAAAAAGGAAAGTATAAGCAAGAGATTTTTTTCTTCAAGTCCAGACTTGTTTCCAGACGTTTAGGTTTTTTTGGACTTGAACCTAAACGTTAAGTCCAGCCAAGGAGGTTTGCTTGGTCCAGCCCGGATCAGGTCCGGGGTTTAGGTATGTAGCATTACTGCCAGGTAATAAAAATATCTGCGTAGTTATAGTCTCAGGGGTTGTTGAAATGTTCCAAAAGGTGTTTCACAAGACAAAGCCCTGGTTTTATAGAGCAAACTTGGAGACAAAAAAGAAAGAAATAGAACAGGTGTGTGAAATATGTATGCTCTGGTATTGGCAGATAGTGGCTTGGCCACCTGTTTGACAGAATGTTGAAGAACGTCCTTGCTTCTTGGCAGTGATTTTGATTAAGAATTGTTGCAGACTGGTTGTAATCTTAAGATCGTTCAAACACACCTGGCAAGTCTGTCTGTAAGGAGAGTCATTGGCAGGGGTTTTTAAGAGCTCAGATATTGAATAAGACAGAAAAGTTTGAAGCAAAGGAAATGGCACTCATCAACAGCATCTCTTGATCAGAAACAAAATCTTAGTTAAAGCTTTGTTGATGAAGGTTAGACATCCAGGTAATAAGATACACCAAAAAAAGTTACTCAAGCAACTGGATAAAATTTTGAAACAGTCAGACGTTTCAGACAGCATCCGCTATCTTTCGTCAGTGACTAAGGAAAGATCTGGCAGAACTAGGTTAAAGCTCTTTGAAGTCTAGAACTTACAAATGGACATATCGTTTTTACAGTAGCTCAGTTTAGCATTACAGCAAAGTTACTGGCATAATGGGTAAGAGACAGAAAAAGATAGCAGTTTAATCTACATCAGATACTGTTTATAAGAGCCATTGTGAACTGTTCAAACATCGGCACTTTAAAAAGTCAACAGGCCACCACTTCCAAGATCCGAACCAGGTAACAGTATCTCGTACGGATTCTTGTCCCCAAATCTCCACCAGGTAAATAAGCGGTTCACCTGAGCAGGTGACGGACACTCCTACCTGTGTAGACACAAGCAGGTGCAAATTACCCCAGCTGTTGTCAGAGAAAACACCTGGTGTTTGCCGAAGGTCGCCAGGACGATGGAACAGGTGATAACAGGTGGCTTCCAGAACGTCTGTTCAGCTGAAATCTGTGGAGATTCTTTTGTGAAGATTAGAAAAGAGCAAAACATCTATCAATGTACTTCCAGAGGTGGGGTGGTATATACTGTAAATGCATTTAAGTTTGCGTGGTTTTTATTTCGTGGTAGAGAGAGTTTTTCGTGGTGGTTTTAAGTTCGTGTTTGAAACAATAGTAGCGCTACAGTCATAAGTGGGCAAAACATTTTGCGGCGGTTGTAAGTTCGCGCAGAAAGTTCCTTATTGGGCGCTTGTACTTGAGGTCTCTTACCTGAATTACTCCCAAAAAAATGATGGCATAGAAAGCGTGTGTTTAGGTGGATCATAGATTGCCTTTTATCGGCCCCACCTGATATAAAAAGAATTTGAGGTGAAAGCTTGTGTATTACTGTCAGGATTAGGTAGGAAAGTTTTGTCATCCGAGCAATAGGTTGGACGTGTACGCATTTTTCAACGAGTGCTGCGGTCAGGCGCTGGCGGTACAACAGTAGCCTCGTGCGGTTAGCAGTTACTTGCAGTTTAAATTGCGATAAATATCATTGTCTAGGTTAGATTTGGGTGAATCTGTTTTTATTGCATGACGAACATGTGTGCTTCCAATAGAAAGCAAAACATATCCAGAACAGTTGTTCGTTTTCTAGATTTGCAGCCATAAAGTTGCGTATTTTAGCATTGATTCCAATGGGATAGCCTAATCGCTCTTACCTTACATCAATCGTGGATCATTATCTCCATGAAAAAAGGCTTTTTCATGGAGATACTGTTTTGCTTGCGTTTGGTGTTTGTGTGTATGTATGTGTCACCGGACGCTTAAAGTCACCATAACTGTAGAACCTGTACATGGATTGTAATGATATTTGGTATGTGGGTGGGTGTTAGGAGGAGGAAGGTCAAGGTCGATTTTGGGCCCCCTGGCATGTGTGACTAGAACTGCAATGGCGTATTTGTTAAAATCTTCAATGTAGAAGAACTGAAGAGTGGATCGACAGATCGTCATGTTCTTTGGTACACAGGTAGGTTAGACCAAGTTGTACACACTTAAGTGCAAACTATGCAAATGAGACCGAATTTGCATAAGTAAGGAGGTAAATCGTTTGCATGGGTGTCGTCGGATGCTTAAAGTCAGCATAACTGTAGAACGTGTAGATGGATTGTAATGATATTTGGTATGTGGGTATGCGCTGGGAGGAGAATGGTCAAGGTCGATTTTTTCAAGCTGTTCATATGTTTGCTATGCTCTTATATGTAGCAAGTCATTCTAATTCATACTAATAATGGATATGAGTGTATCAATTGCTAATACTCAACACCATAAAAAAAGCTTTTAAGTTGTTGCATATACAGTGTACTTGTTTTAAGTTTCAACATGTTCAATAAGGCATATAATGGCTGTATGATATGGACACTCCACAACTTGAGTTCCAAGTGCTGTAATACAAACCACTAATAGCACTTGAATTGACGACATCAAACAAGAGTAAAGTAATCCACGACCCCAACACTGTTTGATCTTGTGAATGATGGTTACTTAACCCACTTTCAACCGGTCACCCCATATAGGCAGACATCTTTCGATTGATAGTAATTGGTTTATACAATTTATTGCTGTCTTTAGGCCACACCAATTTGATCTGTTGCTTCTCAGATTATTTCAGAAAAAATTGGAGCGAAAGGGCGAAAAAGAAATAAAATGAAATTATTTGCAAATAGTCTGGGGTGAAGATAAGGGTTTACATAACATAAAGAATAAGAGGATTATTCAAATTTCAGCTTTGTATGGCTCGTTTTAATGCAATGCACCCCTTTCTTTTATCTAGTACTATAATTTCAGTAACAAAATGACCTTTTGCCATGTAATATATGGGTTGATATTGAGAAATAGTTTTAATAAATGAAAAATTATAACTTTGATATGATCAATATAACCACACTTTTTAGGTATGTGCAGGCCTTTATAATCTACAGTATTTTGGTGGCTATTGAGTTCTACAACTGAACAAATAGTAAAATTGGGAGTTAGAATTTGTGAATGGGAATAGTGACCCAATTTTTTTTTTTTCAAAATGGGAAAAGCAGGACTCTATCTGCGGCTCGTTAGAGCTATATTGATTAGTTTAAGCCAAGATTTCATTCTAATAGAACTAGAAGAACAGGCAAAAAAGGAAACTTAATCATGGGCAGGTGTGTTGATTTTAAGGGCCTTTCAACAGGCAGAGGCTTGAGTAAACTCACTTCCGTTGATATCGTGGTGTTGGATTTGTAAGTTTTTCTTTTGTGTTGCCATAGGATCAGGCAAGTTTGTACAGGAGGGTTTTACAAATCAAGACACCATGAACTAGTAATTAGATCAATGATCTACATGTATGACCATGCTTTAGCTGGTTTCCAAGATGTGATGGTAGCAAAGAGACATGTAGCAGTAGAACCACCATTGTCAAACATATTCTGAATTTGTTGAGTTGAAAAGAACGACCTCATTCATTTGAAAGGCTCCATATACAGCAGTTATTTGTTACAAGTCTTAAGGCCTCACCAATTTAATTTCTTGGTTAACAGATTTTTTTTTAATTTTAGCACGTGGATATCATTAAAACAGAAGGCTGGGGTGAAAACTTGCACCTGACCCTGTTAACTCCCTGAAATTGTGTGCGCCAAAGTACAAACTTGCCTCTGAGATTCTGTTTTTCTGTTGATTTTCGAATTTCCAATCTAGCGTGTTTTTTTTAATTCCATTAACCAAGAAATTAAAATGGTGTGGCCTAAGGGAGTCACTTTTGGTTCAAACTGTGGCATTGTTAAAAAGTGTGGTTCAAGTGCCACTTACTGACCAGTCTAACTGGTCCAGAGTGGTAAGTGTGTTGGGTTTGTGCACTGGCGGGCCCGGGTTCGATTCCCGGGAGCCAGGAGTACTGATCGCCTTGTGCGTTTCAAGATTTACAACTTTGTTTTGGTTCACTGTGCATGTATTAGTCAACATAAAAGTCAAGGGTAACATGCCGCAAATTCCTGTACACGTTTGTATTCTCGTCTCTTGTCCAAGATTAAAATTACTTGCCTTGATTTAGCCTTTACAACAAGGACATCACTTTGCCTAAACCCACAGTGTTTCCTGTTATTTTGGTGTATGATAAATTAGTAGGCAAAGAAAAGGGCCAATGATTCAAACTGTGGTGTTTATAACCTTGTTTCGGTTCACTGTACATAAATTAGTCAACATAAAAGTCAAGTGTAGCATGCTGCAAATTCCTGTACATGTTTGCATTCTCGTCTTCTCTTGTCCAAGATTAAAATTACTTGCCTTGATTCAGCCTTTACAACAAGGACATCACTTTGCCACAGACCGCAGTATTTCCTGCCCCTGTTATTTTGGTGTGAGATTTAGGCATAGAAAAGGGAAGATAAGCCAGTTAGAGGCTTATCAGTTTCAAAGGCCTTCATGGCTTCTGGCAGTCCAAACTCTGGTCAGCTTTGGCCAACCTTTGAAGATAACCTGCGGTACTCAGTGACAGAGTGGACACTGTTTTTCTTGTGTTTCTTTTCTTTACTTTAAAGGGCAGTCGGGGCGGGAGATGGATTGTGCTTTCATGTGGTCGTTTTTGGATGACTGACTCTTACAAGTCCAAATAGTTACAGGTAATCTTGCAAGATTTAGTCGAGTGCTTTTCTTGTCCGTGGATGTCAAAGAGGTCATTCTGACAGTCTTTTTACTGACCAATGAATCTCTTACTGTGACTCCCTAAGCCCCCGTCACAAATAACAAATTCAGCTCGGCCGACGTGTTGGCAAGCTTCGAATGTGTGGCCAGCGTTCTGTCGATTACGCGGGCTTCGGGCGATATTTAGAAATAAAAGTTGATCCAAATGGTGGCCTTTTACCAGGTTAGTCGATACTGACTTCTTTCGTGTCCAAGAGATGGTACCATCTCATGGGGGATTTTTAGTGTTCGATGGACGTCGCCCGAGATTTTCATTGGAAAATACGGTCGACGCTTGGGCAATTTTGAAATTCGGCGAGCTTCGGGCGATTTACAAAGTCGGCCGATGCTCACATGAATTGTGACGCGCGCTTTAAGAGTCCTGGCATGTAAATTGCAATGATCTCAGTTCAATTATCATAGGTCCAATGGTTTAGTTACAGTTTTGGGTGACTGACTCTAACAAGTCCAAATGGTTACAGGTAAATCTAGCAAGATTTAGTCGAGTGCTTTCCTTGTCCGTGGTCATTCTGACACAGTTTTCTGACCAATGAATCTCCAATTGTCCTTAGGAGTCCTGGTATGTAAATTGAAATCTTAATTCAATGTAATTATCATAGGCCGCATGGTTCTAGTGTTTGCCCAAACAGTGTACCTGTATGTCCATTGAGAGGACAGACAGCAATTGTTTCAAAACAAACATTCCTTTACTCTCCAAGCAGAGGTTTGGCCCCTGCTTGTTTTTGATGTCTTTTTAGCCGTTTTTGTCGGGCTTTCTATTTTATCTCGTTTTCTTAGCTTGGCGACATAAAGAAAACGGGACAAAATAAAAAGTCTGACAAAAACGCCTTGAAAGACGTCAAAAACAAGCGGAAACTCTCTGCTTGGAGAGTAGCATTCCTGTGCTTTAGAAAACAGTCTTTAGTTTTCAATGTTGAGATTCCAATGACTTCTTGTTTTCTATACAACACAGACTACTCTGGAAGTGGGTACCGTACGGAGGAGAGACATCCTGTGAACTGTGAATGACCTGGTCAAGAGAAGCCTGGAGCTGAGCAGCATGGTGTCCGTCCAGTCAGCAGACCAGATCTTTCTTCCTGCAGGGAACCTGTACCTCTGTCTGAGGGGGTCCCTTGTTATGTACCAGACATGTTTCATTTTAGTACTCTCCAAGCAGAGGTTTGGCTCTGGCTGGTTTTTGACGTTTTTGTCAGGCTTTCTATTTTGTCCCATTTTCAAGCTTCAAGTTCAAGGCGATATAAGGAAAACGGGACAAAATAGAAAGCCCGACAAAAACGGCTAAAAACATCTCAAAAACCAGCTGGAGCCATTCCTCTGCTTGGAGAGTATCATTTTAGTTCCTCCTACCGTCACATTTGTGAAGCTAACCGTTTCTTTCCATAAGTCAAAAGCATTTGTCATTAATTAAAACTTGCCCAAAGTGAGCTGATGTAGACAAAGTACACTTCAATACAATATATTGAAATTGAAAATACTTGAGACACTGGTTATCATCAATGTCATGTCTTTTGAATTAGCTTGTAAACCAAGTTGGAAAATCTTCATTCCAAGTATTAAAGTATTTATGCTTTGTTATGTAAAATGGCAATCTCCTATCCTTTCGTGTGTATGTTCTTTTCATTGTAGTCTCAGTTTGTTCTGACAGAATAATGATACATCTTACTGTTATAACATGGACAGTGGCACACCAAGAAAGTTTTATATAGACCTCCTTGGACACACATACATGTTACATGATAATGATTATGGACGGTCGTGCCTGTTGTTTATGTCCAATATTGTCCCCCATGTGTATCATTATAAATAACTTGACCCTCCTCCTGACCCATTTCAATGTGAAGGACCAGTAATCAACAAAGCAGACAAAAGGTTATGTTCAGGAATTTCTTTGGTATGAAAAATGGCCATCATTAAATCAGCCAATGACCTGGAGAAACCCTCGGCTTAATGAACTGTATCCTTTGTTATAATTCAGTGTTGGTCTGAAGGAGGACAGCATTAAC
This sequence comes from Branchiostoma lanceolatum, assembly GCA_035149815.1. NCBI lineage: Eukaryota > Metazoa > Chordata > Leptocardii > Amphioxiformes > Branchiostomatidae > Branchiostoma > Branchiostoma lanceolatum. The sequence goes on along the minus strand of CM068875.1, from coordinate 15,384,992 downwards.
TTGTCAAAGGTACTCTAGGGGGGCTAGTGGCAGTTGACTGACTCAATCTTTTTAGTACCCAAGCAAGCTGGCGTCGCCGTGGCGTAGTGGCAGGATGTTTGGCCCCAGAACCCAGAGATACCGGGTTTGAATCCGAGGTTCCTTGATTTGTCCTGTTGACGTTGTGCCCTTGGGAAAGGCACTTAACACGACTTTCCTCACTTCACTCAGGTGAAAAAGCTTCGGTTAGGGACGTCCCTTGGATAGGACGTTAAATCGAGATCCCGTGTTTAAGGAGAGCCACAACTCAAGCATGTTAAAGAACCCAACACACTTATTGAAAAGAGTAGGGGTCCTTCCCGTTGTGTGTGGATCATATAAATCTGTCTGGATATGCAGCTTGTACTGTACAGTGCAAACCTGGTGTGTTACGCCTTGATGCGGTTTACCGGGTATGCAATACAAACAAATATGTACATGACAACTAGCTTTCTTCTACAGAACTGGAGTCTTACTACACCTGGTAAAAGATTAACACCTGTTTTAGACTTGGCTCCCCTTGAATGTGAACTTCAGAAACTACTTCCACGGACCTTGACAGAAACCTTGTTCCTGCCATAGCCTCTGTTGCAGACTCCCTCCGGCTGTTTTACCATTTCTTATTACATTTTTTTCTTATTGCTGGCCAGGTTTAATAAGAAAGTGGTAAAAGAAAACAGCCAAAGGCAGTCTGCAACAGAGGCTATGGTACTGGGAGGAACAAGGTTTCTGTCAAGGTCGGAGGAAGTAGTTCTTGAAGTTCAACTTCAAGGGGAGCCAAGTCTGAAACAGGTGTTACTCTGTTAAGACACCAGTTCTTGAGAAGACAGTTGTCATGTATAGATTTGTAACAGTGGTGTTCAAGTGCCTCCAACTGACCAGTCTAACTGGTCTAGACATTTTTAGCCTAGTGGTTAAGGCGTGACGCCTGTGATCTGGCTGCCCGGTTTCGGCGTGGGTTCGAATCCCGGGGGCCAGGAGACTGTTTCTACTCGCTTCTTTGTTTCAGATTGCTCAGGTGCTAAAAGGATTGAGTTAGTCAAAGAGAAATATGTATGAGTTCATAATTCTTTGAGATGCTGAGATGGTCAGGATTGAAAATTACTGTACAATGTACTAGTACTTTATTTGTGCAATGGGGCAGATTCAATTTAAAGAAAATTTTCCACTCACAGTGTGGTATTTGAAAGGTCAGTCTTTTTTAATACCAAGGTCACATAGCCAACATCAGACTAGATCTGGCCACACCAATATATTTTTTTGGTTAACAGAATAATAATAAAAAAATTTTAAATGCTATATTGGAAAAACAACATGAAAACATAATCTTAGAGGAATGTTTTTACTTTGGTGCACACAGTTTCAGGGTGTGAACAGGGTCAGGTGTAAGTTTTCACCCCAGCCTTCTGTTTTCATGATTTTTTTGGTGCTGAAATTGAAAATAAAAATCCATTAACCAAGAAATTAAATTGGTGTGGCTTCTGCAACAAATAGAAGGTGGATGGCCCAGGTACACAACTGAGACATACACAGGTCTAAGGCTAGGGTCACATTTCCAAAGTGGCTGGGTAGCTTGCGGTAATGAAAAATACAATATGAAAGACAACAAAACCTATGAACTCCTTTAATACCATGAATTTTGTATATTTTTTTAATGTGCATTTTGAATTCGTTGTTTTCTCAAACAGCCCGGTCAGGCCCCGGCTTGGAAATATGACCATAGCATAATACATACTCTCCAAGCAGGGGACTGGTTCTGGCTGGTTTTTGACGTGTTTTAAGTAGAAAGCCCGACAAAAACGCCTAAAAACACATCAAAAACCAGCAGGAACCACTCCTCTGCTTGGATATGATACAGACAGCAACCAAGAATCATTTAGCCCCACACCCTCCTGCTGAGCTTGCTGTCAGTTAACATGAAGATGTCAAGACAGATTAAAGAAGACAAGATGCTGAGTCTTAAGGTAATATTACCTCTCCCCTGGAGAACAAGGGGAGAGAATTGATTTTCGGAAGAAGAAAACAGTCACAAGGTCAAACTCAAAGTGGTAAGTCAAGGAAAATCCTTGCACTCATTACCTTGTAGATCTCTTCTTACAGTTGGCTGTGTGTTTGTTGCTGCAGCTGCTACATTCATGTTGGAATAGAGTTAGAAATGTTGCAGGTTGGCTGTGCCCTTGTCATGAACTTTAAAGTTTGTAGAGTGTACTAGAGACACTAAGATATTGTGAGGCTATAAAATCGTTGCTTAGAAGTTCGATGAAGAATACAGAGCAAGACTGCATCCTGATTGGGTGAGCATCATTCCCAGATTTACGGGGCTTGCTTGGAACTTTCTTATAAATTTATCCCCAAAATTAAGGCTATGTATAAAAATGAGTATACATTTTCATTGCAACAAGTCAAAAGTACATGGAGCTAAATCTTTTTCTATATATAAGACTTATAGTAATCCATATGAAAGAAAACTTTGAAGTGATAGTAGAGTAGCCTGTAAGATCAGAAAATCAGCAGAATAGAAGGAACTATCGCATTCTTACAAAGCTTGGGCACCATCTTGGCAGCTTGATTGAATCTTGACATCAGTGGAATCTAAAGAAAAATATAATTTGATGACCAGGATCAGGAAAACATTTCCTTGTTTATTACTAAGACAAACAGTAGATAAGAATTCTATTGGGCATAAAACAGTCACAAACAAGGATGTCCTGTTTAGGGTAGAACTGGTGTGAGGATGGGATGAGAAAGGACAGGTCAATACAAATGTGTCTGGTGAAAGGGTAAAATATCCCGTGTGTCTAGCTGAGCAAATTTATACCTGTGGTGTGTCAGACAATACTGACTGGGTGGAAACTATCTTGTGAATACTATTATCATCCTAAACGAAGGCAATAAAAAAAGCTGATGCACACAAGTAGATAGGTTATTACGTCCACATAACAAAGTTTCATAATATGGTGTCTACTTGATATATGATCACAGTTAAATGCTTCGCTTCCAGTATGGAAAAAAGGCGCCCCACCGACAGTTGACGGGCTATTTTGGGCCAGACCCGCCCCACGGTGAGTTTTACTCAGATTTAGATTCAACGCGGGACCCGGTAACATAATTTATAATCACAGTTAGTGCTTCGGACAAAGGAGCCCCGCCGGGTAGTTCACGCGCTGTTTGGGGCACTTTCGAGCGTGAGTTTTACTCGGACTTAAATTCAACGCGGGACCCGGTAACAACAAATAGACGCCGTGAGATAATCGTGCGAGCACCGGAAGGTACCGCCCGGTACCCGGGCTGGGACAAATTTCTGACTTCGGGGCCCGGCCGGGACCGCACCCCTATGGGCACCGGTGCAATTGGGACCGGTACCGAAGCGTTAGTTGTCAAGTTCTGCAGTCACCATTTCCTTTCCCTCCTGGTGATTTAGTTTGGGTCCAGTTTTCACTGGTCAGTGGTGTTTGATGATGATTAGCAGCTTTGGGTGGTGCAGACAGTTTATCCGACTCTCCCTGAGAAATTTCCCATGTCTGGACGTACGTTAATAAGCACCTACTGGAGTGACCACTTGGATGGCTGCACTGTGACGCTATCAAGAGATGCATGCCAGGCCTGCACAGTCTGTTTTGATGTATCAGCCCAAGAAGCCTAAACTAAGTCTGTGTAATTAGATATCTACTGAAACACTGAACTGCTATTAAAGTCTCCGTTCACCATTGTCAATCGTGTAGTGCGACTAGATAGGACTATTCTAGCCTCTACCAGGCCCCCCGGATGGCTGGAAAAATAGTAGAAATTGGCCAAATAGAGAGAATAGTATGCTAAGGGCGTCGGCTACGGAGAGAGGGTCCAATATGCCTGGTCGCAAACTGTAACAATTCTTACCATGCATATGCCACCTGTGGAGCCTTGTAAAGGCTAGGACCATTCCATTAAAACATTGTGGAGGGGCTCCTTTCGGTTAGATTGCTACATGACCTTATCAAGAATCCTCCTAAAATGTACTACCACCACCTCGTTTTTGAATGAAATGTTCCTAAACTCCTTTTCTGTCATCATTTGGCTGGACAACCAATCAACTGCTGTATTGTAAACTCAATTAGTTTGAAGACCATTAGATCATCATGAACCGAGCTTTATGATAGTGGGAAGTTCAAGAGATCATTACAGCCCATGGGCACTTCCCCTCAGCCAATGAGAACTGTTCATCTACCATCTTTAGTGTGGGACTGTGAGACTATTTCATGCAAATGAGGGAAAAAAACAGTGGTGATATCAGCCAATCACAGATGACCCGGTCATCTCACTACCCCGTGCCCATCACCTGCCCAGGACCTGTCAGCATCCCACCACCCTCACAGGAGGAGACACGTCAGTTCCTGTTACAAGCGTCTGAGACTGAACGCTGTGTTTTGTATAATCCCGAAACATCACGAAGTGATGGTGAAAGTTTCAACTATCATCAACACATCGTAGACCATATCTAGCCTCTACCAGGCTCCACAGGTGGCTGGAAAATCGTAGAAATTGGTCAAAATAGACGGATAATATGCCAGAGACGTTACAGAAGTTACAGATTGTGACCTCTAGATTGGATATTGGACCCTCTCTCCGTAGCCGACTCCCTTAGCATACTATTCACTCTATTTGGCCAATTTCTGCCGTTTTTCCAGCCATCCGCGGGGCCTAGTAGATGTTAGACTTGCACTGAGTACTTAAACGACTCATGTTGATGAAGGCTCAAACGTAGAATATGATCCTTTGGCTAAATCTTGCTCAAAGCGAACGCCTTCCGGTATGGACCACCCAATGGCGTTACCTGTTAAAGCCGCCCCAACGAAGATGAATGCATCTTTGTACTTCATTGACCCCACTTTGATGGAAACACCGTGTAAAACAAATGGACTTTTGTTGGTATTTCTATTGGAGTTCTCGGGAAACCCGTACCTAACCCTCTTGACCTCGTAGGTAAACTGAAGTATCATGGGGATATCAAAATGGGTGTTGTGGCGCAGACCTTGTGTTCGCTGGAGAAATTCCTAGACAATTAGTCATAGTTTTTGCCACAGTGGTTGAGCTTCGCGTGCCTTACAAACGTTACAAACATCGGATGATTACCTTAGGGAAATTGTAAGGGAGGTGCAACGAAATAATAGCCTGAAAAGCAGTCGTTTTTGGTTGTTCTCTTAGGCCATGTTGATTTGATTGTATGGATAACATTCTCTGCGGACCCCAAAACTTATGCGAGCGCGCGAATAAAAAAGGTTTTGCAAAAACAAAAGTTACCTTTATTATGAAATCTACGTTGTCAGGAAGGATGAACTAAACAAAACACACAGAGTATGGTATACCGAATAATGGATTTTTTTCTTCATTTTTGTTCTTTCACATCTTCTACTTTGACCTTGGGATTGACTTTGGTATTCTACGACATTAGCATCCGTTTTCCAAGATATTTTGTTGCAATTTACAGCATATATTTTCTAGTTTTGTAGCTGCTTTGTGTGATTTACAGTATAGATACATATGGCTGAAATCGTTTTTCATACGGACGAAAGTTTAAAAATGCGCGCGGATGTCATCCATATACTCAGTAATTAAATCAACATGACCTTACCTGACGACGGTGCGTGCTCCGATGCTAATTTTTGCTCTCCTCCCAAATTTCTGCAGTTGTCATCCTAAATATGGATCAGCCTCGTTACTCTTATGGTTACCTACTGTCTAATCTTCAAGGTGAACATTCAAGGTCAACACCTGACGACGGTGCGTGCTCCGATGCTAATTTTTGCTCTCCTCCCAAATTTCTGCAGTTGTCATCCTAAATATGGATCAGCCTCGTTACTCTTATGGTTACCTACTGTCTGATCTTCAAGGTGAACATTCAAGGTCAACACCTGACGACGGTGCGTGCTCCGATGCTAATTTTTGCTCTCCTCCTAAAATTCTCCAGTTGTCTTCCTAAATATGGATCAGCCTCATTACTCTTACGGCTACATACTGGGTAATCTTCAAGGTGAACATTCAAGGTCAACATAAACCAAAGCCACGTTTCTCTTACCGCAGACAGATGATCAAAATAACAAGACTATCCGGTCTTCTTCGACACTGCTTTGGTCAAAACATCCTCCAAGGACTCTCCTCAGGTCTTGACTCTTGTCCCTCCCTTTAACTTCTCGCCCGAAGAGGTCAAAATGAGAGCGGGATTTCTCTTATCTACTGAGGCGCTACTTGAGATTGTTGTGAAGGATTCTCCCGTGTCTTTCGTCAGCTGGGCAGGAGGTCTTGGCGATGCTGACATCTTGCTTGCAAACACTTGTCTGGAGAGGTCCAGAGGAGCTCGGGGAGAGGTCAGTGCTTGAGGGGGGGAGGGTGGAGTGGACCTGTTGAAGTCATCGCTTGTTTCTAACCCGCAAAGTACTTCAGCAGGACTCAGAGGATTCCCAGAGAGCAGGACCAGTGGTGACATAAGCCGTGTTGGGTGAATGGGGTGTACATTGTGCAGTACTGAAGGCATTGTCCAGTGGCCGTCTAGAAATCCTCTCTGTCTACATCCTACATCAGTATCGCACATAGATGGTCATAAATGGATGCTATAAATTACTGTAAATGCAGAAATATTCGCGGTGGTTTTATGTTCGCGGTTTTCGCGGCGACCGTTTCCCGCGAACTTAAAACCACCGCAAACAGTTTTGTCCAATACTGTACCAGAATGTGACTATAGCACTGCCGCAAACTTAAAACCACCGCGAACTCTCTATTATTTTCCCTTTAGCGCGAAATAAAAACCACGCGAACTTAGATGCATTTACAGTAACTGCTAAGGTCAGGTGCAGGCCTCTTGCTCCTCTAACGGCCAGGTAGCACGGTCCTATTGGATACTTCCTAAAAAGAGTGGGGCATGCCCCGGCGTGCGATGGACCAAACCTTACAGTCGGTACAGGATACAAATTCTTCAGCAAATACAGTAGAATCCACTTAATTGCACAACGGATTAACGCACACTCCATTTAATTGCACCGAATCCCCGAATCCCAAACTACTGTACTACTAGAGCCTCAAAACCAGAGACTGAAAGACACTCTTTCAGCCCTGACGGAAGGTGGGGCACGATATCGGAAAACTCTATGTAGACGTCGATCATGTGGTTTTTATCAATCCAATTAAATTCAAACTTTATTGCACAACAAATCACAGATACAATGTGTGGCAAGTTTATCTGAGTGTGCTAGATCCACAGTTGCTGAAGAAAGGTTGATGATGGGAAATGATAAACTACCGGCAGAAATGTGCTACCTCGCTATCACCATTGCGGGATTTGCGGTTTATCTCCTGTAGAACTATAGAAGGTACATGTAGATGTGAGGAGATAGCCTTGGGATGTTTACGTCCCAGGTACGTCAGAGGTGATCTCACCGCTATAAATCCTAGTATTCCTACCCGCACCCTGCGACGTGATCCGGACTTATCTTGTGTCTTGGCTTAGCGTTGATGCAGGGATGACACAGGGTTATCGCTGAAAGAAAAGGTTTCCAACTCTCCATGCTGGAAGAATTAGAAGGGGATGAATGCCACGTGCACATTGGAGGAAGAAAGTTTTTTCAGAGGATCTAGGACACGACGGAAAGTGTCTAAAAAAGCCATAGGCCCAACCCGTGATGGTACACGACTACCACACTACCATCTACCATTACGCCACATATAAGTACTTGTAAAGTTACATAATGCAAAATAAATCAAGCAACTAGATTAATTTTCTTAATAGTCAGACGTATCAGATAGCATTCACTATTTTTCATCAGTGACTGAGAATGGCTAATTGCAAGAATACAAGGAAATGAGATAATGGTAATAATAAGGTATAGTACACAATAATGAAATAAACACAAAGTAAAATGAACGTCGTCAACTAGCGCTACTTCTAATCTAAACAGTTGTCATTGGGTTTGATTTTTTTGTTGTGATCAGTGGAATATGAAATTCCCCACGTTTTGGGAGATATCTGCATTGGCTGGTGTTAACAGAAAGACAGTTTTTGTAGGTCTGTGCGACGTACAAAACTGGGGACAATAATAGATGGGCGTGCGTCATAATATGCTGTGTGCTGTCTTACCTTCAAAAATAGATTTTGAAATGTGGGAAGGGAAATAGAAAACGAACTCTCAAAGTGGATTAGGAACTGCACACCCACTCATATATATACATAACATCACTATATGACCCCATCCCTGTCCTTAATTTCCGTCCTACTCACCGTACCGGAAACAAAGTAACAGTGGTGGGAAACACGACCCCACCTTTGCCCTTCAGCGGGAAGAACTATCTATTTTAGGTGGGGGAAAAACAGGGTCAATTTCAGTACTTCAAACGAGGTCACCGAATGGTTAAACGTAGTTTCTACCAGACTAACTACGTCAGCTTTAGGGAGGATATTTGCCAGGGAAGTACAGTTGGCCATCAGACGGTTTCATTTGCAAGCTTCGCGGGGGGAATATATAGTCTCTACCAGACTAACTACGACGGCTATAGGGAGAATATTTGCCAGGGAAGTTTGGCCACCAGAGGGTTTCATTTGCAAGCGCAGTTTATATATACATGTACCTCACCATGGACTGACTACTGATCTCTACTGGCCAACTATTTTTTTGCCGAATTCTGCGATCCATACCCCCGTAGGAAGGCCTGGTGGAGGCTATGCCGGGTTAGGCGTGTGGCTTGTCATAGAAAGATCAAGAACACTTTGAAACCGTTATGTATGTATAAAGTAAAGTAAAGTGTGTGTAAAGTGTGTCACTACAGGCTCCTAACGTAAAGCTTGGTTATGTAGTGAGACATGTGGCTTGTCGTGGCCTAGGAAAGATCTAGAACACTTTGAAACCGTTAGGTATGTATAAAGTAAAGTAAAGTGTGTGTAAAGTTGGTCACTACAGGCTCGTAACGTAAAGCTTGGTTATGTAGTGAGACATGTGGCTTGTCGTAGCTTAGGAAAGATCTAGAACACTTTGAAACCGTTATATATGTATAAGGTAGAGTGTGTGTTAAGTTGGTCACTACAGGCTCCTAACGTAAAGCGCGGTTATGTAGTGAGACATGTGGCTTGTCGTGGCTTAGGAAAGATCTAGAACACTTTGAAACCGTTATGTATGTATAAAGTAAAGTAAAGTGTGTGTAAAGTGTGTCACTACAGGCTCCTAACGTAAAGCTTGGTTATGTAGTGAGACATGTGGCTTGTCGTGGCCTAGGAAAGATCTAGAACACTTTGAAACCGTTAGGTATGTATAAAGTAAAGTAAAGTGTGTGTAAAGTTGGTCACTACAGGCTCGTAACGTAAAGCTTGGTTATGTAGTGAGACATGTGGCTTGTCGTAGCTTAGGAAAGATCTAGAACACTTTGAAACCGTTATATATGTATAAGGTAGAGTGTGTGTTAAGTTGGTCACTACAGGCTCCTAACGTAAAGCGCGGTTATGTAGTGAGACATGTGGCTTGTCGTGGCTTAGGAAAGATCTAGAACACTTTGAAACCGTTATGTATGTATAAAGTAAAGTAAAGTGTGTGTAAAGTCGGTCACTACAGGCTCCTAACGTAAAACGCGTGGTTATGTAGTGAGACATGTGGCTTGTCGTGGCTTTGCAAAGATCTAGAACACTTTGATGAACGCGTTACGTATACTTGTAGTAAAGTGTGTGTAATATCGGTCACTACAGGGTCCCAACGTAAAGCTGTTTGTAGCGATCTATTCGCCACACGGCGTCTTTTCCCTGGAAGTCCACACGCGATCCCGCCAACCGAGTTGACACCTGGTTTTGATCTACAGTAGCGGCAACACTCCCTCTCCTGTTTCTGCCGTCTGTGTGGAATGATTTTTGTCAAGCGTTTGTCTTTTTGGGGGGAGTCTTGGTTCAGAGGTCCAGACGGCAGGCAATCTTGTGGGTAATAACTTTTCTCTGAGTATTCTGCAGGGTAACCAGGGATCAAGATCGTGTCGTAGATCTTTTGAAAACGGTCTCGTTCCCAGGTCAGCTACTGCGAAGAGGCGATATGCGTGCACCAGAGACAGCCATGGTAAAACGCAAATTTTAGTTGCAGTAATTATGTTATTCAAAAATGAGTTCAAACTCACGTGTTATACCATCAAACAAGTCTACAGAAACTTCCCTTTCAGTTTCAACTGTTCTCTAGCTAAAATTCTCGGAAAGGGCGTCTTAGGGGAAATCAAGCCTAATCTAACGACTTTGACTTTGGAGAACCCCCCTTTCTAGAAAGAGAAATGTTAGATAGTTCTCTGGCTTTTAATGAAACCTGACATCTAGCCCCGTCGTATCACTTGACAGAGAAGTTGTATATCAGTAGAGAAACGATCCACTAATTGGAAACACTGGTGGGAAAAGAAGAAGAAACGATCGAGGTGTCATCTGACGTCTTGGCACTTTACACCTGTTTCTGAGATGCCCAAACAAAAGTCTTGACTTCAGCGAGTGAAAAGGGACCATTCTTGAAACGTCTGCATCTTGGATATGTATTGAAAATTGATACCAAACGACAAATTCAAACGATTGACCAATGTGACATCGCGTGTCAGTCGATCACATCTCTTTTATGTTATGTGGAATCCTATTGGCTGACTGAGAACTTACGTCACAACACGAAGATGTCAAGTGTAAAGGGCACCCCGTCCATTCCACAAGCGCCCCTTTGACACTTAGAGCGAAAGGGGAAGTTCAAGGTCAAATGTAAATCGTCTCACAGCACTGAACTTGGCGCCATCTTGATCAGAAAATGCTTTCAGTTGACAGAAATGTTAAGTGTTGTTTGTAAGCGTTGCATGTAATTTTAAAATAACACCAAAAAGTGCATCAGAACGATTGTCGTAATATCGAGTTTTATCTGCAAGTTCTTGCCCGAGGGCTTATTGCAACATGAAACTATACATAGAAAATGTATACAGAGAGTGAAAGTTAACAATGGTGACAAGGGGAACAAGTGACTATTCTAAGAACTGCTACGGAATACAATCTAAGCTTTTTGGATTTGACTTCTTCTTTGGAAGCAGTGGAAGACGAAGTGTCCCACCGTCAAGTTTGTCTGCAATGAGTGGGTTTTGAGATGTTAACAGGGTTCTAGTCTTCTTTTCGTCAGTAAACGTTTGGAAATTGTGGTAAGTTTTGGTGCCTTTTTTAACTTTAATATCAACGGTGACAAATGTATACGTACAGTTACTACAGTAACAAAAGCGACATATCAGAGCTAACGATGATATTCTAGGATAGCTAGATATTGATAACAGGTATGACAGTACTGGTACAGATACATATATGAGCGAATATGAGATTTGAAAAATGCATGTCGATAGGCACGTATCCTCGTTGGAACAACTCTCGTCCATTTTCTACCCCGTTTTATCGAAAACAGGTGGCCTGGTCAGTTTGTCACCGCAGACGACACTTCCCCACCCACGTCACGTCGCCATGGCAACCGTATCGTCGTGACAATCATTGCAGACAGGTCAGAAAATAAAAACGGCGTTTTCCACGGAAGCTTTTGAATGTTACTCTTTAACTGTTATCTTTTCTCAGATAACCCCACAGTTTCTTTAAATATCAGAATCGACCCACGCTCATGGGAAAGTGGGTGGGAGTACAGTTCCGTTTGCTTTTGTAGATTGGAAAACCAAACAGTGTCTCCGTAATAGAACCGTAGGCGTAACTCAAATTTATTTGGATTGCAGATTGTTATCCACTGAACACAAATGCAGTGAACAAGAGGTCGATCAGTAAAAACAAGGACATAATAATGCCCTTGATAAAAACTAACGTTTGTGATATACCTTTGCCAAACATCTGAGGAAGTTACGAAAGTCAGTAATTGAAGAAAAGGGAAGAGAAAAAAGAAATCTTACATGCCCACTTCGTCGAAATGACCATGTTTTTCACGATTGCGTTTCCAAACATCGGAGAAAGAAACGAAATTCAATAACTGAAAAACGTTAGAGGAAAGGAAATCTTACATGTCCACCTCGTCGAAATGACCATGTTTTGCGCTATTGTGTTTCCAATGAGGTTTGATCAGATTTTAAAACTCCTTGGTGTTTCCATAAAACATCGGAAGAAAAAACAAAATTCAGTAATTGAAACAAGTTAGAAGAAAAGAAATCTTACATACCCACCTCTGATCGTCGAAATGGCCATGTTTTGCACTATCGTGTTTCCAATGAGGTTTTATCAGATTTTAAACCTCCTTGGTGTTTCTAAACATCGGAAGAAAAACCAAAATTCAGTAATTGAAAAAAGGACGAAGAAAAGAAATCTTACATGCCCACCTCGTCGAAATGACCATGTTTTGCACTATTGTGTTCCTATAATAGACTTCTATAGACCACCCCGCATGTAGCGGTGACCGTGACTGATCCTATCTTCACCACCTTTGTTTGGCACACAAAAGCGGCCATCCGCGTTCACCCACCGTGAGATTTGAAGTCACTCCCGTGTCACAGATACTTGGCTTTTTATCGCTTGATCCTTCGCTGGCGGTCCCCAGAAGGTGCGAAATGGAAGAAAATGGAACGAAATGGAACGAAATGGAACAGCGGCGGATCTCTTTTCACGCGACGCCCCCATTTTCAGGGAAGAAATAGCCACACAAAAGCGGCAAAAACATTAGTATTTAATATTATCAAATAGAGTCAATCAAGAAATAAAACACGTTATATTTTTTATTTACAACTCACTTCTGTATTCAAAATGCTTCCTGTTCCGGTCTACTGTGAATGTTACAACGTTCCTTATATTTCGCTATCTACTGGTATTTCATTTCATAATGTTACATAATGTTGTTTCAGTCCGTTCCATTTCGTTCCATTTCGGACTTTGTAGGGACCCATGGCTGGCTACACACAAGGTAGCAACACTGCAGGTGTCACGGCATACCTGAGAGTCTAAGAAAAGCTTCTGGAAAGCGCTTTGTTTTTCTTGTGTCAGAGTTCGCTTTCTCAAGTCACAAAAGAACACAATGTCTAAGGATATAGTGTAGCTCAACTACATTCCGACTGGTCTGAGCTCAAGTGCAGTGGTTACTTGCTAATGCGACCAGCTGTCAAAGTGTCCTGTGTGACTGTCTGTAGTTTATATTTACCGACTACGAGTCAATATTGCGACGAAAGCAGATGGTGTTGTCTATTTGCTCTTAGAGTGTTTGTGTGTGCTTCTAAGTATGTGTTTGTGTGTTTATGTGTCACAGTTGTGTGTGTGTGACAGTGTGTGTGTGTGTGTATGTGTGTGTGTGTGTGTGTGTGTGTATGTGTGTGTATGTGTGCCTGTCTATGTGTGTGTGTATGTGTGTGTCTCAGTGACAGTGTGCGTGTGTCTGTCTGTCTGTCTATGTGTGTGTGTGTATGTGTATGTGTCAGTCTCACAGTGACAGTGAGTGTGTATGCGCGCGTCCGTCTGTCTGTCTGTGTGTGTGTGTGTGCGCGCGCGCGTGTGTGTCAGTCTCACAGTGACAGTGTGTGTGTATGCGCGCGTCTGTCTGTCAGTCTATGTGTGTGCGTGTGTGTGTGTGTCAGTCTCACAGTGACAGTGTATGTGTATGTGCGCGTCTGTCTGTCTGTCTATGTGTGTGTGTGTGTCAGTGTGTGTGTGTGTGTGTGTATGTCTGTGATATTTGATAAACATGACTCGTTTCATCCCATGTCCTATACACGTACTTTGCAAAATATTAACATCAATAAACATCTTTATTTGCATATCAGTTCATAGTTCGTGGTTAAAACCTGCTGTTCGGCAAATCTTGCTCAGAGTCACTGACGAAAAGTAGTGGATGCTACTTGAAACGTCTGACTGTTTGCAAAATTATATCCAGTTGCTTGAGTAACTGTTTCTTGGGTATAAACATCAATGTCATCGCCCTGATGGCCCCGATTTCCCTTTGTGATTTTCACATTTTGCTCCTCTAACATCATTTCCTGTCTCTTTATAAATACGTCTAGATACGCCCTCCGTCTACTGTCGCCTAGACTGTACGGTATGTTACAACAAGGAGGTTTGAAAGGGACATCAGACACATACAGGAAAACGCCTTGACGTTCCAAAAAAAACTCGAGACGGTTCGTCATATAGCTTTTAAAAGACGCAAAGTGCTGGTTCGCCGCATGAATTACACTCTTTTCCTGTTCGCGGTTACCTGTTGTTTCAGTGCGGGTTTTGCCGCTTCGGTATTTTGTACTGTAAACAGGCTCGTTCACCGCTGAGGATATTGTCACATATAACTGTGGTTTCCTGATGGTCGACTTTTCCTTTTTACATGTGTATACCATTATACTATATACCATATAGGAGTATATACCATATCTCCGGACGAGCGCATTGTTGACTGTGTTCCCATGAAATGCCTTCAAGCTTTAACACTTCTAGAGTCCATTCCAAGTCACCAAGAGGGTTTTTAGATAACATTTGTAATTAGTTTAAATCATTTTGAATAAAAGAATAGGAAAATTTGAATTTATTTGAATCTAATTAGATATTTTGGAAACATTATAGCAAAATGGTAGAATACTGTTACCGTTATTTAGAAACTATTAGAAATATCATATTCTACATCATTAATATTTCCAAACCGGGCAAGTTGAAAGGAGATTAAAAATATCTCCCTCTATTTTCAGATTAGATGAGACGTCAGGAAAAACCTAAGTTCTAATTTGTGGAAGAATGATAGAGAACATTCCTAAGGCGTGTGGCAAATTATGGCGTGTCCAGAGCGCTAAGTGTATTGTCTCACACCTGCCGACAGGTGTTTACTTTATTGGTGTCAAGTGCGAACAGTTCCCGCCAGACATGACGTCACTCCTGATCCGCTGTGGGTCCTGGAGCCGTGGGAAGCCTATAGCCTCCGTTGCAGGCCTCCCCACGGTGATTTTAAACTTATCGGGGCAAGTTTCTTTGGATGGACCGTATCTGCTTGGGGACCGATTGTGCCCATACGGCGGTTACAGGCTGTCAAGCAGATAAGGGGCCCCAAGCAGATACGGTCCTAAAGCAGATACGGTTCCCCCAGCGGCCCAGGCAAAGAAACTGGCCCGACAAGTTGAAAATCACCGTGGGGAGGCCTGCAACGGAGGCTATGGGAAGCCGTGGCGAGCTCAAGGATGGTCCGAAAATTTATTCAAAGCGACTTGTAATCCCATTTCACACTATTAGTAATCTAAATGTGACAAGGGTGGGCGGTGGGTTCGCCAAGAAAAGATAATGATAGACAGGAAAGGTCCGAGGAGGACAAAAAATCTTTTCCTAATACCGTCTAGTCGGACGACTACTAGTGTATAGCCGAGTGAAATGCCAGGCTCTTTTAATCTGTCGTATTTTGAGAATTTTCGTCATTGGAAAATCACTGCTGTTGGAAAAAAAAGACTGAGGCAGTTTTCTTCCTTGCATTTTACTCTCTAGGCTCTTGCACTGAATGCACCACGGTTGTGAATAAAATTTAAGTAATAAAATTCGTCTGCCATTCAGACCTTTTCTACTCTCCAAGCAGAGGAGGGGTTCCGGATGTTCTGACGTATTTTAGGCGTTTTTGTCAGGTTTTCCAATTTGCCATACTTTTGTAAACCGGGGTTTACTAATTACAGAGACAAAAAAAAAAACATGACAAAGTAGAAAGCCCGACAAAACGCCTAAAAACACATCAAAAACCAGTCGGAACCTTACCCCTCCTCTGCTTGGAGAGTACACTTTTTTTAGCGATTTCACTTTCTGCAACCTCCTTGTTTCAAAGGATCGCTCGTGATTAAGTTCTGTACTGTACTACATGTAATCAAGGACGTTAGATTTTAACCTCCTTGATGTAATGAAGAATGTGAAAAGAGAGCCATGTTGGGATGTTGTGTAGTACTGGTTACTTCTACTACCTGGTAGTAGAAGACACAACTGTAGTGTCAATGTTAAACCACAGGCTTGCGGAGCGGCCTTTTGTGCGACACGCGCGTCGTGTTCTCGAGAGGCGACACGACATCGCCATTTCTTCCACATACAGCCCCATTGTGTCCAGCGTGTTTGCCATGTAAAGGGATGAGGAGGTTTCAAACCAGACAAACTTGCCACACACAATTGGAGCTTTTGTACGCGAGGAAACGAGATAGTTGGAGGGGGTTGTTGAAGTGTTGTTGATACAAACAAGGGGCCAGGAGGGCGCCGACGGACATAACATGCACCCTTGCACACGCGACGCCGTCTTTAGACCAAATATCCATCTTATAAATTTCTTAACCTCCTATGTGTCCTCTTAAACTTGGCCTTCTATGCCCTTCTATGCCGCTGACTTCCGCATGGAAAGAATTAAAGCTGCATGTGGTCGTTCAAGGTCAAATGTAATTGAAAAACTGACTATTCCCTTCAAATATGACTTGGGGCGTATTCATGTTTCCTCCCGCCGACAAAGGCACCGGAAGAGATGATGGTCTTTGACAGAAGTCCATTTGTCAAATGAAAACGCTACTTCTGTCGAGCCAAGGAGGTTACATAAAGAAGGGACCTCCATGGTCGAACGTTTTTAGATAAAGGGTAAGGACCAGCTAGCTAGCAAACAAGCAACCATCCATCCAAGCAAGCAAGCAAGCAACCAACCGACCAACCAACGGACCAAAGTTGAACAATTGGTTAGTTGGATGGATGGATGGATGGATGGATGGTTGGTTGGTGGCAACCAACCAATTACAACCAACCAACCAACCAACCAACCAACCAACCAACCAACCAACCAACCAATCAACCATTGAACTAACCAACTAACCGACCAACCAACCAATTCCAACCAACCAATTGCAACCAACCAACCAACCAACCAACCAACCAACCAACCAACTCACCAGCCAACCAACCAACCAACCAACCAACCAACCAACCAACCAACCAACCAACCAACCAACCAACCAACCAACCAACCAACCATTGAACTATCCAACCATGCAACCAATTGCAACCAACCAATTGCAACCAACCAATTGTAACCAACCAATTGCAACCAACCAACCAACTTGGCAACTAACCCATCCACCAACCAACCAACCAACCAACCAACCAACCAACCAACCAACCAACCAACCAACCAACCCCATGAAGCCAAAGTCCAATCAGAATTCCCTGGCTAATTTGGACGATGTTTACTCCCTCAGTGTTCCTTGTAAACACCATGTACAATTACTGGGCGGCGTGGTCGGAGACATGGACAACTTCAAACGGGCGGGGGACCTACCAATGTCAACCCTCTGGGCAAAACCAACGACTGAATAACTTTGAAGTAAGTTTATAAGAAGAAAATACACTGCTTGGTAGTTCCAATGACTATACAATGTCCTTCGTAGTTCCTAACCTAGCTATATGTACAGTTTTAAATTGCTAGTGAACCTTGAACAATGGGCGAAGCGGCAGTATGCAAAGAAGGAGATAATTGATTGTTTTGATCACAAAAGAATGATTTGCATACCGTTTTCGAATGCAACTGTAGATTTTAGGAGGCAGGTTTACGTTATCGCTAGAAATAAAAGCACGCAAACAAACAAACAATTGATCAAACAAACAAAACACAATCACAAATTGTCAATTTCTACCAAGGACTTTTATGGAGGCTCAATAAAGTAGAATGGTTTCAAGTTGATGACTTCAGAAGGACATAGATAAATGCAAGTAGTGGTCTCCGTATTTGTCTGATGAAAATGGAAATTGGAATAATATCTTTGTGACATAAAAAGTTTATGTTTGGATTCTTGTATTCCCAGGAGGTATCTTTCTCCTCGGTTTGTGTTGATGGGTGCCGAAATCCCTGCGGGTCGGCCAATAACATGCCTGTAAGGTAAATTACTCTAGCTCCTGCTGTTCTCGCTACTCTTACACTCCCCCGACATATTGATGAGAATGCCAACTATTCCACAATGGAAACACAATAATCGACTAAAATATGCATTATAAACCGACAAAAAGGATGTTTTACTATATATTACTAGTTAATATTGATAAATTATTATTTATATGGAAATATATTTGATATATTGAAAGTTTAAGAAATTCTGGGAGCATTCGTCCGAAGGGGGTGAGTGTGTTTCATGGAAGAGCAGAAGTGGGGAAGTCCTCTGGACTCGATCAGTGCGGGCACTTCAGAGTGGAGGATCCTCGCGACTTCTTCTTGATCCAACTTTTTCCTGTGGATCTCGCGGATCTCAAGCTTTCCCTGGATTTATGTGGCCGCAGATCTGAGGAGATCGCGAGGATTTCCACTAGCTGTGGTGTTTTTCGAGGCTGAGATCGGCGTGTTGCAGTGCTTTGCTGGGCGGTCCAGGATCACACGCGCACCGAGGGATGATGGCCTCTTGTCCGGTGGCGGTCGGCCCGTGCCGCGCCGCTCTACTACTGCTTCTCATCACCCCCATCCTCGCACAGGAAAACGTAAGTCTAGCCAAGATCTGTCCTTGCTAGCACACACTTAAAGACGCCACTGACATGCTGTCCAAGAAAAATATGTTCAACTGAGCCGGAGGGAAAGTTGTATAAATATTTAGGAATTTTAATAACCAGTGTGAGGGTATGTAACGCGTATAACGGGCCCGCTTGAAGCCTGTTTCCTAGAATCTCATTGTTTTACTTCATGTTCTTGATGGATTTATGCGGTTCCTTGTAGATTGGACGTATTTAGAAGCACATAAAACAGTGTTGAGTTGCAGTGCCGTCCTATGATCGTTTATTTTTGGTTCGGTTGCCGGTGTACGGATGTCTGGAACTTGTTGAGTGCTTGACTTGGACCTCAATGGGTCAACGGGTAACATGGCTTTTTCAGGGTGAAGCCCAATCTCCAAGCAGATGTGGGGTGGGGAAACCTTCACGTTTTCTGGTTTCACCGTTTTTGTTTTGTTGATGCACAATCGTTTTGTAGCAGGAAAACATGCAGTTTTCTATAAAAACATCTGTTGGGAGAACCCTGAAGTTGTTTTTTCTTCATTATAGTGGCTGAGAGCATTAATTAGAATGACCTGAAGAATAGAGTTGTTCAAAGCTTTAGCGGGTAAATTTAACGTTATCACTCACTCTCACTCTCTCCCATAGCTTAACAATATGCAATACAAAAAATTGATGTTATGCAATACAAAAAATTAACGTTATGCAATACAAAAAATTGGGAATCAATATCGAAATTTGATGTTGTTGCCATGTGAAGTGGGTATTATTTACATTGACATAAGCAGTTAACTTACTAGTACTGTGATTTCTATTGTATAACTCTGAAAAAGCGTTACGAAAGGAGAATAATTAATGATTGATTAACACCTTTTTTTGACAGTAATTTGAAATAGATGGTGATTATCATTTATTTCTTGTTTTTGGCAAGTGTTATGTAAACAGTTACCCGATACCTTGATCAAGTGCGAAAGTCAATGGCTCATGAATTTTGATTGTGTCAAATGTTTGCAGACAAACTTGAGTCTTGTTTGCCTACAAGCCAATTTCCTACTTCGTAGCAAACAACTTCAATGGCGTAAGGCAATAATTGCTTTTCTTGGTTATGTAAATGTTGCGTAACATTCGGTGTGAGCGACTGAAAAAGGGCAACCACAACAGACGTTTTCTACACACTTGGATAAGCTTTTACTCTAAAAAAAGCACTATGGTCAGACAATACCACTTAGGGGCTTATGTAAATGTTACGTAACATTCGGTGTGAGTGAAAAAGGAAAACCACAACTGACAATGTTTTCTACAAACTTGGATGATCTTTTACTCAAAGAAAAGCACTATGGTCTGTTAAATAGTTAGCCAGGCAATACTTTTTTTAACCACTTCTGACAATTCAATTACTAGCTGAGTCTGTAGAATACTGTAATTCACTTTATCTACATGGTAGCAAAATTTCTCGGTGTAAGGAAAATGGACATTTTCACTGAACTTTAACTTCACGGTGGCCACAAGTGATTTACAGAAGGGATGTGTGAAGGAATCATAAGTAATTAATAACAACATGTTTTTTCACGGCGAGTACTAGGTAACCGTGAAAACAATGAACATAAAAGTTACAGTGAAAGAAACAAGAATTACAGTACTCCAGTCCTTCTCCACTCCTGTCTTTCGCTTCGTAAAAACAATCTTCAAACCCCCCTCCTTCAAGCTTTCATTTGGAATGGTCCACAATCGTTTCTCCATTCCATGCCCAGACAAAAACAGCCAAGATTTCCTGCAGGAAATATGGTTGCTTCCATCCGCAGTACCCTCTACTTTCCTCGCGTTTGAAGTGAATTTTGATGGCCGTACGTATTGCCAGCTATAACCCCACTACCCCACAGCTGGGATGAACTCAAGGCTGATCTTCAAAGGGAAGCTGTGGTCTGATAAAGCTCGCTGAAAGACAGGCCCCTGGCAGCGGGTCTCATGTTCACATGTTATTATTTTGTACCCCCATTAGCACTTGTTTGGTAGGAAACAGTACAGTAGGGGCTGATACATATTCTCCAAGCAGAGGTTTCGTCGAGTGGGGTAGGAGTGTTCAGGATTTTAATGTTTTTCTCCCTTCGTTAAAAATCCCGGACACTTCGACCCCCACTCGACCGAAACCTCTGCTTGGAGAATAGCTGAAACATGTGATAGGGAAGCTTCTCTGCAAATTTTGATAAATGAGCTGAGAATCTCTTCGACAACTCCTTCTGATAACGGAGCTCAAGTCAATATGGCCATGTTCTTTCACTTACTGTAATTCACTTTATCTTCCCGGTAGCAAAATTTCATGGTATAAGGAAAATGGACATTTTCACTGAACTTCAACTTCACGGTGGCGGCAAGTGATTTACAGAATGGATGTGTGAAGGAATCATAAATAGTAACAATAGTTTTTTTTCACTGTGATGGTACAATGGTACAATGGTTTGTTCATGGTACAATGATGACCGTGAAAACCGTAAGTGTAAAGTTACAGTGAAAGAAACAAGAATTACAATATATAACCTCCTTGATTTTAACAAGAAAACATCCCCTTTCACAATTCACGTGTCTTTATCTACGCCGAGGAACTCGGAGTAGATTATGTTTTTGGTTGAGCCGGCTGTTGTGTGGGTCTGTATGTATGTCAAGAGCATAACTCGGGAAACCTTTAATAAATCTTCATGATATTTGGTAGGTGTGTAGTGGTTGTGCAAAGGAAGGTCAAGTTCAAAAATCGTTTACCTGGCGTTTTCCAACAGTACTGCAGCGGACTTTAAATTTTTCTGTGTTTGTATGTAGGCAAAAAAAGTGACGGAAACGTTGATGAATCTCAATGATTTTTGGTAGGTAGGAAGAGATTGTGAAAACGGAGGTCAAGTTTAAAAATGATTCATCTGGCGCTTTCCTACAGTACTGCAGCAGGCTTTGTGTGTGTGAGAGTTTGTATGTCGCCAGCATAACTCGAGGAGCTGTTGACGGTTGTGTATGATATTTAGTGGATAGTTAGGGGTGTCAAAGAGGAAGGTCAAGTTCGATAATGGGCCTCCTAGCGGGTATATGAGGTACTGCAGCGGAGCTTCAACGTTTGAGGCCAAATTTTCTGGAGGCGTCAGGTTCATGATTTTTAGGTGGTATATAGCTTCTGGGACGGCAAGTGAGTGGTGTGAATTATGGCCCCCTAGCTGCTCGTTTGGAACTGCAGTTGGCGTTTTTGTTAATACCTTTGGAGACGAATAACTTCAGCAGGGATTGACGGATTATTATAATCTATGGCATGTGGATAGTTTCGGTGATGCTTTACATAATTGAATACTTGTCATGCAAATTAGACGATAATTTGCATAATAAATGAGGAAAGTTTATCAATCCACCAAAAGCTTGTAGTCAAATTTCATGCAAGTGCTATGGTAATGATTTTTAAGTGGTGTACAGCTCTTGGGGCAGGTAGTAACTGATGTAAGTTTAGACCCCCTAGTGGCTTGCTTAGAACTGCAGTGGGCTTTTTCGATGTTACCTTTGGAGTTGAATAACTCGGGTAGGGTTTGATGAATTTGCATTGCTTTGGACAGGTAGGTTATTGAGGTAATGATTAACAAATATAGACGTATGAAATTGTAATCAGGGTCTAATTAAGTGGTGAAATAGGCTTGTTTATGATTACGTTTAAGTACCTTTTGTTGACCTATATTCAAGGACAACACCTGCTTGTCAGCAGGCCTGTGTAAATTAGATTGATGCTCTCTGGTGATCTCTCTACCACCGTCCAAACTACTCTCCCGCTGGGACGGAGCTAAATCAACAAACACAGGAAAGGTCAGGCCCTGTGAGGGACTATCATCAACCAGATGGTCCTGACGTCGTACCTGATAGGGAAACGAAATCATTCAAAGAATCGATGTTTCAGCTACCACACGCGTTTCAGAGGCACTGGTTTGTTGTGTCCAGCAGGAGTCAGGACTAACGAGCCCGGTAAATTATGTTACCAACGTGAGGTGCACAGGAGACAGGGGAGGGGCAAAGTACACGGACTATCCTATTGTGAGAGCAGGGGGTGGGTAACGTTCATCATGCAGTACGCAGGACTAGAGAGTCTGTCTGATCTTTAGTGCGATACTTTATCTGCTGGTCACTCTCACTTTCACTGTCACTCTGATTTGAAAAACCCCTCAAAGTGATCATCATCTGACATGGTCTCAGCATCGCCGTTAACGTCTGTGGTTGTGTGCGATGTTTGTGGTCCCGGATTTTTGTAGTCAGCATAACTCAAGAATGGATGGATTATGACGATACTTGGTACGAGTATGACTATGTGGGCAGGTATTGGGAAGACGAAGGTCAGGGTCGATTTTGGGCCCCTGGTATGTAACCCTGGTACTTCAGCAGAACTGAACGTGCTATGGTCTTGATCCTTTGGTGTCAGGAAGCTTGTGATGTAAGTAGAATTGTTGTAGCTTTGGGCCCCCCAGCAGCTTGTTGTTTATACTTAGGGGATATGTATTGGAGTCGAGCACAAAGAGAGAGTGCCCTTTTGTTTGGGTTTTTCAATAAGAGCACAATCTATTGTGTTTCTGACCATGAAACCTCACCTGTGTTTATTTTTGCTTTTTTGGTCAGTGGATGACAGTAGTTTTTGTTCAGGTGTTCCGCAATGGTTTATATACAGTCGTGTGTCTTTCTAATCCAGACCAAAGATTGGACAGGGATATATTATCAAATAGGAGACATGATCATTTGTAAGGAAAGGGGAAACTTGTCACACACATCACTATCAATACTACCAACCATCACCTTTCCTCCTTTTCGGAGACCTTCGCTGACAGTGATACGGATTAATTTGACAGGTACCAACAGTAAAGGAAATAGATGTGCCACCTTTGCTTTCTGGCAAACATCCCAAAAAGTAACAGTGTCACCAAGCCAAGCAAGCACATGCCTTTTCTGGGAAAGATTCGGAGGGTTGCACTCAATAAACGTTTGCTGTTTGGATTTTGCTCTTTGCCGCAAGGACCGACCCTGCCCCAAACTAATTGGGAATGTCAATACTGGTGATTTGTAAGAACCTAAGGAATATATTCCACGACGTACAAGTTGTTTTGGGGTCCTAGAAAGAAGAGGATGATCCTTGGTTCTCCCGTGAAATTGGTTCTAACGAAGTTTACGTCTCCCTTATTGTCGGCGGATAAAAATGGAATGACCTAATGAGGTGGCATACCATTGTATTTGGGGCCATGACATTCTTTTCCAATTTGCTCCACGAGACTTGAGGGAAGGAAATGATGTGGTGCCTCGAGAGAGACACATGCTTTTCACATGGAAACTTTTGTACACAACTACATGTATAGTATGAGACGATACTGTAAAAGTATTTAAGTTCGCATGGTTTTTATTAAGCGGTAGGGGGAAAATGGAGTGTTCACAGTGGTTTTAAGTTTGCGGCAGCACTATAGTCACATACTGCTACAGTATTGGACAAAAATGTTGGTAGTGGTTTTAAATTCGCGTTGAAACTGTCACGGCGAAAACCGCGAACATAAAACCGCTGCGAACATTTCTGCATTTACCGTAACATGCTGGTTGAATGTCATACATTTTTGGGGGCATGTGAAGAGTTTCTGAAGTTCAGAAAATTAATTCTCTCAACCTTTTTAAAGGTTTTAGTAATAATTTTTTTTCATTTTTGCAAATATAACACCAATGTTCAGCCATCTCAAACCTAATTTTGTGCAAAGATGGTTTTGTGACTGGTTCTTTGCTTTTGGCTGAGTTTTTGATCCCTAAATCTTTTGGTAAGGGGAATACCTTTGTAGCCATCTCTAGTGTTAGTATAGGAAATCTTCCTGGTTAGAGCTCCCAGTATGCGATTGTATGCCGTATTTGCTGGAGTACTTACTGTTGAGCTGTACTCTTGTTTATTTATTCAAGTACCTGCATTTGTTTAGCTGGTTGTCAACAGGACCTGAGAACCTAAACAGTAACAGTGTGGCTACAAAGTACAGTTTACGTGCTCTGCTCATGTCAGCTACTTTTCTGGTCCTCTCCAAGCAGAGGAGGGGTTCCGGCAGATTTTTGATGTGTTTTTAGGCATTTTTGTCAGGCTTTCTACTTTGTCATCTTATACAAAAAAAGCACGACAAAGTAGAAAGCCAGACAAAAACGCCTAAAACATGTCAAAAACCATCCGGAAACCCTCCTCTGCTTGGAGAATACTTTTCTGGCACTCCGCTAACTTCCTTGTTGTCTCTCTAGTGTTATATCATTTTGTAGGATCGAAATTACACAAAAGTGTTACCAACATTTTTTTTATTAACCCGTACAGTAAGTAAATCCTTGTTAAACACATCTGAGAAAGCCGTCCTTTTGAGAGACTTTTTATTTTGATAAGTTCAATGTATGTTTTACAAAGTTTTAATGCAAGTAGAAATACAGTAGACAGCTTAACTTTTACCAAGGAGGTTAAAATATTTTAACCTCCTTGCTTTTACCAAATGTTGTGAGGACATGTTTTTCACCATTGTTGATTGTATCAGCATCATTGTTTTGTTACCATGGAAAAGATCCATTGTTGTACAATAAAGGTCTTCATTCATTCATTCATTCATTCATTCATTCATTGTTGAGAAAGCAGAAAATTTACATTTGTTAGGTGGTAACTACCTATTGTAACTAACCTAAATGCTGTATTATGATAATTTCCCAGGTTTGTTAGATAAATACAGATGCGCTTTTTAAGCCGAAAATGCTTTCTGAGGATGGTAACTGTTTATAGCTGTTGATAAGAGGATCACATGGCTCCAGATTTGGGTAAACAGTGTCGGACAGTCTTCCGAAAAAGGCAGATGGCAGACAGAAGCAGTCTGCCGAGAAGGAAGATGCTCAATTCAGTACCAGCGGAGCATGACTTTGGAATCTCGGAATTCTGAAGCAGTGCATGACTCAGAAAATTACAGAGAATAGGTGCATATTTTTTCAGACCCAAGAGAAATAAACTTGATGATTGGCCATTTAGGTGGGGTTGTTCTGTAAGAGTTTGTAGGAGGCGTGCCTTGTGTTTGGGAGATGGAATTCAACAATGGAGACAATGGGGATAATAGAGAGATATGTGAATAGGACAATGTTCTTGGAAACTGTCTTTTCTTGTCAGAAAAGACCACCAACCAGGGTGAGGCATGGGTAAGGGGATTGATCACTAACCTCCGGGGGATGGGTGTGTGGGAAACTTGTTGCAGAAATCCCTTGTTTTCGAATATTCTGTCATTTCCCCCCAATGGGGCAACTTTTAGTTTGGCCAAAATTGGACGCGAAGCCTGTGCTGAAAAAAATCTGGTGTTGTTTTAGCCGATTTGATAGAATTTTACATACAAACTTCCTTTTGCAAATTGAATACTAGTAACTCCTTTGACTTTCAAGTTTCATTTTTCTTGTCATGCTGATATGTTGTCTACAACAAGCACAACAATGTAGAATCTGCAATGTAATAGTTTCTTTATTTTACCTCGTCTTAGAGTGAAACACTGGCCAATTCTACTTCTAGTTCTAGTTCTCTAGTTTGTATTAAGCAAAATCTTCATATCTTTATCATTTATACATTTTCTACAACTGTAACCATATTTAACCTCCTTGCTGTAACATACTGTTTTATTGAGGGCCTGCATGCTCTTTTCCATATGGCGTAGGCAGCCTATTTTTATTTCCCGTAATTCGTAGGGAAAGCCGTCTAAACTTTTTAGCGAGGCAACCAAATTTTGTGTAAGAGGTACAATGTATGGCAACTTGTAGAAACATGACAATGCAAAGGAACTATGACTATTTTTGAGGCAAATATATATATATAAGACCTAAGGGCGCTGGCATTTCTTGTGTTCTGTATGAGGGTATGTTATCTGGCCCTACAGTGGAGACATCTTTGATGTTGCCCAGACCTTTCCCACGAACTGGGGGTGTATGTGTCTGATGTCACCCTGGTTACATACCACCCTGTCACAGCTCTGGTTTCATAAATAACACATTCATAATCATATATAGTCCCCCAGATATTAAACACGACCTGTGTACGTACATATGGGAGATATCAAATATTTCGGTGAAGGTTCGATTTAATCTGTTCCGTTCATACAAAAGATTGGAAAGGAAAGTATCAATATTTGGAAGGTGGATGCGAGGGTGATAGTTCACTTCCCGAGGTTAGTGAAGTCCAGACAGACACAGGTTATGTTTCATAAGCAGTCTGCCAAACGCTAGGAATGAATAACTTACCCATTATGGACACATTGGGGTGTGGGGTCATGTTGATAGGTTTATTCTCATCTCCCCAGTGGTTTTTACAGGATTTTAAAAGGTCTGGTTTTGTGTTTATTTATGCGAGGATTTCTTGCAAGCACTAATTGGAAGAGAAGATCTTATCGTCAAGTTTATGTATGATATTCCAGATCATTTTCTGTCAAAATTGGCTTTTCAAAAGTATAGGAATTAATTTCATTTTTCCGCCTTGCATTCTTGTAGTCACCAACAACATTGTATTTTCTGTATTTTCAAAACACAAAACTAAAATGCATACATTAACATTATGTTTGAATGTTTTTATGTAAACTTATGATGTAGATTTTGTAGTCATCGACAAGTGTCAACAAGCATAATTTTGTTATATTTATGATTTTACGAGCTACTAATTGCCCGTATAATTAATCATCCAGGGTTTCTCTATTTCCTCCAACAAACAAGCAATTTCATTAGAGCGCCTTTGACAAGTGAAACCTTGATGTTTGTGCTAATCTACCTTTTTATATCCCCAGTTCTAAATGATTGGAGAGTGTGAATTTTCCCAGGCTGGCCTGCTTGGCAGGAACATACAAAGTAATGCCGCTCTAATCTGAGATGATCCTTGCACAAAGACTCACACAGAGTTTCACAGGATGGGCCAATTAACACTAATCAACAAGTCCATGAAAGGCCCCCCCTCCCTCCCTGGTGGCATGCTTCTACATTTTGTAAACTTAGGTTATCTCCAAGCAGATGTTGGGGCGTAAAACCTGTAATGCCTTTCTGACAAGTTCATGAAATAAGTCCATGAAAATGAACTTGAAACAAGTCCATGAAAGGCCCCCCTCCCTCTCTGGCATGCTTCTACATTTTGTACACTAAAGTAATCTCCAAGCAGATGTTGGGATGGAAGACCATATTGCCTTTTTGACTGCCAGGCATCTCTGACAGCCATTCACCCAGGGCAGTCAGAAAACAATACGATCTTCCACCCTTACGTCTGCTTGGAGATTACCTAAGGTCCTGCTTTGCGTATTTCACTTGATATACTGACTGAAGGAGAGACCACTATAATAAAGATTTTTACATGTAGTTTTCAAAATGTAGCTCTGTGAATTGTGTCTATGAAAGAGTTTTTAGTCCTAAATGTAGTTTCAACAGTGATATTTCATTAACTGATGTCGCTGCATTCATTTTCTATGCAAAGTCAAGGTTGGAAAGTACCACTGACATATTTGCATAGAAGGACAGATTCAAACAACTTCCTTCCAAGAAAGAAGTTAAAAGTTAAAGTCCTCTTGCACCAGACGGTGCATAAGGCGGCTCCCATCTCTGTTTCAGTAGCCCTTGGGCCACACAACTTCGTGCAATCACTACAGCAAGGGGCTAGTCCACTGGTAGTGGTGTGTCTTTAGAAGGAATGGACCAAATAGGAATGTGGAAACATTGGAATGTTGGAATGATTGCGAAGTGTCTAATTAGTGACATAGGAATGTTTCTATTTTAGATTCCACCAAGGGATATTTCTTTGTATTTTAGGTTGTATTCGTAATGTTCTGAAAAAGTCTTGATAAGATAACCCTTTATTGCTGTTATTGTTCTTAATTATGATTTTCCTTTTTTGTGCATATAGTCTTGTGACGCTTGTCTGATTTCTTGTGTCCTTGTTGTGTAATTTCTGCCCCCCTCCCGAGGTCTGAACATCCGGATATCCCAATGGGTCTCTAAAACAAATATTTGTCTCTAGTTGATAAGTCAGTCTCTATAGGAGGGAGTCTTCACACGGCGAGTGTCTAGAATAGTAATCTTTATTTAAATGAATGACTCAAAGCCATGCAATTATTACAATTTTTAATTCCAAGGTAACACAGATTGTAAAGTAATTTCAAGGCCATGTGCTGTATTACTTACATGCTACAGGGTTGCCAAATTGTGTTTATATGTTCCCAATTTGAAGTCATTATGTTGAAAAGAATGTTGCAAGTACAAAATGTTTTTACACATATACATTTGTAACATAATGCTATCCTTTTCATAAGGATCAAACAAGCAAGTGAACTAGTTGACACACAATATTTCTATGAAAAATGTCAATTGTACACCAAATATCAAATAATATTGTACAAGGGCTGTTTCCAGGACCCGTCCCTCTGTCCTGGGACAAAATTTGCTTGTTTGGACAGAAAATTATTTCACCCCGTCCATCCAAAATATATGACCTTCATGACATGGACTTGATTAAAAGTTAGTTTCTTAAGTTTAAAATGACATATTCAACAATGAAAATTTACAATGTGGGCTCCCAAACAATAATGTAACAGAAAAAAAATTCAAAGCCGGAGACACCCCTGTATTCTACAAGAAATAGAAATGACTGCAAGGCCATCTAGAAGTTCTGAGAATTTGTGGAAAAACTTTGGTGTCTGAGAGAAAGAGAAATATCAGATGGCAAGTTCAGGTTCAGGGTTCCCACAAGGTCAGGAATGTGACCATGCTGTAACCCTATCATCTGTCTCCTCCATCATGGAACCCTCTACGCTAGGCCTGTTAGTATTCAAATCTTACCTTCTGACTTCTGTGAGAAAGCTAGGTCCTTGAGTTTTCTTTGAAAATTTCACTTCCGAAGTTCGGATAACATGTGCCAATGGCTACTCTCCAAGCAGAAGAGGGTTTGGCTGGGTTTTCTTACTAATCTTAGGTGTTTTTGTCGTTTTTCTCTGACAAACGCCTAGAAACACGTCAAAAAACAGCCGGAACCCCTCCTCTGCTTGGAGAGTACCAATGGCTTCATGTTGGTGACTTCAGCGACTACTCGCAGTGAGACATTTGACAAACGGAATCTTGAAAAGGATGAAGCGATCTTGAACCCAGTTCCCAAAGGAGAAATTAAGAAAGTTTTCCCATACCACTTTCAATCTTCTGACTATATAATAAGAAGCTAATCATTACGTTACAAGATGAAAAAGATGAATATTTGCATCAAAAGGAATCTTTTAAAGATTAAGCATTCTTGAACCACGAAGGAGAAATTAAGAAAGTTTTTCCATACCACTTTCAAACTTTAGATTGTATAATAAGAAGCTAATCGTTCAAAATTTGGTTACTAGATGAACATTTTCATGGCTTCCTATTTTCGCATCCAGACATACCGGAAAAGTACAAAGTTTCAACATTTCATTTCCGTGAACTGAACAGTTGTAGGATGATGAAAGTTTCATTTGTAGTAAATTTGTGCCAAAGTCTCTTACTAGAAGTGATGGACTAGTGCATCCCTCCGTTTAAATTCCTAGTATTCCAAGTGGTGTCAAAAGTCCTTGGTGGCCTCTCCCGTGGAAAGTGAGAAGGGCGACCCCTTCCATATGGAAAACGTATCCCTGACTGGGTTTACCTGACAGGGACATTCTTCCTCGCTAGGCTGACAGGTGCGGCCTGGGGTGGTGTCCTCCACACGATTAGAACCAGCACACTCGCGGACTACGGGAGCCAAAACTGTTGAAGTTTCACCAAGATCTTAAAAAACTATAACACCCGGACGTAGTTAGGAATGCCCTTTGTAACTGTGAGAATTCTTGTACAAGTAGCAAGTGTTCGAACTTGATTTGTGGTTTGGAAAGGCTACAAATTGCGATGGTGCTCTTGTGCAGTTCCGTGCCAGAAGAGTCTTTGGCAATTCTGGCAAAGACATGTGGCCACAGAAAAGTAGAAAAGAAGAGTTTTGCAAAGCAATGAATGTCAATTGGCTTTCATTCCATTGCTCAAGTGTGTCTGGTTTGATAAGACATCTTTTTCCTTGAAGTGACAGTCGTGACAGGTGTTTGAGTGCCCCCTGTGGGGATGTCCTTCCGAGGAGGATTGAAAACATGCTCTCACCTTGGACCCCCTTGACCTTACCCTTAAGTATCTTGAAGTTCATGTGGATACCTGCCAAGATTATCTTATTTTTAATTTTTTATTTCAATAGGAGTCAACCCACCCATTAAAAGGTAAAGGTAGTCCCATAGCCTTTTTGAGGCCGTAGGGGCAACTATTAGAAGCAGGGGCCCATTCCTCTCCTTCCACCGCCTCTTACCTCCCCAACTGAAGTCAGGTACCCATTTTTACACCTGGATGGAGTGAGGAAAGTCGTAGTTCAAGGTCATAATTACTTTCACCAGCCCGAAATGCCAGGAATCGAACCATGACCTCTCAATTCCGTGTCTGCTAGCCTAGCCAGTCAATGCCATAACCAATGCCTACCTTCATAAATAGCTGTATTTATAGACTGCGAATTTATGAGAAGTGTATGTATAAATCTACGTTTTACGGACATAAAGTTAAGATGATTAACATTCGCTTTCAGTACATCTATGCTGAGACAACTGCCAAGGACCGTACTAAAATGGTCTGTGCATCTCAACATAAACTTTACATGTGACCCTTGACACAAAGAAGCTGTGCACTTGACCTGGAAATTCTTGCACACGACTTTTGCGACCTTTTGGATTCATAACTACATGGTAGCAACCTTGTGTCAGCCTGGTCTAGATCTACTGCTCTGAAATCAAACAAAACAGCAGAAGTTTAATGGATTTTGAAGCCTTCTGTCTTTTATAATCAGGGAATGGCTGCTTGCTACAATGTATTTCCATATTGTCTATTTGGAATGACAAATACTTTTCCTAGAGAGCTAGATGAAGTCTGAAGTTGGAAATATTACTTTGCCAAATAGATTGATTTCTTGGGATTTCTAGGGAGTAGATCAGGGTTGTCTCCAGCATAGCAAAACCATTGTTGGATCCGTTGGCATGTGTGGTGGCTGCCATCTTTAATTGTGATGTCACAGGGTCGCCATCCCATTTTATTGGGGTGTTTTTTGGGCTCGCTAGCGTTCTTTTTATTTTTAACAAATCGGCACACAACTATCACACATTCAACTCAAAAAGTCAAATAAAAATTCAATACCAATTCATATTTATAAAAAGACCCCGAAATCCCTAAACTAACATAGCAAACCTGATGTATAAGTAGCACAAATACTTAACTCTAGTTTTGTTGTCAAATCTGTCATTTTAAGCTTACAAAAATAAGTTTTCATCAGTTACAGTTGGGGAAGTTCAGATGTTTTTGACTGATGTGGTGAAAATTTGGTCTGTCCGAAGACTCCCTACAAGGAAATTTCTCCTGGAGACAGCCCTAAAGTAGTAGTCCTGAAGTAGATGTGCCTTCCCACGCACAATCCACATGTCACGAAGTGAAACTGTAATTGCTACATGTAGGCGTAACCTCTTCAGCCCCAATGCCATCTGGGGTGGATCTCAGCAACTTGTGGCTCCTGACCTCCTGACCTGGACCATTGCCCTCCCCACCTCTGTCCTGGGCTGCCTCTGGGATGTTTGTTGGAACAGTTGTCTTTGGGTATTCTATCGATTGTCACGGTTACTTTGTCTTCTTCATTGGAGGCAGGAAGGAAGTCCTGGAATCAGAACGAGAAAGTAGATATCATAAATATGAAAGACGTTTCAGATACAGATTGTATTCGAATATTGCTTCTTTGTTGTGCAAACCCATACCCCCCTCCCCCAGTTTGCTGTAATTTTCCAACTGTTGAAATTATCAAAAGTCTAATCTAAAATTAAAATTATCTATGTGTGGAATCATATTCTGAAGTTTTTAAGCTGACAACTGTGCATGATTCAGCAGACTAAATGTTGTTTTCAAGAAAGGAATGTTGAAATATGAACAGTTCTTGATCTCAGATATACATGTATCATATATTCATACGTTAGTTAGGCTGTCTACTTTTGGTCTCAGTCATTTACAAAATGTACCTGGCACCTACGACTCTTAGAAGCAAAAGTGGCCATCTTCAATACCTGGCTTGTGTGGTTGTGCAAAATCAAAACATCAAAGTAGATCTGTTTGAGATCAACATTTGCATCAGCTTGATTAATCCAATTTAGCAAGTTTACAAACGAGCATCCATCCAGGAAGTCCAGTTAACGCCATATTTGGTTGCACGATCAGAATGGATAAAAGTAGAAAGCTTTTTCCTGCCGGTTGCTAGGAATCTAAGATGTTTTGACCTAAGGCTGGCATAGGGCTTGGTCTCCAAGAACAGGGCAAGATGGTAAAAAAATATGTGGCCAAAATCAAATTGTCATTTATGGAATCCTGGTACAGCCTTGGGTGTTCTAAACGCTGATTTGCATGCTTCTGGTTAGAGTTGCCTTCCTTCTCAAAGGGGACATTAATCTTTCAATCCTCCTTTTTAGGAGAGCCACACCTTGAGAATCTTGAAGGACCCACCACACTTTTTAGTAAGCATAGACCTGATAGGGATACACTTTGGTGTGTGAAGTGTCTTATCTGATGACTATAACATATCAGTTCTAAACTCACAGGCTTGCCCTTAGACTAGAGATAGCTCGGTCCGCGTGTCAGGGAAACCGATTAGATATTAAAAGAAGATAATCGTAAATTCTGCATCTATGTATAGATATAGTAGCGGGCTGGATACAAGGCGTTGACCTTGGTGGACTGTAAATGCATCTACGTTTGGGTGGTTTTTATTTCGCGCTAAGGCGAAAACGGAGTGTTCGCGGTGGTTTTAAGTTCGCGGCAGCGCTATAGTCACATACTGCTACAGCATTGGACAAAAATGTTTGCGGTGGTCTTAAGTTCGCAGTTGCCGCGAAAACCGCGAAAATAAAACCACCGCGAACATTTCTGCATTTACAGTAACTTTCAAAATGTAACCCATGACCTTGAGTCTTCACCCTGTATTGTCACTTGTGGTTAGAAAATTAGGCACAGCTAAACAGCGTTTTGAGAACTCACAGGAAGCAAAGTCAGGAATATCTGGAAGAAATCACAGAGAATGATAAATGGCATTGTGACATGAACATGGAGTCCAGGGGGTGCCTGAGGAACCATGGGGTTAGTTATGTGGTCTCCACTGATTCCTCACAGGCTCTCTCTGCCCAGGGTTTGACCCTGTGTTGAAGTACATTAGAAAGAAGTTGACTGACGTTAATGGCTTCTCATGGAGTAGACAAGAATCAGTTGTTTCATGTTCTGCCTGAATTTACCTCCCATGTACAACCGGAATAAAGGTGATTGTTCACAGAAATTTTCTTCTTTCATAGCCTGGATGCCAGACCCCTAATCTCTAAAACATCTATCGTGCCCCACACGATAGATATTTTAGAGATATGGGATCTGGCATCCAGGGTACTTCTTTCAATGAATGCAACTATTATCTAGGTCTAGATCTACATTACTACTATAGTTTGAACTTTTGAGTTGTTATCATCACAAGTTCATGTTACAAAGTTCTATGAAACGGTCGCTGTCACCATGAAAATGAGATAGATATCTCTTAAGTTGGGAAAGTCTGAAGTAAAGCTTTTTTGAAACGTCACAGTAAGTGGATTTGGCATCTTAGATTTCACAAATATTTTACTTGGAGGTCAACAGTGAGTGTTGTGATCTGACATTGAATCAAAGAGCCCTTTGTTTGACCCTGTAACACATCCAGAATCTATATCCGAGGTTTGATGCCACAACAGTGCTGGTGGTGATTATGCGATCAAGCTCTCACTCTCTCTCTCTCTCTCTCTCTCTCTCTCTCTCTCTCTCTCTCTCTCTCTCTCTCTCTCTCTCTCTGTCTGTGTGTCTGTCTGTCTCTCTCTCTCTGTCTCTCTCTCTCTGTGTCTCTCTCTCTCTGTGTCTCTCTCTCTCTCTTTCCAATTTTACGTCTTTTATTCCCCGTCATATGGGGGTTGGACGTGCTTGCCTGTGGACTCCTCATCAAGTCTTTTTTTCTGTAGCAAGAGTTTTTACAGCTGTATGCCCTACCTAACGCCAACCCAAACCCTACTATAGGGCTTAGGAAGGGCACAACGTCTGGGTGCATAAAAGTAGTAGTATGTCTAGGGGAAGGGAATTGAGTTGCCTGCAAGGTCAAAGTTGATCTGGTCCCCTAATCCTAAACCTACCTCAGAATGAACTTGACTTTGGCAGTTGGAAACAGCTTTTAATAACAAGAAACATCTGTATTCAATCACCTACTACTCAAGAGAGTGGATATATATAACCTCAACCATTGGTATCATTTTCAGAAGTGGTCACGTGGTCTTTCTAATTCTGTTGATGGCTTATAGATAGGTCTATCATTATTTTCAAGATACCATATTCAACAACCATCCATTCTGAAGGAAAGTGTTTTTTCGCATTAACACTGTTAGTCACAACCAATTGATTAACAATGGTGTTTCACACTTGTTCAGAGGAAAGCTATATTGGTGTGGTTTTGTTACTTTAACCTGGTTTTATCAAACCAGATTTCAACATGATACGAAGTACATGGCAGTCTGAGTCTCTTTCTATTTTTATAATACTGGGTACAATCTGGTTAGGATTAAAACACCTCCATTTCCCTGATTGTGTTTAACTTTGGTATTGATCTACCAATAAAAAGATACCAGACACTGAACAGTACTTCACAAATGCCCGTATCCTTGCACATGGATGTTCAACTGGTTTTTGAATACTAATCAGGAGTTGAAAATGATTCAGACATCTGTATTTGTTATTAATGCGATCATGCTATATTTATGGTAGCAAGAATGGTAAACCATGTGACTAACGTTTCTTACAAGAAGCAGCCCAAAGCATACAGATAACATATCAACCTGCCTACCTTGACTATTGCCTGTTTATGATCCTGTCTAACCCAGAGCCATTTGCACTTCATTACTAGCAGCGCCATGATTAGAACCATGCCGTTCCCTGAGGTGGGTCTGGGGTGGGCTGGTGTGGTGCTGCTTTGTTCTGCCTGAACCTGCGGCTTGCACTTCCTAAATGTGTCCTGAATTGGTATGGGTATGTTCTAGGAGATTCACGGCAGACACCTACAGCCCCCCCTCACTGGACCCACCACAGGTTGGCGACTTCGCTGCGACCAAGCGATTTGACACCATGCCAAAGTCCAAACAAATATCATTGATGAAAAACGAATATTTTTTACGCTTTGTGTGATTTGTTGTCTTTTTAGTCATACTTGTACGTTTGGCATGGTATCCTGACTAACATAAATCAAGCTTCTACTTTTTAGTTCTAGTGGCACATCCACCGGCCAGGCCTTAAAAGCTCTTGGGATGGAGGCCCCATCAGCCCCTGGCAGCAAGAGTTTGTTTTGTATTTTGCCTATACATGTAGTTCAGAAGGTTATGCTTTCATCTTGACATTACATATATGTAACATTTAGATGAAAAAATATTCCCTGGGAGTACCACATTCTGAAGGTACAGCAGTTTAAACAATCTTCATCAAGTTGGCACCTTAATTATTGAGATATTGCTATATTAGAACTTTATAACTTGATACAATTGCACTGCCGTTAGGTTTTTAGCCCAAGAATAGTCTAAACATCCAAGTAGATGGTCCAGAGATAATTTCCAAGCAGGTCTATGGATGGCAAAGACAATATCCAAAGGGCGACAGTTGTTTTATTGGCCAAAACTGCTTTTGCCCTTTGGATACTGTCTTTGCCATCCATAGATCTGCTTGGAGATTAGACCAGAGAGGGAATCTGTGCTTTCCATTTCAGTCACCCAATAGAGGGAGTTTCACAACATCAGATGTTGTAGCCTCCTTCACAGACTTTCCGGGAACGGCAGCGTATATTTCTTACACAAGCCTAGGGAGTTATGTCGCCGAGGGAGTTATGTCGCCAAGGACGTTCGCCTTTCCCAGCAATATGGATAGAAAGGCGACCGTCCCTCGGCGGCATGACTCCCTCTGCGGCGAAAGTCCCTTGCCGTCATTAGATAACCTTGGCCCGTGTAAGAAATCGTGTCAACTCCCCCCTTATATATATACGCCACCATTCTAGGAAGTCTGCGAAGGAGGCTTTGATGCCTGGTGCTGTTGTATGTTTGATGAGAGTGTGTTGACTCCCACTACTTGTCTATTGCCAGATTTGTTTGCCCATTTGGCATGTGGTGTTTACAGGTCAAGCCCTTACAGTTTCCATTCTCCTTTCTATTTCCCAGTAGAGTTTGAGAACTTCGAGGAGCCTTGGTGCACTCAAGATTGTTGGAACCTTTGTATTGTGATGTGAACATAGGGAAATATGGTATATAGAAAGAATACTACCGAGTAAGAAGCATGGTTCTACAAAAAAGTAAAAGCGGTCGAACCTCAGACTGAGGACAAAGCATACGCTTTTCCATTAGCTAGTAGTGCAATGTGGCTCGCTACGGCTCGCGTTTTTGGCCAAGCACACCGAGTCACCCCTACTCTTCTCGATAAGTGTGTTGGATTCTTTTATATGCAGAGGTTTGACACTTGAGGCTTATGCCTAAACTACATGTAACATCTACTAACATAATTCCACTGGGGTTACATAATTCCGCCACCCTGGAAAGATACATCCAAAACGATCTTCAATCCAACGTCCCCCAGTATGATGCACTCCTGTATATCTAAATTATTCATACCTAGGGGGTGCTGCAATAGAGATCTCTCAAACTTACTGTTTTTCAGTTTGGCAGAGTTTTGTAACCCGGTAGATTATGGGGGTACTATATTATGAGGCTTTTAGTGGGTAGTAAGTTTTAGCCATCAAATTCCTAACATTGTCGTCAACAAGAGATAACATCCGACGAGGAAGCTACGATTTTCTATGAAGATAAACAAATGCCTAGAGTACTGTAAATGCATTTATATAAGTTCACGTAGTTTTTATTTCGCGCTAAGGCGAAAATGGGGTGTTCGCAGTACAGTTTTAAGTTTGCGGCAGTGCTATTGTCACATAGACAATATTGGACAAAAATGTTTGTGGTGGTTTTAAGTTCGCGGTGAAATGGTCGCCGTGAAGACCGCGAACATAAAACCACCGCGAACATTTCTGCATTTACAGTATTGTATAACTCGTTGGTACAGCACTTGTGCATGTACATGTGTTTGGTCTCAACCTCCTTGACCACCCATCTCTGTGTTTATGTTGGGAAATGTAATGTTTACACTTGAAACACCATTACAAAGACTTCTAGAAGTACTAAAACACTAAAACAGGAATTTATGGGTCCTTTTTTTGTGCTTGATTATGTTAGGAGAGGTTGGTTTGTTTTTCCCAGGAGGATAGTGCTTTTGATGTCGAGTGGGTAGTTTGAAGTACTTTGTCCAAATTTGCTCTAGAATTATAGGACCAATTGTTTCCATCTGATATTCATTAGTTTTAAGGTATTTCAGACAGCTTTTTAGTTAAAACCAAAAGCTAAATCCACATTTTGACACAGCTAAAGCCCCCCTCTCACTGGACCCGCGGCACGCTGGCGGCGTTGCTGCGTCCTAAACTGGATTTATGTTACCCTTGACTTTATAATGAGAATATCATTCAAAACGTACAAGTATGACCAAAAAGACAACAAAACACACAAAGCTTAAAAATCGAGAATATGGACCCAGGGTTCAGAACCATAAACTAATTTAGGAAGTGCATCCCACTGTGGCCTTGATGTAGTTTTTTTCAATTTGATTGGTCGCAGCGACGCCGCCAGTGCAAACTTAGAAATACATGTACTGCAAAACTTTTTGCCCACCCATGTCTGTAGCGCTACTATTGTTTCAAGCGGAACTTAAAATCACAGTGAACACTCCATTTTCTCCCAACCGCGAATTAAAAACCATGTGAACTTAAATGCATTTACAGTATCTGAGAAAGATTATCACCTGTTGTGTGTGATGTACAAGTATTTTCGAGGTCTTCTTCATCAGACTTGTCCAACACTAACACTAGTAACAGTTGTGAATGTCATCACCCGTTACTCTATCAGCACACACTGTGGTAGAGCCACCACAAATTTCACTATCTGAAAAATGCAAACAGAAGATACAGGGCTCTCTAGGGGGTGATTTATCAACACATTTTGTGGGCAGATGGCTGAACTGCTGCAGCACTGGTCTAATCAAGACTTCCCACTGCTCCTGTTAGGATAAGATCTTTTTATATAATTTTTTACAATATATTTCAATTAGGCATGTCAAGGGTCAAATCTAGGTTTTGATATCTTTCCTTGGAAATACTGTAAATGCAGAAATGTTTGTTCGCT
The DNA here is from genome assembly GCA_035149815.1 of Branchiostoma lanceolatum. Classification (NCBI taxonomy): domain Eukaryota; kingdom Metazoa; phylum Chordata; class Leptocardii; order Amphioxiformes; family Branchiostomatidae; genus Branchiostoma; species Branchiostoma lanceolatum. The sequence continues at coordinate 15,346,187 of CM068875.1, read as the reverse complement.
GTGGTTTTATGTTCACGGTTTTCGTGGTGAACTTTCAGCGCGAAACTTAAAACCACCGTGAAACTTTTGCCCACCTATTACGGTAGTGCTACTTTTGTTTCTAAACGTGAACTTAAAACCACCGCAAACAAGCCATTTTCTCCCTACCTTGAAATAAAAACCATGCAAACTTTAATGCATTTACAGTATAAAATTGGTTGTTTTATAGTATTTAAAGATTTGAGGACGGTAAAACAAGACAAAAGATTTCTGAAAATTGCCTAGAATGTCGAAGAAATTTATGTACAATGTGTCTACAGTTGTAAGTTTAGTGAATCCTAATCTTCAAGAAGATGCAGTGTAGATTTTTAGTTCTCCTCTTGTCTGCATTTCTTCACAATACTGCCTTATCAACATCAGTGACTCCTCAAAGTCTGCTGCAACTCAGTCTATGGATACAGGTCACGTTTGAGTACAGTTCAGCTTCATTTGCTAGCCGAATGTTTTATGTATTGTCACTTGGCTTCAGTCATTACAATCTTTAATTGGTTTAGAATATCCTAAAACATGCCATTTGGTTATCAAATCAGCATTGAGTTCAGTAGAATGAGTGCAGAGATTCTTTCAATGCATGCCTGCTGGAATGTTTAACATTTCCCATTTGTGTGACTGCAGGCACGTTTTACTTTTAATGTCCCACTACATACTGGCTCAGACCACTTCACTCCGGTCTGTCAGAGCTGCATTCCTACAGTGGTTATATACTAGGTCAAAGGGTGGCTGTGGGAATGTTACTCTTGCTATATGAGGATGGAGCTGGTTTGTTGTACATCCCCCCTGTTGTGCCTCAGATGAGGGTCTGTATGGGGGGTCCTAGCAACGCTTAACGGTAAATTCAGGCCGGCCGATAACGCTTTACGGTAAATTCAGGCCGGCCGACAACGCTTAACGGTAAATTCAGCAGGCGCCCTCCCGACATATTTTGCGCCGGAGCCGCGTGCTCCCCGGAGAAAATTTTGAAATCTTGACCCACTGAAACGCTATTTCCTGTGTAATGAGGAATTACTCAATAATGCTTAACGTTGAATTCAGGATGACAAATAACGCGCTACATAGAATTGAAACGACCAGTAACGCTTCACGATTAATATATCGATAACGTTTAACGTTAGATTAGAGCGGGCTGGCAACGATTAACGGTGAATTGAAATAGCGCATAACGCTGTAAGAGGGCATGCAGGCCCTTTCAGATGGCTCTGACCAAAAGGACATTTTGCACAGGGTCGGATGAGGATGAAAAGGAAACATTGACTCAAGTTCATCTTCGGACTTTGAAATTGATTTTGGGCTCGCCAAGTTGGGAGGCATGTGTCAAACATATTTCCGTGAAAAATGGAAATATACTTTATTGGCCTGTCTGTCTGTCTGTCAGTGTTTCCAGACTTTTGTAGTCAGCATAACTCAAGAACCTCTGGATGGATTATGATAATATTTTGGTTGTTGTTTCAAACAGGCTGCAAGTTACATGGATCACAGAATGAGCTCTTTTGTACTTTGATGTGAGATCCACATTCAGAATATTGACTGAATAAGGGGAGTTTGGCCTTATGTTTTTGTGTGCAAAGAAAGCCAAATATTTCCATAGATATTTCTGAACACAAAGATGATATGATTCTAGTTTCAACAGTTTATTGTCTAAAATCCACAACTTAAGACAATTACTTACATGTATGTGCCCTGCACTTAGTCGGGGTCATCCAAGGCTAGCAGTAGATTTTAAGTAAAAGCTACTTCGTATCATTGACACCTATGAAAAAGTGCACACAACATAATGGGGGCTAAAAGTCTTCCCTAGAAGGTTTTAAAAGCTTCCGTTTTGGGAGCTTGACAAAGTTTCGTCTGAATGTATGTACACATTGGCAGACGGCCCACAAAATCATTTGCAGTGCTTCTGAAGGATGGTTCTTAAGGTACTCCTAAACCCGGGCTGAGGCATATGCTGATAATAAATTATTTCCATTAGACCTGGTGCTTTATAAGACCTATTTTTATAATCTTTAATGTTTTTCCCTTCAATGTCACAATTTAACCCCTAAATTGAAGGGTAAGGTTGCAGTTTTCATGCCTCAGTACGGAGGGGGGATTATGGACAACAGCCTACTCCGCCCCCCTGGGGAGCCCAGATGGCCCCAGCTGGTCACGTGGCGGGAAAACAAGAGGCCGCTCCGCCAATCAGGCTGCGCTAAGTGGATGACGACACGACCTATGGAGAATCCCCAAAACTGTGCCAAGCGTGCATTTCCCGATTGAGTATTTGTAATAAACTGTGCTGGTCTGAATTGCACCGATATGTGAACAACTACCACAAAAGAACTAGGTTCCATTCTGTAACGTTCATTTTTCTTTTTCATAAATTCATTGCTTACAAACTCTGATCTAAAGTTACAGTAAGGACTGTATTTCTTGGAATCGAGGGATGTACATCGGAGAGTGACGTAACATAATTTTTAGGGTCGCCGACTTCACGGCACAATTTTCAACAAAAAGCTTGACTGCACCGATATAAGTAAATATGACAAAAGAACTAAATTTCAGTAAATCTAGTTCATTTTTATTAGAAAAAACTTAAATGCCTTCAAACAGCAATCCAAGTAACGTTAACTGTAACAACTGAATTTCTTTCTTGGGTCGTCCATCCCAGAGTTACACGATCGCCAACTTCACAGCATAATCAACAAATAAAGTTTACTAAGGAATAATTTCCGAAAAACGTTACATACATGTCGATATTTTGTAGATATAACATTGAACGTGAAATAAGCAGATGTCTGGGCAAAAATACAAAATCATCATAATTTTGAGACCCAGCTTCACTACGGGCAAGTATATTTACGAATGTTCAACAATTAGCCCCAAAATGCCATACCACGTCCAGCCATGCTATCTATCCCGACCACCAGTTCAACATCGTTGATCGCCAAGCCGCGTAAAAGCTGTTTCCGTCGCGAGAATGATAGAAAACGCGCGTATGTGCGTGCATCTTTGATCATCACGGCACGGCATTTGGACAACAATGGGGTCGAGACGTGTCCGGCGTTAGAAACAAGACCGTAACTCCAGAAAACCCGGGTAGGATTTCTCTAGGAAGGTCTCGGAATAATCGTTAAGACTTCTCCCACGAAGTTATGTAGGATAGAGCCCGGTAAACGACTGTCTTTCGGGCTAAATCTCGTCCCGAAGCGGACGGCGCGGATCGCCGGGCTCGAGAGGTCCGCCATTTTGTTTGACTCCGGGGGGGGGGGGAAATGACGTCACGTTCTGTTGTTTTGGCGTGTTTTGGCTGTTCCGTACTCCCTCCGGAAATCTGATATGCCATGTTTTGCCTTCTAAATCCGCCAGGAAGCGCTTTTGGAAAGGTCACTGACCCTCATTTAACAGGAAGTGATCGGGCCCGTGGAATGCGGCCAAAAAAACAGCGATTTTGACACTTTTACGGCCCCTGAAGGGAAAAAACGTTACATATACAATAGATATATGATTTTCAAAACGAATCCATGGTAAAACTACTAATGAAATATTGGGGAAAAGGTCATTTTTGTGGAGATAACCCTCTAAACTAAACCATCAAATTTCGCCGAAACAATGCGGTGCTATTTGAGTCGGTGAAGGCTGGCTGCATAGGGGGCAATAAAAAAAAACGAAAAAAATTCCTAAAAAATCAGCATTTGAAAATATGAGAAAGAAAAAACATGATATCTTTACTATCACCATTATGTACATTTCTGAGAAATACCATTGATTTTTACCCAAGCTCTAGCCTGGAAATTCGATTTTTCTAAAAATGGGCGTGGCCCAATAACTATTGATGACGTCATCGTGAAGTCATAAAAATTTGCATAAATTACCGTCTTGCAACAAGGTATTATATAACAAAAGCTCAAAGTCCATAGTTAACTGCAACATATAGTTTGATATACCCTTTGAATTCCTCAGCCGGGGTTTAGGCGTACCTTAACAACCTGGTTGCAAACATTGCTGACCCACTCAAGGGAGAGGCTATAGTGAACAAGTACACTCTGTGATGTTCTCCCTGTTTGCTTTCTATTTAACTGTTTGACGAAAGGGTAAAAAGGGCTGAGGGAAGCCAAGTGAGGGTGTACTTAAGGCAACAGAGATGATGTGAGACTGCGTCTTTGTCTACAGTCTCTGTTCCGAAGATGTTTGTACATGTATAATATGTTCAGAGGATCACTTTATTGCTATTTGATAACAGATCCCTGTACTAGAACAAATAATGTCAGTTTTTGTGCCGGTTGTCATTTATTCCAGTGAGGGATAATGTAAATGCATTTAAGTTTGTATGGTTTTTATTTTGCGCTAAGGCGGAAATTGAGTGTTCGCGGTGGTTTTAAGTTTGCGGCAGCGTTATACAGTACTCATAGTTACGTACTGCTACAGTATTGGACAAAAATGTTTGCGGCGGCTTGAAGTTCGCTGTGAAACGGTTGACGCGAAAACCACGAACATAAAACCACCGCGAACATTTCTGCGTTCACAATATTTTCAGATAAAAGTTATTTTTTCTGACTGACTGGTGACCACCCAAAGCGTGGTCCTGCTGCACATCACACAGGGGAGGCCATTTCACACTGACACTGGGCCGCAGAGTGACACTCCTCCAATCAAAATCATCTGGCTCAGGGCTCGAAATTCATTTTTGGAAATAGGTGCACTGGTGCACCCAACAACAAAAAATTAGGTGCACAGAAAGAATTTTGGGTGCACCACATAAAACAAAGTTGAATGTCAGCAAAGCATAAGTACAAAATGTAACATTACTGCCTCTCTTAGAACTTCATTCTGTAATTCTGTTGCTAACTTTAAAATTTCAAACAAGTAGTACATCAAATAAAGTACAACAAAGGTACTTGCATTTCAAGAATATTCTGTATACTGGTGTACAATAGTACATAGTCTATAGCCGGCAAAATATCTAGGTGTACCGGTGCACCTACAGTCAAAAATTGGGTGCACAGCTCCAATTTTGGGTGCACAAAGGTGCACATGCAACCGCTAGTGTAAATGCAGAAATGTTCGCGGTGATTTCATGTTTGTGGTTTTGGCGGCGACCGTTTCACTGCGCTGCAAATATTTTTGTCCAATACTGTAAAAGTATGTGACTATAGGGCTGCTGCAAACTTAAAACCACTGCGAACACTCCATTTTCGCCTTAGCGCGAAATAAAAACCACAAAAACTTAAATGCATTTACAGTATTTCGAGCCCTGTGGCTGAATCTTGGGGCTATGGGAATGCAGGTGAAACTGATTGGTGGTCACGCTTAGTCTCATGGCCAATGGAGGATATAGGGTGAAAGTCTACTTGACCTTGAAATCCCAGTCCTGCTGTGGGAAGGAGAGGTCTAATTTCTTAACGACCAGGAAGACTTTTTTGTTAACCTTTACAAACTGATTCAAAGATTTGAACAAAGACATCACACATTTAAAGACTCCAGAAGATCCTGTCTAGGCGTTTCATTGGTGATTTGGGATGTGGGTAGATGGTGGTATCATTCCAAGCTCCTCCTTGAACTAAATGCAGTTTCTGGTACATAGGGGGACATCAAAAACAAAGAAACGAAAGAAAACGCACCAGTTACTACACAAGTCCCCCTTTTTGTTTGGTACATTTTAGAGTCAGGTGCTGTGATTGGTGGCTCATAACTTTATATTAGTTCTTTATATTTGTCAACTATTAGCAATAGTTCTCTCATGTGCGTAAGTTGCCATACATTTGTACCAGTTACAATTGTCGCGCAATAAAGTTCTTCTTCTAACAGTTGATGATGTCACACATGTGCATGTATATGTCACAGTAGAGATGGCGATTCAGGACAATCGGCGATTGTCCTAGGACAGATCGCGATCGCCGTTTGTCCTAGGACAGACTGCGATCGCGATCTGTCCTAGGACAATCGCCGATTCTACTAGTAGAGATGGCGATCGCAATCTGTCCTAGGACAAACGGCAATTCTACTTGAACAAATTCTGCGATCGCGATTTGTCCTAGGACAATCGCCGATTCTACTAGTAGAGATTGCGATCGCAACCTGTCCTAGGACAAACGGCGATCGCGATCTGTCCTAGGACAATCGCCGATTGTCCTGAATCGCCATCTCTACTGACATATATGTTCCTTTAAAACTTGGTCAACAGATTTACATTTAGAATACGTGCAGAACAAGAAGGTCATATTTTATTGGGACATTTTCACTTACTTGATAACATACATAAGCTATTACCGGAACCCCCCTGACATGCCCTCCGCAGACCGCACTGATAGCTGCATATAAGAAATTGAATGTCTTTTCCTGGCAAGGGTCAGAAGCCAAGATAGGGTCGACAGGAAAACCAGCACAACTTTTTAGATTAGCTGTATGAAGAAAATCCAGTCTTGTTATGTCTGGGAAGCCAAACCCATGGTGCCTACAGCAGGGTTATAAATAAGAACATCAACTGAGTTGTTATTGCAGGGGAAACCCATGGAGACATGTTTCCTACAGATGTTTACATCATTTGTTAACATGCATAGTTTGACTAATGTATCTGCTATGTAGACAAATGCTGAGCTATCTATACATACAATGTAGAGGATGATTTTTGTCTTGTATTTTGTACAATTAAAGCTAAAAATGTAGATTCTTTATTTCCTGGTAATGTCCTCAACCGAGCTTCCCCTACCTTAATATACAAGACATTTATTTTACTGCGTTATAACACAATGATTTGATTATTTATCATCCATATCTCGTGGAAGAAAAATATCTCTTCTGAGCACTGGACATGTATGTTATGCAGGGTATACTAAATCTGTAAAAAAAGGTCACATTCCATATTTAAAGTTGTCATGGCCTAGCGTACGTCCGAGAAGCACTGTTCTGATAAAGCGGACTTATATATAGACACGCTGCGCCATAATGCATTTATGTCCCAGACGGGCAAGCATGCCAGCAAGGCCAAATAAATTTGACCCGACATGTCCGAAATGCCATCCCGTTTATGACCGCATCGAAATACATTTCGTACCTCCCTTTCTCATGTTTGCAACTGATATATACCCAGCGGGGATATTTTAGAAATGTACGGTGAAATGGTTATATACTACATGTATGTTTTGTATGACGTTGTAGTTGTCATGACCTGGAAATAGATGGAAGTTGGTGAATTTGAGATGTGTATGTTTGGCTAGACATGGTTCAAGGAAAGTTCACTTGACAGGAAATGGTACAGGATGCCTCAACTCTTACTGGGGTCAGAACGTGGAATGGGTTAGTTACTGGGGTTGGAGCTTGGCAATGGGTTACCGGGGTTGGATCTTGGGATCGGCCAATGGGAAAGAGGGTTGTAAACAAGAGATTGAGAAGGCAGTCTTTTATTCTAGAGAACTTTCGACTATTGATAAAGTATCAAACAAGATGCTACATTTTATAAATGCACAAATGTGCGTGGTGGTTTTATGTTTGCGGTATTTGCGGCAACCGTTTCGCCGCAAAGTTAAAGCCACCGCAAACATTTTTGTCCCGTACTGAAGCAGTATGTGACTGTAGCGCTGCCGCAAACTTAAAAACACTCCATTTTTGCCTTAGCAGGAAATAAAAACCATGCAAACTTAACTGTATTTACAGTAGTTGTTTTATTTCTATACTTTTCTTATTTCTACTTCTTAGAACAAAATGAACAAGTTTTTTGACTTTCATTTATTGCCACACAACTTCCTTCCCATGATCCTCTCTCGGAGCTGGCCTATCCCCGGGACACAAACAATGTACACGGCACTTTTGTTTTCTACATACTTAGCAGGGACACAATAATCTTTATTCCTCACTTCACTTCGTAGAGAGACCACAGGCAAATAAATGCCATTCAAGTGCACGTTGACCTTCTCCGACAGAAAGAGTTTATCGTTTGTTCGTGATTTGACTGTTTGTTCATAACAAGGCGAGTCAAGAGGTTGGGTCCACTGGCACACAGAGAGAGGGGGGATGGGTGTACCCTTGCGTGCCCTTGTGTGGACATGTTTGTAGTACAGTATGTCACTGCTAGGCAAAGACTGCTCCGTTTATTTGAACTGCCAGGGCCCTACTTCTACAGTTCAAGTTTATGTCAACTTCGAAGTCCTTGGCCGTCTGTATATTTGACTGTCTGACATCTTTTAGCTGGTGGTTGCGAGTCCTTGTCATGGACCTCTTAGTTCCGCAGTGGTAGCTGGTACTGTAAATGCAGAAATGTTCGCAGAGGTTTTATGTTCGTGAAAATGTCTCTACCGCCAACTTGAAGCCATTGCGAAGAGTCATTCCATTGTGTGACTGTAGCGTAACTATTGTTTCAAACGTGAACTTAAAACCACAGCGAACACTCCATTTTCTTCCTACTACTGCAAAATGAAATCCCTGCGAACATTTCTGCATTTATAGTACTTCTTGGGTATCTTAGTTACTTACTCTAACTCTTATCATAGCTTAGGAATTTTACATGCTTTCAGAAGTTTTCATATCCTTGCTCTAAAAGAGTTTCATCAGTTATATGGATGACATCTCTAAAACTTATATTTCCTATCAGTCCTTGGTTTAATTTGAACATGTACATTGTTATCATGACTGAGAAACTCTTCTCTACATTTCCTTTCACTTTGGATGACTCTACTTGAATGGAATGATTGAAAACATAAGCCTAACAGGGCATTCTAACATGTTTACTGTTTATGTGAGTGTCAAACTTCATCCTCATACTGTCAATCAAACTGGAAAATTAATTGTATGTTTACAATTATAGATTCATCTAAACAGTCTTATGCTGCACATATACACAAGGCACATTTGTGTCTTCTCGTACATTCCATCATTTCCATGTAAGAGAAAATTAATCTAAGTTGAATGAAAATAACTCATTGTGCATGTATATTAACTGTGGAACACATGCATAATACATAATGTCATAATTGTAAGACTAATCTCCAAGCAGATCTATTGGTTGCAAAGACCCTATCCAACTGGCAAAAAGAGTTTTTATCGCAACCCGAGAAATGCTCCTCCCTGTTTGAGTTCTTGCGGATCTCGGGTTGCAATAAAAACTCCTTTTGCCAGTTGGATACCCGTCTTTGCAACCTAGATCTGCTTGGAGATTACTCATGGAGATTACTGTAAGACTAAGTAAGAGGTTGTTTCTTTGCCAACCATTGGCTTTTTCTTCATTGGCAATCTGCCTAACAAGCCTTCTTAGAGTCTGGTCCTTTTAGTTCCCTAACTCAGTAAACACTGCCCATACGATCACCTAGTTAGGCTGAATTTCTTTCTGTTCTGTTGCAGAACTTCTTACTGACTGAAGTGGAAAGAAGAGGAGATGGTAAACAAGGAGAGGAAGTACCTACAGATGAAGTGGAATCTCCCACAGACTCTAGATTCAACGAGACAGAGCGCGTGACCTTGAGAATAAAAGAAGTCGACATAGAAGATCCGACCGTGAGAGACCTGCTGGATCAGCTCGATCTTGTTGGATCCACTGATCTACCTCAGAAGGAAACAACCGATGGCGATCGCGATATCTTAGAAGCGCCCTCTGTAGAAAAGGAGCTACACTCCAGCACAGTCGACTCAGATGGAGAAGAATTCCCAACAAAGCCCTTGGAATCTCCAACGGACGGACAGGAACTACCGACAGATTTCAAGAACACAGAATTGGAAGGCAAAGAGGAGTTCCCGACAGTCGTGCATACCTTTGCTCGCGCAGAGGTTGCAACGGAAGAGCGCGACTTTACGGAGAAGCATATGGACATCCCGGTTATCGTTTCGGAGGAAGAAGCAGCGACAGAAGGTCTGGAAATCCCAACTGACGAGATTGAGTCACCGACAGACGAATTTCTAGAACTGCCAACAGTTGATCACCGAGTGTTTCATCCTGAAATGGCTACAGAATTCAGGCTGTACCCAACTGAAGGCGAACATTCGGAAATTCCAACGGAAGCGAAGGAAATGCCCACAGACGAACAGCTGTTGCGGGTAACGCCGAACAGGTTCGAGAGACCAACTGAAGAAGACCTCGACCTCACCACAGAAGAAGAAGGCCAGCTTGAGACGCCAACCGAAGAAGACGACAAATTCCTGATAGTCGTCACCCCAGAGAAGCCAACCGAACAAGAGCCGACGACAAAACAAGACACAACGACGAAGCGCGAAACAGAACTTCCAACCAGCGCATTAGAAACCGTGACCCCCGACAAGGTCGATGAGGTAGAGAAACAACTGAACCAGACCGAAATCGACCTCACCGGAATCCCAGACATTTCCGACGAGGAGTTCTTGGAAGTTCCCGACACGGAGACGAATGAGATCGACGAAATTGACATCTCCCAACCGAACAACAACCGGATTCCTTCTTCGTTAGACTCTATGGAGTTCTCTGACGAACCTGATTTGTCTGAATCACCGACTATTCACCTCACTCCCGTACGCGATGCCCCTGACTCATCAGATGATGAGGACTACTTTAACGAAGAGGAGTCTGGGAGTGGAGAGATACCGCCATGGGAGATTCCCGAGGTTCCTTCCGGACCATACCCCGTCCCGCCCACCTATCGCCCAGAGCCTCCGCAAGGTTTACGTAAGTACAACAATCTTTCTGTTAGCATGAAAGTTACTGTAAATGCAGAAATGTTCGCGGTGCTTTTATGTTTATGCATTCACAATGAACTCTTTACCGCAAATTTCAAACCATTGCGAAAAGCCGTTCCATTGTGTGACTAGCACTACTATTGTTACAAATGCGAACTCAAAACCACCGCGAACACTCCATTTTCTCCCTACCGCAAAATTAAATCCCTGTGAATATTTCTGCATTTGCAGTAATCTTTGTTGGTTGTTATCGTGGCTTAGTTTGTTTTAACACATCAAATAAGTGCATCTAATTTACGACTGTCCTTCTGCAGTCTTCTACAAAATTCAAATGACCAATCACCTGGGCCATGTAACTTAATTTACATGCAGCTTCAGCAATTGGTCGAAAGTTAATTGAGTTAAAACAAAGTTTTAGCTCTGTACTAAATATCTTTCTACTTTGGTTACCTTGGTCATGTGGCTTTATGCACACGTGACGTCAGCTATTGGTCGAAAGCAAAGTTTTAAAGTTAAAGTATCCCAGACGATTTGATAAGACGCATAGGGGTGGCGCCCATCTCCATTTCTGAAGCCCTTGGGCCACACATTTGTGCAAGTCACTACAGCAGGGGGCTAGTCCACAGGTAGTGATTTGTGTTCAACTTCCATACTCTTTCCCAAATGCATAGACAGCATTATGTACCATTTTTAAGTCTAAATGGTATGACCCGGCCGGGGATCGAACTCACGACCTACCGTGTGCAAGGCGAACACTCTATCCACTAGGCCATTGCACCGGTTTAAGCTATGTACTAAATATCTTTCTACTTTGATACATGTATGTCAGACCAACCTTCACCCTCTCACAGAGATAGGGATCAGCTAAATCCTGGGGATCAAGGTCACATGGCATACTACGCCGTGTAAACAGAGGGGGATCCAGGTATTCCATGTGTGTGATACATTTGGAGATGGGCCAGGTTTAGTAAGACCCAGGTGTAGAGAAGCTGTGTGGTAAATTTGTATGGCAGGATCTCACACCAGAAAATGAAACTGATAGAATTTTGGGGGATGATCATTAACCATAATAATAGCCTGGGTTTAATTTTGACATTAGAACCATCACTGCAATTGAAGCTGCAGCAATCTTCATATTATTTTAAAGGTGACTTATCTACTATTACTCTGAAGGGAAATTGTTGAGCTAAAGCTTTCTAGGAAAACACATTCAAACATTTTTTCGTTTCTGTAGTTTCTGTATTTTTTGGGCCTTTGTAATATTTTAATCTTTATGTAATTTTTTATTTATGGCCAGCCCAGCATTATTAATAAAATTCACTCTATTCAAAAGCACACCTGTTGCATATTAATTATCTTTCCGGTAACGTAACCTGCTGCTTTGCCATCTGGATCAAATTCTGTGGATCCCGGGGCCCGAGTTTGATCCTAGGTTCGACACTGGCTCGGACATGTTGTAAGGGATTGCATTCGTCATTTCGGATGGTGACGTAAAGCCGACGGCCCCGTGTATGAGGGAGCTTCGGGTGTAAGCCTCAAGTGTCAAACCTCTGCACGCAAAAGAACCCAACACACTTATCGAGATGAGTAGGGGTGACCTGGTGTGTTTGGCCAAAAACGTGAGCCGTTGCGAGGCAGCATTGCACTACCACTAGCCACTTGAAAAAGCATCATGCTTCACCTCAATTGAGGATGACTGCTTTACCTTTATTTTTAAATTGGAAAACCTGATGATTCCCACCCACGAAGTTGTTCACAAGAGAAGTTCAGTATCTCTGATGCGTGGTGGGCTTCCTGATTGAAAGAGAACCACTCTCTGTACAATATACATCTACAACACAACTGAAGGGTGCTTGACACTGTTTGAGTGGGTCTGTGGTTTTGAATAGAGACCACCAGGAAAATGTAACCCGATGTTGCATACCACACTGACCTAAACATCTAGAGATTGAATGGTTTGCCTCTCTTGAATTATCACAGAAAACATAAGGTCAGGCCCGCATGATAGGTTTTCAATCCGAACTTTTGTAAGGGTAAGGTTGCTTCAGGTATTATTTTCTCACACTCACAATATTATTTTCTCACAGAGCAATTTATTTGGAAAAATTCCCATGCACACAATAACTTGAATAAGAAGTTGCTGTGAAAAATCAGGTACTAAGAGGTATTGTCTTTGTCAGCACTTGTTAAAATTTATTTTGATTCTTTCTTTATGAACTGAAGCTTGGCACTTCTGATCAGTAGTGACATATCTTGAAAATTTTATTAAAGGCAACCAAAGCAATTTTAGGGACCAAAAAATGGAAATAAAAAAATGCGGAAATCTTAATTCTAGTGACATTTACTAGCACTTTCTTGCACATTTGTGTGCACTGTAATAACTTTATTTTAAAACTGTGAAAAAACATGCCATACCCCTTAGTTTTGCGAGCCTACAAAAACCTGGCGCCGATTTTCAGTGAGTTCTCACATTACAACGAAGTCATATTTTTGCATCATGGACGTCGCTATACATTGCGATAGTGTTGTTTTAACTAATCATGAAAAGAAATGACTAAATATATTGACTTTCAAAATCTGATTTTTGGGCCCTAATATTACTTGGGTTGGCTTTAACATAACAGGTGTACTAAAAGTTGCTTTCTTGTGACCATCTCCAAAAAACATATCACTTGACAACTATTGTTGTTCCCCTTTTATGCATATTTGCTTATCTATAGTACTGGTATTGAAAGCTACAAACAATGTACAGGCCAAGAGACCACCAACCACGCTGGATTCATTCTCTTCCGACACTCAACAACATTTCTGTTATTTCTGCAAACTGTGCATGCCCGTAGCCAGGATTTTGATTGGGAGGGGGTCTTTTTAATGTTTGAGGGACCGGCGCGAGCTCCCTAGGGGGGTCCGGGCCTCCGGGGGGTATTCCCCCCCCCCCCCCCCGGAAAATTTTAAAAATTGAACCTTCTGATATGGCATTTCCTGTGTTTTTGAGAGGATTTCAAGGAAAGAAATCAGAGACAAAGTGAGCAGTTTTTCTTGGATTTCAACCCCGCTGGTGATACAAAAAAGTGGACCTTCGAGCGTGTAAAATTAAAAAAATTGAATCTTCTGAAAGGCCATTTCCCGTGTTTTTGAAAGTGTTTCAGAGGAAAAATCAGAGACAAAGTGAGCAGTTTTTTTTCTAGGATTCTAGCCTCTGTAGCCTTGCTGGTGATACAAATAAATCCGCCTTCAAAAAGAATCTTGAACAATAAAAAGTGGACCTTCGGGCCTGTGAAAATGGACCTTCAAATCTGTGGTTTGCCCCGAACTCCCCTGGCTACGGGCATGCTGTGAGCTGAAACATGTTCTGATTCTTCAGATACATGAAGCTCCCCCGTGTGCGTTCTCTTCCTATGAAAATGTTTGTAGGAATTGTCAAGAAACACATTCTTTGTTGAAGGTCACAAGTATGGTGAAGTTGGTGTTGAAATAACTTTTGTGATATGTTTGTGTAATTTCTTTGTCAAAGTTAGTGGCTTTTGATGTTTTATACTCTCATTCCCACATACACAAGCAGTCAGTGTTATGGATATTTCATATCAGAAACAGTTTGAGATGATTTTAACATTTTAGTCTCACATGATGATTGTATTCATAGAAATAACTTGATTTTATCCTTGAATACTGTACAGGTACTTTACAATATAAAAATTATTTTGGAATTGTCAAACAGAACAGCTCCAAGACATTTTTGGGGGCATTTATAAAGATGATTTTACACAATGATCCCCTGGTAGATCTACATGTAGACCTACATGTGTGTTAGTCAGTGTTTTATGCATCTCTCAGGTCTTTGGAGTTGAGTAAGTTTTTAGATGTAAGGGAACCCACTTTTGCTGTGTGCTTTGCCATCCGGATCAAATTCCGTGGATCCTAGGGCCCGAGTTCAATCCTAGGGGTCGACTCCAAAAATGCGAGCTGTAGCAAAGCCGCATTACACTTCCACTACCTACTTAAAAAAGCATCATGCTTCATCTCGAATGAGGATGACTAGCTTCACTTTACTTTTACAAAGAATGAAGCAGAAGGGCTGTCAGACTGTTGATCAATCCAGATTTCTGAAGTCTGCAGCTAGTTTTTGTAGCAGGAATGATTTAAAGTCCATCAGTAAAGTAGCCTGCAATCCTGTCTGCCACATTCCATGGAGATGTGGATGTTCCAGTGACAGAAGGAGGTCAGTGCCTGGAGTGTGTGCCTGCCCAGCTGTGCTATTGGTTGTCTAGGACCAACACATTTTGTCTGTAGCTCTGTTTGTCTAACTATAACTCAAGGTCCTTTACAGTTAGTCTTTAAAAGGAGACTGATGGTTAGCCTGTACAATTGCCTAGCGGTCAGAGTGTTTGCCTTGCATACGGTTGGTCGTGAGTTCAATCCCCGGCCGGGTCATACCAAAGACTTTTAAAATTTACTCTGGTCTTTTGATATCGGGCCTTACATTTTTAGAAGGTTATATGTTGCCCCTTTTTTACATTACTGCTGCCAAACATGAACAAAATGTCTACACATGTACCTGATGTTTTTCCTTTGCCGACGACCAAACCCAGAAAGTTATGCATTTGGTACATATTGCTTACATGTACATATATGATCAAAGAGTTAGGCAGATTGCAACCAGCTTGGTTCCTATGGAAAGCAAACTTTTTTTTCCAGCATGACTGTAACGTTGGGTAACATAAATTCGGGATTTTTCCGATAATGGTTGACTGAAATCAATCTAGAAGAACAATAAACCATCCTTTTTTTCTATAATTCTGTCAGTATCATGTACTATCTTTGCACTAATCATATATATGGTAGATTTTGTCTCTAGTCGTGCTGACACCATAATATTTCAACTTGAAACTACCGTCCGCCGCACGCACAATAACGGTGCTGTGGGACAGGGGGGCACATTAATTCGGGAGAGAAGATTCGTCTTGAATATCTTACCGCTAATCACATTTTATACAGCAGCTATTCGTTCCATCCTTGGCTTGAGGAGAGTGCTATGGATATAGACGTGTCCAAGTAAAAAAAATACACGAAAAAACGGCCGTACCGCACACATCAGGCCAGTTCGGGAACAACCCGTGTGTTGAGTCGGTAGAACTTCACTCAAAGTCGGCCCATCGTCATCATCGGGCAACGTGTAACGTTACATTATTCATGGAAAGTTAGCTGGATGCCGTAGCAATGGTAATACTACTATGTCCATGTGTTCCTTGTTGTGTTAGGAACAAACTTTGAGGAAAATATCTTCCTCAGTCCACTATCACACGCAGCATTTAGACAAAAAAGTGTTCCTCACAAACCTTTGTCGTCTGCTTGACAACAGGATTCTGGTTAACAATATGGCGGCGGGAAAATACACGTGCCGTAGGTTGTAGCAACAGAGAGGAGTTTTGATGATTGATCACACTTAGAATCCAGTTGCAGGTTAGCAAACGAGATTGTAATAAGTTGTCTTATAAATAATTGTGTTTAGCAGGCAGGAGATGTGACATTTGTCTTATAAACCAGCGAACAACCGTGCTGGGTGATTCTCCCACGAAGCCCCCAGACTCTGTCAATAAGGGACGGAGAGTTTTTGACGTCGCCAACTTCTAATGCATGGTTATCGAAGCTTTTCAGCCAGTGTTCTGAATAATTTGGTGTCTATCTGCTTTGCATTGCTGGCGTTATAACTGATTTTGCATGTAGCACATATCCCTAAATACGTCGTTTTCGAAAAATCGCGAATTTAAGTACCCCGCGAATTTATGTTACCCAACGTTACCATCAGAAGATTCCAATCACTATTCTTTGTAGAAATGTACAGGCGTGCCATCTCGTAATCACTGAAATGGTTTCTTTTGAGGTTGTGTAATAAAAACTTGGATAGACATGCTGTGTTGTTAATAGCCCCGATAAATATACATTAACCACATGCAGGTTACCCCAGATTTGAACATAAATCAGGTTACATTGCAAGGGTTAACATTTGCGACAAATATGCACATTATCTTGTTTCTATCACCTGGATAAGGTTGAACCTTGTCACAAATTCCTCACGGCATTTCCAGGTCGCTGACGAAACAAAGGGGCTTTAAAACAGCTCCAGAATTTAATACAGGTGCTTATTTTCAAAGGAGGGGGGGGGGGGGGGGGTTGGACGGGGCCAGGGGCTGTTATATAGGGTCCATGGGCAGGGAAATTGCATTCTTCTCACTTCAAAGGAAAACACCAACCTTTGAGGTCACGCCCAAATTATTCCGAGCAATTCCCTAGAATAACAGGTCACCACTCAACTTGACCTCCCGTGACCTCCCTGTTGGAAACTCTTTAAGACTGCGCAATTTAAAGGGGCGACAGATGCAAGAATTTCAGATTGTGCGATCTTGATGATAAGTTTAATAGAAAGTAACATTGATATATTTTGCAGACTAGACAAAATAAACTGTGGATCATACTAAGTAGTAAGAGTTCAGTTTACATGATATGTAACAAGGGAACGTTGATTTCCAAGATGCAAAATTCCATGATATCAGGTAATCAAACACTTAAAGCTTACAAAAGCTTATGATCTGGATTCCTACATGTAAAATACTATCAATAGACTATGCCAATGATTCAGGAAGTAACCGTTTAAGTTGCAGATAGAGAATTACAGACATCTTCTTCCTCGTGATTGATAGATGTACTTTTTTTCGGACTCCAAGATGACCAAGATCAGAGGTTACGGAACCGTTGACCCCTGCCAGCCTTTGTTCCGCTGCTATTGTACCACTTCATTACACACGGAGCCAGCAGATTTACACCGGTCTTAATCCACATGAGTGGCCATTAGGGTTCCTTACAAACATCTCAGTCCACTTTTACAGAAGATTAACCACCTTCAAAAGGGTTAGAGTGGAAAATTGAGTAAGGATGATACACAGAGTGCATGGTTATCAACTAGAAGTGCTTTAGGGCTTTTTCTAGCATGGGTGAACGTGAAGACAGCCGTACCAAACTTTACAACTACATCTTGATCTTGGTCTTACATATGATACAAAGATCTTTAACGTTATATTTTGGAAACTTGCATGCTTCAAAACTGTCCTCTTGAAAAACTCTTGGGCCTTCCAAGACTAAGACAGAAAGTCAAAATTTAGTCAAACACTACTTATCTTCAATTTTTTTCCAAAATTGTATCTTAACTATTCTGTTCATTTTGTCCTGACTTTCAAGAAACAATCATTGGAACATTTCTGATAACATTTGTTGACAACCACTATTGTTAGAATCTATGGCTTTATCAGTCATCTGACATTAATGTACTTGTGATCTAAAATATGTGTTTGATACTGATCTTTGGAAGTAGTAAAATGTAAATTGTTAAGTTCTTGAAGTTAAATTTTTATAATCTTTGAAATGCATGCAGCTATCTATCTACTTGTGCAATGTTTTATTACACATTGTCTATTAACTACATTAGATTATCTCTTTTTAAACAGTGAAGAAGTAATTTGTAAAAGAAATTTCCTAAATTGGTCAAAAATTGAGCAGCATTTTCCACATAATGTGATTTAAGCAATACACTTGTATGGGTTTGGAAAGATCACAGACTGACCGTGTGTGCCCCTAGGGCTAATTCAGTATATCAAAGGGTTTGTGTTAGCTGGGGAAATATTGACTGAGAAAGAGATCTAGGCTTCCATTGTCCAGTCAGCATATTTTACTTCCATCATATAACCTGATCCCACCTATCAATCTTTCATTGCCCGCACTCACCGCTTTGTTGAATTTGAGGAAAGAATGAATAGTAAGCTACGACAAAGAAGATAGAAGAAAAGAGTGCACCCAGGAAGAAGCGAATCATTCTCTTTAAGTTACATAATGCCAAGACAATAAGGAAGGATTAAGGAGGGGGTGTAAGATAAGGGTGTCTGGGCGTGATTCAGATTTTAATCACCTGGCAAACAGGTAAAAAGAAGATTTGAAGAGGCAAGGCAGTCTAGACAGGAAGTGGTCGTTTTAGGCAGGAAGCGGTCATTTCTGACCATTTCCCAACTGGCTGGAGGATGGACAAACACTGACAGTTAGAAGAAAGAGGCCGGACCTGCATAACTGGCCTATTATTAGTTCTTGGCATTCCTACACAGTCTGTTACCTTTTTTGCCTGAAGCTAAAGATAAATTTGTGGGATTTCTTCCTCTTTTCCTGTGAGAGAAACGTTCGTCCTCGGAAAGAATGCCTTTGATCTTTCCGAAGGCTACACATGTATCATAAGAAGGAAACTCGATCGTATTCAAAACATGTGTTAAACACACAATGCACACTGTCTACATGTAAATAGTCCAAGAAATTTAAATGTGGACGTTAAAAAATTTGACAGCACAACTGGCTATGAAATAAACCAGATAGAAAAAGATCCGTAGGTAAACTTTACACAACACGTGTTATCATAGTCATGAATATGTAAATCCTAACAACATGGATTTAAGCCCAGTGTTTAGTGACAATATAGCCAGGGCATTAGTCCAATACACCAATGTTTCAAGATGGCTTTATCACCTGCCTTGTTAAAATATTTCCTGCGCAAACACATTAGCTTCCTTGTTCATATAAACCTTCCTGTGTTGACTCAAAGTAAACTTGTGGTCCGTGCTTTTGATACACTTTCCTGTATGGCCATTAGAAACCCTTTTCCTTGCTCAAACGTCGTAGGGATCGCAAACTAATTCGCGTTCCTTCGCTGTTAACTACGTTTTGTAAGCAGAAGTCAGTAACCTTTATCGCCAAGCCGGACCTGGAAGCTTTAAGCCTTCGGGGTTAAGCCAGTTAAGCCTCTTACCAAGGCTCAGCTCTCCAAATGTGAAGAATTAGCTGTCTTGCCCTGGATGCTTAAGATTCAAAACAGCATGGACGAAGGGTCTCAGAGATCTCCCCAGAAATATAGAGCAGGATGGGGGGAGGGTGCCAGGCACAGGATACGTGTGGCGAGGGGGGAGGTCTGGAGGGGGGCGCACACTTCTCAAAAGGAGAGAGGCTGTTGCATTTTGCCTTTTTTAGACATAATGCCTTATGGAAGTCATTTCCTGCAACTTCAGCTTTACGTTTACATCTGAAATTTCCAGTTTTGAGCAAAATTACAGGCTTAGCTGGGAAAAAATTGGAAAAAAATACCCTAACTTTGAAAATCAACAGGATGGAGCTGGGATGAGAACAGCATGGAGGAGCGCCACTGTTCCATTCTTTTGGGAGATCCCTGAGACCAGAGTATGGTACCGTAGAGAAGTGTGCAAAGGCTTGTGTGTGAAGCGACCTGACCGATTCCCAT
Organism: Branchiostoma lanceolatum; assembly: GCA_035149815.1. Lineage (NCBI taxonomy): Eukaryota > Metazoa > Chordata > Leptocardii > Amphioxiformes > Branchiostomatidae > Branchiostoma > Branchiostoma lanceolatum. The sequence continues at coordinate 15,326,218 of CM068875.1, read as the reverse complement.
TGTTACCCCCACACGGTTTTTGATTGAAAAACATCATGCAAGACAAACACACAAAACATGGGACGGTATAGCCTTACAAAGGAGTGTCGCCCACCCTTGAGCTGCCCCCAAGACATACATGTGTACAGGGGGGTCACCTGTTGTCTGTCTGTTCTTGCATAAAGTGATAAACATTTGTTTGTGGTCGTTGTCGGCATCCAAAGCAGTGGAGTGTACACACACACACACACAGGAAGAGCGCACACCCACCTACCTCTCATTTCCCTATCCCCAGACCCAGCCAGCATCAGGGGTGGCCCAACCTTTCGAGGTAATTCGGCCTCGGTAAGGCAGCGGGCTGGCAAACACTGTAATAATAGCCCTCCAGCTGTTCATTCAAATGTGGGGGAGCGGAAGCCAGTTCTTTTGACCGAAGAAGAGGAGAGTACTGAATGATTTTTCTTCCCTGCACATCTGATACCCTGATCCCTCTATGGCTGAGTTACCCCCTGCGTAAATCAATTTGGGACGACCCAGCCAAGCTGAAGTTACTTTGGGGGCAGTTCAAGCACCACATGCACCTCTCCAGGCAGTGTGGTTGAAGGTCTCCAGGCTTGGACTAGCTTGTGGTAGACTTGAGGCCTGCGGTTTGTTTGCTGATTGGCATATTCAATAACTGACCCACTTATCCAGAAGTCCGGGTGCAGACAGAGGGACCTCGGAATCGGCATTGCTTCCAGCTGATACCCACGTTGTCAAAACTACTACCTCATTGAGCAACCATTCTTCCAAAGTGAGCCACACGGATTTCAGGAGAAATGCCGTTCAGTTTCCTCGTCTGCTACCTCTTCACTTGTACGCTGGACGCTCCTCCGAACGCCACCCTTCCCTGGGAATTTAACGAGACCTTTGAGGACTTCACAAGACCCGTGAATCTTCCGGAGGAGACACGTCAAGAATTAACGACCGCTAAGCTTCCTACCTTGGAGAGTCCAACACCTGAATTGGTATCACAACATGGCTCGATGTTTCGTAAGTACATCCATTCTTCCAGCTGCAAGACTAAACTCAAGGGGAGCATTCCTTTCCAACTCAGTGGCAGTTTTCTGTGTTAGAATGTCGGAAGTATTCCTTTTCTCCCTGCTTGGCCACAGCTCTAGAAGGAGGCCAGTGTGACCTTCATTCCTCTTGAAAGACACAGCTCTGTAGGGAAGCTGCCTCTTACTAAGTTGATAGATCGGGGCAATGTCACATACTAAACATAGGCTTTCTACACATGTTTGAGATTATTCCATTTTATCATGTATGTACGTTGACTTGTGAAGAATAACATCGGACACAGTAAGGGCATTGTTGGGTGTGGGTTAGTCCAGTCTTTAGGGATTGTAGTTGATTAAGACCCTAGAGGTTTCGAATCTGGAGGTATCCCTGGCATTTTATCAAGTCTTGTCTCTTTACAGTGTGGAGATGTTTTTAGTTACTATGTATGGCAGACATTAGAGATGCAGTTATGATATGTCTCAGTACAGAGCATTTTGAGTCCTAGACGCAGCTCGTTCAAAAGGCATTTAATTGCGACCGGATCTTTCCCCCGACTTGTTGAAAGACAGAAATGTAGCGACGCACACCTAAAACCTGTGGTAAGAGGTAGATGGGACTGATCCGGAACCAAACATGCGACCTTTTGCCTGTTTTGCACAAAACATGTTCCACAAAGACTAGCCATTCTTATGTAAACTGGAAGCCATTGGGTTTCAACAGGAGCAGAACCAATTTATTTTACAGAACAAATCCATTTTTCTCGTATGTCCAAATCCATTATAATAGTAAATGAAAAAAAATTATTATAGAATATTTTGTGTATATTTGTATGAACAGCATCTATGACAATTTGAGAATAGAACATTGAAAGGTAAGGGTTTGTCACTCATTTGTTCTACCCACTGATTTGAGTTTCGAATAGTCCATCCCCACTACACTAGTGACGTAATGCCCCCCCCCCCTGTTGTTTTGAAATGCTGGGCCCATTTAACCAATTTCTTGGTAGGGGACTCACAGTGCTTGTGCAGAAAATGCCTTCCATTTGTTCTGGTCTGTTGGAAGAAACTCTATCCCCCTATTTACCTGTGCTATGGAGGATTGGCGCACTGCCCTAGTTTTCCAAACTCTGAAGATTCTTACCAAGGGCCAAGAGAGAGACACACGGCCTTCTGATCTTGAAGTGACAAGAGGAGCTTAAGACGTCACGGCCACATGTTCCGTACTATCTTGATTGGTTCTTGAGGAGTCAATGGACTTGGAGATAGACAAAGATATATTTGTCATAATAAACGATAAGTGCGATAAAGACAGATGAGGTCTGTTCCTTGTAACTGTTGTAGATACATCTGTTGGGTCTAGTTCCTTGGACTAAAAGGAGTGCGTCAAGAAAATCCACTGGACTTGGGGCTAGAAGGTGGGGGTATCCCAATCTTAGGGCGCCTTAATTGTAGTCACGTTAACACTTGTAAAAGACATCTTGAAATTATTTTGAACGATTGAGATGCAAAGGTAAAGGTGAGATTTATTCCAACATAATCTGTTGAAATTCTAAAGATTATCTTGAAGCGAGATCAATGTATTTGCCTTAGGCATACATTCAGATCTACAGATAAGATATTGAAAGAATACCTTTTCTAGGAGGTTGTTGCCTTAAAGTTTGTATTTCTTAGAGTATGTGGAGATGTGGAAGATACGGAAAACTACAAATTATTTATAAATCTCATATTTACTGCATTTTAAAGATTACTAAGGCCACTCCAATTTGATTTCTTGGTTAACAGATTTTTTTTAAATTTTAGCACAAGGACATCATTCAGACAGAAAGCTGGGGTGAAAACTTGCACCTGACCCTGTTCACTCCCTGAAATTGTGTGCACCAAAGGACAGACTTTCCTCTGAGATTCTGTTTTCATGTTGATTTTCAATCTAGCATTTTCTTTAGAATTCCGTTAACAAAGAAATTAAATTGGTATGGCCCAAATGCTTATTATCAAAATTTTGAAAGCTGTAAATTAAATAAAGATAACCCATTATAGAAACTACTGACACACTGAAGGACGGTACATCAACTTTTAATATTGTTGAAAATATGGCAAAACAAATATTAGAAATGTACGATATTACCAAAAATCATTTGCCACTGAAGTATAAATTACTAAAATAACAACTTAGACCTTGAGTAGTTATCTCAAAGGCATCAGCCCTCACCCTAACCCACTCTCTTGGAAAGGTTAGAGAGTTAACATGTCTAACATGATTAAAATGTCCCAGTGACTTCTTTTGGCAAATGTTTTGTCTTTGCCAATCACCACCCTGCGATGCTGGCCCCATTCTATAACAGCCACGCTCCTGGTGGGAGTATTCAGCCCCTAGCCTTTGACCCTTTGGCGGGCTTCAGAAGGTGCCTGTGGGATTTGAATGCCTGGTTGCGGGCTCTCTGTTGTCATGGGCAGGTAAATTGTTTTTCCCCACACAAGATTACAGTCACCTGAAATGCCAATGGCATTCATTTCCTTGTCAGCGAGGGATCTTTAAAAGTAACAGATCCTTGCAAGGCAAATTCCTACTTAGTAGTAAGGAAATACAGTTTTCTGAAGTAGAATTTCTTGTAAAAAAAGACCATAAATTGACAAAAGACTCAGAGCATGGGATCTTTAAAAGTAACAGATCCTTGCAAGGCAAATTCCTACTTAGTACAAAAGAAATGCATAGTAGAAGTTTTCTGAAGTAGAATTTCTTTTTAAAAATTGCCATAAATTGACAAAAGACTGAAAGTTAACCAATACTGAATATGCATTTAAATTTGCATGGTTTTTATTTCGGGCTTAAGGGAAAATGGAGTGTTTTTGGTGTTTTTAAGTTCGCAGTAGCGCTATAGTCACATACTGCTACAGTGGTGAAACGGTCTTGGCGAATACCGCAAACATAAAAACACCGAGAACATATCTGCATTTTACGGTATTTTTTTTAGTAGGTCAATTGTAACTACATGTCAGTGTGAGTTAGTACTAAATCTTATTCTATGCTGTACAATTTTTTTCTTCCAATTCTGGGTGATCTAGATTCGAAATCATCTTATGCCCACTTTCAATGTATAACAGGATTCAGTTAAAATACAAGTAAAGCTACCTGGTTTGATATAGAACAGTCAGAGCAACTTTGGGAATAGGATTATGGCTGGTTGTTTGATTATATTAACCTGGGTATGTTGACAAATTGGTTTGAAAAGAGTACCTAAATGTAATTATCACTTTACACTGAATGCGTTTAAAGCAACACCCCAACACAATGTGTTCTCACCTTGATAAGAAACCCTTATCTATCCTTCCGGATGGAGAATCTTAACTTTAAAGCAGTTTGTACCCAGCGTGCAGTGGTGAGGAAACCGCTAATCCGACATAACCTGCCTCGAGAGCACGTGCAAGCTACTGATAGAAGTCGCTGGGATCATGCCGTGTTTGTGGTTGGTTGACTATACCCTTGGCTGGCTCACAGTAACAACAATTGATACAGAAGCTAGAGTTTGGTACACTTAAATAGACTCAGGTAGGGTTTGTGTCCGACAAAACTGCCCTGAGAGCATGTGCAACCTGCTGATAGAAGTCACTGGGATCATGCCGTATTTGTGGTTGGTCGACTATACCCTTGGCTGGCTCACAGTAACAACAATTGATACAGAAGAGTCTGGTACACATGAGTAGACTCAGTTGTATGTGCAGTCAGCTGTAACACACCTGGAATCGTGCCTGTTACCGTAATTGCATTGAAGTTTGTGTAGTTTTTATTTCGTGCTGAGGGGAAAATGGAGTGTTTGTGGTGTTTTTAAGTTCACGGCAGTGCAATACAGTAGTCATATACACTGCTGCAGTATTGAACAAAAATGTTCGCAGTGGTTTTAAGTTTGCGGTGAAACACCGCGAACATTTCTGCATTTACAGTACTTTTACAGGGTTTACGGAAAAAGCTGGGCTATCTACCTGTCCTGTCCACCATTGGCTATCTACCCTTTTTGGGCCCCAAGGGCATGCATGGGTGATGGGAAAAACTGGGTCAATGGCAATCCCAGCTTACTTGTACATTGTACATTGTACATTGTACATTGTGTATGTAAAAAAGGGATGTCCGTACCCGAGGATAAGTCGTTAATCATATAATTAATATAAATACTGATACTGTAATTCACTTTATTGTCACGGTAGGAAAATTGGACATTTTCACTGAACGTTAACTTGGTGACATTTGATTAACAGAACTGATGTGTGAAGGATTCATAAATAATAACAACAGATTTTTCGCAGTGATGATAAGTTCACGGTACAGAGAAGACTATGAAAACAGTGAACATAAAGTCACAGTAAAAGAGACAAGAATTACAATATGTTGGTAGGAATGTGACATAATTGAACAATGTGGGTAGAGAGACAGGAATATACTCGCCCCCAAACACCGGAGCACAAAAATTAAACGCCCCTTGACTTTATTTATCACACAGAGTCATGCAAGTAATTGCAACTGGTACATAGTAAGACCAGAGAAAATAGAGCCATAAGCTTGTGAATGATCACATTTGTTATATATACAAGCATGCGAAATGCAAAACACCTTTCTCTTCAAAGAGAGGAGTGTTGACCTAGTCCAGTCGAACATAATGTCATGGTAAGTGAGGCCGGAGTACAAAGGCCAGGGTCGGGTTGGCTCGGTTTACAGGTCATGTTTGGGGTGAAGCACCTGGGAAAGTGACTTGGCCTGGCAAGTTGATTGTTTTCCCTTGTCACGAATATGTAGGTTAGGGATATTATGTGAGGGATGGTACATTGTGGGTTAACCGAAGGCATTTTTGCAACATTTTTTGCTGATATAAGGCCACACCATTTTAATTTCTTGGTTAATGGAATTAAAAAAAGATGCTAGATTGGAAAATCAACATGAAAACAGAATCCCAGAGGAAAGTTTGTACTTTGGTGCACACAGTTTCAGGGAGTGAACAGGGTCAGGTGCTAATTTCACCCCAGCCTTCTGTTTTCATGATTTTTTTTTTGCTGAAATTATTTTTAAAAATCAGTTAACCAAGAAATTAAATTGATGTGGCCTAAGGGGCCAAAAATTGTGACTTCGACTAAACACTTAGAGAAAGATTCTTAGCATAATTCCAAAACCATACAACTCATACATGACTCTCTATCTTCTCACAATGCCAATAACTGTGGTAATGTTTTTGTTATTGTTATTGTGGCTTTAAAGTACCATAGCACGAATCTCAATCCCATACCTTCTCAACCCTGGATGAGGCCCATGTTCTCTGCTCATCAATTGTCTATGATTGATTATCCTTATTGTGATAATTAAACCATAACCTATGTTGATGAAGGTTAGACATCCAGGTAATAAGGTACGCCAAAAATAGTTTCTCAAGCAACTGGATAAAATTTAGAAAATTTGCAAAGTTTCAGAATTTTTTCCAGTTACTTGAGTAATTATTTTTGGCAAAACCATAACCTAGTTAATACTACATGTAAAAAGTAACATCACACATTCTCAGTCTGACATGTATTATGGTGAGAGTGTTGTTACATCCGTATATTTTTCTTAGTCTCCTAGTCCTTACCTTGATAGGTAATGAGTCATTGACTTCCTGGGAAACAGACACAACATTTCCTGACTATAGATGTGTCTACTTCCCCTGGGCAGCCACTTGTTTGATGTCTACATCTATGAAAAAACCAGTATGAGTAGTGGTATTGTTGTTACACATGGTTTTGAGTGTCAATGACCTCTAGTAAGGCATAAGAATGCATCAGTGCTTAAAGTTGTCTTCATGCTAGGATGGACTTGTGTGTTTTGTCAATTACTAATTGTGTGTGATTTTTCAGTTACTGTAAGTCTATTTGTGTGATAAAACAAGCAATGCTTTTAAGTTTTATCATCATCAGTTTGGATAATGGCTCTTCCAGGCTATGCTTAAGTTCTTCTTCTCAAAGAGATCCTGTTTTTCATGTGTCTCTATAACCAAGCTTATGTCATACCTGGGCTGCGAAAACGTTCGTTACGGGTGTTCCACATCGTGTGATAATTTTCCATGTCACATGGGGTTCTACTTGTATCACACGGTCTTCCATAGAATATTTAGAATGTATTTGAAGTCCGCCAGTTCTGCCGCTGACGAAAATACCTTTGGCCATCGGGCGATACGACCCGCGGTCGGGCCGGTAGCTCAGGCGATACGGAATACACCGTGTTGTATTCTATATTTACATTGAAAAACTGGCAAATATGTAGATAAAAAAGGATTTTGAAATAAAGCGTGTTGTGAAAGTTCAAATTACCTTCCATTTCTTTTATGAAGGTTGTGTCCTTTTATTTTTCAACTACTAACTTAAAGTATGATGTACAATTTTTACTCATATGACTGTTGTGGATTTTCAGCTTTTCATCCTAAAAATCCATTTCTTCAACTGCCATTCTCTTCCTTTCAGCAACCCCATACCTCTGTAGTGGTGAACTACATGTATAGAAGATAACAAGATTTTTTCTTTTGTATTACAGAATACTACAGAGTGAAGATCAACTTCACCACATCCATCCAGTACAGCGAAGCACTAGAGAGTTATAGAAACCCAGAACACCAGCAACTGTCCGCCGCTATTCAGTATGCGGTAAGTCAAAAACTAGTTTATATTGCACCTGCCTGTTCAGTTGCACCTGCCAGATGATGGACAGGTATGATACATATTATTCAAGTTACACTTACTATACATACAAGTGCACATACAAAGAAATTTGCTTGTATGTTAAAGGCACCCAGAGCATTTATGAGACACAAAAACTGGAAATATTCTAGTTGCTGTAATCTTTATGAAATTGACAATTAATGCCACTGTTTACCACATTTGCGTTCGGATTTCTTATCAAAAGTGCGCAAAAACGGCATGAAAACAATCTACATGGCAATCTTTAATTTCACACGCCTACTGTTGATACCATAGCCTCGCCCACCTCCGTCAAAATATAGAAATTCAAAATAAAAACATAGAAATGCAAATATTTGACGGACATGCAGTCACCCTCGCATTGGTCAAACCGCTAATGGTGATGGACAGTCAGGATCAGTCTATTAGGGCTTGGATTTTCTATCAGCTTTCCCACACAATGACATTGTATCTTTGCTCATTCAATTTTGATATGTAATGGTATAGTGTTATTGAAACTTACTATGTGTAGGAATGACTAGAAATTTGAATTTTTTAATTCAAGTTTCAAGCCTCATAAAATGCTCTGGATGCCTTTAATCTTATTTGTAACATTATTCTCTACTTCCACTGAATGTACATTTAACAACAAGAAAATGAAGGAAGTGGTCAAACGATTTCGAAACTTTTGCAACATGTTGTGTTCTGTCTCCTCAGATTGACAGACTATATTTTGGAATACCAGGAGAGCAGGAAGCCACTGTGGTGCAGTACAGGTAGGAACCACTAGATGTCTCTTTCTTCCTTCTTGTGTACCAGTTTACAGACATGCAGTACTTTGGAATTTTTTTAGTCATTGACATGATTTTTACAGTATCTGTTATTAAGTTAGTATGGTTATTTTAGATGCTCCTATCATATCATCACTATGTGTGTTAAAATTATGCTATATCATAATACACTGTACCTGTAGATAACGGTATTATAGAAATAGTCAGTGTGACAAACCATATGACTTGCATCAAAAGCTACATACAACAAATACTGCATTGGCTATTGTTTCCTTTTTTGAAATTATCATCTTCTACAAAGTTTGTCTTCTTCTATGCTTTTGTAGTATAGGTTACCATTTTTAAGACTCATGTAAATTACAATCATGCAACGTCTTATCTCTGATGGCATGTTATAGATACATCTGACTGGTGTCTGACTTGACATGTGTGCTTCAATCTAGACTGTACATTTCTCTGTGTGTTGCATGACTATGACAGAAATTCTTCCATGTTTCCTTCATTGTACTGAGTCTTGTTGTCCTCTTCCCTTCTCTACGTACTGTTGTGTGTTGTGAAACCTTCTCTCTTCTTCAATTGTCTCGATCTGCAGTCGGGAACAAAGTCCAGGGTAAGGCTGGAGACCAACTTGTGGTCATGTGATTCTACCGCTTGCTTTTCTGCTTATGATTGGGAATATTGTGAGAGATGACACTCGGAACTTGTAGTATTTTACTTTACATCATCAGTCCCTTATACACAAATGTAGTGTTCGTTTCTTTCTTACTGGTATGTAGTATTTTATTGTCACAGTTTGTGGTAAAAAAATACACCTTGCACAGTAAAAAATACATGTATTTACTGTAAATGTATAAATGTTCGCGGTGGTTTTATGTTCACGGTTTTCGCGGTGAACTTTCAGCGCAAACTAAAAAACCACCGCAAAACTTTTTGCCTACCTACATGTATGACTGTAGCGCTACTATTGTTTCAAACACGAACTTAAAATGACCGCAAACACGCCATTTTCTCCCAACCGTGAAATAAAATCCACACAAACTTAAATGCATTTACAGTAAATTGCAGATGTTATGACAATACACATTTTCACTTCTTAGATGAAAGATAAATTTCAAAACAAGATGCTTCAATCAGCATTGTTGAACTTTAAAATATACGGTAAAAACTATTACAGGCAAGGCATTTGTCGTCTCTATGATATTCCCAATCTGTTGTTGTTGGCTTCCTCTAATGCACATTTATTATTTTCATTGCTGTTTCTTACACTTTTTCTTAGCAGCACCGATTGACCTCCATTGCATGCTGGAGCCTCATGTACATGTAGCAGGGCTCGAAATTCAGTTTTGGGAATAGGTGCACTGGTGCACCCAACCTAAAAAATTGGGTGCACCAAAAATTTTTTGGGTGCACCGCATAAAATAAAGTAGAATGTAACTATTGTAAGCAAAACCTAATGACAAACCTTACTGTTACTCTTCATGCGCGTTTGGCACGCGATCTCGGCTCGCAATTTTGAAGCTTTCAAAATCGAAATAAACTCAAATTCTAACATCAAAATCTTAAACAAGTACTACAACAAAGACTTAATTATTTTCTTACACTTAGATGTCAAGAATATGCTGTCTACTAGTGTGCAGTGATACACATTAAACCGTACGAAAATATCTAGGTGCGCCAGTGCACCCACAGTAAAAAATTAGGTGCACAGCTCCAAAATTGGGTGCACTGGGTGCACATGCACCCAGCATTTCGAGCCCTGTGTAGTGTTACATTGCATGTGTTGACTACTTTGCGACTGCCTGTAGATATGACTGTATCAAAAGGATACTTAAAACAGTACACTCCATGTAGTTAACAGTAAAGCAATGATTAATAAATTTGATGCCCAACTTGCTAATATATATATAATGCAGACAAAAAAGTAAACAACATTCTAACACTCAACAGTCAACATGCTGATTTATTGCAGAATGTTTCGATCATAATGTAATCAACAATTTTAATAATCTGTGTATAGAACAATGTACATGTAGGCAACACAGGAACAGGTATGTTACATGTACAGTGTCTTTTTATTATGATATTATAGAATATATTTTCTCTTGATCTTGAATTGGTATTAACTCAATGTGAACAGGTTCGTCTATATTAGACCTTTGTTGACATGGAGTATTTATATGTAAAGGAACCTCCATGAACTTTCTATATGAATAAAATACTGTCCTATAAAAAAGTATGATGGCATTGCAAGCTGCATGTTTGATAAGAAATTTTTCTAGCTTACCTACACTTTGATCTGATTTGTAATTGTTTTTTCTTTGCCAAGATTGTTTGGAGAGTCAGTGTTTGTCACCCTCGACCTCGGCTCACTCGGAAACGACAACGAGGTTCAACTCTTCAACATCATCAACAACGCTGTAAACAGCGGATACCTCGACTTCTATGCTGTTGATTCAGAAGGATTTGAATTCTACCCTGTCAAAGGTACGTCTATTCAAGATTTCTTGATCTTGACTTCGATTTGAATCAAAAGTAGATTTATTTGCACTACTGTCAAGTATGTGCAAGTGATCACCTCTACATAAGAGGCCGTCAAACAAGGGAACCCTAGTTCTATCCCGGCTTGCCCCCAGACGTTCTGGACATGCGCCTGAACGTTGTGCGCTTGGGAAAGGCACTTAAATTTCCTCACTTCACTCAGGTGTAAATGAGTACCTAGCTTCAGTTAGGGATGTCCCTCGGATAGGATGTTAAATGGAGGTCCCGTGTTTGGGGAGAACCACACCCTGCGGACGTTAAAAAACCCACCACACCTTTTGAAAAAGAGTAGGGGCATGCCCCGGTGTGCGATGGTCTAAGCCTTACAGTCTGGTCTGGGTCAACATGTTGAAAAGGTGATAGTCACCTGTTATGTCAATCCTTCCACAAATGTGGTAAAACCGAATTTAAAAAAATGAAGATAAGGACCACCTGACCAATATGACCACTTTTTGGTTGTATCTTTGATGACTTTTCCCATTGACATAACATTAGGAATCCTGCCTACAGTTACTACATGTACCTGTCCACATAGACCAGATTTTTCAGTCCCCTGAGTATGGTCTTCTTGGGCAGTTTTGACTGCACATTATTAACATGGCAGTGTTTTACAATCACTTCAAGACAAATGAAATTTTCTGTCTACCATGGATCAACTTCATTTTCAGAAAGGAATATGTTTTTAAAAAATCATAGCAAGAAGTTAACCCAAGTACAGATGGTTGAATGTACTGTAATTCACTTTATCTTTGCGGTAGCAAAACTTCACAGTGTAAGGAAAATTGACATTTTCACTGAACTTTAACTTCATGGTGGCGGCAAGTGATTTACAGAACGGATGTGTGAAGGTTCATAGATAATAATAACAGTTTTTTTGGCGGTGATGAAAAGTTTATGGTACAGAGGTGACCGTGAAAACAGTGAACATAAAGTTACAGTGAGAGAAACAAGAATTACAGTATTGCATGCAGTAATAAAGACACCTGCTAGGTGGGGTACATGTAGAACTCTACAAGGCTAATCTACCACTCTGTTGAGAAAACTATATGCCAGCTCCTGGGTTTTCTTAAAATTCAATCATACCGTAGCAAGAAGTTGATCCAAGTATATAGATGGTTGAATATATTGCATGCAGTAATATAGACACCTGCTAGATGGGGTACATGTAGATCTCTATAAGGCTAATGAACCACTCTCTGCTGTGAAAGCTATGTGCACACTCCTGGGGAAAGTGTGTCATCTGGCAGACAGGTGTCACCTGGCGGGTCAAGGACTTGTGATAAACATGGCCAGGAATGTACGGTCCCCTGCAGCTTTCCAACAGAAAAAATAATTGATATGTCTACACAAATCTTGCAAGATTTAAAACTTAATCCTCTTATCCTGTAAACCTAGAACAGGTGCTTTTCAGAAAAACATTCAACAAATGTCTGGGCTAGGCTGTAGTAAAAATAGAAGATAACTTTGCCAACTTTCTGTCTGTATAGTAAACTACCAAAAGCATGCCCAGTTGAGTAGATCTGAACTGGATTTTATCCCCTTCAAAGCTGTTTTGATCCATAAAACCACATTGGGTGATGAGAATGAGCATTGCATAAAATCTAAACAAAATTTGCAGGCACCCCTGCCTCCAACTTGAAGCCGTCCCGGGACGGAAATTTGCTTCTTGAGACGGAAAAGAATGTCACTCTGTCTGTCCAAAAATCTGAACTTTAGGACATAAAATTGATGAAAATCTATCCTTGTATTACCTCAAAATGACAAATTTAACAATGAAAAATCAAAACATCGGCTACAATACAATGAATGGGACAGGAAAAAAATGCAAAGCTGAAGACAGCCCTGGAAGTTTTTCCCCAAGTTTGCTTATTTAAGGCGTGCTGCCTGTTGTCAGTGTGGCATCCAGATTTTCTGCCTCCTCCTCCTCTGTGTGACCCAAGGTCACGACTTTTGACCTCTCAGGGGAAGCTGGGATGGTTCAGGAATGGGGCGGTTTGGTGAGAACATGTGAGGGACATACTGTAAATGCAGAAATGTTTGCGGTGGTTTTATGTTCGCGGTTTTCGCGGCCAACGTTTCACCGCAAACTTTAAACCACCAAGAACATTTTTGTCCAATACTGTAGCAGTACGTGACTATAGCGCTGCTGCAAACTTAAAACCACCGCAAACACTCCATTTTCGCGGGTTTGCGGATTCGATGGGGTGGTCTACAGGGGTGGGCTAGTGGGGTGGGCTACCTCAGCATCTACCCTTTCTGGGCCTCAAGGCTATGCATGGGGGTTTAGCATCGAATGGAAAAGATGGGTCACTGTGGGTGTGTGGGTGGGCCGGAAGGAATGCAACTGATCATATTGCTTTGGGGATGCTACATTGGGGGGTGGAGGTTGGCAATGAGCATACATTTACATCGTGCAGGAGTTTGTTATCCCCAGTTTTAGATTTTTAAACATGGAGGGCCATGTTCCCTGTTCCTTTACTGCTCTGAGTCAGGCCAACATGACAGTTAAGCATTGTGGCTACACGAAAGAAATGAGCAACAAAAGCAACACTATACATTGTACAAACACACACACTTACAACATTCCAACCCACGCTCATGCACACTGACACACATAACCACAAATACATTGTACATTGTATACAAGCACATGCATTCAGGTACATTCCAGTCTAAATGTGAGACATATGTTTTGAATTCTGTCAAACAAAGGCTCTCTCATTCCCTAGCTGCCCTATCCAACTTCCAGTTTATTTCCCCTTGTACCTCTTCCCTTACATCCTATTGTATACTGAGTACTTAGAAGTTTCTTTATGAAAAATGGCTTTTCTACCAGTCTTGGTGGAGTTCATTGCTGACACCAACCCCCCCCCCTGCCATATGATCAGCTGTTGCCTTCCCTCTAGCCCACCCACAGCTTGACCCAGTTCCTCTTCAAGGAAATTCCATAAGAGGCCAGACCCCCAAACATAGCCTTGAGGCTCAGAAAGGGTAGATGCTGAGGTAGCCCACCCCTGTAGACCACCCCATCGAATCCGCAAACCCCCATTTTCGCCTTAGACCGAAATAAAAACCACACAAAGTTAAATGCATTTACAGTATTTCTGCTCTCTCCACTGCTCACTTCCAGTCCTCTGCCTTTTCATGCCTTTGGTTAAGGTCATGCTCCGACAACCTGACCCTAAACAGTTACCCTCTTGTCAGCTATGGTTCAAATATGTTACCAAACCAGCACAAAACGTCCCTATACTGCTACTGCATGCATGAATATATTGGAAAAGAAGTACCTTCTTTATATTCACCTTTAATGATGAAGAAGAACTTTATTGCACGACTATTGTAGCAGGTACAAAGTATGGCAACATAGAACAAGACATAAGTATGGAATAAAACTATTCACTACAACAAAATGACTATCTTAGGTTTTACATGATTCAAGTTGGGCTAATCAAAATAAGATGAATAAACTTTATAATCGCACAACAATTGTACAAAGTACAATGTATGTCGTTTTTTGCCACATAGCAACAACCATTCTACAAGACTCATAGGTATATTTATTGATTTAATCAAAAGTGATTTCTACTATGAACTTCAAGATTACAGGGGATAAGAGACCAAGCATTTAACCAGCTGGCCTGTCAAAAGTATTAGTGACACATTTAGTGTACATTTCAAAGTAAACTTAAAGATTCTGTCCCTGTGCAAGGAAGTCAAACTTCATTTATTTGTTCCTTTGTTCAGAGCCTTGTAAGTTGAAGTGCCATGTAACGCATAGGGGAGAAAGTTTCAATCAATGACTGACAGTTCAAGGATACAGTCCACTGCAAAAATGTAGTTTCATGCTAGGGGGCATTGCCAGTTGCTTACAATCAACATCTACACATCTGCAAAATGTTAATGCCATATGCACGTCGGCTCATGACCTTTCACATGAAAACTTCAACAAGCTCCAGTCCTGATCATACACAGGAATGGCAGAACGGTTTGGATTGACCTCTGACCTACATGTATGGGGTTTCCTAGCCCTTATGCTTATTAATGATACCGTTGACTACTGATCTGACATGACTGTTTATGTGTAGCGAACATTTACTGTAAATGCAGAAATGTTTGCGGTGGTTTTATGTTCGCAGTTTTCACAGCGACCGTTTCACCGCCAACTTAAAACCACCGCAAACATTTTTGTCCAATGCTGTAGCAGTATGTGACTATAGCACTGCTGGAACTTAAAACCACAGCGAACACTCCATTTTCCCTTTAGCGCGAAATAAAAACCACGCAAACTTAAATGCATTTACAGTATATGATATACAATCATGTAGTAAATAGGGGGTAAAGGTATCAGAATGATATATTTCTGTTTCTGTCTCTCCATACATTTGTATGTCAGTGTCTTCCATACGTGATGTCCTCATTGTAGTTTGGAGAATTTGGTTTCATAGATCTGTTTTATACACATGTATGTGCACTACATTGTATTTTGCATAATTATCTTAAACATCTATGTTTTAAGGAGGAAATTAAAGTAGATAGCTTGAGTTGTTTTCATTTTTTCCCCATGACTTTGCATCTGTGGAAAACATTGTGTTGCTGATTTGGGTATTGAAACGTTATGCTAGTTGAACTTGAAGTAAGCTTTTGGACAGATGGTCTCTGTCAGCTTAGAAAGTGGGCGGGTCTACCTCCCTTGGACCAGTGAACATGGACATTTTCCCTGGGCTACAGAAATGTTACAGATACTATCCAAAATTCTGCTTTTTTACTACGATCGTAATTTATGATGATCATCTTGTTGTGCTAAACTTCCTACATTGCCCAACAGAAATGTTAGAAATACTATCAAAGTTTCTGCTCTTTTACATAATGTACCATGATCGTAATCTATGATGACCATATTGTGCTAAATTCCCTACATTGCCCAACTTCATGTCACAGATACCTTTGGGTTTTCTGTGTTTTCCCCACCATACATACATACTTGCATGTACTATGTTATCTCTGAAAGGATCATGTTCTGGTAAATTGGTACAACAATCAACTGTTCTGTCTAATACTTTTTACAATGTATGAATGCACTTTACATCTTTTGGATGAGTCATCACTGCAAAAGGGATTCATTTGACTATTTTTACAAGCAAATTTACAAAAAAACTTTAACTTTCTGTCTGCTAAGGCAGCCTTAAAGCACCACATTTCTTATGGTCTTAAGGTCGGGCAGCATGGATGAGGTTAATATTTTGTTGTACTAGATTGTAAGAAGGTAACAGAGAAGTACTCCAAGTATACAATAAGGTGAAATAGAGAACACCATGTGGGTTTTGTCAAGGCCTTTCAAGGTCATCCATGAGTCAACATGCCTGTCTGTCATCCTGTCAATGAAGCATTGTGGGAATCCTTGCTTTCCTAATGGAATTTCCATGGAAATTACCTAGAATCACAAACTCTTGGCAAAAGAATAACATTTGGTTGTGGAATTGGTCATCTGCTGTCAACGACAACATCATTCTATTTTCACCAGGGGTTTTGAGAGATTAAATAGTTGCTATGATCCTTCTTTTGGGAAGCAAAAAGCCAAGTTTTTTTTGTCTTCCTTTATGTAAACATCAAGACTGAAAACTTTCTACAAGTTTTACTAGCGTCACATAATTGGTATCCTTCAAAACCTTTCCTGAAAAAAACATGACACTGTTGGGATACGCCCACCCACTGTTGTACATGTAGGCAGTGAGGCTATTTTGGGGGGTTGCAGTATTCTGGATTTATTGGTGCTAAATTCTGATTTAAATGGAACCTGGGCGAACTTCATTATACGACATGGCTTACCCTATGTGAAAAATCCTAAATTTTATATTTCAGTTGCAGCAAAATGTTGATTTCTAAATTCCTTTCTTCCTACTCTATCCCAAGCATTTTCCTTCAGCCATGTTATCTGGCTACACAGCATTTTGTAACCTGACCAGCATCCAATTATAATCCATGTAATCCTTATCAAAATACTCTCATCAAACTTGCCTTACAATCCCCTGTTACTGAAAATGCATTTAAGTTCGCTTGGATTATATTTTGCGCTAAGGGGAAAATGGGGTGTTCGCAGTGGTTTTAAGTTTGCATCAGTGCTATAGTCACATACTGCTACTGTAACAGTATTGGACAAAAATGTTCACGGTCCTTATAAGTTTGCCCTGAAATGGTAACAGCGAATATAAAACCACCGCGAACATTTCTGTATTTACAGTATTCTTCAGACCAAGCTCCCCTCCAGCTTTTCAAATGGAATAATCCCGAAAGAAGGGCTCAGTTTTATCAGCTTTATCAGGAGGGAATTATGTTAATCAGACATGCTCTGTTAATTACCAGTATTATCTCTCCCAACGGATCAAATCATAACATATGCAATTCTGTCCGATTGTTGAAAGCTTTGAAAGCTTTTCCGGTTACTATCAGTTGACTGACATTTGCCTAATGCTATTTACATGTCGGGTAAAGGGTAAAGGGACATAGACTTTTTAAGATGTTGGGATTTTCTTTTCTTTGCCAAAATATACATGTTTTGTTGTGACAATATTGGCCTTTCAAAGGAGAGAAATTCAGGATGGGTTGAAGCACTTAAGGCCACACCAATTTTTATTTTTTATTTTAGGAAAAAAAAAATCACGAAAACAGAAGGCTGGGGTGAAAACTTGCACCTGATCCTGCATGTTCACTCCCTGATACTGTGTGCACCAAAGTATAAACATTCCTCTGAGATTCTGTTTTCATGTCATCTAGCATTTAAAGAAAAAAAATTATTCTGTTTAACCAAGAAAATAAATTGGTGTGGCCTAAAGGTTGAAAAATTGATGATACATTACAAACATCTTTAGGGCCTTGTGTAGTGGAAACCCAGTAACAGAACTTAACGTGAGATTTCAAGGAAAATGTAGAAAAATATCTTCACAGTCACATCTTTATTCTAAGGTAGCTCCTTAGTACCAGTGGTCACAGGAGGGCACACCATTCAAGACTCAGGATGTCAGGGAAGCTTTTACTTCCAATCACCTGTGACCTCCTAGTTCTGTGTGTCCCTGAAAAGGATTTCCTTGTAAGTCCAAACATGTGTCTACAACACCTTCCGTCATCCCGTGATCCTCTCGAGAAACGTCTCATCCTTTGTGAAAAATCCTACTTGCTAATTGTTAGTTCAAACGTGAAAACATTGACATTTTCTGCACACAAAGAAGGGGAAAGGTTACCAAAAAGCGTAAGTCAACAGTCGTGAAAGCTGTCCTAACCTACATTCTAATCCTTTGTAGAGTCAATACCTCGGACTATGCTTGACTTCCAAACAATGTATGTAAGTCGGCCTATCCACAAACCATGTGATGGAAACAAAAACAAAATACCTCTCTAGAAAAGCAGATGTCATGACTCTGGCAGATTATCCATTTGTTAAAGGTGGTTTTGAACTAATGTAATACAATGTATAAAGTATACTATACATTGATAAAGGTTAAACATCCAGGTAATAAGATACGCCAAAAAACAGGAGTTTTCTATGATAAGAGTTTTGGTATAAAACCTGGTGGTTCTCCAGTTTTCCCCTTTAGTCAGTAACAAAACGTCTTTACAATTTCAAAATTTTATCCAGTTGCTTGAGAAACTATTTTTTGGCACAAAGTATACCATGCTTTCATTGCATGTTTGCTGGTGTATCTGCTTTGAATTATTCCATATACTTTCCTCAGAAAAATGTTGATGGATTGTCACTCCTACACTTTGATACAAGAGCCTGAGGTCAATATCTGTACCTTGTATGTAGGGCTTAAACAAGAGATCTGTTTTGGTCATGGACACCTGTTACAGGACTACAAAACTTTAACTGAGAAACAAGTTCAAACAACCATTGCAGAATATACCAACTTTGCTCTACTACCCTTTGATAGCTCTAGATCAAGTGTTGTATCAACCTACTGCTGCCTTCCTTTTCAATTTTTAAAAAGAGATAAATTTCAATATAGACATTTTCTCCTATTGATAAGAGAAAATATATAAAGCCAAGTGAGTTGTTGAAGTGAGACCAAGCAGGTCAAGCAGCGCATCTCACCTGCTTAAGGAACCGTGAAAACTGTGAGCTACTTTAGAGCACCTGAAGATTAGCCTCTTTGTTTTAAAGAAAGCTGAAGCTAAGAAGACTTAAGCTGTCCATAAATGGCAGCGGTGTACCTCACAAGTAACACCAACAAAACAGCGGTGGGCGATTCTTGTTCAACATTGTCCCCCCTTGACCCAGTCAATGGGATAGGATCACCGGTGTAAAACAAGAGTATCCTGTTACGGAGTTGTTCGGTTTTTCATGTGATACTTCCTTTTGTAAACTGGGTTATTGTGGTTTTCTCACTTACAGCTCTTCATTGAGCTACAATGAGCCGTAAGGCTGTTAGAAACAACAAGCCCTGAAACATGGTACAGCCCAAGTCTCCCCTCATTAGTGTACCTGCATTCTTTAGATTCCTCCCCCACCCTACCTGTCCCCCCCTCCAAGAGCCCCAGTGTTCAGGTGTCCCAGATCCTGTATCACTGGCACAGTCAACCCTCTTGGCAAGAGTTGTGTTGTTTTTAATTTGCTCCAACTGGTATTGGGGTTAACTTGCCACAGATTCCGTGTGCGCTGCTACGCTGTAACTAGGTGATGAGGCTAATAGAGAATGGCCGATCCTTACCTCATCTTGTGGATTATTTGTGTCGTTGCAGCGGGACCAGGTGGTGGGACGCAAGCTCCTCCGCCGGCGTGCGAAGACGATGATTTCCGCTGCGACACCGGAGAGTGTATCCCCCGAGGTCTGGTCTGCGACGCCATCGCGCACTGTCGTGATGAGTCGGACGAATCCCGTTGCGGTAAGTGTTCGTGTGCTTATGCTCTAGCTGCTGGAGCGTGTCTGTGGGCACGGTGCCATTAACGAGGATGTCACATGCATACCATAACATAACTCCGAACTCCTAGAAAAACAACCTTCTTCAGAACCAGAATCTACTGATATTCCACAGGCACAAAAACAAGATTTTCTCCATATCATCTCTCTTACTCAAGTTACATATCATTACAAATTTGTCAGAGTACAGTTAAAAATTTACGGAGCGGTTGAAGCCAACTTTTGGCTCAGATGGACTTGATAACCCTCTCCTGTGGATTTTATCGGTTTGGTCACATTGAATCATCATGAACTACAAGATATCTGTAGTTTTTGATCTGGAATATTGTTTTGCCATAATTGCGCGACATTTGTAGCTGTCACGCATTATTTACCACTACTTATGTTTCCAATTAGGGGCAGTATGATGCTTGTAAGAGGGCCTTAACTAACCGCACTTAACGTGCTCCAAGTGTAGGTTTGAAATCTGTAGGATACTCTCGATCTATCATTTCACTTTGCATATAAGTCAAAGACTTTGCAGACGATTCAAAGACTGTTCTGAATAGAAATAACCCAGCTGTTGTAGATTGCCTATGGATTAAAGCACACTGACACCAAAATGACTTATGATGTCTTTGAAGATTGGAGATGTGTTGGCTTTGCTTGGGAGTGCCAGCTATGACACTGGCCCTCCCCCTTAGACCTTTAAGAATGGCAGTGCCCTTTTTGGTTACTTTTGAAGTTTCCCAGGTGGCACAGTTATGTTTCCCTTGGTTCCAAGCAGACCTTTGCAGTAAAAGTCTTACGCTCCCCCCACGCTAACAATTAGGCACAGGGGCAAGCTCAAGTATCAGTGTTAATGCTAGTTTTTGGCATGCAATTTTAAAGGCACCCAGAGCATTTTGAAAGCCTTGAAAACTGGAAATATTCTAGTTGCTGTAATCTTTATGAAATTGACAATTAATGCCACTGTTTGCCACATTTGCGTGCGGATTTCTTGTCAAAAGTGCTCAAAAGCGGCACAAAAATAAGCTACATGGTCATCTTTTAGTTTCACGCGCCTAGTGTAAATAGACCGATACCATAGCCCCACCTACCTCCATCAAAACGTAGAAATGTAAAATTAAAACATAAAAATGCAAATATTTGACGGACATGCAGTCACTCTCTCATTGGTTGAACCACTAATTGTAATGGACAGTCAGGATCAGTCTACTAGGGCTTGGATTTTCTATCAGTTCTCACCACACAAGGACATCATATCTTTGCTCCTTTAATGTCGATATGTAATTGTATAGTGTTATTGAAACTTACTATGTGTAGGAATGACTGGAAATTGGAGTTTTTTAATTCAAGTTTCAAGCCTCATAAAATGCTCTGGATGCCTTTAAACCAGGGAGCAACCTTCTGGGGAAATGGTTGTTAATAGCCATGTGATATCTACATTGCACTTTGTGTGAATGGCAGTAAAAGTTTAACTGCAATGGCACATGACATGGTGTCTAACTGTTTTTACTCCATCTGTATGGAAATCCAAATGATATAATCTGAAAAGTTGAAGGTAAAAGGGGAAAAGGTCCAAGGGAAACATTACACTAAGCTTTAGAAAAATACTTTTTTGAGTTGGTTGATTTCTATTCCATTTGCACAGAATTTTATTGTGTTCTAACCACTTCAGTACATGTAAATGGTCGCCTCTTGCAGAATATTTAAAAGTGGCAAGTGGCTAACTAGCTAGGATCAGTTACATACTGTATTCAAAGTTAGTGGATCTTCCCTTCCTCCGAAAACACACAGTCCTGAACTTCAGCATTAGCATCGCTGACATGTGGTGGGGCACCCGAAATAAAATAATGGTTTATTTGGTTAGACCACGAACCCCTGTGATTTAAACAGTCATTACCCCAAAAGGTCAGGGTTACAGTCCTGTATCAGGCTAAACAGATGGGCTGGAACTAAACTCCATGGTCTTACTATTTGCGCTGTGTTGTTACAAAACACTCTTGAATTTGCTGTTACCTTGCTGGAGTCATAGGCTATAACAACATGACCTAGTTTGATGGGCTGACTTTGGGTCTGGTTTCACTATTATAGTCGCTTTAAAATTTATTTTTCTTAGATTTTATGGTTTAGACCATCAGTTTTTTTCTCGTCTTTTTCATGAGTTTCAGCCACTTACCACCACCTTGATTGACAGCACTGTTAAAATAGTGTGAACATGTGAACATGTGAACATGTGCAAACTGCTAGGTATTGTACATGTAATAGAGACCTTTACCTGGATGACCCCATCACTTCACACCTGTTCAGGCCATTGTTTCTCGTAAACAATCAAGGTTGAATGCCACTGTTAATGTTTGTTTGCTTTGTTTATTATATGCCTAGTGACCCACAATAGTAAACATTGCCCCTTGTCCCCCCAAGTTCATTTGAGGTGTAGAAATAACAAAAGTTTTGAGTGCATAGGAAAATCATGTTGTAACATCTAGAATAAGTCTACAGTTTCTTGAGAGACTGATACTCATTGACATGTCTAGTCTCCTCTTTTATTGAAGATTTTTATGGTAGGAAAAAAAAAGTAAATGCAGAAGTGTTCGCGATGGTTTTATGTTCGCGGATTTCACGGTAAGCTCTTCAACTTCAAACCACCGTTAATTATTTTGCCCTCCTACCCCCTTGTCTTCTATTATCTCAAACACGAACTTAAAACCACCGCGTACACTCCATTTTCTCCCTACCGCGATATTAAAACCATGCAAACTTAAATACATTTACAGTATTTTTACTGACAATTTTAATGACCTGCAAGAGTAACAGCCCTTTTTCACTGCTAATCAATCAATCAATCAATCAATCAATCAATCAATCAATCAATCAATCAATCAATCAATCAATCAATCAATCAACCAAACATGTATATGACAGGTTGCTCAACAAATTTCATAGACAAAGAACAATTATTTGTACATTTTGTATGTCTTGTTGTCTTTTCTAAATCATACTTTATATCGTACATCATATTTCAATTATGAAATCAAGAGTCACACAAATCCAATTCTGGTCTCTCGATGGTCGTTGGCAATTGCTGTCTAGTGGAAAGGTACCCTGGGAGCCAGAACCCCTTTCGGCGCTATCACCCACCGCACGCCCGCCCAAGCTTTACACTGGCCCTTATGATCCCCCCCCCCCTCAGCAAGCCAAAGACGTCTTCGGCTAGCGGATATTGGGGGTGTGGTGGATCGTTGGGGCCAGTGTAAAGCTTGGGTGCGCGTGTGGTGGGTGATCGCGCCGAATACGGGGTCTGGCTCCCAGAGTAGTCTAGTGAAAGGAGGCCTGATCAATTTTTTTATTGTATCTCAAGAAATATGTTGTTAACAAATACCCCTGCTGTGTTACACCTCTGTTTCATTATAGTTTTAGAAACATGAGATTCCCTGTACCTCCTAGGTCTGGAGTCAGCCCAATTCTCCTGAATACAGTCTGACTATGTGGAAAATGTGAAGAAACAAATGTGTTTTCCTAGTCAGTAGTTTCACAAGGTGTCAGTGATACAACCCTATTATTTATACAGTAACAGTGAAATGCACAACACAATTACTGAGACTCAAAACAAAGCCCACTGAACCAGAATAGTGCTTAATATCTATAACAGTTGAAAGCAGGGCTGTCCTTTTGCCCAGGACAGAAATTTGCTTCTTGGGACGGAAAAAAATTCAACCCTTTCTGTCCCATAAATATCAATTTCATGAGATAAAACTGAAGAAAATGTATTCTTTTTAGCTTAAAATGACAGATTCAACATTGAAAATTAAGAAATCGGCTCCCAAACAATGAGTGGGTCGGAACGAAATTCAAGATCTAGTTTTGTCAAATTTCTGTATGTCCAAAAACGGTTGAATTTTCATGAAGTTGAACTGGTTTGAGGCTGGAAAATTCAACATCGCTATAAGATTTCTAAACATTTTTGTACTAAGATATCGAAGTGGATTTAACGTCAAAGCCTGACCTAACCACGAGGTTTTGAAGTTCGTCCTGTTGGAATGTAAATGCATGACATGTGAGGCCGCAGCATCCTTACTGTGGTTTTACACTTCACAGAATTTGGGTAAGGTTTCAGGCAAATAATGCTCCACCATAAACAACTCTAGGACTGTTTAGCAGAAGAACAAAACAAGAGAGTAAGGGAGAAATTTAAGAATAAGAAATAGGCACAGAGTAATCTTTGACTATGTGCAATAAATGTGGATGGATGAGCTTTCATTTAAAGGCAACGAAAGCAATATTTAGGGCCCAAAATATTGAAATAAAAAAATACTGAAATCTTAATGGCAGTGACATTTACTAACACTATTTAGCACATTTGCGTGATAACTTCATACTTTGAGCAATTGAAAACCGTACAAAAACATGCCATAGGATGATCCCCTTAGATTCGCGAGCCCACAAAAACCCTGACGGCGATTTATAGTGAGGTCTCACATTACAACGAAGTCATATTTTTGCATCATGGACGTCGCTATACATTGTGATAGTGCTGTTTGAACTAATCATGTATAGAAATGACTAAATAGATTGACTTTCAAAATCCAATTTTCCAGCCCTAATATTGCTTTGGTTGCCTTTAAAGTCGGTGATCTATTGTTGCCACCCAAGGCTTGACCTTGAGAAAAGATTTAACCAAGGCACCCTGTGTGCCAGATGTTCGTCCCTTGTCAGTTCTGGGGATTTCTGTTGTACGTTCTCAAAGCCTTTGAAGCCCATATCAACTTTCCTGATAGATACTGACAATGTATACTCCCCTTTATAACTTCTGAATGGAACTCATTCTGTGTATGTAATGTTATCTGTTGTTGTCCAAGATGAAATAAATTTTGTGTGCATCTTGTAACAACAGCTATCATTAAAGTGTGGTGCCAAATTTCCTTGCACAATATTTCTCCAGTAGCTTTGCCATCGTCTTTAAGTTGAAGATACTGTACATGTAGGTCTAACACATCACTAACCACAAATTTAAAGGAGCATTTTTGACTAAACAGGAATGTTTTTTAACCCCCTGCAGATACTGATAAATTGTTACTAACCACTGTCCATAGGGAGAATCTCATTGTTTCAATCACTATTGTCTTATTACCTTATAAATTAAACTATTTACTCCCTTCCATTCAAAGTACACATAATAATAACAACGGACTCAACTGAAATTTTAGTTCTATCTGAAATGTCTTAAGAGACAATGGACTACTATACATGTAGTTACTCCAATTATTGTAACATTACATCTTCAGTAAGAGTGCACTTGCGACATGTCTTCCACTGTCTGACAGTAGGTATCAAGTCCAATTTAGTCTTGTGAGGGGAAACTTCACTCATGGCTAGGAATTGCACAAGGTAGCAATAAATGAATACAATCTACATTTCGTTAAATGTTACCACCAGTCAGAATAACTGTCCGATATTGGAGATCACATGTTTTGAAAGCTACGTGTAACATTATGTTTAACAACTACATTGTACATGTAGCTGTTGCTAGGATGTCCTTAGCTTTTGGCCGCCAGCCTTGTATTTTTGGACTGCGTACAAGTATGCCTGGTTTGACCACAGAGTCGGCATTTGTTCACCCCAGTTACTATCTCATGTGGACGGGTTGGCTGCCCCTGGATACATTATTGTAGAAATCCTCAGTGGGTTGGTCCTAGCTAGGGACAACACCAGCAGAGATATACTGTAAATCTTGAAATGGTTGCAGTGTGTTTTTTTTTGCCGAGGACATTTCTACTGCAAATTCATAGCACTAAATATGACCCGTTTTTCTGCACGTACGACAAATATGTACGATAAAGATGCACAATAACGACGTATGTCTTTGTTGTGCGTCACCTTTTCCCCTGGGTGTGTATCGGCCCTGCGCGACGTATGTCAGGCATTTTCATGGCCTGTATGACCTTTACGTTACATCCAGGGTGAACGTACGACGGGCCATAAAAATGCCCGACGTACGTCGCGCGGGGCCGATACCCGGGGAAAAGGGGGACGTACATCAAATCCATACATCGTTTTTTACGTCATTGTCGTATTTCCAGAAAATTTTTTCAAGTGTGCATCGGGTCTAAGTCTCCCTTGTAACTACAGAATTGTTTCAATCATGAATCTAAAACACAGTGAAAACCTCCTAACATCAAATATAACCATCTGAAAAGTAAATGCATTTACAGTAACAGGGAGATGTGGAGTTGTTGGTTTCCAGAATGGTTCAGACAGAAGTCTGGCAAATGCCAGCGGTGACCTTCTGACCTTGTCCTTCAACTTCTTATCCTTGGGGGCAGTAAAAAGATAACCCAGCAGCTGTTGGAAGGAAAAAATTTCCTTGGCCTGTAAATTATGGGAGCAAAATTTCTCTTCTCATTAATCACGGTAATGAAGATAAAGAAAGTAGAACGGACAAAGTCAGGATAAGTGGTTTGTGTTTCCTACCGTTTTTGGTACACATAGTTCTGCTTACTAACACAAAAAACTTCGGGATTGGCAAAAATTTCCTTGGCCTGTAAATTATGGGAGCAAAATTTCTCTTCTCATTAATCACGGTAATGAAGATAAAGAAAGTGGAACGGACAGAATCAAGACTTAGTGTTTTGTGTTTCATACTTTTTTTGCTACACAAAGTTCTGCTTACTAACACACAAAATTAGGGATTGTATATTTTTTTGACAGAATGTAGATACCATTAGTTGACATCTTAGTAGTGATATCGATACTATGACATACACATGTATTGCACCTTCAGGGTAGCCAATCACTAACAGTAACATACAAAACTTGGGGATTATATATTAAGATAACATTTTTTTTTACAGAATGCAGATACCATAGTTCACATCTGAGTAAGTGATACTATGACATATTGCAGCTCCAAGGTACTAGCCAATCACTTAAACACACAAAACTTGGGGATTGTATATTAAGATAACATTTTTTGACAGGATGCAGAAACCATAGTTCACATCTGAGAAGTAATACTGTATTATGACATATTGCAGCTACAATGTGGCCAATAATGCACTGAAATCTCTGTAGTACGTTGATGACATCCAAATAATAAGATTTGCCAAAAGACAGTTACTCATACAAGCAACTGGATAAAAGTTTTGAAACTGTCAGACATTTCAGACAGCATCCGCTACTGTAAATGCAGAAATGTTCGTGGTGGTTTTATGTTTGCGGTTCTTGCGGCGACCGTTTCACCGCAAATTTAAAGCCATCGCAAACATTTTTGTCCAATACTGTAGCAGTATGTATCTATAGCACTGCCGCGAGCTTAAAACCACCGCGAACACTCCATTTTCGCCTTAGCGCGAAATAAAAACCATGCGAATGTATTTACAGTATCTTTCGTCAGTGACAGTCTCTGTAGTAGTTGTGGTTCTGACGGGGTTATCTGATCGTTCGCTACCAGATCATATCTGTGATATATTGCATTGCATGTTTTCTTTGTATTTGATTGATCTGAGTCAGTTGTGAGAAGAAACATATTTTGGCCTTCCCCACAGGAGAAATGACAAAATGTCAGATGTTACTAGAGACTACAGACGTTGTACCTGGTGCATACATCCCACAATGTGAGGAGGATGGTTCCTTCAAGACAACGCAGTGCCATGGGTCCACCGGCTACTGTTACTGTGCTCACCCGACTGACGGCAAGCTTTACGAAGAGACTGGCAAGCGTCCATGGGAGGAGGGCGAGGAACATGACTGTGATACATACTGGCAAACCGCAGGTACTGTCTTGTTTATTGTTGTTTGTTATTATTATTATCAGACATTATACAACAAACATGTCAGAGCCTAGTACTCAGTACTAGTAGACATTTCTGTGCATTTTTTTTTTTAAATTTATCATCAACAGCCTACTAGTACATGTAAATAGCACAAAACACCAACCTCCACACAAGTCATAATCCTCCTAGCTTTCAAATGTCTTGAAATGAAGGAATCTAGGTCCTTCCAATTGAAGGAAGATTTATTTTGCTGTCAGACACTTTAACAAGGTCTTTGAAGTGGGGTCGTGTGGCGTAACGGCAGAGCGTTTGGCTCAGAACAAAGTTGTCCTGGGTTCGAATCCTGTACATGTCACCGATCTTGTGCCCTTGGGAAAGGCACTTTACACGAATTTCCTCACTCCACCCAGGTGTGAATGGGTACCTGACTTGGGGAAGGTCATATTGAGGTCAATGGCGCCAAGTGGCTGTCGCCCAGACCCTTGCGACAGTTCCACAAAATGCAAAGAGCAAATATGTATCTGTTGCCATTGTGTATTATATGAACCTTCTATTGTTGTAAACCCTGCATCAATTCAGCACTAGAAAGGCTGCCATTGCACGGGTAATTTCTGACCAATAAAAACCATCAATTATTATTATTATCATTACACACATGTAGATCCTGATGTGTGGCATACATGTTTTTATCACTAGTTGCTAGTTGTTAAAATCATGTGACATGTCAGTGGTATTTTTTTGGGGAGTATATTTTGCCATCAGAAACATCCTAAAAAGTGATCTGGGTACCACTCATCAATTCTACTTGTAACTAACTTATACTACCGGTACCTACAAAATAGGGAGAGAAAAGGTGAATTGTAAGACGTTAGTAGAGATCAGAGACGTTGCACCTGGAGCTTACATCCCACAATGTGAGGAGGATGGGTCTTACAAGACAACGCAGTGCTACGGGTCCACCGGCTACTGTTACTGTGCTCACCCGATTGACGGCATACTTTACTTAGAGACTGGCATTCGCTTAGTGGAGGGAAGATCCATCCCTCACAACTGTGATACATACTGGCAAACAGCAGGTGATAATATATCTTTGCATAATGATAAACATGATAAACATTGCATTGATAAATACGATAAACATTGCATTGATAAACACGATAAACATTGCATTGATAAACACGATAAACATTGCATTGATAAACACGATAAACATTGCATTGATAAACACGATAAACATTGCATTGATAAACACGATAAACATTGCATTGATAAACACGATAAACATTGCATTGATAAACACGATAAACATTGCATTGCAACATGATCTATCTTTGCATAATGATAAACAATGGAAAATTACATCCTTTCTTTCAAAGTTTAGACTTGTACATTCTAAATGATACAAACCTTGGCAGCAGATTGCTATATCTTTTTCTGATCAGCTCAATAGAAGGTTGCTACGTTCTCAGAATTGCTGGCATATTTATAATTGCCATCAGAAAGATTTGAACTACATGTATGGTACATCCCAATGAAATGGTGTCACAGTGGTAGACATGTATATATAACTAGTACTGACGCTTTTCTAAACTGTAGAATATTTCACAATGATCCTAAAGACTGGTTTTGGGACCACAATTGCTGGTGGATGAACAACTGATTTTCACCAAACAACTGCTTATAAACAGGACAAGAGAAGACCAAATGTCAGACGTTAGTCGAGACCACACAACCTATCGATGGTGCTTACATCCCACAATGTGAGGAGGATGGTTCTTTCAAGACAACGCAGTGCCACGGGTCCACCGGCTACTGTTACTGTGCTCACCCGACTGACGGCACGCTTTACGATGAGACTGCTAAACGTCCATGGGAAGAAGGCGAGGAACACGACTGTGATACATACTGGCAAACCGCAGGTGATTACATCTATTCTGTTATGATACCACAGGGGATTAGAAAACAAAAAGATAACACTTTTTTGTCAAATATTTTTGAAAGGAAAGATATTGAATTCACTCATAAATGATCTGCTAAAATCCTCAACTACCCACAACTTAAACAGGACAGGAAAAGACGAAATGTCAGACGCTAGTAGAGACTACAGAACCTCTTCGTGGTGCTTACATCCCACAATGTGAGGAGGATGGTTCTTTCAAGACAACGCAGTGCCACGGGTCCACCGGCTACTGTTACTGTGCTCACCCAACTGACGGCACACTGTTCAGGGAGACTGGAAGACGTTCGTGGGAGGGGGGCATGGAACACGACTGTAACACTTACTGGCAAACTGTTGGTACGTCTTTTTCATGTGTAATTCCTGAAGACTGGAACAACTTCAGTTGGTGACAATACTATTCATCAACCGGCTATGATGCTATGCATATGTAGAAAAAAGTTTCTCCAAGGGGTGTGTATGAAAGTTGGGGCATTAAAGCATTATTTTTGATATTGGTTTTAAGATAATCACCAAGCAAGCTATAATTGTAACTGGTTGACTTTTATTGTATGTCGACAACAGACCAGTCTTCATGCAATGTTATGTCAAACCTCTATACTAATACTACTAATGCATGCGTACAGGACGGGAAAAGACGAAATGTCAGACGCTAGTAGAGACGACAGACGTTGTACCTGGTGCGTACATCCCACAATGTGAGGAGGACGGTTCCTTCAAGACAACGCAGTGCCACGGGTCCACCGGCTACTGTTACTGTGCTCACCCCACTGACGGAACGCTTTATGACGAAACTGGCATGGCCCCGTGGGAGGGGGGCATGCAACACGACTGTAACACTTACTGGCAAACTGTTGGTACGTTTGACTCAATACAATTCAAAATGACCAACTTTCAATCTGCAACGATTTCAGTTGTTGAAAATATTATCCATGGACTGATCTACGATGCTTACTGTAGTACGTCTTTAAAGGTTATTCTATAAAGGAATGTGTTGAAAAATATCTTTAACTTCTATAAAGAGATCACAAAATAAGGTACCCAATTATAACCTAGTGATTGACAATGTTTGTCGACAACAGGCTAGTCTTGATGCAATGTCATATCAAACCTCTATACTAATGCATGCCATACAGGACAGGAAAAGACAAAATGTCAGATGCTAGTAGAAACCACAGAGCCTATTCCTGGTGCTTACATCCCACAATGTGAGGACGACGGTTCGTTCAAGACAACCCAGTGCCATGGCTCCTCTGGCTACTGTTACTGTGCTCACCCGACTGACGGAACGCTTTATGACGAAACTGGCAAGGCCCAGTGGGAGGGGGGCATGGAACACGCATACGACTGTAACACTTACTGGCAAACTGTTGGTATGTCTTATTTGTGTGGAATTCAAAACGATCATGACCAAGACAGTCAAGACTGCAACAATTTCAGTCTATGACAATATACTATGGATTGATTACAATACTTAACAAATTAAAAAAAAAAAGGTCTTCTATAGATCATTGTGTACGAATGTTGGGGCTTTAGAGCATCATCTTTAACAACTGTTTTAAAGGGATCACCAAACAAATTACAATTCAAATCAAATGATTTACATTATGATTATCTTATTTGTGTTGACAACAGACCAGTCTTGTTGTAAATGACTAATGCTGTATCGAACCTTTATAATAATTGATGCATGCCTACAGGACAAGAAAAGACGAAATGTCAGACGCTAGTAGAAACCTCAGAGCCTATTCCTGGAGCTTACATCCCACAATGTGAGGAGGATGGCTCCTTCAAGACAACGCAGTGCCACGGGTCCACCGGCTACTGTTACTGTGCTCACCCGACTGATGGAACGCTTTATGACGAAACTGGCATGGCCCCGTGGGAGGGGGGCATGCAACACGACTGTAACACTTACTGGCAAACCGTTGGTATGTCTGACATGTACACAGTATAAAACGACCAAATTTCAATCACCAAAACTTAAGGTTGGTGAAAAACTGAAAATACAGGCACTTTGATTGGCCACAATACTTCAGAAATTGTGAAAAAAAAGGTATTTCATAATGAGAATGTAAATCATTCTGTTACAGCATCATTCGCTAATGTATTCAAGAGATCACCAAACAAAGTACAAATTATCATAGACGAGTAATATTCAATGTATGTTGACAACAGGGCAATCTTGATGCAAATGTTTTATCAAACCTTTATTTAAATGCATGCCAACAGGACAGGAAAAGACCAAATGTCAGACGCTAGTAGAAACCACAGAGCCTATTCCTGGTGCTTACATCCCACAATGTGAGGAGGATGGTTCTTTCAAGACAACCCAGTGCCACGGGTCCACCGGCTACTGTTACTGTGCTCACCCGACTGATGGAACGCTTTATGACGAAACTGGCATGGCCCCGTGGGAGGGGGGCATGCAACACGACTGTAACACTTACTGGCAAACCGTTGGTATGTCTGACATGTTCACAGTATAAAATGACCGAATTTCAATCACCAAAACTTATGGTTAGTGAAAAACTGAAAATACACGCACCGTTAATTGATTGGCCACAATGCGTCAGAAATCGTAAAATGGGTATTTCATAATGAGAGCGTTAATCATTCTGTTACAGCATCAATCGTTATGTCAAATGTATCCAAGAGATCACCAAACAAAGTACAATCATTGCCGAGTAATCTTCAATGTATGTAGACACCAGGACAATCTTGATGCAATGTCTAATCAAACCTAAACTAATGCATGCCATACAGGACAGGAAAAGACGAAATGTCAGACACTAGTAGAGACCACAGAGCCTATTCCTGGTGCTTACATCCCACAATGTGAGGAGGACGGTTCGTTCAAGACAACCCAGTGCCACGGCTCCTCTGGCTACTGTTACTGTGCTCACCCGACTGACGGAACGCTTTATGACGAAACTGGCATGGCCCCGTGGGAGGGGGGCATGGAACACGACTGTAACACTTACTGGCAAACTGTTGGTACGTCAAATTTGTATACAATTCAAAATGACCAAGACTGCCACAGTTTTAGTCGGAGACAATACCGTCTATTGACTGACTACGATGCTTTGCAAATTTTGAAAAAGGTGTTCTTTAAAGGACTATGTATGGATGTAGGTGTGTTACAGCATCATCTATAAATTGTAGCAATGACTGTTGTGAGGATTTTCGAACAAGACACATTTTGAATTTTCAATGTACACGTGTATCAACAACAGCCTTAGTGCAACCTTGTTTCAAACCTCTATACTAATGCATGCCATACAGGACAGGAAAAGACGAAATGTCAGACGCTAGTAGAGACGACAGAGCCTATTCCTGGCGCTTACATCCCACAATGTGAGGAGGACGGTTCATTCAAGACAACCCAGTGCCACGGGTCCACCGGCTACTGCTACTGTGCTCACCCGACTGACGGCACGCTGTTCAGGGAGACCGGCAGACGTTCGTGGGAGGGGGGCATGGAACACGACTGTAACACTTACTGGCAAAGAACAGGTGATGAGACAACGCTTCCCCACTGTCACTGGAATTCTCTTCAGCTGCAATTGCACAATTTTCCTCACGCCACACTTGAAGAATCCTCTCTTGGCGCTGCCAGCCATTTTCAGTACTCCTCCATCTTTTTATTTGTGTCCCAGCTGCAAATGTATCTTCATGCTAGATGCATTCTATGATACTTAACCTACTTGTTCTTATTTTTGTTGACCCTCCTGACTCATTTTTTCCTCTTTGTTTCCATGATAAAGATGATACATATCTAAACTACTCAGTGCTTATTTCCATACACTTAAAAAGTTGTTTGTGTTTGTGTGATATGTCCGTGATATTTCACCTTCTTTATACACTGCAATTAAAGTTGTCCAAACCAACGAAGTTGATTCTTTATGTAGGGTATCTTTACTTTGCTTTTATGCTTCTTTGATAAACCTGAAAATACTTTAGTCTGTACATTTAGAATCTTTAGTCCTTTCTTTCCAGTCTCTTTCCTCCTTTTGCTAGATTATGTTGTGAGACAATATGTTCTTCTTACAGCAACAGGACAGCCACGAAAATACTGTATACATATATTGTCAAAGATGTAGCCCCGGAGGCTGATATTATAGTGGGGGAAGATATAGTCAGCAAGATATAGAATGACAGCTCTGTGCAAATGTTCCTTTGTATGCAATAAGTTTCAAGATGCTCTGAACCTTTTTTTACATTGCAATATTCACTGTATTTCAATGTTTTGAGAGGCTGATGAACTCTTTTTTTCAGGCGAACTGTTTCTGAATTTATTTTCATCTGTCCTCTGCTTTCTGCGTTTTTTTCTGTTTACTTTCTCTTATAGCTGTTAAACAAAATATTTTAAGCAGGATATGGTGAGGCTAACCTCATACTTTGTTATGTCTTCACAGTGGTTCCTCTGACCCCACCTCCACCCATACCACCCCCCACCCCACCACCTATGATCCCAGTGGTGCCCGGAGCTCGCCCAGACTCCGGAATGGGCTGTAGGGATGACCAGTTCAGATGTAGAGAGAGTGGACAGTGCATTGATGTCATCTATGTCTGTGATGGGGACCCTGACTGTCGGGATTACTCTGATGAGGCAGAGTGTGGTTAGTATATGAGATTATATTCCTAGGTGTACATGCACATTGTATGATCAATACTATTTAGTGGTATAGTCAAACCTGTCTAGACGACCACCTTTTCAACGCGACCACCTGGCTATGGTGACCGCTTTTTCTCGGTCCCGAAAATTTCCCCCATAGGCACAAGCATTAAGCGGCCTGCCTAAGGCGACCACCTGTCCAACGCGACTGCGACCGCCACAAACATGTTGTGAGTCGAACCTCTTCAAGGCGACCACCTGTCCAACGCGACCGCTTTTCCTCGGTCCCCCGGGTGGTCGCCTTGGGCAAGTTTGACAGTACTCTGTATAACATCTCCTAAGGCCACACCAATTTAATTTCTTGGTTAACGGAATTTAAAAAAAAAATGCTAGATTGGAAAATCAACAGGAAAACAGAATGTCAGAGGAAAGTTTGTACTTTGGCGCACACAGTATCAGGGAGTGAACATGGTCAGGTACAAGTTTTCACCCCAGCCTTCTGTTTTAATGATGTCCTCATGCTAGAATTTTACCTAAAAATCTGTTAACCAAGAAATTAAATTGGTGTGGCCTAGGTTAAACATAATTCCACCAGGGTACATACATGTAATTCCGCCACCCTGAAAAGATGTGTCCCAATGTTTCAAAGCATAGTGCACTCCAGGACCTGTTTGGGGAGAGCCATACCCCGCGCACGTAAAAGAACCCACCACACCTTTCGAAAAAGATTAGGGGCATGCGATGGTCTAAATCCTTCTGTCTGGAGTTGGTGATTCACTACAAATCACCCGGATGGAGGCCTGGCAAACCTCCGTCTCGTATCAGCCATACGGTGATTTAAATCATTCATCTGGACGGGAGAACTGGCGTATGACAGCCAACGAAAGGGTATGTCACCTTGTAAAGGGCGGTATAACCCCGTCAAAGCGAAAGCACATTGACTGATGATGATGTGTCATGAGTTAAAGTGGCATGTACTTTTATCCCTGTGCAGAAGACAGCATCATGCCCAGATGTGAGCCTAACGAGTTTGAATGTGCCAATGGAAAGTGTGCCCAGAAGATCTGGACCTGCGATGGCGACAACGACTGCGGTGATAACAGCGACGAGAGCAACTGTCGTAAGTTGGATAGCGATAAAACTGCAAACGAAGCAAGAGATAACAAATTCAGTTTAAAGTTAACAATTGTATGATACACATTGTATTAGTAAGAGGGCAGTTGAAGAAGGGACAGGCTTTTTAGCGAATGCCCACAAACGCCCACTCTGGCGATGTCCGCGCTGCACGAAGCTAATTTTTTTTGCTCGAAATATATTCAGGTTGTGCTCCCATTAATTAATCCTGAGTTTCAAGTCAATCCATCAATCCGAAGTTAAATAAAGCGAACTTGAAGATTCTTACCTGGCTTTTTAGCGAATGCCCAGCAAAAAATGGCTTTTTAGCAAATGCCCAATATATCAGCCAAAATATTGGCCATCGTAACACGGGCGCTAAATCTAACACCCTAAACATGTTCAACAAGTCCCCTGAATGTGTACTCAGTTTTTGTGCTGTACACGCCTGTGTATCGATGGATTGACTTGAAACTCAGGATTAATTAATGGGAGCACAACCTGAACATATTCCGAGCAAAAAAAATTAAATTCGTGCAGTGCGGACTTCGCCAGAGTGGGTGTTTGTGGACATTCGCTAAAAAGCTGATGCGGTTTAAGAATTTCTATTGGCTCCCTTTTTGTGTCTAGTACACTCGTCTCCCATTTTCTAATCCCTTATCTCTTTTCCAAAAGTCTTAAAACTCATAACGTACACATGTATACCCCCTCACCCTCAAAACCTTTGAGTTGAATGAAATGAGTGAATGAATAACTTTTATCTATCCTAGAAATACTCTTCCATATAATTCTTGTCGTCTATAAAAGGAGTAACTTCTTGTTCCAATTGTCTTTATAACTTCTTTGTATCTATGTTCCTATCTCTTCCTGTGTATTATTCCATCTTTGTTAAGTTCTTCCTTCTTATAACTTGAGTTCAAAGTGACCGTGTCACAACATTTAATGTTTTTGACAGTTTTGGGTTGTAATATTGAACTTTGTGATGATTTCAATGTCAATACATACTCCAATGTCATTCCGTTTGACATTTTTTTATTTACTAGTACATCTGTCTCATCCCATCTCTCTTACCCTGTTTCTTACTGTATTCTGTATTCCTCAATCCATCCAGCTATTGGTAAGTTACTACAAAGTCTTTGGGTTGTTTCATTTGATTAATGCATTTGACAATCACAGTACTTTCTCCAAGAATTTCATCTACTCAGTGTTGTTTTTTGTGACATACATGTTTTTGCCTGACACTTAATTTCAACAAGTTGTTTAGGGCCTTTCTCTCTTTTGCTGTACTTCCTTTAAAGGAACCTAAAAGGTATGGTTGGGAATCCTACTATACTATGGTAGATACATGTATAACCCAAAGTCGACATTATATTAGTCCGTCATAATTCACTGCTATATTATTCATTTGAAAATCGAGCCGTAAACCGCTGCCCTTTGACCCCGACTGCCTCGTGACATCAGAGGTTGAGCATCCTTGTTGCTAGCCTGCCCGCGTAGCTCACAAACATTGCTCTGTCCAAACTTCGAAGACTTGCTGCGTGGTAGATCATGGAGATTGAAGGGAATCCAGTTGAGAATGAAGACTTTGACGACTTTGAGGGGAACGAAATGCTTTGACCTCTGACGTCACGAGGCAGCTGGTGTCAAAGGGCGTTGGTTTACGGCTCGATTTTCAAATTAATAATATAGCAGTGAATTATGACGGACTAATGTAATGTCAATGGAGACTTGACTTTTGGGTATATTTAGCATACATGTAGTATAGTAGGATTCCCAACCATACCTTTTAATGAAATTGAAATATTTTTAAAGATTTTCAATGTTTCTTCCCACAGCCACCGCTCCCCCTGGCTCCCAGTGTCGTGGTGACGAGTTCACGTGTCTGTCGGGAGACCAGTGCATCCCTCAGTCTTATCAGTGCGATGAGGAGATCGACTGCCGGGATCGCTCAGACGAAATTGGATGCTGTAAGTACAACAGCACCCGAAAGAATGTCTATCTTATCTTAGAGAAAGATGAATGTTTATGAGAAGGACAAGATAACTACGTTGTATATGTACTTAAAGCCAACAATCGTATGAGTCACTTTTGGTCACAAATTCCCCAACAATTCGTCATAGCAATAAACTACCGATAAGAGCTACATCATGTACAAGTAAGCCAAGCTTATTGAAATGCAATGTAATTGGGTCTTGTCTACTAGTCTGATAATTTGTTGTAATGTCACACATACAGTATTCTTGTGAGCTAATTGTGAGGCATAAAAAGGCTCTAAGTTAAAGTTTTTGAGATCATCATTGAACCCTGATCATGGAAGCTCATTAGTAGTAATCATAATACAATGCTAAACTTTCTTCCAACATTTAAAGGTTTTCACGGATCAAATTTTGAACAACCACCGAAGGCAACAGTGGTCGTTGAAAATTTGTTCCATGAAAACCTTGTGTTGGAAGAAAGTTGAGCATTGTATCATATTGAACCCTGGTGTTTCCCCCTAGCTGCACCAAGTGTCCAGACCCCTCCAGCTGACCTGGTACAGGTAGAAGAGGGATCGACCGTGACCCTGACATGTGAGGCCGTGGGTAACCCCACCCCCATCATCTCCTGGAGACTGAACTGGGGCCACGTGGGGCAGCCCCCCAGGGTCACACAGGAGTACGCAGGGGGGAGGGGAACCCTGACCATCCGGGATGTGAGGAAGTCAGACCAGGGAGCCTACACCTGCGAGGCCATCAACAACAAGGGAAGCATCTTCGCTGTACCAGACGCAGTGTTGGCTATCAGAGGTAAGATTTCAGTGTACTGTAAATGCAGAAATGTTAGCGGGGATATAGATTCGCGGTAATAATAAAATGAAGTGTTTGGGGTGGTTTTGAGTTTGGGTATGAAACAGTAGCAGTGCTACAGTCACACAATGGAATGACTTTTCGTGGTGGTTTTAAGTTCACGGTAAAGGGTTTACCGCAAAAACTGCAACCGTAAAACCACCGCGAACATTTCTGCATTTTACAGTAATTAGCACTACACAGTACTTTTGTATAGTCGACCAAGTGTATTCTTTGCATTCTATTCATCATTATCTTGGTGTGTTAGTTGACTTGTAAAAGAGCAAACCTCCATTGACCATCCCAGATCAGCTTGTCACAAGATAATATTGGCCATGTAGAGTGCAGTTGTTTTACAATATTTCATTGTTTCTAATGTTTGACTGTTTTCAAATATATGACTGTTTCAAAATTTTGTCCAGTCACTTGAGTAACTGTCTTTTTGCATATCTTAGTACCTGGACGTCTAACCTTCTGTATCTGTATCTGTATCTATATAGCCGGTATAACCGCCATCAGGCGTAACACACCAGCTGTAACCTTCATCGACATTGTGCAATATTGTCTCTCTATCTTGTGCTTTATGAATGTCATGCATAATAAATGCCATGATGTTGAATGTAAACTTGTCTTTACAGAACCGGAGGGTGCCTGTTCTTCACCGGGCACGTTTAACGCTGCTGCCGTCACGACTTCCGAGTGCCTGCAGTGTTTCTGCTTCGGTGTGTCCCAGAACTGCCGCAGCAGTGACTACTACAGATTCCAGGTACATTTCTCACATCAGCTTTTAGCACACTGAACTAACTGTTTGGTACCTAATTCCCTATTGGTTACAGAGTTAGGCAGCAGGGAGAAGGTTAATAGTGAAAGTCACACATAGATGTTGTGCTCTGTAAGTGTGTCTGCCATCTCCCTCCCATGTTGTAATTGATAATAGCTATTCCAGAAAAGTTAGGAAGAGGCAACAAGGAAACCATTCTTATCTGTTTCTCTTTACATTTACGTCCCTTTTTAAAGGCAGTCACTATAACTGTTCTAGGTAGTGATGGAAGCTACCTGCTATCAACAAGTCTTATAAGTTTTGTCATATTTGCTATATAGAGCATGTGCATACTTGTAATAAGTTGTCATCATCATCATATCGGGCGGCTTGCCGGGGATGCTAAGGTTGCTCTCTCCCTCCAGGCGTCACGGTCCGCCATTAGTTGATCTTCAGACCTCACCCCTACATCCCTAGCAAGTTGGTCTATGTAGGTCCATCTGGGTCGCCCAACACCGGAGTGCCCATGAGTTGGTGTCCAGAGCAGGAGTTCCCTTACAAGCTCTTCTTTTTTTCTGTAGCTATGTCCTGCAAACCATACCCTTCTCTCTTGTATGGTTGATCTTCTTAGAAATGGTTGTCATGTTTTGTCCACCAGTTGACCGTCCCAGAGAACAGTGGTCTGACGATGGTGACCAGCGACAGGTCCCAGTCCGTGGATCGGTCGTACATCCGAGCTGTACCCGCCCGTAACCAGTTCCTGGTGGAGGACATGTCGTCTGTTCCATCTGGGGAGTACTACTGGAGCCTCCCTACCAACTTCCTGGGAAATATTGTAGGTTCTGTTTTATACCGGTACTGTAAATACATGGTTTTCATTTTGCGCTAAGGCGAAAATGGAGTGTTTGCGGTGGTTTTAAGTTTGTGGCAGGGCTATATAGTCACATACTGCTACTAGTATTGGACAAAAATTTTCTAGGTGGTTTTATGTTCGTGTTGAAACGGTCGCCGCGAAAACCGCGAACATAAAACCACCGCGAACATTTCTGCATTTACAGTATATCTTTTCAATGCTTTCATATGAGGAAAAGCTCATTTTCAAATCTGTCTACTAGTCTAGTGGCTTGATATACAGTAACTGTAAATGCATTTTATTTTGCGGGGATTTAATTTTGCGATAGGGAGAAAATGGCATGTTCACGGTGGTTTTAATAAGTGTGCGTTTGAAATAATAACAGCACTACAGTCGTAGGTGAGCAAAACGTTTTGCGGTAGTTTTAGATTCGTGCTGAAGTGTTCACTGCGAAAAACGCGAACATAAAACCACCGCGAACATTTCTGCATTTACGGTATTTTTTGATTGGTCATTTGGGGTGTTTGTTGATACTTCTTTGATTTATTTGTACAGTCTTAAAGGCATTCTTTATTCTCACACATCCAGATTGCCAGCTATGGAGGAAAGCTGAGGTACACAGTGTACTACTCAGTCGGCTCTGGTGACTTTGCCAGATTTATCGATGCAGAAGACATTATCCTTATTGTGAGTACATAATATAATGTATACATATAAACCATACATTTGCCATCTTGCTGCATACAATTTTGAAAGGAGTAAGGTCTAATGCATGTATATTTTTCACAGAAACTATACCATTGTGTAGAAACATCTTGTTTGTAATGTGATATGATAAGATTTTTTCCGACATAAATGAAAATTGCTTTTGATTTGAAACAGGGAGGAGGAGCCATCCTGACCTACAGGCACTACAACGAACCAGTCAACGAGCGGGAAGAAACTATTGAGGTTGAGCTCAGAGAGGTAAGAAGAAATTTTGACCCACGAGAATTACGAAAAAAAAGCAGACTTTTACACACTGTCATTAACCATCTTGCTGGTAGCCTTTTGGAACCAAATTTTCCATAATTTCGAGGTAAAGTAGCAGGAAGAAAGTTAATCATGAAAGCATGTAGATAACTGTGTTCATCACATCTGTAGAGCCTATGGACATCCTCGGCCCTGTCAGCCAGCCTGTCTCGTGAAGACTTCATGATGATCCTACAGAGTGTGGAGGCCATCCTCATCAAGGCTTCATATAACTCCTTCATGGTAACAACAAGGTACGGATGCTTGGATTTGTTTGTATTGTATACCCGGTAAACCGCCGTATGGCGTAACACACCAGGTTTGTACTGAACAGTACAAGCTGCATATCTGGACAGATATATTTGATCCACACACACTGGGAAGGACCCCTACTCTTTTCGATAAGCATGGTGGGTTCTTTTACTTGCTCCAGTTGTGGCTCTCCTCAAATGCTGGACCTCCATGTAACGTCCTATCCGAGGGACGTCCCTAACCAAAGCTGGGTACTCATTTCCACCTGAGTGAAGTGGGGAAAGTCATGTTAAGTGCCTTTTCCAAGGGCACAACATCAACAAGACAAATGAGGGGACCCCTAATTTGAACTTGGGTTCTGGGCCACTGCGCCAGAGCTACGGCATGACTAGTCTGCTCTTTAATTTGCAGGATATCAACCTAATTAACCTTGAGTTAGTAGGACAGTCATTTATGCAAAAAGATATTACCAAAAAATATACTATTAGATCTTAAAGTAGAAAAATATTTCAAAGTGTTCATATCAATGTATGAAAATGTCAAGCCATCATGTTACAATTATGAAAGAAAGCAACTCCTTCATCCATGGTCACAACAAAAAATGGATGCTTAGATTTAGTACGCTTTCCAGGATATCAACCTAGCTATAGAGCTGAATTATCAAGTACATTGATTTTGACTCAGAGTTAGTGGGAGAGTCATTCATGAAAAAAATGTACCCAAAAAATATCTAAATAGTTATACCTTGAAGTTCATGAAAAAAATGTAACCAAAAATTTCAAAATAGTAAAATTTGTCAAAGTGTTCCTATCTTTATGTGCAAATTTAAAGGCATTATGTTACAATTATCAAAAGAATGATGATCAAAAGAAAGCACCTTAACATGTATATATATTATGCATCTCTGCAGCATCCAGGGAATTGAGATGGACACAGCTGTGGAAGAGAACACGGGACAGCCACGTGCTGTCATGGTGGAACAGTGCAGCTGTCCAGCTGGGTACACTGGGCTGTCCTGCGAGGTGAGAGGGTATTAGGACACGTCTGTAGATCTGGGGATAGTTTTCGAGAGTACATAATGCTAAGTACATAAATATACTGTAAATGCAGAAATGTTTGCAGGGATTTAATTTCGCAGTATGGAGAAAATGGAGTGTTTGCGGTGGTTTTGAGTTCGCATTTGAAACAATAGTAGCGCTACAGTCGCAAAATGGAACGGCTTTTCACAGTGGTTTTAAGTTTGCTGTAAAGAGAGTTCACAGCGAAAACTGCGAACAGAAAACCACTGCGAACATTTCTGCATTTACAGTATTGCGTACTTGCTACTCCATACTAAACCTCCAAAGGGAAACAAAAACTTTGCCAAGTACGTAATTATGCACAAAGTGTGATTCTGTTGAAATTGGCTGTTGGTATGTGAACTTGAAAAAATGTACAAGTGTAAACCCACATTGTCAGCTGTCCTTATAATATCTTCTTGTGCCCCCCAGCGTTGCGAGACTGGCTACATCCGACAGAATGGCGGGCGTTTCCTGGGCTCCTGCGTGCCTGTGGGCGGGTCTGGTGCCTGTAACTGTAACGGACACTCCACTGACTGTGACCAACTTACAGGAGAATGCAGGGTATGTTTTACAACTACTTCTTTTCACATAATTTAGACATTTTGTAATACTGTAATACACTTTATCTTCACGGTAGCAAAATTTCACAGTGCAAGGAAAATTGACATTTTCACTGAACTTTAACTTCATGATGGCGGCAAGTGATTTACAGAACAGATGTGTGAAGGAATCATAAATAATAACTATAGGTTTTTCACGGTGATGATAAGTTCACGGTACAGAGGTGACCTGAAAACAGTGAACCTAAAGTTACAGTGAAAGAACAAGAATTACAGTACTGGTCAACGCTATACAAAAGCTAGGCTGAGGCATGCTAAAGGTTTAGTCATTGCCATATTAGCATTTATTCTACAATTGTTTTAACTTCGTTTTCTGCTGTCAATGCAACCTTAAAGATGTTTTATTGCACATTACTACAAGAAAACATTTTCTACATGTACAAATGTACATTTGGTGTAAGTATTACACATCAACTTGACTGGTAATTATTCTATTGTTTTGGGTATTGTTTTACTATTCTGATTTAATTACATGGTCGCTGTCCCTACAGAATTGTCAGCACAACACAGACGGACCCAACTGCGAACAATGCAAGGCTGGTTACTATGGCGACCCGCTAAGCGGCTTCCCCGATGCCTGTCAGGCCTGTCCCTGTCCCTTGTCCACACCCTCTAACCAGTGAGTAACAGCTTCAAACTTCTGTTGAAAAATGTTGAAAAATCTTGACAGGTACATGTGTTGTAATACTAGTACCTAATTTTTTGGCGACACCTCAGGAGTGGAGCCATTATTGAGAATGTATCCTTAGATATTGTAATTGTATATTACATGTTCATGGCATTTTAGTATTTATTATTTTCAATAGTTTATTTTATCTAGCTGTTTATATTTACCACCAAAAAGACATCAAAATACGTAATTCTTTTCCAGTTTTGATCCTGGGTTAAGAAATGGTTTCTTCATTAAAAAGAATTTTAAAAACTTTATGTACCTTGACATGGAATTATTTTCAACTTTTAATAGCATTGTGGCAACTTGGTCTGAAAATGAAGAAAGAAATGAATATAAGACATGATGTTGTATTTTTGGGGTTTCGAATTTGTTGAAGATTTGAAAACGAAAAGTTATGAAAAAATAATTGTAGTTTTAAAGTTTAATCTCAGTATACTTCCTTTTCTGTGATTGTACTTTTTGTTTGTTTGGTTTGATGAAAGGGTTGCCCTTTTGTCTTTCATACCATTTCCCCCTGGAAGACAACATGGCAACCCTGTTGTGTTGTTAGGGTTCAGGAATGGCTGTTGTTTGATTATGAAAGCCTTTTTGATGAGGACAACGATATCATATACTACACAAGGTACCTACGTACTGTAGGCACATCTAGTTAGACATCAGATGGCATTTCAGACTAGATCAGTTTAGAAAACTTACTTGTAGGAAGAGTAGTTTCTGTACTAGTACTCAGTAACATTTACTGTGTTATGTTGGTATTCCAATACAATGACCACCTAGGAAGAAATTTATTGTTAAAGTCACATTGGGTACTTGTATACAGAAACATAGTCACAAAGTCACTCACATATATTTTATATCTACTCTCTTTCTTAGTTGTCATTTTGAAATTCTGATATGTAGATGTATGTAATTAACCGGTAGTTAAAAGAGATGACATGTAAAAACTGTATATTCATGAAATAGCCTATCAAGAAAGATTATCAAAGCTGTTTAAACTTCAGGAAAAAAAGTCTTACTGTATTTCGCTTATTTTTATGCTGCCAAGGAGAAGGCCTGTATAAGGTACACTTTTCTGAACCAGGTTTTTAGTGCATATAACTTAATCCTTTCTTTTTAGACTCTTAATCAAATGAGATCTTCTAAATAAAAGCTTTTGTCTGTGTTTAGGCAAACGTCTGCATTTATGATGTATTTTGACATCATCAACAGTACCACATGATGTTCATAATATTTGTTGAAACTTGATAAAACAATTGCATTTTGACATGTTGTGACAGCAATAGTTTGTTATGAAAACAATGAAGACTGTCGGACGTTAAGAATTTTTATTTCCTGTGACAGATTCTCGCCCACCTGTTTCTTGGACTCTGATGGCCAGCCCACCTGTGATGCCTGCCCACCTGGATACACTGGCAGGAGGTGTGAAAGGTAGGTCAAAAGCCATCTCTGTGGCTTTATTATT
Organism: Branchiostoma lanceolatum; assembly: GCA_035149815.1. NCBI lineage: Eukaryota > Metazoa > Chordata > Leptocardii > Amphioxiformes > Branchiostomatidae > Branchiostoma > Branchiostoma lanceolatum. The sequence goes on along the minus strand of CM068875.1, from coordinate 15,281,312 downwards.
CCATTCTTTTGCTATACATGTAACGTTAGCTGCCAACTATCTGTTTGTACCCAGTGCTGACTTCCCTCCCTTCGGCCAGAAACTGAAACGTTGTTGTCCCTACACAAAGGTAAAGCAGTCATCCTCAACTGAGGCAAACAAAGCATGATGCTTTCTCAAGGAGCTACATGTAGTAGTTGTGCAATGTGGCTTTGTTACCGCTCACATTTTCAGCCAAACACACATGGTTACCTCTACTCTTCTTGATTAGTGTGTTGCTTTTTTAATATGCATAGTTCCTATTTTCCCTCACAGGTGTTCACCTGGGTACGTAGGAAATCCCACCATTCCTGGAGACTATTGCAAGAGAGGTGAGGATCTTTTGTATTTGGAAAATATTACTGATTATTTAGAAGTATTGATAGACATGCTTTTGTGTGTGCATTGTGATCTACTAAGTTTGCTCAGATACATTCTAAACCTTTCTGTTCTTCCACAGATAATGTAGTTGGGCCGATCACTCCTGTTGTTGACCGTTGCGATGCCAGAGGAAGCATGAGGCCAGACCCTTCGGATGGACGTTGCCACTGCAGGGTGCGTTATCTGTGTTGCTACATATAGAATACACCGTGTTGTATTTTAATATCTATGTCATACCCACCCAACAAAACACACAATTCAATGCAAAATGTGCCAAAAGTGCTCGGCGCACTCGAAATGCATTCTAAATATTCTATGGAAGCCCGTGTGATAAAAGTAGAACCCCGTGTGATACGGAAAATTATTACATGATGCGGAACACCCGTATCAAACGTTTTCGCAGCCCAGGTATGACATGACTTATTTTACTGGTCTCGCGGGGACTGCCGTGGTGAATGCTCTGAAGGACCAAAAGCACTGTAAGACCTTTATCTCTACTTCACCAGATTAAATCGGATGAATGATGATGATGACGTATGATTTGATTTCTGCAGGAGAATGTCCAGGGACCTGAGTGCGACGTGTGTAAGCCCAACACCTTCCACCTGTCTGACACCAACTCTGGCGGCTGCATCAGGTGCTTCTGCATGGGAGTCGGCCAGCAGTGCACCAGCACCTCCTGGGGGCGCTTCCAGGTACTGCAGCATCATCTAACTGTCAGACATCTATGCCACTGTTTTAGGATTTTGTGTCAATTTTTTGTGGTGACAAGTCAATTCCTGTACCCGAGAAGTATGATATTGTATTTTTTTTACCAAATCATATAGCTATGTAGTATACAGTCTAAGGGATGTAGCAAATAAAGTTTACAGTATAAAGTAGAGTGGATTCATTCCTCAAGCTAACCGACATCTTACACACTGCAGTCATCCCTCAGTAAGACTTCTGGAGCCGCATAGTGCCCTTTTAGAACTTTTATTCAGTCTAGTACCACGACCGGTTTCACTGTGATAGCTTTTTCAAGTGAACAGACTAAATGACCAAGATAAATTTTACAATTACAGCTTTATTGTATAACCTGAAATCAACACTTTTCCAGGTCCGAGCCAAGTTTGAGACTGCGTCCACCCAAGATTTCCAGCTGATGAACAAAGACCAGACGAGGATCGTGGACCAGGGCCTGACGGTCAACCCCGTCACACGGAGCCTGGTTTACCGACAGTTCCAGCAGCTCCCACAGGACGTCTACTATTGGCTGCTGCCTGAGAGTTTCCTTGGCAACAAGGTGAAATTTCATTCTAGCTGTTGTAGTGCAGATTTTTTTCTTGTCATCGTTATTCCACCTTTAGGTTTCAAACTTGTATAGATATAACTTTCAGTGGGAGAATCGTTTTTATCTGGCCCTCAACATTTAAATGATTTTTTTAAACTATTTGGGTCAGCACATAACACCCTGGCTTGAAAGGCTTGAAAGTCCTTACTATATGTACTTTGTCATTGAATGTGGTACACAATTGTTTCATTTTTAAGGGATTTTAAAGGAGCCAATCTGCCAATATTCTGTATGTCAGCATCTTTTAAATCTGTTTTCTTCATGGTGTAAAGATGTGTTATTTGTGCATGACAAAAAATTGCTCATCATTGTATACATTCATGCATGCATACATAAACACATGCGCATGCTGAAGTAGCTGTTTATGGTTGTTGTGAGGATGACCTGAGGTCATCACTATGGCAACGCGTGTCATTTTCTCATGCTCTATGTCTTCTGTGTGTCTTCCCATTCCTCCCATCTCTGCTTTTCCCACCTTTACTCCTGAATGAAGTAGATGGTAAGTCTTAAGCCTGCAAAGTCGATCTTTCACTTTTCTTGAACTTTCTGCTTGAGGATTTCGTTCAACATTTCACTCGACACATTGCTACATTTCTCCTCTTCATTCCTCCATTTTGATTCATCTCTAAGATAATCATCCTAGTATATGTATGCTTTTCATATCTACATTTATTCATGATGTTTGTGTATTGTGAACAACATTTGAAGTCATTGTTCGTCATTCTAGTCAAAGAGCATTGTTACGTGTGACTTAAGCCCCCCTCTCACTGGACCCGCGGCATGCGGCGTCGCTTCTGACAAAGCACTCAACAAATTTCATCGACAAAAAACAAATCTTTTCAAGCTTTGTGTGTTTTGTTGTCTTTTTGTTCATACATGTACTTGTACGTTTTGAATGATATTCCCATTATAAAGTCAACGGTTACACAAATCCAGTTTAGGACGCAGCGACGCCGCTAGCGTGCTCTGATCTGGGTCCAGTGAGAGGGGGGCTTTAGCATATCATATGTGCCAGCAGTATAAACCGTACATAAGTCATGCACAGTAAGTAATTCTCATCGTTTGCCCCCCTCCCACAGCTGACCTCCTATGGAGGTGTACTCAGGTACACCCTGAGCTACCAGCCGGCCCCAGGTGCAGCACCTGTGGTGGACTTTGATGCCCAGCTGTCAGGAAACTCCATCCTTCTGACATTCAGGCACGAACAGCAGGCCGTGGCCAACATCCCACGACCCTTCATCATCACCTTCCAAGAGGTAGGCATCTATTGGTAGTGAAAGTTCAAATCAAATTTTTAAAGGCAACCAAAGCAATAGTGGCCCAAAATTTCGAAATAAAAAAAATGAAATCTTTATGGTAGTGACATTTACTGACACTATTTAGCACATGTGTGTAATAACTTCAAGTTGATACTTTGGAGATTTTAAAACCGCTCAAAAACGTGCTGTACGATGATTCCCTTAGTTTCGCGAGAGTACAGAATCCCTGACGATGATTCTCAGTCGATTCTCACATCACAACGATGTCATATTTTTGCATGATGGACGTAGCTATACATTGTGATAGTGTTGTTTGAACTAATCGTGTATAGAAGTGATTAAATAGATTGAATTTTTTCGGGCCCTCATAATAGTAATATTGCTTGGGTTCCCTTTAATGACAGGAATGTCTAGATGCTATGTCATCTCAAAAGCTGGTAGGCATAGTCAGTAAAAGAAAAGGCAGGATGTACATGTATGGAGGGGTTGAAGGTTCATGAATAGCCCTGGATGGTGCCTTTGGAAGACTTGTGATAGACGTTATTATACATCTATAGGCACCAGTTTTTCGCTGTTGAAACTAAAGAGAAGTTTTCTTATTTACAAAGAGTCTTGAATGATTTTTATTTTGTTGCGGCTGCAGCAATACTGGAGAAGACCGGATGGTGAGCCTGCCACCAGGGAGCACATGTTGATGGCACTGGCAAACGTTGACGCACTGATGATCCGAGCTACCTACGCAACCGCCATGATGGAGTCAAGGTGCAGACAGCTTTGTTTGTTTGTTTGTTTGTTTGTTTGTGCCTTTATTTACACTCAAAATTGCTCTATTCGGCTAGCCTCCACCAGGCCCTCCTACGGACGTATGGCTCGTAGAATTAGGCAGAAAAAGGAATGATTAGCCAGTAGAGTCAGTCCACGGTGAAGATCATATTTCGCCTGCGTAAGAGCCTGCAAATGAAACCCTGGCAAATATTCTCCATATAGCCGGCGTAGTTAGTCTGGTAGAGACTACTATTTGGCCATCAGGGCCGCTTTTCGTATAGGTCGAGTTGGGAGGAGTGTCGAGGGGTCATTTGGAAACATAACAATAGTTTCATCAGTGATCTTCACTCAGTCTTTTCTTTTCATGATTTCCTTCCTTAATTGTCATCTTGATATGTATAGTAATCAAATTACCTAATTGTAAGAAATGTGTAAAAGAACCGAACACACTCATGAGTAGGGGTGACCCAGTGGGTTTGGCCAAAAATGCGAGCCGTAGCGAAGCCGCATTGCACTACTCATCATCATCATCATCGGTCGACCCCCGGGAGGGACGGGGCAAGTCCATGCACGACTTCCGACCACACCAGTCTATCTGCCATGGCCGCACTTAGGTCTTCCATATGAATTGAGGTGTCTCTAGATAGAGCCCTCTGGAAAGACAGCTTTCTTCTTCACCTCAATTGAGGATGCCTGCTTTCCTTTTTTTTGAAAGAAATGTGTGAAGAATATGATTAATGTGTTGATTAGAAGATTGTAAATATCTTGCATGACACAGCTGACTTTGCTTCCCTGTTCCCCGCAGCATCTCTGATGTGTCCCTGGACATAGCTGAAGACAGGGCGACTGGCCAGGGCCCAGCGCTGCACGTGGAACAGTGTGTGTGCCCACCTGGGTATGCTGGACTGTCCTGTGAGGTGGGTGGTTCAATACGCTTGTGTTATAATCTCAATGAAAAATGGAGGTATTGTTTTGGGTGTGTCTGTGTGTCTGTGTTTCTGGATTCTTGTAGTTAGCATAACTTAAGAACCTCTTGTTTCTGTCCGAAGGCATTGATGTGTGCATTTTGGATAATGCGATGAACACATTTCTTTTAGGAAAATTTATATATGAGTGCTGGTTGCTTTGTATTACAGAGATTTAGATGTACAGTACATGCATTGAATAAGACAAGTTAAATGAATGCAGAGGAAATGATTTAGAAACTAAATGGAATAATTTTGACATTTAATGAATGTTTATAGATTGAGTTAATGGAAAGATGCTGATTTCGGTACAGTCAAACTTTGCCGGGCAACCACCTGGCGCAGTCACAAACCACATTGAAACAGTCCTGTCCATTTTACATCCTGTCCTGAGCAACCATCTGTTCTTAATCTTAGCAACCATTTTTCCTCAGTCCAGTGCATACGGTAGGTTGTGAGTTCGATCCCTGGCCGGGTCATACCAAAGACTTAAAGAAAATGGTACATTATATAACTGCTTTCTCTGCTAAGTACTCAGCATTGGGGAAAGAGTATGGAAGTTAAACACCCACCACTACCAGTGGACTAGCCCCCTGCTGTAGTGATTGCACAAAGTTGTGTGGCCCAAGGGCTAAAGAAACGGAGATGGGCGCTACCCTATGCACTGTCTGGTGCGGGAGGTCTTTGACTTTTTTTTAACCCTGGGGTGGTTGCTGAATCCCTGTTTGACTGTATTTGTCTTTGTTCATTCTGCAGGAATGTGCACCAGGCTATGGTAGGAATGGAGAGGGGCTGTACCTGGGTATGTGTGTACCTGGAGGAGATGCTGGGACAGGTGGAACAGGTGGCACAGGTGGTACAGGTGGAACAGGACCTGGCCAGGACTGCAGCTGCAATAACCATGCCTACGGCTGTGATGGCAGTGGCGTGTGTCAGGTACAAGTCACCATTTGAAACATTTCTGTCAGTCTAAAGTGTGAAAAACTAATGGTTGCATCTTGGTAATAAGACAACTGTAATTCACTTTATCTTCACGGTAGCAAAATTTCATGGTGTAAGGAAAATGTTCACTGAACTTTAACTTCACGGTGGCGGCAAGTGATTTACAGAACGAATGTGTGAAGGAATCATAAATGATAACAACAGGTTTTTTCACGGTGATGATAAGTTCACAGTACAGAGCTAGAGGTGACCGTGAAAACATTGAACATAAAGTTACAGTGAAAGAAACAAGAATTATTACAGTATTCTTTGAATAAAAAGATACTTTGCATCTTTGAACACAACCAAGTGATTTATTCAACCAACATTTTGGTGACTGTCTGTCACCTTCCTCAGGGCAATTCTGACTGAGTATTTTTATTCAGTGACTTGCCAACCTGATGAAACTATACACGGATGGGGACTATTTTCTGTTAGAGTTCCAACCTTTAAAAACCTTACCATGTTTATGTGTCATGAATGCTTACAGAATTGTCAGCACAACACAGAGGGGCCAAACTGCGACCGTTGTCGACCTGGTTTCTATGGCGACCCCACCAGGGGCAACGCAGACGACTGCCTGGAGTGTCCGTGCCCGCTGTCTATCCCATCCAATCAGTGAGCTTCTCGTTCTTTCATAAAGTTTCCTTGTTCCGTGTAGTGACAAAGTATGATATTATTTTCAGAACAAGGCTATCAGAGATATAGTAGTGGTAGAATTGTTTCGTGCACAGAGGATATACTTGTCAAAATGATAAGCAACAGCGCAAGTGTTGTACACTGTATTAGGATTTGAAAATGAATTTCCATAAAGAAGAAGATTTCGAGATGGTTGCTATTGTCATTTCTTCTACAGGTTCTCTCCCACCTGTTTCCTGGACATTGATACACAGCCCACCTGTGATGCCTGCCCACCTGGATACACTGGCAGGAGGTGTGAAAGGTGAGCTACAGTCAGCACTCTCAATGGATATCTTAAGGGTAGACATTCTGAAACATGTAATTTCCAACACAAAAATTGGACTTACCCAAATATCAATATGGACTTACCCAAACTACGAAGACTGGTGTTGCACAGTTGAAAATTTGGTTAAGTCCAATTTCTGTGTTGGAAATTACAGGTAGGACGGTCTGTTTCAAAATAATTTCTACCAACACGGATTAACTTTCAAGCTACAATGTACATGTAAGGGTAGACATTGTTCAACATTGTTACATGTATTATAGTAGTGAATTGTGGGGGAAAGGTGTTGTGGGGAACTTCAGTTTATGGAAAGCTAGCAGCTCACTTAATGTGCTTTACCTTTTCACAGATGTGACTCAGGGTACACAGGCAATCCAAGCATCCCTGGGGATTCGTGCAGGCCCGTACAAGGTACGAGTATACAAGTATTACATGCATTTTGGTACCGCATAGAGCTCACTCAATGTTTGGGGAGGGGGATAGAGGAAAATAATTTTGTTACAAGATAGGGAGACAGATGTTATGTGAACGCTACTACATGTACGTCGTGATTATAAGGAAGGGAATTTTTGTTGTTGCGACTTCCGTGGCGTTGCTTTCTAGAAATAACGGATGACAGACTGAATGGAACTGAAACCAAGACAGTTGTATTTGTGTCTTCTTACCCTCCTGTATCCCTTCTGACACACCTTTAATTTGATGATGACATGGCACAAAGGACGTCGTCTTAAACAACTTATTTCCATGTAGCAATAACCCGTATCAGCGCTCTTTTGACAGATATTAGAGTTAAAATTTATGTCCCCAGCCTGCAAGCAATTATTTCTCTATTATCACTTTTAGATAGTTTTGTGACCGATATACTTACTTTTTTCATAAGTTAGTTCTTAACTGAAATGTAATGGTTAGACCCTCCCTCAAAATGTCTTTCTTTTGCATAGTGAGATTTTGAACTGTTGACTGACTTATCACTAACCTTTAACCTTGTTGTCAGGACCTGTAGTAGTCCTGTGTATTCAGTGCCTGACTCAACAAGGTTGATAACCCTTGTCTGTGTACTGTTTGATGTATGAAATATCCCAGGCGGTAACGGACAGGGAAATGTCATCAAGGTTCCTTGGGACAAGTACGACGGCGGTGAGCACGCTTTACCCATAATGCCGCTGCTGTTTCGCAGTCTGCCGTTGCTGCTGCCTCACACTTGTGCTCGTTCTCATGACATGGACGTCTTGTGTCTGTCTTCTGTCTCGTCGGAGCAATACTCGTTCCTTTATTCAGTTCTAAGGCTTCACTTTTCATGTCTTCTGCCAACATTTCCCAAAGCATATGAGATGTTGGAGTTACGAATACTATGACCATATGACATAACCTCCATTTCGACCACTTGTCCCATTTGTACAGGGTGTTGTCTTTGCCATTTGTTCACATGGTGATTTTTAGTTTCATTTTTTTTCTTTTGGTTTCCATTTTCATTTCAGGCTGTAGTGTAGAACTCCATACTGGATGATTCATACATATACATGGCTACTGTGTTGGGAAGTAAGGATTAATAAGCTTAGTATACAATGTACGTTAAGTCTTTTCAACAGTATTTGATGTGGTGCTGCAAACAAAAAGATTGCTCACTATAAGCTTGCTTCACCTTAGATTACACAAGCATCACCAGCACTGCAAATGTTTGCTGTATTTTGGCCCAGGAATGTCCCTACAATCTGTTCATTCTTTCTGTTCATTTTTTTTACCAAGGATGGCCATTGTTTGATTTTCCAAAACCTAAGAAAATTTTGGGATATTGGAGTTTTCTTTTGCACAACCAGTAATGTCTCTCACCTGCTTACGTTTTGGTGCCTGTCAGACACCTTCCGCAGAGCTTATGGGGTGCTGCTTCTTGCCGCTATATGTAGACGAAGTAGGTGGCGCTTTTGGAACGAGAACACGGAAGCGCCACCTTCTTTGGGTACATATAGTGAAAACTCCAATATCCTATGTTCTACCAACCTGATGATTTTCGTACCTAAGAATATTTTGAAGGGTTCAACCAAGAACAGTTAACCACCAAAGAGTGAAAACTCCAATATCCTATGTTCTATCAACCTGATGCAATTATTTTCGGAAGTAAGAAAATTTTGGAGGGTTCAACCAAAGGACCCACCAAAGAGGAGGGCATTTCTGGTGTAAAGTGTACTATGTATTCAAGTTATTGACCCAAACATGCTCTATTCACAGAGAACAACTGTCAATGTAACGATGCTGGTAGCTTCTCAGCTGACTGCGATGCCAACGGACAGTGTAACTGCAAGGTGAGTTTGTCCTTTTGTTAGATTCACATGTCCTGGTAATGTTATTAAAGAAAAAGTTTTTTTCAAGCAACATTAACCTTTAACACACCAAAGACGTAGTTCTCTATTGGTTACAGAGTTAGGCAGTAGGGAGATCCCAATAAAACAAATAAAACAAACAAAGAAGGTTAATCATTGAATACAGTCCCAGGCATTGAGACTACAATAACAGCATTTTACAGGTAGGCAGCAAATTCATACAGTCCAAATTGCCCATGAAGACAACGCAGTGAAAATTTGGGCTTCATGTACAGTATATGAACAGATGGTCACTATAGACAGAATTCATAATTTTTGTGTCAGTGGAAAAACTATCCAAGGGACGACAAAAAAGTGGTCACATGGGTCCTTATATAGAGGTGGTCACTTTTTTTAAAAAACGAACTCGCTCAGTGCAAGGCCGTTGGGGGCCACTCATCTAAGCGCTGAACTACATGTAATTCTTACTGTAGCAACATCTCTTCGCCCAAGGTCAGAAACTGACATATGAGGAGAAGCAGGGGTTACGAAGGCTGCTCGGGAAATTCCCTACCCCATTTAGGCCAGAACGTTCTTGATCCACTCACATCGGGGCATGCCCCTACTCTTTTTGAAAGATGTGGTAGGTTCTTGTAGTACAATGTAGTTGTAGTTGTAGTTTGACTGTATCAAGAAATTCTTGTGTTCTTAGGACGGAATGACAGGGCTGCGTTGTGACCAGTGCGCTCAGGGCTACTTCTTCCTGAACCCACGGAACCCTGACGGCTGCATGGAATGCTTCTGTATGGGGGTCACCGAACAGTGCAACAGCTCCCCCTACTTCAGGGATCAGGTATAACAGCAGTGTTCTTCAACAGATTTTTAAAGTTTAAGAATGCAATGAATCAAATGTGCCTCTTTCTATTTGACATCTTTGATATAATTATAACCTTATTGGAAAAAGCAATTCCTTTGCATCTGAGCATCATATTGACATGCAGTCATACATTACAATGTATATTGGCATGGTACAATATTGGAAGAAGTCTTTATGATATTGCAACTTTTTAGATGTCATTATATTGATTTTAAAACCATTCAGTGACCGTATCCTTGTGGGCTTTAACTTTGTTGCGGCCATTTTGGTGCCCATGACACCACGTTATTAATGTATATGTGAAGTGCTTTTTTGGAAATCGTGTTTTAATTGAGAACTGTTGTTTAGATATTTATCGTGAAATCACTGTTTTGGTATGTCGCTAACGGCAATTACGGTTTGTAAGAATGATCCTTTTACCGACTCGTTCTTGTAAACGGCCTAGTAATTCAGCCTCCCCAGCGGCTATATAAGCCTTGTTGTTGTTTTTACTATAATGAATAAACCAGTCTACTACAACCTATTTTTTCCAAAGGTGGAGGCGACATTCTTGCAGCAAGGAAACTTCCAGAACTTTGCTCTGGTGAACATGGCCATGACACAACGCATCACCACAGGCTTCAGAGTCAACCCCTCCTCCCGCGACCTGCAGTACCAGGGATTCAGCCAGCTGGGCAACGACCCATACTTCTGGCAACTGCCTGCTGCTTTCCGCGGCAACAAGGTTTGTTTGTTTGTTTGTTTGTTTGTTTGAACCTTTGTTTATTCACAGGAAACTGAAATTGGCCTGCTGACCGCTTTTCATTGAGGGAAGAGGTAAAGCTCAGACAAAATATAACAAAGATAACAGTTAACATGATTGGAGTCCAAATAAATCCATAACGTAAGGCCAATTTAATTTCTTGGTTAACAGAATTTGAAAAAAAATGATAGATTGGAAAATCAACATGAAAACAGAATCTCAGAGGAGAGTTTGTACTTTGATGCACACAATTTCAGGGAGTGAACAGGGTCAGGTGCAAGTTTTCACCCCAGCCTTCTGTTTTAATGAATGTCCTCATGCTAAAATAAAATAAAAATCCGTTAACCAAGAAATTAAATTGGTGTGGCCTAACTAAATATAAAAATTTCAATCTGTCTTTTACCTTCTCCTTGCATGGGCAGCCTTTTGGGGTTAGATTCATGTTGGTTACAGAGTTAGGCAGAATATCCCATACTTGTGACATAATTATGTAACTTTGGTAGGCTATTGTGCAGATTATGCAAGTTAGGGCATCACTTAACCGTGTAATGAATATTGTGACACCGTGGTTGCAAATATTCAAACGTTGCAGCCATCGGATATTCAGAAGAGAGATGTCATTTTTATATTGTGTTCTTAACACTTACTTGCTATGTTCCTGGTTCTCAATTATAGCACATAGTATTACGTTTTTTTAAATAGCACATACGTTTTTTTAATTTCTGAAAATTTTATTTTTTTATTGTATTCTGCCCATAGGTGACAGCCTATGGTGGAAGGCTGGTGTACAGTGTGTCACATGTCCCCACCCCAACTGGCAGGCCCCTGGTGGGACTGGTCGACGTGGAACTCATTGTAAGTACAACGTCATAGACAATGTCATTTGGTTTTACGTTAGTGTGCAATACTATGATAAAGTGATTGAACTACTTGTGTGTGTAGTCTGCAGTAGGCAAATATGTGTATAGTGTTGATGCTTAAAGTAAATTTTCATTGTTTCTGAAAATTTATTTTTCCCCTCTCAATTCTAGGGTAATGAGATTATGCTGATGTACAGACACAACCAACAGCTGACTCCCAGAGAATCCAGGACTTTTGAAGTTATCTTTAGAGAGGTAAGGCAGACTAAGATACAAACAGATACATATACATCTATGATATAACAGTTATTAGACCTGTACAGGCACTACAATACACTTTTTATATAGCTGAATTTGGGCGCCAAGTACCTATGAAGTACATGATTGTGTTAAACTTCAACTTCAAACTTTTATGTTCTGTATCAACTAAATCAAACTTATAGTCCTTATCAGGACTGAATTGCATTGATATTATAGTGCTCTTGCCTTGTATAACACTCACTGTGATTATAACTGAAATGTAGACAGCATAAAAACGACATATCATTGTACAAGATTATCAAAATCTGTGGACATTAGAAATAACAACCTAAACATACATAGAGTTTTGCGGGCATCACATGGACGACAGTGTTCTTGGGATGAAAAAGTTTTTGTGTCCATAAGGCCACACCAATTTAATTTCTTGGTTAACGGATTTGTTTGTAAAATTTTTGCACGAGGACATCATTAAAACAGAAGGCTGGGGTGAAAACTTGCACCTGACCCTGTTCACTCCCTGAAACTGTGTGCACCAAAGTACAAACTTTCCTCTGAGATTCTGTTTAGTTGTTGATTTTCCAATCTAGCATTTTCTAATTCCGTTCACCAAGAAATTAAATTGGTGTGGCCTGACATTACATTTTAAGGTCTTTATGCCAGTTGACGGAATATACAGATACATAGCCCAAAATTCTCATGAAAAGGAAGCTACAGTTTACAACTTGACTTCTCTCCCCTCCGCAGGAATACTGGCAGCGAGCTGACGGGGTCCCGGCCACGAGAGAGCAGATCCTGATGGCGCTGGCGGACGTGGAGAACATCCTGATCCGTGCCTCGTACAACAGCGAGATGCAGCAGTCGTCCATCCGGGATGTGAGCATGGACATCGCCGTGCCGCAGAACACCGGACAGCTGCTGGCAGTGGAGGTGGAGGAGTGCAGGTGCCCACCTGGATACATGGGGCTTTCCTGTCAGGTGCTGATGGAACACTACATCATTCTTCTCACAATCTGTGCCAAATATACATGAATTTATATCATACCTGGCCCATGATTATCATAACATTTGATACTGGTTTCCTGGACGGGTCTATTACATTATATCATACCCAGGTTGCGATAACCTTCGATACGGGTGTTCGGACTGGTACGTACTTTACGGCCCGGTCTGGGCTTCTCTAGTTTGATTTAAACGATTGAAACCCCGCTTTTACTGCGCCGGTTGCGCCGCTGTAGAGAGTTGAAATACAGGATTCAGATGTTGGAATCAATGTTGTTACAATTTTTTGTTCAGGACACCAAATTCTCTCAACATCTTGACGTGCATTTTGCTATGAAATGTGTATTTTCTTGGGTTGGGATGACATAAAAAGAATACAACATGGTGGAAGAGTCATCTTGGAAGTAAAGAGTGTATACCCTATGTGTACATTATGTGTCTCCAAATGAGAAGAATTTGAATTTTAATCTCATTAACTTATTCTTGGTTCCTCTCCATAGGACTGTGCCCCTGGGTTCACCCGGAACGGAGAAGGCCTGTACCTGGGGATGTGTGCACCTTGCGACTGTAACGGTCACGCCTCGACATGTGACCCCGAGACAGGTGCCTGTCAGGTGAGATCAGAAACCTACATTGTATACATTACACAGGCTAATTGTCAATCATACTGTCAATGCATTTACTTTTGCAGTGGTTTTATTTTGCATCAGGAGGGAAAAAGGGGTTTTCATGGTGTTTGAAGTTCCCGGTTGAAAGAATTCTGTAGTATGGTAGAATTAGAATTACAAGACACATTTTTGCAATGTTATGATTTTGAGGTAAGAGTTCTCTACAAAAACCGTGAAAATAGAACCACTGTCTACAAACATCTTCATCTTTATGCTCCCAGACATGCACCTAGGCGTTGTGCCCTTGGGAAAGGCACTTAACACATATTTCCCATGTCCTAAGCCCAGCAGTAGGGTTTGGGTTGGTACAAAAAAGACTTTCACTTGATGAGGAGTTCTGGGGCTCCCCCATCCATTTGCAAGCATGTCCAACCCCCATATGATGGGGAATAAAAGACGTAAAATTGGAGAGAGAGAGAGAGAATGACCACACTACAAACTGATTTGTCATGAGTTACTGATCCTTACATGCATGTTTGTATCTCCAGGGCTGTAGAGACAACACCATTGGTGAATACTGTGACCAGTGTGCTCCTGGGTTCTTCGGTGACCCGTCTAGCGGCAGACCTGATGCCTGCAGACCCTGTCCCTGCCCACTGCCATCTGTCAACAACCAGTAAGTACATCATCATTAACTTGACCAAAGTCGTAACTTTTTGTTGTTATCTGTTTGTTTGTTTGTTTTATTCAGATTTCCATTGAAGGCAACCAAAGTAATATTATTGCCAAACATTGGAAATAGAAAAAAATGCTGAAATCTTTATGGTAGTGACATTTACTAACATTGTTTAGCACGTTAATTTTTTGTAATAACTTCATATTTTGAGGATTTTAAAACGGCGCAAAATCGTGCTGTACGATGATCCCCTTAGTTTCGCGAGCCTGCAAAAACTCCGGCCACAATTTTCAGTGAGTTCTTACATCACATCACAACAACATTGTATTTTTGCATCATAGACATTGCTATACATTGTGATAGTGTTGTTTGAACTAATCATGACAGAAATGACTAAATAAATTGACTTTCAAAATCCGATTTTTCGGACCCTAATATTGCTTGAGTTTCCTTTAATGTTCAGCTTTCACAAATTTTACAGTTTTCTTCCTGGAGTCCACCTACATTAAATACAATAAAATCAAATACAAGAACAAAAACTTTTACAATTGTACAATTAACAAAATCAATTGTGATGAACTTAACGGGAGAGGTCAGGGGTCAACTTGTTGATTTCATGGGTTACTAATAGGTGATAAAAAAGTTACCTATAGATCTGATTTACATTGATTTTAAATGGATATATTTTGTGTAACAAACAACTGTATTTTCTAGGTTCTCGCCCACCTGTTTCTTGGATACCGACAGCAGACCCACCTGTGATGCCTGCCCACCTGGATACTCAGGAAGGGATTGTGGAGAGTGAGTACATGTAACAATCCACCTTTGTCACTTCTTCCTACTGTTCGCAGTTGCAAAATTTCAAACTTTGATAAACCAACATTGATACATTGTGTACTAATGGCTAGCCTTATAGTATCACCGATTTTCCCTGTTATTAGATGTAAGTTATTTTAGTGACATTTTTTGTTGGAAAAGAAATAAATTTGTTCGTTTTTTTGCTGCCACCATTTCTTAAGGTGTTCACCTGGATACAACGGCAATCCCAGAGTTCCTGGTGGCAGGTGCACCCAAGTTGGAGTTGGCCCTGGACCTGGACCAAGTAAGTTGACTGTTGTGGTTTCTAAAACAGATTCTTACATGTGTTGTTCATTGTGACATTCAAATCAGTTTGTGATATAAAGAATTTCTGCATACAAACATGTACATGTAGGTAGCAGTCATTTCATTTTGTGTATAATTGGTGTAAGGTGTTTGTTTACATTGTCAGTTGGTAGGTTGGTATTGATTTTTGTATTGCAACATGTATAAACAATACATGGTGGCAACACGCTCAAGTCATTGACTTATGCCACCACCAAAACAAAGAACAGTACGTAAATATAAAGCAATCAAAACAAATTATACAAACCTAAGCTAAGAGTTACACAAAATGTTTGGAATGAACAAGTCCATTGAAACTGCTAGTGTGATGTTAAAAATTACTGTAAATGCAGAAATGTTTGTGGGGATTTAATTTCGTGGTACTTAGGGAGAAAATGGAGTGTTCGTGGTGGTTTTGAGTTCGCATTTGAAACAATAGTAGCGATACAGTCACACAAAAGAATGGCTTTTCACGGTTGTTTTAAGACCGTGGTAAAGAGTTCACCGCGAAAACCACGAACATAAAACCACTGCAAACATGTCTGCATTTACTGGAGTCATGAAAGCATTTGGTATCTGTCAAAAATGTTTGGACATACAGCTAGATTTGAGAATTGTTTGATGTGGGCATAAAAGAAAATCCTCTTAGAATTAAATAGAGTTGATGGCGTTTCATGGTGCTAAAGTCCTACCTATAAGACTTGAGTTTAGACCAGAAGAAACAGTGTACTCTGTGGGGACCCCCCTCCCCCCACTCCGTACACTTGTCTTGTGGTCCCCCTGGTTAACGATGTCTCCCTCTGTGTGTGTGTAACAAAAACAGGCCGTTATCCCACGTACGGAAACGTGCCTGAAAGGATGACGGACGAGGGTAAGGAGATGTGGGAGTAGCCACGGTAGCCTTTAGCCCTACTGCATATTTCCTGCCCCTTATCCCTGGCTGTTTATGTTCATACACTACATGTACGGACCCTCCTAAAAGCAGGACCCCTATCGCTCGATTTTTTACTCGCTCGCTTAGGGGCCCTGCTCTTTAGTCCCGGTAGACACGGTTCTGGCGTCGTTACTGACAGTTGCTCATGAATAATTGATGAGCTATCCTAATTTGGCACAATTTGGCAGTTAATTTGTTCTGAACCTAAAGTAACGATGTGAGACGTAACCTGATAGCTTTCCAGCGTCCTTTGCTCTAGATGAGGTTTAGCAAACCCTCTGATTGGCTGAAGCTGTTTTGGTGGCAACGTCTCCAGAACCGTGTCTACCGGGGCTAAAGAGCAGGGCCCCTACGCGAGCGTGCCAATGAATCGAGCGATAGGGGTCCTGTTTTTAGGAGGGTGCATGTACGTTGTATATTGGCAAGTGCAAGCTAGATGTCCTGTAGATTGACTGCAACATGCTAGCCGTTAGATAAGCCTCATTCATGTTTGAGCTGACTGAACGCTAGAACGTTAAATAGAATATCCGAAAATCTAGTGTAGTCCTTCTGCACGAGAATGGAAGGCAGTGACAAATGATAACTGTGCAGTGCTAAATGTGAAAACTGAGAAAGGTAGATTTTGGAGCAGTTGTAACAAGAAAATTGGAAATGTCAAACTCAAAGCATGATTAGAATCCTACTCTCTGCTTTGAAAATATCGATGCATTTTGCTAAGGGGGAAATGTTTTTGGTGTCCCTCCTAAGAATTGTCAGTCTTAATTATAGTTAAATATACACAGTTTTGAGCTTTGCATGACCCTTCAAAATGATAAAGTGGTGTAGGAATTATTATTATGAATTATTATAAAATTCATTTTTGTTTTATAATCTAGTTGGCCCTGGTCCAGGCCCTGGCCCAGTTGCTCCTCAGCAGCCTTCCATCCAGATCTACCCACAACAAGCCACCGAAACCGCGGGACGCTCCGCACAGTTCCGCTGTGACGTGTCCGGCGCCCCGCCATTCCAGATCAGCTGGGGACGCAGCGACGGACGCCCACTCCCACAACGGTACAGGCTGTCCAATGAGAACTCAGTACTGACCATCAGCAACTTGGAGTCTGGGGACAGCGGTTACTTCATCTGTCGAGGATCGAACTTGTACGGGACGGCGCAGTCTCAGGCCCAACTGACCGTTACTGGTGAGTCAACAATCATTGTTTATCCAGCAATACATGTCCCCGTGGCACAAGCATGAACGCAACCCCTCTGCTTCACCATCTGGATCAAATTCCATGGATCCTAAGGCCCGAGTTCAATCCTAGGGGTCGACTCCAGCTCAGACATTTTGTAAGGGATTGCATTCATCATTTTGGATGGTGACGTAAAGCCGGCGGCCCCATGTATGAGGGAGCGCTTCGGGCAGTAGCCTCAAACGTCAAACCTCTGCACGTAAAAGAACCAACACACTTATCATGAAGAGTAGGGGTGACCTGGTGCGTTAGCCGAAAAACGCGAGCCGTAGCGAAGTCGCACTACACTACCACTAGCTACTTGAAAAAGCATCATGCTTCACCTCAAATGAGGATGCCTTCAAATGAAAACGAACAGGACGCTGGAAGCTGACCAAAATTCATTATGTACAAACTGTGTCTATCCCTATAACTATGGATAGATACTGGCTTTATCAGTAGCTACATTGGGGAGTATTACTGACAGTACTGTAAATGCATTTAAGTTTGGATGGTTTTAATTTCGCGGTAAGGGGAAAATGGAGTGTTCACTGTGGTTTTGATTTCGCGACAGTGCTATAGTCACATACTGCTACAGTATTGGACAGAAATGTTTGTAGTGGTTTAAAGTACGCGCTGAAAACCACCACAAACTTTTTTACCTTTACGGTAACTGTTAATTGATATCCAGACTAAATCATACTTTTAGCAGCCCTTCCATTGCTCAGGCCTTTAGAGAGGGGGGGAGGGGCAATGAGCCCCAGACAGCAAAAGATTGTGCAACACAGGCTAATAGTATGTTACTTAGTTAAAAAGTTAGGAGTTATGGTCAGTATTGTTGAACTGTGACTTGTAACCCCATTTCCTCTTGCAGCTCCTACCGTCCCCATCAGAGTAATTGTGGATGAACCCAAGACCCTACAAGCCACTCAAGGCCAAACTGTGCAGTTCAAGTGTATCGCCTTCAGCCAGGTATGTTGACATGCAGCCTTCTCTATAACATTTACTCAAGTTTTTCTTGTTCCCTTTAATAAGCTGCCAGGTTTTTTTAGTTAAGTGAAAATCAAAAAAATGTTTTACCCCTGACCTCCCTCACAAAACCTGCGAAACTCCCCTAACTTCCAGGTTTCGAGCACTACACGCTCGCAAAACTGTTTTCTTCTGGGAAATACCCTATTCCGGTTATAGCCGGGCCCAGCACACAAGGCATGTTTCTGTACATTGTATCCCTGATAAAACCTGGACTGGCAGCTAAAGGGTTAACCTTTAGCACTGTGAAGTAGCCGTTTGGCACCCCATTCTCTATTGGTTACAGAGTTAGGCAGCAGGGAGAAGGTTAACTTCCTTGTTGAAGTAAGGACACCAAAGTGTGGGCTAGCTTGTACAATGCCATGTATTTTTTTCAGTCTATAGCAGTTGGACGTTAGGGACAAGAACAATCTCGAAAAGAAAAGTTGAAAAGAAAGCTGTGTATTGGCAAAATATAATTGCCCGGTATCTACCCCTTCTGCAATGGTGTCTTCACAGAAGTGTAATTCACTTATCTTCACGGTAGCAAAATTTCACGGTGTAAGGTGTAAGGAAAATGGACATTTTCTCTGAACTTCAACTTCACGGTGGCGGCAAGTGATTTACAGAACGGAGGTGTGAGGGAATCATAAATGATAACAACAGGGTTTTCACTGTGATGATAGTACAGAGGTGACCGTGAAAACCGTGAACGTAAAGTTACAGTGAAAGAAACAAGAATTACAGTATTCTCTTCAATTATGTACCAGGTCACATACACCTTGGTGTGGACGAAGAACGACGGCAGCGGGTTGCCCGCAGAAGCCACGGACTTCATGGGAATCCTCACCATTCCGAACGTCCAGCAACAACACACCGGCGTCTACACTTGCACCGGCTCCAACATGTACAGTATCGCACAAGACTCGGCGCAGTTGTACGTCCAAGGTACGTGGTGGGGATAGAGGAGGGGCATCGCCACATGGGAGCCTCTTTCTTGTAACAGACTTCTGCATGAGGACTTGATAGAGACTGTAGCATTGCGCGTATGATATCGCCTTGGGAAAAGGTGGATGGAGATGCAGTGCATGTTGCATGTGAAAAGGAATGGCATGAAGGAACCATGCATGTCCTGTATTTTTATCTATTCTGTGTTGTAACTGTCACATTGTTGTCATGCTGTTTTCTTAGTTGCTTGTATGCATGACTTAAAAGTTTGTTTTTAAAAGTTAGCGTTTGTGAAAGGTGTGTGTTTTTATCTCTCATAATTTTAGGAATAACTTCTCGTTCAGTTCAAATTTCCTTTTCCTGATCTGTGGCTTTTCTCCTTTTCCTGTGTTCCGTTTGTGTTCTCGTTGTTCATAAATGATTTAAATGCAGACTCTTAAGATCAGTTTTCTGTAGATCTATAATCTCAGGTGTACCAAACTGCCTCATTTTTCCACACATCAGGCCACACCAATTTTGTTTGTTGCTTCACGGAATAGCCTCTCCTGTTTTTCTCATTTTGAAAACAAAAATATTGGGTCACTATAATTCCAATTCACAAATTCTTACGATTTTACTATTTGTTCAATAGCCACCAAAATAGATTATAAAGGCCTGCACATACCTAAAAAGAGTGGTCACATTTTATCATAAGTTAGGATTTTCCTTTATTAAAACTATTTCTCAATGTCACTCCATATATTACATGGCAAAGGGTAATTTTGTTACTGAAATTATAGTACTAGATAAAAGAAAGGGGTTTATTGCATAAAACGAGCCATATAAAGCTGAAACTTGAATAATCCTCTTATTCTTTGATTATGTAAACCCTTATCCTCATCCCAGACTATTTGCAAACAAAATTTTTTTCGATTTTTTTTTCCCTGTCGCTCCAAGTTTTTTCTGAAAAAATCTGAGAATCAACAAATAAAATTGGTGACTGGGCCTTATGGTGAGAAGTAAACCCAAAGAGGCAGGATACAGAATCTGAAAATATAGTGTTGTGACTCAACTGCTATGAGCTAGATATATATTCTTATTCCTTACAAATGTGTATTGGAGCTTTAAATCATATTGCTGAAATAATTGTACATGGTAGTTTGATATCTGCATGGTGTCTTTAATACACAGAGTGTACTCACATTTATGTTGCATTTGTATGAGATCTGTGTTGCATAACATGTCCCTTGTTGCTATTAAGTAAAGTACAGTCAAGTACTGTGAATGGAGCTGAGAGTTTAAATTATAACTGTTACAGTAGTTGTTGCATGTTTTGGACAGAAGTTTGCTGTGAAAGTAGTATTTATGGATGGCAAATGACTCATGTAGCAAGTGTGTGTGTATTCTATTCCCTGGCTCTTTTTAAACAAATAAAGTATCTAACAGCAAGATTCTGATTAAACTGCTCCATTTCTTGTATACTATTTGTAGTAAACTTGTCACAGTTTACGTTACTAATTTACATGTATGTTATTCACTTAACAAAACAGGACTTACAAAATTGTATTTTTATGCGCATGAAACAGTATGATTCAAGTTTGGGCATCTTACTATAGTATTTGATTTTTACTATGAAAAGTTGCAATATTTGTTGCACATGAAGGTGGGGAGGGGGGCAAGGTTTGCTCATGTATGTTGTAGCTGCAATGTGTGACACACATGAAGATGGGGAGGGGGGCATGGTTTGCTTATGTATGTTGTACCTGCAATGTTTGTCGCACATGACAGTGGGGAGGGGGGCAAGGTTTGCTCATGTACATGTATGTTGTAGCATGCTACATCTGCCACTGAAATGCATGTGTTGTCCTGGTCTTGTGTCTGTGTGTTCCATCCGCCTGTGTGACATGTCGTGCTGCGTAGCTGCATGGCGTGAAGCTCGCCGGGAGGAACCACTCTCTCAGGGGGACCCTCCTTCTGGAGTCTTGAACGTGGACAGTGGTAATGTGCAATGTGTACCCTGCAAATGGGATACGTACTTAAACACACCTAGCTAACTTAAGGTGTAATCGCGAGTTGCCACAATGATAACACAAATGCACAGGCCTTTTTAAGAATAAGAAAAAAGTAGCAGTGCAATAAGTTGAAACAAGTAGTTGGTAGAGTCAGCCGTACAACAGATATTATACATACCGTACAGAACACAGATTAGTGCTTATAACTGCTTTGCACTCTTTTGACTGCAACAATACCGCACAAATACGCCACGAGTATTGAAGCATATGCTGCCACCTACAATGTAATATTGTCTGTATCAGAAACTGTTTCAAGTGAAAGTTTACGTGTACATGGCATACTGCTGTTGTTCTCTGTACAACTGTCTACTTTGCTCTTTGACTTCTCTTGCATTGCTTTTTCTGTAGTGTCCTGTCTGTGTATTGTGTGGTACTATAATTTGTACCTTTGTAGCAGAACCAAGGTTAAGAATCATGCATGTATTGACAATATTATGTTTCCTGACTAGCGCTGTCCCAGAGCGACGTCAATCCGCCAGAGGTTAAGATTGAGCCTCGCTTCCAGACCGTGAACATCGGCGACCCCGTGCAGTTCCGCTGCATCTCGTCAGGCTTCCCGCCACCGCAGGTGGAATGGACGGGCGGCCACCGCGGCGTCCTCAACCCCGCGTCTTCATTTGTGGATGGGGTCTTCAGGTTGGTCTGTCTGTAAGAATAGATCCACGATGTACATGTAGTGTTATATGTATATTATAAAAGGTCAAATAGTCGCAGTTGCTTGTTCTTTTCACTCAGTGTTTCTGAAAATTGTTTCCTGCCTTATCTTATTAAATGTGTCTTGGTGTATGGCAGTTTTTACTGTGGACATCTTCATATGCATGTCCACAATAACTTGAAGCATGACAGCACCAAAACCTGTTCAGGTACATGTACAAATGTACATGTACAATGTGCATGTACAAAATGTTCATGTGACGTTACATGTACATGTTTGATACACGAGAAAACAGTTACTCGAACAACTGGATAGATTTTGGAAATGGTCACATATTTATAATGATATGGTTTATTGGTCAGAAATTACACGTGCAATGGCAGCCAGTGCTAGTGCTATATTGCTGCAGGGTTTACAATCATATAATACAGAACACGTAGATATTTGCTCCACACTTGCACTTTGTGGAACTGTCGCAAGAGTCTGTCTGGGCGGCTGCCATTCGGCGCCAGCAGGTGACCTCAATACTACCTTCCCCAACCGAAGTCAGGTACCCATTCACACCTCTGTGGAGTAAGGAAAGACGTGTAAAGCACCTTTCCCAAGGGCACAACATTGGGTCATATCGGAGTTTCGAACGTATATTTTAGGTAGCATCCATGTATGATCATGATACAGTTGTCTCCATCTAGTATATCACTGTGGTGTCCAATGTGAATGACTTGTACATCCTTTTACGGCTTGACTTGAACTTTTTGTTTTCCCCCTAGCATCCCCGCTGCTATTAGACAGGACGAGGCTGAGTACTTCTGCAAGGCCAGGAACTCTGCTGGGGAAACAAGTGTGCGCACAGTGCTGTATGTAAGATGTAAGTATCCTTTTTGTAGTCAGGCATTCTCTACCGTGTTAGCTGCATTTGTTTCTCAAGGCATTTTGTGCAAAAGTTAGTAGTCAGTTTTCCGACAGTTTATAGAAAAATCCATCTCGACATTTCAATCATAATTCTGATTCAGAAGCGATTATGCAAAGTCATGATGTGTTTGAAACTATACAGTCTGTCTCTATTGCTTATGGAAATAATGTTATATCATCGTTCATGTATATAGATGAGCGGTAGGACAGTAGGACATGGCTTCATATCTCAGTAATATATTAAAAGTGTCACAGGCAATTTTCTTATTAGGCTTCATATTTAGCGTGACCTGCAGCCATACATGTATGTATTCATAATGATAGTACTGTAATATGATTATAATTTCTTTGTGCTGATTTGTTTGCTATAAAGCCCTGACGAACTTAAAACCTTAAATGTTTTTGACACTCTATAAGCAAATACTGGATACTACTATTGTACTATTGGCTTGTTTTTCTTTTCTTTTCCGGACTAGTGTTTCGAACTAGAGACATAGTACAGGGTGATTCAGGGTACTATATTATTGACAAGGACATGTCAACAATTGAGGAATGCCCTCAGGGCCATAAGTCACCAACCTGTGGCAAGTCGAATATGTCTGGTAGGAAGGCTGTGATTGGTCATTTTGACTTGTGTGTTCTTGGTTCTGGTTGGTTGGAGTGCTTGATGTGATAATCAGTTTGGGAAGAGGTTGGACTGTACATAGTTTGAACAAAGCCTCTTGACTGATGAAGGTACATGTATTTGGAGGAGGAAATAACTTGAATGTTGTTCACATCCATGTCTTTAAAGATGACTCTTGTAATGTATGCAAACCATGAATTATTAATTCTTACTTCAATTGCACATTGTATTGAAATGAACAGAAATATAAAACATTTTTCTGATATTAATCTGATATCCCAACCAAATTAACTCAAAGTTAGGACTGGAATAATGACTTGTTTATCAAGTAAGACCATTTCTTTGGCAATGTCGAGACAGAAATTAATATCTTAAAACAGGAGACTTAACAATGTTTACTCCTTACAAATGTCACCTTTAAAGTACATGGAGACAAGGACTGTTGAATAAAGTTATTAAGAATTGCATCTCCAAGGAATTTGCTGCAATGAAGCATTTTGAGGACATATGTACATCTAAGGTTATGCCTTGACAGTGACTGAGTTGCTCCTTTTTTTTCTTTTGTTATGAAGTGCCTGATAACAAGATGTACAATCACAGAAAGGACTATGCACTTGCATAATGTAGTAAGAAGTGGACGTCTTTAAACTAACCATAAGAGTGGGCTAAGAATGATAAAACATGTTGTGTATTAAGCTTGTTATAACATCAATACTATGTCAGCCTTCTAAGAAAATTGCCTGACACTCTTAATATAATACCTTCCTTCTGAAGTACATACCCTACCACCAGTTAATTCAGTTGAATGTTTAGAAAGATGTTGAGTTTTGATAATCTGATTTTTCAGTACAAGGAGCGCCAGAGGTCACGGTAAGGCCAGAGGTCATGGAGGTGCCAGAGGGTGAACGCGTGGTGTTGGAGTGTTCCGCGAGGGGCAATCCCGCTCCTACGCTATCCTGGAACAAGTACAACGACCCCCTGCCAGTCGGAGTAGTGGAAAGCAACGGCGTGTTGACCATACCGCAGGCACGGTTGTCGGACTCTGGGCACTACGTCTGCACCGGGTCCAACAGCGTCGGAACGGAACAGAAGAGAGTGGAGCTGAGAATTTCAAGATGTAAGAGTCTAATATAGTTTCTCTTCTTGAGACATTTTCTACGTGTAGTCTGTCTAGATTTTATATTTTGTAAGTGACGCATATACTCTGGTTTGTTGTCCCATAGTTGTTGTGGGTACTGGTTATGACTTGACCAGTCTAGATTTGATTGTAGTATTTAGAATTCTAGTTTCTCAGCAATGCATCATACAGACTATTAACATGTTGCCCTCATCTGTTTCAAGGCTTGGAGAATGCTACCTTGATTATCTACAGTCATCATAGAAAGGAGTAAAGAAACTGCAATAAAACAATTTGTTTTTGAAGATGATTTCCTTCGTCCATGATCTTCTGGGTCTTGCACCCATTTTGAGAGGACTACAAAAATTACAGATTTTTGACCATATTACAGTACTTAGGAGAATGCTAGAATAACTACTTCATAGAAAGGAGTAAAGAAAAAGGAAACAAAAAAAAATGCTTTTGAAGATGATTTCCTTCCTCCATGAATCCTCTGGGTCTTACACCCATTTTGTGAGGATTAAGAAATTACAGACGCTTTGCTCATACTATACTACTCACTACCCGTTTCCAGTGCTCCAGAGACCACCCACAGCTGCCATTGAGACCGTGGGTCCAGGTGGGCAGGTGTCGCAGCCGAACCTCCTCACAGCTACATTGGGGCAGACTGTTCAGCTGCGCTGTGTGGTGTCAGGTGAACCTGTGCCAACCATCACCTGGGGCAAGCATGGAGGGGCACTGGCACAAAACCATCAGGTAATTTCTATATGATATACATGAATGAGTGTACATACTGTATATACATTTATGTCATACCTGGGCCGCGAAAACATTCGATATGGGTGTTCCGCATCGTGTGATAATTTTCCGTATCACAGGGGTTCTACTTATATCACACTGGCTTCCATAGAATATTTAGAATGCATTTCGAGTGCCACTGTCGGGCTGGCACTTCGGGTGATATGGAATACCCTGTGTTGTATTCTATATAATATACAGATTTTATTCCGGACGATGCAGGCACATTATAGATTTGATTCTGCCAAACCTTACCTTGTTGTCGACTGATATTATTTTAGTCTATGATAGACATAATGTCTCTCAGAGGAAGGCATAAAATCCCTTTTCTCACGGCAAAAAATATTACTTCCCCATAAGTTCTCGATTCTGAAACCAATAGCATGTTAAGCAAGCACTCTACCCACTATTTCATTGGTGTAGATATCTTGGATGATGCGTATAATTTTTACGATTGAAAGCTGTGTGATTGTTGCCATTGTTAAGAATGTTGTCCCTGTCCTAGGTGCTGAATGATGTGCTGCGTATCGTGAGGGTGTCCAGTGCCGACCGTGGCATGTACGTCTGCACTGTGGACAACATGGCCGGAGTGTCATCTGCCTCCATCATGCTGGAAGTTGAATGTAAGATCTTACTTCTTGTAAGACTTTGAAACTACTGTCTAGTGCAGTAACTGTAAATGTAGAAATGTTCGCGGTGGTTTTATGTTCGTGGTTTTCCCGGCGACCGTTCCACCATGAACTTTAAACCACCGCAAACATTTTTGTCCAACAATGAAGGAGTATGTGACATAACGCTCCCGCAAACTTAAAACACTACCGAGAACACTCCATTTTCGCCTTAGCGAGAAATAAAAACCACACGAACTTAAATGCATTTACATTATGTATTAGCAAAGAAAATTGGAGTACAAAAAGTGTGTTTTAGTACCTTATATCCATCTAGATTTTAGTTCAAATCTGTTTTTTCTTAATAATTTGCTGTATCCAAGATCTAGAACAACGAACTGCACTTTGTCTAGAAGTCAGGAAATGTGAACATTACCAACAGTTTTTAACATATTTGCATACTAGAGAAGACCACATTCCCAGCTCAAAAAGATAGTGTTAGACACTCATTACTTTAAGTATTGACACTTCATTCGCTCTCTGCCCCTTTTGATATGGCTTTCAAATCCGTTATCTGTTATGCTTGATAGCCATCTTTATTATAAAACTGATCACTGTACCGTTAATGAAGGATAGACATCTAGTAGGGTAGACATACGCCAAAAGACAGTTACACAAGCAACTGGATAAAATTTTGCATCTGATCACTGTAACTTTCAAGTACTTGACAGCAAGCCAAAATATAGTTACTCAAGCAAGTGAATAAAATTTTGAAAAAGTCTGATGTTTCAGACAGCATCTGCCATCTTTCTTGAGCGACTAAGGAAAGATTTGGCAGAGCCTGGTTTTATACCAAAACTCTGAATAAATATGTTATGAAGTGAAGAAATGAAGTGAAGATGATTTCAGATGGTACAATAGAATAGTAAGTCAAGACAAGGTAGTATGCTAATGACTCAATTAGCTCCTGTTGTTTTAGCGCGTTGTCCCAAGTGCCTGAAAGTTTGACGCATAGACCTCCTTTCCTGTTGAGGGTGGGATTGTATATTCTCTCATATATTGGTTCTCTAGAGGTCAAGTTGTTTTTTCTTCGTGTCACAGCTCGAGACCTGCCAGCTGTTCAGATCTTCCCCACTGCAAACATGGACCTGCAGATCGGACAGTCCACCCAGCTGCAGTGTCAGGCGACTAGCGGCCGCCCGGCGCCCACCATCGTGTGGAGCAGGGCTGGTAACGAGGAGTTTACAGGTAACCTTTGCATTCGGTTGCCAAAGAGTACTTGACAACCTCAAGCCAACCGTACACAGTCACGCCATAGCCAACCGTACACACTCACGCCATATGTTCAGAAAAGACGCTGTAGCAGCATAGCTCCCATTTAGAACTTTTTTCGAGCCCACTGTGCATCTTTGCATTTAGTTGCCAAAGAGTAGTGGACAACCTGAAGCCAACCCGTACACACGCCATATCTTCAGAATAGATGCTGTAGCCGCATGGTTCCTGTTTAGAACTTTATTCGAGCCCACACCTTTGCCTTTGGTTGCCAAAGAGTAGTGGACAACCTCAAGCCAACCGTACACATGCCATACCTTCAGAAAAGACACTGTAGCTGCATAGTTCCCATTTAGAACTTTATTTGAGCCCACACCTTTGCATTCGGTTGCCTAATCTAGAGGAAGCGCAGAATTTAAGAAATGTTTGTTTTCTATTTTGTTCAGTTGATATACATGACATTGTACAGCAGAGGTTGCCCAACTAGCCTGAGGCTTTTATCAAGGGCTAACCTTGAAGAATGTACAAAATAATGCATAGTTTTTTTACACAATCAATATTTACTAAATTAAAATACATTCAAACTGTGCACGTGTAACTTTACTGTAGATTACATATATATCCCTAAACAAGGAATTCCTAAAAAAAATATTGATATGATAATCACAAATTTTGATCTTTTTGTTTTGGAGAACATTCAATGATTTTTATTCTATGTCAAACCTATTCAAACCAACAGAAGAAAAGGGATATCTGATTTGGCATGTTATCTACATCATATCTTACAACTGGAATAGTTGATTGCTACATGTATATCAGAGTTAGTCTTGTGCGTTTTGGTTAAAGTTGTCTTATATTTAACCTTTTCACAGACAGGATAGATGTAAGGGATGGAATCCTGACAATTCGGGATGTGACGCCCGCGGAACAGGGTGCCTATGTCTGCACTGCTAACAATGATATAGGGTCCATCCAGGCCACAGCAAACATCAGGGTCCAAGGTAAGGTCTTAACACTCCTTTTATAAATGTTTCCATTGTTTTCAAGATTTGAAAGGAAAGGGACATTCCTATGACAGGGGTGCTAGTGTCACCAAAATGAAAGCAGATCTGCAATGGATGTCACTGGGACAAGACATTTCGGTTGGGGCTGCACCTGTATTTGGGAAGGGACGTAAAGTAGGGGTCTGTGTTCGAGGAGGTCTTTGAGCACATTAAAGGGGAAGGGCTAGTAAAGATAATACCCTGCTACAGAAACAGCAAGGAAACTGACCACTGGGCACTACAAGGTGAACAACTCGAAGATGATGTTTTGTCAACCCCAGGGTACCCACGAGTGACCATCAGTCCAGCTGGACCGGTCAGCGTTGGACTGGGTGACCGGCTGTACCTAGAGTGTGTGGCCACAGGTGACCCCGCACCAGTGGTCAGGTGGACCAGGTCTGGACAACCCACAACAAGAGCTAGGGTGGAAGGTAAGCCAGAATCTGATACTGTAATTCACTTTATCTTCACGGTAGCAAAATTTCACGGTGGCAGCAAGTGATTTACAGAACGGATGTGTGAAGGAATCATAAATAATTACAACAGGTTTTTCACAGTGATGATAAGTTCACGGTACAGGGGTGACCGTGAAAACAGTGAACATAAAGTTACAGTGAAAGAAACAAGAATTAAAGTATACATCAACAACTAGATGTATTGAACTTTATATGGTGCCCCTAGACATGGCACTGTTTTATTAGACCCTGTTGGCTATCAAAGTGTGTATGTTTTCATTAAACTTGAAGTCTTTGGAGTTATCTTACAATGACAATACACATTTGAGACTTGCTCTGTTTTTGTGTTTGACCAGAACAGTTTATTTGGGTTGTTAGGCCACATTTTTCTGAAAAAAATCTGAGAATCAACAAATAAAATTGGTGTGGCCTTCGGAAGAAAGCAGATTCATGTTATTTCATTGTCCTTTCCAGGAGGTGACACCCAGAACAGTGCAGTGTTGGAGATTGACCGTGTGTCAGTGGAAGATTCAGGTGTCTACACCTGCGAGTCTAACAACAACATTGGCATCTCAGAGTCTTCTGTTCAAGTCATAGGTAACAATACTGCCTTCTTTTGCTTTTATGTCTTAATCCAAGTTGTTCTGAACAGTTTAAGTGTCAGTAAGGTTAAGAAACCAGAAACTGATTGAGACCATGACAATGTTTTGGGAATGCAAAATGTACCCTTTAATTATTCTGCATTATCACTGCATATACACATGTATGTGTACATGTATAATGGAAGAGGTGTATATGGTAATTTTTTTAACCTTTAGCACTCCAAATGTTTGGCTCCCAGTTCGCTATTAGTTATTAGGCAGCAGGGAAAAGGTTAAGCATGAAAGACCATAGTTTTGAAAAAAAAATGTAAACGATCTCGCTCAATGCAAGGCCGAGGGCCACTTTAAGCATTGAACGAATAATTGTTATTGTCTTTGCAGTTTCTGAAGCACGAGTAGGACCGGATGAGGTTCCAGTGGTGACCATCACTCCTCCGTTCTCCACTGTTGTGGAGGGAGACCCTGCAGAGTTCAAGTGCACGGCAACAGGTAAGGATTTATTTGTGTCATGCCTTTGTTTGTACAGCAGATATTAAGTGGGAAGGATTTCATGATAGCATCCAGGGTTCTAGCTAGCTTATTTTTTTTCCATCATCCCAAGTCAGATTGACAGAAAGATCCTACCAAGAGTCTTTTTTTTCTGTCACCTTGAACAAACTTCTATCAATATATTTAAATTTGGACATTTTTACATCTTTACGCTTTACTCATGGATTTTTGCCTGTCAATGTGGACGGAATGGTTTTAGAATTTTTCCATCATATGCAACAAAATTCGGTCAAATGATGGAATGACAGGTGCTTTCTAGAGCCCTGGTTGCATCTCTAAAGAAACATTTAAACTAAATCTTTGTAATATGATAAAGTTGGTAGGTAACCTTCATGAAGGCTCAAAACAATGGGTGGTAAAGTATGCCAATCAAGTTTCCTGACACCAAGACTGCTTTCTCCACAACTTGGTATTGTATGGCTGTAGAATGTTTTATTCCAAATAGCCTATTTGAAATACTAGGATAACACTGTAAATGCAGAAATGTTCGCGGCGGTTTTCACAGCGACATTTCACCGCAAACTTAAAACCACCACGTACAATTTTGTCCAATACTGTAGCAGTATGTGACTATAGCGCTGTCGCGAACTTTTATCTGGTTAAAAAGTAGTATTTAAAAAGGGGGCCGAAAGTGTCAACTGACAAGATTCCATCCTTGTGAGTGCAGGTTCTCCACCCCCAAGGCTCCGATGGCAGAAGATCGGAGGTGCCCAGCCCCCCAGGTACCAGGTGCAGCAGGGCACGCTGACGATCCCCAGCGTGCGCAGGGAAGACGAGGGAGAATACTCCTGTACTGCTGTGAACTACGCAGGAGAGGCTAGTCTCGCTGCAAGGCTTGTAGTGCAAGGTATGGTATTGCAATTTTTTTGGGGGGGAGGGGCAGGGGTGGGTTAACAGTCAGAAATTGTCTTGTATTGTCATCAATAGAAGCTACTCGGACTTCAAGACTTCTTTTTCAAGATTTGCAAGTAAAAATGATATGAACTTGCAATTTTGCAAGTTGAAAATTCTGTTGGATCGTCTAAGCATATGACCCATTTGCGCAGTTGCGCCACGCAAAATAGTGACAAAGCGACTGTTGCTAGTCTCTGACTACTTAACTATAAAGGCTACGTATTAAGTTAACCTGTATTTAGATGTTTAGTATTCTAATAAAGCTATAAAAGTTGCCATGTCAGGCTGAGTAAGTAGTAGTAGTAGTCCACTGTTTTCTGCTGCTGCAGTAGTAGAAACATCCTGCAGCCGCATTCAGTCTTGAATGAGTATGTACATTTTGTATGTACACAAAAAGCAATTACATGTACATACCGACAGACCATAAGATTGTAAGTTAATTTTTTAACTTGCAAGTAAAATTTTTGCCAACTTGCAATATTGCAAGTAACCCAAAAAAGTATTTCGTGCCCTGTACTGTGATTTTGGATTGACATTCGACAATTGTTTGAGGTGCACCTTATTGAAATAGATTTTGAATATGTACCCAAAGAGCATCAACAGTGAGAGAATGATATGCTGTAACAGTCTGTTCCCGTTTCCCCAGTGATCCCAATGGTCAGTATTGACCAAGAAACAATGACCGTGTCTCCTGGAGAGGAGGTCAGGCTGAGGTGCGAGGCGGAGGGGACGGAACCGATCATGTACGAGTGGACGCGCGTGGACGGCGACATGAGCACGCGGGCGACCACGAGCGGAGGACTGCTCATCATCCAGCAGGTGACAACGGAGGACATGGGACAGTACAGGTGTCTGATCACCAACCCCGCAGGGATAGCTGAGGGATTCACCAATATCATTGTCACAGGTGAGGAAATGGAAAATATTTATGTTTGGTTAACTGTACATTTATTCAAGTTCGAGGTGATTTATTTTCACGGTAGAGAGAAAATGTAAGTGTTCGCAGTGGTTTTTATAAGAGGTTATGGCAAAAACTGGGAACATTAAACCACTAACCACTTCATTATCAGTATTTGCAGACTATAATTCATGTATGTAATGCTGGTAAACATGTTTCATTGTGCCTTGAGTTTTATTTTGAAAGGTTTCATTTCAACGAATCAAGGATAATTGTTTGGGGGTTATGAGAAAATGGCTGCAAAATTTTGCTAATATCAATTGTGCTGTTCTTTGAATGTCACTCTTAGTTTTTTTATGTATGCAAGTTGTTTTTCTCTTAGAACCAAATCACCGTAATGTTAACAACATCTTGGTCATTGTTCCGTGTTGACTTGCAGCATCTTGCATTTATAGCTGATCTCCAAATTCTTAACAAAAAAACTCACAAATATTCTTCACAGCGAAACTCACAATAAAGAAGCAAAGTCTTAGAACAGAGTCTTAAATGTTCACAATATCTTGTTCATTGTTCGGTGTTGACTTGCGGCATCTTGCATTCATAGCTAAACTCGGGTCTTCAAAATCTTAACAAA
Organism: Branchiostoma lanceolatum; assembly: GCA_035149815.1. Lineage (NCBI taxonomy): Eukaryota > Metazoa > Chordata > Leptocardii > Amphioxiformes > Branchiostomatidae > Branchiostoma > Branchiostoma lanceolatum. The sequence continues at coordinate 15,248,969 of CM068875.1, read as the reverse complement.
AAAATCCCACAAATTTCCTTCACAGCGGAACCCACGATAAAGACAATTTCGCCTAAGGAGTCCATGCGAGAGGCTGGGTCCACAGCTGAGTTTGGCTGTGCAGCAGCAGGTTTCCCTGTCCCCAGTATCCAGTGGTTCAAGGAGGGCGGTACCCTGCCTGAACAACATGTCATCTTTGGCAATATCCTGAGGTCAGTAGATAACATCAGTGCTTGAGCTACAGTGATGTTGTTTTTGGGAAAGTAAAAGCGTAAAGAATATGATCTCGAAGCAGTTTAGCTCACTAAAGAGCTATTCTTTCATTGGTTGTGTGACATGCTATATATAGTATTTTTAGGTTAATTTTACCAGGGAAATTCCCCTAGCTCTTTCCAACCAGTACAATAGACCACAGCTTTATGGCCCATCCTTAGGACTGCAACCCTTTCCAGTAGCATGCATGTCGGGTGTGTGACGGCCCGGATTCGAACTCCCAACCTCTTGGTCCAGAAGCAAAGTCGTTAACCTCTGGACTACGCATGCTACAATACCTGACTGTTCTCATTATGTTTTAGAGTACTTGTTAAAGCTATTCTATTTTGTAATTTATGAAAAAAGACTACAGAAAGCTACAAAAAACTTAAACATTCTAATATGTCCACAATTTTCTCCTCCACTGTATTGAGATAAAAAACACCTCTGATAATTAACAAGTAATCATAGAAATACTTCACGTCTCATAAGATATTGATATGATATCTTCTTTCTACACAGAATTCCAAATCTTAAACCTGAGGATGCTGGGACGTATATTTGTGCGGCATCCAACAATCTGGGAAGCACGGAAGAGAAGGCTACCTTACGTGTAACTGGGGGAGGTAAGACATTTACAAAACACACTGTTTGCTATTTCTGTAACATAATCTTAATGCTTAGTGCTTCTTCAGTACCAAGGGGAGGTACATGTTAGTTAGTATGAACACAATTTCAGTACCAAGGAGAGGTACATGTTAGTTAGTATGAACACAATTTCAGTACCAAGGAGAGGTACATGTCAGTTAGTATGAACATATTTACAGTACCAAGGAGAAGTAGTGTGACTAGATTCAGCACCAAGGACAGGGACATGCTAGTTAGTGTGGCTAGATTCAGTACCAAGGACAGGTATGTGACTAGATTCAGTGCCAAAGACAGGTACATGCTAGTTAGTGTGACAAGATACAGCACCAAGGACAGGAACATGCTAGTTAGTGTGACAAGATTCAGTACCAAGGACAGGTGCATGCTTGTTAATGCGACTAGATTCAGTACCAAGGACAGGAACATGCTAGTTAGTGTGACTAGATTCAGTACCAAGGACAGGTACATGCTAGTTAGTGTGGCTAGATTCAGCTCCAAGGACAGCTACATGCTAGTTAGTGTGACTAGATTAAATACCAAGGACATTTACATGCTAATTGGTGTGGCTAGATTCAGCCCTTGCAAGCAGTGGAAACCCTCTTTTACAGAAGGTGGATACTTGCACTGTGAGAAGGCAAAAGTACTTATAGTTACTAACAGTTTGTGGGGTTCATGTTTCTTACAGTTACAGCAGAGCCTCCTGCAGTAGAAATCAATCTAAAGACAGCAGTGCAGATGGTGCGCATAGGAGAGAGGGTGGAGTTTGACTGCTCAGCCTCTGGGCAGCCCAGGCCTCTGATAGAGTGGACAAAGGTATTTGTTGTATTTTTCTTTGTACTCAAACACAATTGTGTTAGGGTAGGTGTGTTCTAGTCTGTGATGTGGGGGTTAGGTGTGTTCTAGTCTTATCATACTTTTAGCAGACCATTTTAAGCACTAAAAACTGCTGGTTCCCTCTCTGTCTCCCAATGGGCTCTATGGATTAACAATTTCCTGGTAGCTTTGCATGTCAATCAGTTTTCATGCTGTCCCAGGGTCTGGTAGGACTAAAAAAGCAACTGTAACACAGTAGCATGTGTATGTAATTACCAGGGAAACAAGGGGTCCTTTGTGCGTACAGCTGAAAAAGAGGGCGTCCAATTTCGTTGTTATTTTAGTATCATGCGTCCAAAAGACGCATGAACACATGCCTAGCTAAAAGCCTGCCCTTACCACATGTAATGCTAAAGGTTAAACATGTTTGCCCGTCCCGCCAGATTGATGGGAGACTACCCGACAACGCTGAGGTTCGAGACGGCGTCCTGACCATCCCAGCGGTGAGACCCGGAGACGAGGGTCGGTACCAGTGCCAGGCCACCAACCAGTTTGGGTCAGAGAACCAGGAAGTGACTCTCAGTCTGGAAGGTAGGAGTTCACTGTGAAGCAAACTTCATGATTATTATCCCCATAAAAAATGGAGATATAGTTGTGTCTGTCTTTCTGTATGTCTGTGTGTCTGTCTGTGTGTTTGTGTTTCCAGACTTATGTGGTCAGCATAACTCAAAAACCAAACCTCTGGATGGATTATGATGATACAGTAGAAACCGCTTATCTGCAATGTATTTGATATGTGGGTAGGTGGTGGGAATACAAAGGTCAAGGTCAATTTTGGGCCCCCTGGTATGTGACCTTGGTACTGCAGCAGAACTGTTTTTTTTGTATCTTTTGACCTGGACGTTCTATATGGTCTTGTTACTGCTTGCACAGAAAGTATTTTGGGTACACGACATAAGATAAAGCTAGCAAAACGTATTGACAAACACTGCCTCGCATTAACAAATTCCGTAACTAACTTCAAAATTTTAAAGTAATGCAGCAAACAAAGTTATATTACCTTTTCACATACCTAAATTTCAAGAATATTTTGTATAACAGTGTACAATAGTACCTATAGTCTACAAAAATATCTAGGTGCACTGGTGCACCCACTGTCAAAAGTTAGGTGCACAGCTCCAATTTTGGTTGTGCAAAGATGCACATGCACCCAGTATTTTGAGCCCTGGTCAATGAAGATTCCATACACAACTGTATCTGCTGTCTATGTACAGTACAGTAATACATGTAATTGATGTTTATACAGTATATTGAAGTAACAGGAATTTCTGTTTTAAAATCACACTACCTTGTTTTTAGCTTACAGGGTATACTGTTAATCCAACTACTGGAATATAGTTATTGATATGTTGCCCCCCTCCCACTCTAGCTGCGCCGACCATGACAGTGAAACCAGAGGTGCGTAATGTGATGCTGGGCTCCACAGCTGTCTTCACCTGCTTGGCGAGTGGGTCCCCGCCACCTGAAATCACCTGGAGGAAGGAGAATGGCGACCTTCCTGATGACCACATGATCGATAACGGTGTCCTCACAATTCCTTCTGTAAGTTATCCTTCAAGAAGTGACTATATCTTAAAATGATCTATTAAATTTAAGGTCTCATTCATTATTTTTTTCTTCCCAAAGACTTCTATGTTTTAACACATGTTTTATATGGGCGCTTTTATAATGAAGCTTTAGGAAATGCACCAAGGTCATTCATTCTATGTTGAGAACATTTACCCTAGATTATGTAAAAAAACTTGCCAACAACTTCACTACATACAATCTCTGCTTATGGCAATTACAAACTGCACTTAACTACACCCAACAAAAGGCACTTTCCAGCTGCAAGCGTACAACCGCACCACCCAAAACCCAGAACTGTGCATGTCCAAAAATGCGCAGCTGCTGAACTTTAATTGCTAATTTCTTCAGTTACAAACAAGCTTTCATCAGTTTGGCGCTTGAGATCAGTTAATCTCGCCAAAAGGGAATTTCCCACCCCCATAAACACAAGTTCATGCAGCTATTGATTTCTTGGGTAGGAAGTAATACATGAATGAGACCTGAAACCCTCAGTGGTGGAATAATGACAAGATTGTCACTAGATAAAGCACCGTGGATAAAGAGTGAATGAGACATAGATTTCATTTGCCACATCCTTGTTGTTTTAAATTGAATAGCAGTGAGTTGATTTTTGACACCAATTTCTTTTTTATTAATCTGTCTCTGAGTTTGTTCCTTAGCTTAAGACTGTAAATGTAGAAATGTGGTTTTATGTTTGTGGTTTTCACGGCGACCATTTCACCGCGAACTTTAAACCACCACAAACATTTTTGTCCAATACTGTAGCAGTGTGTGACCATAGCGCTGCCGTAAACTTAAAACCACCGCAAACATACCATTTTCGCCTTAGCGCGAAATAAAAGCCAAGCAAACATTAAATGCATTTACAGTATTACAACAGCTCTTATGTTACAGTAGTACATGTATGAAGTTGTGTGCATGGATAACAGAATACTTGCATATACTCAATGAGTATTTTGTATTGAGTTGTAATTGTTGTACTTTGTGTCTTCATACAGATCACAAAGGAAGACGCAGGTGCTTACATCTGTTCAGCCAGGAATGACGAAGGAGCGGCTGAGTTCCGCGCCATTCTAAATGTCGGAGAGTTGATCCCATACTTCACCCAGACCCCCCTGTCCTACATGACCTTCCCCACACTCCGCGAGGCCTACCTACAGTTTGACATTGAAGTGTCCTTCAAGCCCGAAAGCACTGAAGGTAAAGAGATAATTAATGTTCTTTCTCAAACATTTGCAATCAAAATGACTGATTTATCATAGGGTAGTAACTTGTAAGTTTATTTTATGTAAAATAAAGCTAGATATTCACCATTTTAAGTATCTAATCATTGAATTTCAATGTATTCAACAAACAGAAAGAAGGCACCTACATTGAAACAAACAAACAAACAAACAAACATGACGTGCTGTAACGGTTGACTTGAGGTCGTCCACTGCTATTTGCCTCAAGGTTCTACTCTTGCACAAACTTTTCAATAGCTGTGGCAGAGAGAGGGATAAAAAATCATTCAGTACGTGAGATGCCTCTGAAAAGGTAGAAAGGACAGTAAAAAGATGCTAGCTTTTCACTAATTTGAATGTGTTTCCCTTGTCGCAGGGTTGATTCTGTACAACGGTCAGAAGAACGGAGGCGCAGGCGACTTCATGTCGCTGGGACTATCGGAGGGGTACGTGGAGTTCCGCTTCGACGTGGGGTCGGGAGCTGCCGTCATCCGCAGCAAGAACGCACTGGAGCTGGGGAGGTTCCATACTGTAGTGCTCAAGAGGTAGGGCATGGGGTTTATCAGAGAATGATGTTTGTTTTATGCCACTTGTATGCTGCACATAAACAACCATAGGGATTGGGACTGTACCGGTATGTTATATCATTATGACAGTCAATGCCATACATTGTACTTGTTGCAATTGTTGCCCTTAAGTTCTTCTTCTGTAAAGGTCACATTATAGTCAAGATATGAGCATTGTTGTAAATTTATGACACCTGTTTTACTTAGGCCCCAAAGTTAATTTCTTGGTTCTGTATCTGTATCTATATAGCCGGTATACCCGCCATTAGGCGTAACACACCAGCTTGGTTAACGGATTTTTTTTTTAATTTTAGCATGAGGACATCATTAATTAAAACAGAAAGCTGTGGTGAAAACTTGCACCTGACCCTGTTCACTCCCTGAGACTGTGTGCACCAAAGTAAAAACTTTCCTCAGAGTCTGTTTTCTGTTTTCATGTTGATTTTCCAATCTAGCGTTTTTTCAAAAATTTCGTTAACCAAGAAATCAAATTGGTGTGGCCTTCAGTCCCAATTGGAAAAAGGGGCCTGTTTGGTAGTCAATAAGCTGTTTTTTCGCAGTTTCGGGCGTGACCCCTACATTGCCCCATTGGACAGCCTGCGCCTGCTGGGCTATTTTTGGGCCCGACTGGGACCCCAAATTGTTTTAAGTTGGACATAAAATCAGCCCAAGACCTTGAAACAAATAGTAGCCTTGAGATAATCGTGCGAACACCAGAATGTGCCCCCTGGTACCCGGCAGTCCACCGGGACAAATTTGCGGATGCGGAATACGGCCAGGACTACACCCCAATGGGCACTTGCGCAATTACAACATGTAGGACCTAAGCATATTTTAGTGTTTTTATACTGACAGTCTTTACAACTACCAGTATTACATGTGCATGCATGAAAGCACAGTAGTGACAAAAATTCTGTTGTTTTTGTGTGAATAGGAACAGCAGGTTTGGTTCCCTGTCTGTGGACGGTCTCCCGGCCGTTAACGGCACGTCCCAGGGCAACTTCCGCGGTCTGGATCTGATCGAACCCCTGCACGTGGGCGGAGTTCCCGACTACGCTGCCATATCAACAGCCTCTGGATTGAAATCTGGCTTCATTGGTAAGTTTTGTCACAAATTTGTCTCTTGATAACATCTAAATTGTAAATCTTTTTTCTTTCAATTTTTTCTTTTTTTCTTTCCATCTGAAATTTTCATCTTTTCTCTCCACCTATTATATTGGTAGTCTCATACCAATACAAATATTGTGCGACTTAGCAGAAATGTTAAGTTGTTTCTTACAAGAATAGGGATTTCCCTACTTCTGTGTACATATGTGTTGTCTTTTATACTTCTGTTGAGCTTGAATTACTCTCGTCACCATGTTGGTCGTAATGTTTGAATAGATGTAATTTCAAAGACAATCTTGTGAATGTTGTGTTCAAATTAGATTAACTGAAAGCTTTAATGTATATGAATTGAAGAAATAATGATACAATGAAAGAACAGTGCCTTTTTCTTCTTCATTGGCTTAGATTTACAAAATCAGGAAGCTTTTTTTTACAGTGCCTTTTTCTTCTTCATTGGCTTAGATTTACAAAATCAGGAAGCTTTTTTTTACACGCAAGCAAGCTGTAAAAAAGTCAGTGTTAAAGGAAACCCAAACAATATTAGGGCCCGAAAATCAGAATTTTGAAAGTCAATTTATTTAGTAATTTCTATACATAATTAGTTCAAACAAAATTAGCGACCATTATGCAAAAATATGACGTCGTTGTGATGTGAGGACTCACTGAGAATCGTCGATGGGGTTTTTGTAGGCTCGCGAAACTAAGGGAATCATCGTACAGCACGTTTTTGCGCTGTTTTAAAATGCTCAAAGTATGAAGTTATTACGCAAATGTGCTAAATAGTGTTAGTAAATGTCACTACCATAAAGATTTCAGCATTTTATTTATTTCCATATTTTGGGCCATAATATTGCTTTGGTTGCCTTTAAAATGAAATTCCTCTATATGAATGTTGATGGTTGTGAATTGCAGGCTGTCTGAGCAGACTTGAGATCAGTGCTGCGAGTGTAAACCTCGCCAGCGATGCCATCAACATCGTGGGCGTGTCCGACTGTCCCACCTGTGCCGACAAGCCCTGTAAAAATGGAGGAACCTGCGTGGAGGCAACAACGGAATATGGGTTCAGGTAAGCATTGTTGATAAGTTAAAGATCTTCTGATGGATACAAAAGTTTTATACTCTCATTCCACGAGGATGACTCTCGCCACACGCTCTTTCTCTGCGACCTAAATTTAACAGAGCGCTCAACGCATTTCATAGATAAGAAAAATCTTTTTACGCCTTGTGTGTTTGTTGTCTTTTCAACCATACTTTTACCTTCTGCATGATATTCCAATTATCAAATCAAGGATTAGACAAATCCATTTAGGTCGCAGAGAGAGCACAGTGCGAGCACCCTCTAGTGAAATGGCGGCCTTGGTGATATGATTGTTTGTATGGGATGGTTTGACTTGTTGAGATGCATATATGGATGTTAAACTGGATAGTGAGTGTGTGTGAGTGAGTATGGAGTGGTCTTCACCACTGTTCCGGTCAGCATTGTAAATTAAAGAAACGAAAGATCTTTTGATGAAGATTATTGACATGATATGATATGATATGGGATGGTTTGTCTATTTTTGAAGTGGCCTTCACCACTGTTATATCCTGACTCTCATGTAAATAACATTACACAGCACTGAAAAAGAAAGTTGCAGTACATGTACAAATTGTACATGTTTGTTAAAAACATGTGTTACAAACTAGTTTCTTATGTTAAAAGACTAATTAAGCTTAGTATAGATGACTTACTGTAAATGCAGAAATGTTCCCGGTGGTTTTATGTTTGCGGTTTTCGTTGTGACCGTTTCACCACGAACCTTAAACCACCACAAACAATTTTGTCCAATACTGTAGCAATGTGTGACTAAAGCGCTGCCGCAAACTTAAAACCACCCAAACAATCCATTTTCGCCTTTGTGCGAAATGGAAACCATGCAAACTTAAATGCATTTAAAGTATAATGTACACGCCATCATATTTTGAGCAAGGTTGAATGGCCTAGTGAAGGTCGTTAGTCATATTGCTGATTGATCCCCATGTTTTGTTCACAGAAAAAAGCAGGATACAAGAAAAAAATCAATAACGATAACAAAAATGTGTGATTGGGAACAGGTAATTCAGTCAAAAGACTATTCCCACCCTCTGTAAAGTGAAGGTGTTATTAATTTGACACCCAAACAAAATTTGACAAAACAGGGATTAATAAAAAAATCAAAGCAACTTACAGTTAACGTTACAATTAAGAAAAGCATTTTTTTTTTGCATATGAATGGTAAAAACAGAGACATGATGGAAGAAAGAATAGTAACTTGGCTAAAATTTACAGAATTGTAAAGTTTTTTTTTAATACCCAAAAGCCTCAGTGTTTACCTTAAACTGACAAAAAACTTGGTTGTTCAAACTTCAATGTAAACCATTGCACTGTGAACAAAGATCTCGAAACCCTTCTGTACAAATGTATTTGAAGCCAGTTAAAGACTATAGTTGTAAGGGACTAACTTACTAGCAACGATTGTGTGAAATCTTGCGCCATTTTTTCTTATGCAACATTCTGTTCATTGCAAAAGTCTTTATCAATTTACATTTCACTGCTACAGCCTTTCCTCATCTTTCCTTAGTAGGTCTGTTACAGGCAGCATTATTTTTTCTTGAGCAACATTTCTGTCATGATCTACTCTCTGCAGAAATCTTCATCATTTCATCTTTTCTCGCAATCCTTCCTTCATCATACATTGTCTAAGAGTGTTGACAAAAAATTCCCCTTAACAACCTGCCCTTTTGTTTCCCCCAGATGTGAGTGTCCTGAAGGTTACAGCGGGCGGACATGTGAAGGTGTAGGGGAGCGGTGTTATCCAGGTGCCTGTGGACCAGGTGGCAAGTGTAACAACGATCCTGGCCCCACAGGATTCACCTGCTCATGTCCCATCGGCAGAACAGGTGTCAGGTGTGGCACAGGTGAGAGAATACTGTAAATTGGTTTACTTTTGCAGGGACTTAGTTTAATGGCAGAAGGAAAAGGGACGTTTTAACAGTGTTTCATGTTCACGATTGAAACAATTCTGTAGTACAGTTAACACATAATCATGAATTTGCGGTGAAAACCTCGAAAATAAAACCACTGCAAAGATTTCAAGACTTACGGTAACTTATTACCTCTAGAAATCAACTCAAGCAATATTCTTTTACTCCCTACTACCCTTTATATCTTTTAGATATGCAAATAAGGGTACTGAATAATGGTTATCTTATGACTTTGAAGTACACACAGTCACACACTGCTGTTTAGGTACATTTATGTCATACCTGGGCCGCGAAAACTTTTGATACGGGTGTTTCGCATCGTGTGATGATTTTCCGTATCACACGGGGTTCTACTTGTATCACACTGGCTTCCATAGAATATTTAGAATGCATTTTAAGCGCGCCGTTTGCGCCGCTGTCGAATATTTGAATAATGGATTTGGAGGTTGGAATCAATGTTGTTACAGTTTTTTGTTCGAGGACACAAAACTCTCAACTTCTGGCTCATTCCCCATTGAAATGTGTGTTTTCTCGGGTGAATATGACCAAGGTATGACATAAATAAAATACAACACGGTGTATTCCGCATCACCCTTGGTCCCAGCCTGACCGCTGAACCTCGGGTGATACGGAATAACCTGTGTTGTATTCTATATGTATCTTTCAATGGAGGATAACTTATGTTTTTAATATCGTCTTCTTAGGTATTGTGATCGTCGAGCCAGCCTTCAGTGGGAACTCCTTCATCGCGTACCAGACCATGCAGAATGTGCAGCGACAGACCCGGATCACCATGGAGTTCAAGTTGGACAGTCTCACGGACGGGCTGCTACTGTTTAACGGACAGAGGCTGTCCGGCTCCGGCGACTTCATCTCTCTGTCAGTCAAGGACGGAGCAGTCGAGTTCAGATTTGATAGTGGATCAGGTACGGAGAATCTTGAATCTTTCTTTAAAATTTTTGTTCTAGATTTATTGTATTTTACAGGTTACTACCCCCAGGAAATTTTGTGTGAAATATGTAACAAAACTGGGGGGCCCAAAATTAAGACCTAACCGCATAGTACTAGATATTAAAACAATCCATACATGCCTTCTCAAGTTGTCCCGTACACACAGACACACACAGGCACACACACACACACACACACACACATACACACACACACACACACACGAAGGCAGCTGCCTAAAATGCATTACACAGCCTCACTCACTGTGATGACATTGCATACTCTTTCCATCATAGGTCCAGCCATTATTAGGAGTTCGAAGAATGTGAGCATGGACACCTGGCACACCATCAAGGCTGAGCGAGACTTGAAGGACGGGTCCTTGAGTCTGGACGGACTGGAAGCGACAAAGGGCCAGTCTCCGGGAAACACTCAGGTACACAAATCTTTGGTTGTTGGTTTGTTGGTTTGTTATGCTGAAACTGTCTCACCAATGGAAATAGATGTTTGATCTAGGCCAGGTATATTTCCTTATCATGGAAATCCTTAGTCTGTGTAACACAAACTCTTACTGTCCAGGGCTCTTTTGAGACCCTTCCTGCTAGGGGCTTGACCAGTGGGAGGACTGCTACAATAATTTTTGATTTTGATGTTTTGATTTTCATTTTATTAGAATTGCAACAGTGCAATACACGTGAGACACAGGCAGCTATTGCTGGTGTCGTGACCCACACACATAATATACCCGTTTTTACACTTGGGTGGAGTGAGAAAAGTCGTGTAAAGTGCCTTTATCCCAAGGGTACAAGGTGGGCGGCGTCAGGATTCGAACCCATGTTCTGGGCCAAAAACCCTGCCATTGCGCCACACAACCCTACTTTTAATGTGATTTAGTCGGGCTAGCAAATCCTAAATCTTTTATAAACTTCTTTGCCTTCAGTATAGAGCTTGCTATTTCCCTGACTGTCAGTCAGCAAACAAACAGAAGAATTATTGTACTCTCTATAAAGTGACAGTATTTGTAACGTTATCATATTCTTGTACGTAGACAGAAATAAGACAGAGGTTATTTTCTTTATCTGACAGGGAGTGAACTTGAGGATGCCTCTGCACTTGGGAGGGATGGAGAGCTTTGCCGACCTTCCTGACAGAGTCGGAGTCAGCAAGGGCCTGTTCGGCTGCATTGCTTCTGTGAGTAACCAACCTTTTCTGACATAAAACTTCATTGTGTGTTTATAACTTATCATTGAATTTCCTTTCTATTTTGGCCTCTCTATGTAGGGAGTGAGTGAGCAATACAATGCAAAAATAGGTGAATATTTAAACGATTGCTTTATCATAAGGAAGAAGTACTGAAACCAATGATTAGCCCCACTTGATTATAACACAAAAATGTATGCTAAGCCCTTATTGTATTAGTAATTAGGATGTTAAGTTTTATTCTATACTTCTATTTTGTATTATGTTTAAGAATTCTTGCCATACTTTGTACCATGTACAATTGTCGTGCAATAAAGTTCTTCCATAAAACTAAGTTCCATACAAACCAGAAAATGCAAAAGTTCCTATCGGTACTGTACGTTGTATATGATGTTGAACAATATAGTAATTTACTAGATTACTAAATCTAGCAACCATCCAACAGAGAAAGATATATTCATTACAATAGTCATGTACCTCTTAGTACAATGCATTAATCCATAATGCATTTGCAGAGACTAAATTCCACTGCCTTTCAATGATAAGAATTTGAGTAAAAAATTTTCTTGACAAATATGTGGCCTTACTAAACATATTTATTTGTACAGGTTCAAGTGAACTCTATCTCTCTGGACCTGGTCAACGCTGTACTGGACAGTGCCAACATCCAGGACTGTGGGGAGCGGACGTGCGACCGAGCGCCGTGCCAGAACGGAGCCACGTGCATCCAGATGGGCGACAACTACGTCTGCAGGTGTTCTCCGCAGTTTGAAGGTACTTCTTTGACCTTGAAAACTTTCCAAGGCTTGATCACCTTTGCCATCAAGGAAGGGAAAAGGACAGAATCAAATTGCAGCCTTGTATAATACAATATAGAGGAACAAATCAACCTATGGACAATTAAATCTCTTCATAATTTTCATACTTGGCCCTATAAACAAGACTAAGTCTTGACAATACAAGGATTGTGAATTAATACTTTTGATTATTTTGATTTGATTTGATTTTATTAGAATTGCAACGGTGCAATACACGTGGAACACAGGCAGCTGTTGCTAGTGTTGTGACTCCCACACAATATAATTGTTTTTACATCTGGATGGGGTGAGGATAGTCGTGTAAAGTGCCTTTCCCAAGGGCACAACATCGGTTGCATCAGGGGATTCAAACTCGGGACCGCTGGATTCTGGGTTCTTGGCTGAAAACACTGCTGTTACGCCACACGACCATATGCATACATATCTACGTGTACCTTTATCATGATCTAGCTTTAGCTAAAGCATTTTCCCATATGGCCTTCAGTACATGTAATTATATATAAGACTGCTAGAGTCATAGTCTTTTCAACAGGAGCAACAACTTTCAAAGCAAAGGCATAACAAAGGCATCTCAATCCTTTCCAGGTCGTCATTGTGAGACAGCCCTGAACCCCTGCCAGGTCCTGACGCCCTGTCTGAATGGTGGGAAGTGCGAACAACAGGGCAGCGACTACCGCTGCATGTGTCCTCTCGGCTACAAGGGCAAAGACTGCGAGGAGAAGGTCGAACTAGCCGACTTCACGGCGGCCTTCGACCGAGACGGCTACATCGAGATGCCCAACAAGATCATGGGGAGGGGGTTCTGGTCGGAGCCCGAGTACATCGAGTTCCACTTCAGAACAACCATGGGGAACGGCGTCATCTTCTGGCAGGGTGTGGTGAGTGTGGCCCCATCTTGTTGATAGTATAGAAAATCACGTGTCTACAGCTTTTGGGTTGGATAGCTGATGAAGGCCCGAGAGATTTGGTCGAAAATTCCAGTGAGTACTGGGGGACGTTGGGTTGGAGATCTCTTTTTGGACGTATCTTTTTAGGGTGGCCGAATTATGTACCCTGGTGGACGTATGTAACTTAGATGTTGCCAACTTTTATGCTAACAATAACACATGTCACTTTGATTTGGGAAGACACTGGGAAGTTTACTATAAGATTCGGATGTCTTTGTAGAATTAAAGTTAAGATAGCAATATAGAGTATACCATAATATGGAAGTGAATTTGCACTCTACAGGCAACGACAGGATAAGACGTGAGGCATGAAGTTTATCAGATTTGACAGATTGTCTTCATATTTAAGGTGATCAGTGTCACTTGCATTTTCTAACAGTAAAATGAAACCTAGGGATGTGTAGGTACATTGTAAACACCAAATCTTGCTACAATGTATATTGTGTACTGATAAACAATGCTAATTTCTTGTGATGTGTTATTCTACTCAGGAGGAAGGCAGCACTGGCAGAAATATGGACTTCATCTCCATAGCTGTGAGTGACGGATACCTGGTTTTCAGGTCAGTGCGTTTGTATTGATTAAACCTTTGTTGATTTCAGAACTCCATGAATATCTTTTTGTAACAGATACTGTAATTTCTGTTTCTTTCACTGTAACTTTATGTTCACTGCTTTCACGGTCACCTCTGTACGGTGAACTTATCATCACTGTGAAAAGACCTGTTGTTATTATTTATGATTCCTTCACACATCCGTTCTGTAAATCACTTGCCGCCACCGTGAAGTTTAAGTTCTGTGAAAATGTCCATTTTCCTAACACCATGAAGTTTTGCAACCATGAGATAAAGTGAATTACAGTAGTTTTATATTAACCTTGAAGATGTGATGATGATATCTACATGTACTTGCATATCTAGAGCTGTTAAAAATGACAGGATCCAGTAAAAGACTTCTGTGTTTCTCTATTTTCCAGCTATGAACTGGGTAGTGGAGAGGCAAACATTCAGTCTGAGGAGAGAATTAACGACGGTGAATGGCACCACGTCAAGACTGTCAGGTAAATAGTGCTGTTTATTGTTATTTTCATCTAATATTATGGCTTTTACATTTTATATTTCCAGGAGCATATTTTGTCTCTACCCTCTTTTCACATTTGCTTTTAGCCATAAAAGTCTTTGTATGAATTATACAAAAAAACACAACGGTTTTTCAGTAGTCCAACTATGCAGTGTTTACATTCATGTCATATAGTGTATGTTTACATTAATTGATCCTGTACGACCTTACAGGGTGTGTACATATTAAATCAATAATACCAACAACATGGTAGTGTTATACAAAGTTTTATGAAAATACAGTGTATGATTTTTGTCTAAAAATGTATCACAATTATCTTAATGATTACACATTTACAAGATTTGAAATTGTCACATTTAGCGAATGATTTGATATGATTTTCTAGTAATAGATGATACTGTTATGCTTCCAGTGTAAATGTATATATCATGACATCAGTGAAGACCATTCTTATAATTCTGATTCTCCAGTTCTTTCTATTAGTCACTGGCGAAAGATAGCAGATGCTGTCTGGAAGTGAAACATCTGACTGTTTTAAAGTTTTATCCTGTTCAGGGCTGTCTCCAGCTTTAAATTTTTTACCGTCCCACTGTCCCATTGTTGAATCTGTCATTTTAAGCTCAAAAAGATACATTTTACCTCATGAAATTGATATTTTTGGGACGGAAAGGTTTGATTTTTTCCCCGTCCCAACAAGGTGGTTAAATGCGTGTATTTAACCGTGTATTTTTGATTCCCATGTATTCCCATGTACTTGTTTGTCTGCAATTAGCCTTCGGGCATGAACTTGCAATAAAGTTATTATTTAACCTCCTTGGTCCCAAGAAGCAAATTTCTGTCCTGGGACGGAAGGACGGTTCCAGGAGACAGCCGTGATCCAGTTGCTTGTAATGAGTAACTTTTGACATTCTTATAATTGTTTCTTATTTATTTCCCCCAGAACTGGACAGAATGGAGAGCTAACAATAGACGAAGGAAGACCAATCCCTGGGAAGTCTGGTGGTAGCCTACAGAGTGTAAACGCAAAGGGCAGTGTATACATAGGTATGTTTCTTTCTTTTTATGTTGTTATTGCTGCAAACTGCATTTATTTTCACAGTGGTTTTATTTCATGGTAGGAAGGAAAAGAAGAAGGAAAATAAGTTTTTTTGCACTGTTTTAAATTCGCAGTTTAAACAATTCTGTAAAACAGTCACTGTAGTCATACCATGGAGACATAGTGTGAAAATGAACCCACTGTGAAAGTTTGCAGAGCTACAATATTACAATACTTCTTAACTACTATCACCTCACCTATCCATTTACCTCTTTGTGGGTCGTTGGGGCACCATATATTAAGTGCCTCCACCTCACTCTGTCCTTTTCTGCCGCTCTCATAGCTTCAGTAGGCTCAGTCCCGTCCATTCTTTTGTCAGCTGTTTGCCACCAACAGTTATATACTTTTTTTGCATGCACAGGAACTTTCTGTTTTATATATTTTACATTTTGTGTAAGTTAAACCTTACCTAAGGTGATAAAATGATGGAATCTTTTCAGGCCTTTCTAGATCTGTTTGTGTCTTTATATTGTACCATTTAGATTTTCATTGTAATAGAAGACTTGTTGTGTTGAGAACAATCTTAAGACAGTCAAAGTAACCTGCCTACCTGCCTACATGCACAGGCCAGAAACTGGCCCCTTGCTTTCCAGGTGGATCCTCCAAGAAGTCCTGTCCTTTGCCCTAGCCTCAGCTTCCCGAATGTTTAACCCAATGTCCTTCACGATCTGGTCTTTCCGTCTCTTGGGTTGTCTTCCCCTGGGTCTGGGGGTAGCGAACTCTGTCAAAGTAACATATGATTTAAATGATATAAGAAACATGTCTGACTCCTGCGTGTTTGTGTTTTCCCCCAGGTGGTATGCCAGACATCACCAAGCACACGGGTGACAAGTACCGCACCGGTATGGTCGGCTGCGTCTACAACCTCAGGTTACAAAACCGGCCTCCTATAAACTTACTACTGGACAACATAGGGGGATCCAACGTCCTACCCTGTCCCACCCAACCCCCTCCTCTACAGGAACTACCTTAGCACACCATATAGCCTTGTTGTATCTAATTTGTCAGTACAAGTTACCCCACCCCCTCCCTTCCAAGAAAAGTGATAAAAATGTAAAAAAAATGTACTTAACACTTGGTATATTCAGAATCACTTTCATAAAAGAGTAGAAAAAATGGTGGTATATGTGTTTATGTTATATATATATAGATACCACGTAGTTGTAGTTTTGTAGGTTATATGTATACCCAGTCGACGGAAAATGAACCATGTGGACTCAAGTGGAAATTTTGTACAGAATAGTAGTATATGTAGTTAGTTCTGTTTGTATCGTATTATTACAATCAA
Source organism: Branchiostoma lanceolatum (assembly GCA_035149815.1). NCBI lineage: Eukaryota > Metazoa > Chordata > Leptocardii > Amphioxiformes > Branchiostomatidae > Branchiostoma > Branchiostoma lanceolatum. The sequence goes on along the minus strand of CM068875.1, from coordinate 15,232,370 downwards.
AAACTGTACCCCATGCATGTTGGAAAAATACAGCACTGAGGTTTTTATTCTTGTTAAGGTTTTATATGCTGTTTTTAAACATGTTCTATGTGTAAAAATGTGGTGCTTGTTTTTATAATACACACTGATGTGAGGTTAGTAGCCCATTTTTAACTATGTGGATCTGGTGTGATTTAGAAGTGTCAATTGATGTATGTAGGCTTCGAATGTGGTGCTAACTTCAGTGCTGCAACCCACAAAGGGTTGTGCAGAAATGTGCTATAATTACATGTTAAAGCTTGAAGTTGTCCTGTAAATTGCTTTGTTTGAGAATACAGAAATATGCATTTTACAGGCATTTTATACTGTTGAAAACTTGTTTTGTTTCTCAGAAATCACCTTTATACAGTAGAACATAACGTTACATTTTCTTCTCATTGGAAAACATTTAACATAAATTATATGTTTATCTGTGTTGATCTGAAACATTATTTAGACAATCACAGACAGTAGTAGGTCTACACATTTTTGGCGACGCCACAGGGCAGAGGCATTTATAAAGAAAAAAGAAAAACTGTGATGTGGTGCATTTTTATTGGATTTTTTTTGGTCAGTTCAGATTTTCTGCTCTAGAAATAGCTTTGACTTCTGGTTGTATGTGAATATTTTTCAGGTAGGTAGAAAAGGCTTTCACGACCCTAAAATATCCAAACATTACTGTATGGGCAAAAAGTATCGAGAAGAACCCATTTGTTTTGTGGTTGATCACTTAATGTAGACGAGTGCCTACTGAATCCATATCTACTTGTATATTATGTCTTATGTATTGTGATTTTTTTTCAAATACCAATTATACAAAACTGAGAAAACCATTCAGCCAATATCAAAGTCCTCCTACACTCTCTCTCTGAGCTATTTTTGAAAATGGTACAGTAGTAAGACAACAAGGGAATGTTCCTAATTCTTTTACTACAGACGTTTTTAACTTAGCAGCCATATTGGTTGTTGTAGTAACAGCCATGTGTAAGTTCCTAACTTATTGTATTTATGTTTTAAAGATGCTTTCGTTGCCCAGACAACCCCTCACCTCATAAATGTACAATCTTGCCTTGTGACAGATTATGTAGCTTGTGTTCTTTACAATTATAGAAACTAATGAATGGTCACTCTTACCTAAGATGAAGTACATTTTGTTACACTGATTGTCAGAAATAAAAGTGACAATGATATGTTGCACTAGTCCTTCGTACTTTTATTTGAATGATTAATATGTCCAAACAATTGAGTGTGACTAAGAAATGAGAGATGAAAATTGCAAGACTATAATTTGTTATTAGGGATTTGTGGCTGATGCAATAAGCAATGGCGACCCATGTAGCATGTAAGTTATGTTGCACTAGTCCTTCGTACTTTTATTTGAATGATTAATTCGTCCAAACAATGGAGTGTGACTTAGAGATGAGAGATGAAAATTGCAAGACTTTTGTTATTGGAGATTTGTGGCTGATGCAATCAAGAATGCCAACCAATGGCGGCTCATGTAACATGTGACTCGTCTTCTAAAGTTTTGTAAATAATACAACAAAAGAAAACATGACATACAATGTCCATCACGTAACACTTAATAATGATATGATAATGAAGTAATGAAATGCCAGTTCACAGGAACGAAGCCAAACGTACTGACAAGCCGAAAAAGTTGTTTCTGACCAAGTCTAATTCCTGAATGACTTAGAATGACTCAGATTAAGAAAATACTGCTAAGTGTTTTGTCTTTGTTGAATTTTAAGGTATAAGATGCATGTTGTCGATTTGCAACCTTTCTTTATCTATGAATCTGTAGGAAGTATATGAGCCCTATAGTATCTATGTAACAGATTTCCAAGGGAGCCAAGATGATAAATCAGAATACAAGTGCAAAGGAAATTACTAAATGTAAACTTCCCAAATCATACATTCACATTCTCTTCTTAATTCTTGGATGTCCACGCGTAACCATCGATGCATGTATGTATGTATGTATGTATGTATGTACGATTATGCTAACATAACGTCGTTTGATTGGTGGGATGCTTCACTCAATGATATAAACAGTAAATCCAGTTCACGTGAGTAGATCCGGCTGGGCTGTATTTCCGCCACGCTGGCAGATTGATTGTTGGAAGTCTGTACACCAGACCTGGAACCTAGAAGTCTCTAATCTCAGGCATTTCTTAATCGTACCTGGAGACAACGAAGTACCGTGTGAACGTCTCGGAAAATCCCAACAGATCGGCCCTTCAGGTTTTGTTCTTCTCTGGTGATATTCAGAAGGTATGTTTTTATTACCTTATCTACTTTGATCTGCTGTCCTTGGCAGGTTGACATGTTGTGTACTGGGGTTTTGCAACCGTACCTAAAAGAAGATAGTTCCCGTTCATAAAATTTGAGAGGACTTCGAAAGACAGAATTAGCTCTAAAAGTAGTGGTGTCTAACAATTATTAAAGACAAAATGTGTCCGTATATCTTTTTCTGTGATTTACCCCGAGTGTCACACTACGTTAGTTGTCTCGTGTCATCCAAAGAAGGGAATATGTTTCAGTCCAAGCAAGGAGGTTTAAAATTGATGATCGAAGACACTATACTGAAGATTTGTCTAAATTCGTTGCCAAAAAAAGACGGAATTGCCCAACGTCGTCTAGATGAATGTATATTAATGATTATCACCTATCCGTGAAAATAAATAGGATTCATATGTTTGTTCGGCGCATATACAACATGTATACGTGTATATAAATATACAAGGCCGCGTATGTCATGTCAGTTGTTAGCATTTTGGTAGCTTAAAGGGAGAGACCGAAATTCTTTTCGCCTTTCACTACTGGTGAGTACTTTATACTGGAGGAAAACCACCCCTTTGTGTGCGAGGGCGGTAAAAAACGCATTGAGATACTTCAGTCTCAAGAAGAGATGTTTCTTTACATTTGTGCCAAATTTCAACTCATTTCATACAAAAATGAACCTGCTACGATAAAAAATGCGTTTCTTTTTGTACCACCCTCGTAGTTCCTGGGCAAATAGAGATCTCGGGGTAAGTCGGCAGACTGTTTCCCTGCACTTCTATTGGCACATATAGGACGCAATACAGTCTAGAAAGCCCCCCTCTCACTGGACCCGCGGCACGCTGGCGGCGTCGCTGCGGCCGATCGAATTGACAAAGCGCTCAACGAATTTCATGAACAAAAAACGAATCTTTTTAAGCTTTGTGTGTTTTGTTGTCTTTTTGGTCATACTTGTACGTTTTGAATGATATTCCCATTATAAAGTCAAGGGTAACACAAATCCAGTTTAGGACGCCAGCGTGCCGCGGGTCCAGTGTGAGGGGGGCTGAATAGTCTCGATAGACAACTTCGCAGAAAATGCCGACAATTTCGAAGAAACGGTTTATACACCCAATGCACTTCCGTTTGTTTAAACGAGATTTGAGTATGTTTCTTTCTTTGTCTGTTTATTGGAAAATCTAACAAATCGCAGTTTAGATGTTTCAAAGCAAAAATTGCAGTGTATAAAAGCAAAAACTGGTCGTCCTACCATCAAAGTGGTACCAGGTAGAAGATTGATACTTGCGTGGGGCTTTTATAGATTTCAAAATACTGTCTTTGTGATCCTTGTTATTCTCATAACAATAACGCACGAAACATCCGTGTGTATGTTATTGCTTTGCACACATTGCTTCATCCTTAGCGGGATACGGTTGGCGTTTGTCACTTATGTGACATGTGTGACCGAGCAGTTTTAAACCTGGGGACGAATTTGACTTCTTTTAATTGCAAATGAAGAGTTTTTGCCATAAACGATAAAATCGCCAAAACGTTATATATTGTCATAGGAAATTTTTAAAAAATGAGTTGATATTGATCAATGGCTGACGCCAATCCCCATACCATCAACAAATAACCCGTGACCAAAAACATTACGTTGTCGTCTTTGTCCCCGTTTAACACATCTAGGGGTGAACCAGAATGCACCTCATTGTGGAGTGTTTTTTTCCCCCAAATTTTCCATGCAGTGTTGGCTAGTATCTCCTTAAAGTCCTTGTGCCGTATCTCCCACTGTCTTAAAGGCAACCAAAGCAATATTAGGGCCCAAAGAAAGGAAAACAAAAAATGCTGAAATTTTATGGTAATTACATTTACTGACACTTTTTAGCACAATTGCGTAATAACTTCATACTTTGAGCATTTCAAAACCGCGCAAAACCGTGCCGTACGATGATTCCCTTAGTTTCGCAAGCCTACAAAAAAACCGGCGAAGATTTTGCAGTGGGCTCTCATATCACAACAACGTCGAATTTTTGCATCATGGACGTTGTCATACTTTGTGACAATGATGTTTGAACTAATCATGTATAGAAATGACTACATAAAGTGACTTTCAAAATCTGATTTTGTTTGGCCCTGATATTGCTTGGGCTTCCTTTAATCGCGTTTTCGTACCCCCAAATGATCGTATCTTGTCCTTCCCTGATCGATAGATATTTTGCAAATGGCTGCCTGATTTTTTAACCCAGTAGGGGAATCACGCAACATCGATCTTTTCAGCACGGTCCTATTTTTGTGTGTAGATCTGATCTCTGTCGCTAGGTGACGCCTTTGTATAGCTAGTTCAGCGGTACAACAAGTCAAATGACAATCAATGAAACAAAACAAAATAAAACAAAAGCAAAACGGAATGGCATACCACTGCTACATTTTAGAACAGCTATTGTCAGGATTGTATGTGCAAGAGTGCCTTTCGCCCTAGACACATGCCCGAACCACTGAAGAACAAACTGCAGTGGTTCGGGCGAAAGGCACTCTTGCACACACAATAGCTGGATAGCTGGAGGGTGCGCGGCCGCGGGGACGTCCCCGTCGGTCGTGGATCACAGATCTAAAGGAAGGGACCGGTCATTCAGCCAACCAGATGATCAGACTGGCGGAAGACCACCAGCAGTGGAGAGCTTTCACTGAGAACTATGCTGCCCCGACGGCTGACTAAGCTATGGGAGAGAGTGAGTGAGTGAGTGAGTGATTGTCAGAGAAGCTTGTGAGATACTTTCGTTTAGTAAGTAGGTGCAAACAGTTTTCATTCCAGGTCCTCTTACAACCAGCCAGGAACATGTGGTGGAAACGTCTTCTGTTCATTTCCACCATAGCTGTGGCTATAAGTGGAACACATGGAGGTATGTAAGTCATTTTGACAGACAAGAGTAATTTTTCTGAATAGCATTCCACCATAAATCTATTTCTTCACTTTTTGAAGGTCGAATCACTTTTCGCTTGTCCCAAACAATATTGTTTGTCTTACTTACTTTGATAAAGTAACTAATAGAAGTGCATTACGCTTAGAATTCGATCGACAGACGAAGAGGTGCATAAAATAGTTTCTCTCCCTCAGACTTTTACTTCGACGTAATGCTAAATACGTATTGCAAATTATGAACCCTATGACATGATGTAGTATGCATTGTGACATTTGAGCGCACGTTGCTATTAATATCAATGGGAATCAATCTTATATCAACTATGGTAATTCATACATAATCTGTATGAACAGGAAAAGCTAATTATAAATGGACCTGTTTTCTACGTCTTTATGGAAGATAGGGATTTTTGTATTATTTTGTAGGATATTTCGGATGTATTGAGAGCCCGACGTTCCCGGGGGATGGGTTCGATAACGACTGTGACTTGCGGGTGGATGAGGAAATCGAGAACGGCATTGACGACGACGGAGACGGCCTGATAGACGAGGACCTTCGGTTTTGCGTCGCGCCGCAGAACGTCCCCGGGGACCAGGCCGACAACGACTGCGACGGTCTGATCGATGAGGAGGTTAGATTCACTTTCATTACCAGCTCACGAGAGAATGTGCAAGTTTTGTACAATGAACGCAGTGAAAAATGAAATACATTTTATTTGCCAATGTCCTCTATATGACGCCGATAGAAACAAATTACGGAGAACAGCTGCCATAAATTCTGCTAGGTTTCTCCATTTGAAAAATTTACAAAAATCCATCTTACTACTTAAATCAACCAACCCACTTATGATTCAAAACGTGGGTCAGTTCATTTTCCACTGTCTTCAAAAAAGAAGTCAAACCTAATCATAGTCAACCATTGTTAACATAGAATTTTCACATAGACTAGATAACTATTTCGATTTCCATGTATCTCCATGTACTTGTTTGTCTGCAATTAGCGTTTGGGCATGAACTTAACTTTCAATAAAGTTATTATTATTATTATTCATTTCTCATGACTTTGCATGTGACATTTCATTGAACTATGCACATGAAGTCCGTCATCATTTACAAAGGGGACAGGACTGTCTTCGGCTTTTAATTTTTTTCCATCCCTTCATTGTTTGGGAGCCAATGTGTTGAATTTTCCGTGTTAAATTCGTCATTTTATGTTTATGTAGACACATTTTCATCAATTTCATGTCATAAAGTTCAGATTTTGGGACGGACAAGGTAAAAAAAATCCCGTCCCAACAAGCAAATTTCGGTCCCGGGACGGGTCCTGGAGACAGCCGGCCCTGAAAGGGTATCATGATTTTTGAAATTCACCGATGAAAAACATTAACTATGAGATTACGAATCTAGGAACAACTTGCGTGAACAGATATGGCCATAGGCTAGTTAGGCAGCCCTGGCTGTGTGTCCTGAACAGCCTAACCAATAGATAATCTATTTTTCGATTTATCTATTGGTTCAGCATGTACATGCCAGGGTTGCCCAACTAGCCGGAGGCTGTTACTAAGGGCGACCTCATGTGCGGTCATAGGACTGTAGGTTTTGGACCATCTCACACCGGGGCATGCCCCTACTCTTTTTCGAAAAGTGTTGTGGGTTCTTTTACGTGCGCGGGGTGTGGCTCTCCCCAAACACGGGACCTCCATTTAACGTTCTATCCGAGGGACGTCCCTAACTCTAGATGAGCTAGGTACTCATTTACACCTGAGTGAAGTGAGGAAAGTCGTGCTAAGTGCCTTTTCCAAAGATACAAAATAGATAAATGGATTTACTCTTTTGTCAGGTGGAGAACGGCCGAGACGACGACGGGGACGGACTGATAGACGAGGACCTGAAACTGTGTACCGAGTCGCCGAGCTTCCCCGGTGATGGCGAGGACAACGACTGCGATGGACGCATCGACGAAGAGATCGACAACGGCGTTGATGACGACGGTGACGGCTTAATTGACGAGGACACAAGCTTTTGCGTCGCTCCTCAGAACGTCGCCGGTGATCAAGCCGACAACGACTGTGACGGTCTGATCGACGAGGAGATAGAAGATGGTATAGATAATGACGGAGACGGTAGAATCGATGAAGATCTGTACTTGTGTATCGAGTCTCCCTCCTGGGCAGGCGACGGGAAGGATAACGACTGTGACGGAAGGGTCGACGAAGAGTCTCAAAATGGCGAGGACGACGACGGAGATGGACTCATCGACGAGGACACTAGCACGTGCTTCGCGGGCAAGCAGAGTTACGGGGACGGGGTGGACAACGACTGCGACGGCCGCGTAGACGAGGAGGTCAGAACTATGTAAAATATAGATTTTCTTCATTAATTATGCAAATTAAGTCCCAATTTGCATAATCTTTAATTCATTGTGTACATCTCTGTCTATGCTTCATGCACACTAAATATCATGGAAACCCGTCATTCCTTTATTCAGTTAATATTCTCCTTGATAGATTTTGACAAAAACGCCCCTGCAGTTCTTGCTAGGGGGCCCAAACCTACACCACTTCTTCCTTACATCACTAGCTATCTGCCACAAAAAAAAAAATCAAGACCATAGCATGTCCAGGTCAAAGGTTCTGCTGCAGTACCAAGGTCACATACCAGGGGGCTTAAAGTCAATCATAACCTTTATCTCCCCAACACCTACCCACATACCAAATATCATCATAATCCATCGATAGGTTCTTGAGTTATGCTGGCAACAATAGTCCTGAAACACACACACACACACACACACACTCACACACTTATATTAGCTGGTTGCCCACTTAGGCGTGGGGATATGTACGGTAGAGCGCTGAGGTCCGAAAACAATTTCTCTCAATTTAGACGCAGAACCTCTAGGTTTAGGAACACCACGATACCGTTCCTTGTCTAGTTACGGAATAACTGATTTGTTTTTTCTTTGTACATAAGAAGCTTTGTAAGTGTAAATCATGCCTTAAATCAGCGCCTTTGCAGCTGCAACGGCATGTTATTGATTGTGTGGTTCTATTGTGATTTTGATACTGAAATAAACTTCAACTTCAAATACCCCTAGATGGCCCGCGAGGGTCAAATTAGGGGGGAGGAGGTCCCAGGCTAAGGCGGGCAGTCCTCCAGCCTGTCACGGTAAGACTCAACTGTGGGAGCCGTCAAAACCGTGCCAGGCAGGGCATTACACTGGGGAATGGCACGGGGAATATTTGTGTTTGTTCTGGCGTGGTGAAATTTGAGATGGTGGCTCCCTTCAAAACCAGTCATTCTTTCATTCATTCAGGTCCAGAACGGTATCGATGACGACCGTGACGGTCTGATCGACGAGGACATGTCGAGTTGTTTCGAGTCTGTAACCCACCCTGACGATGGTCTCGACAACGACTGTGACTATAGAGTGGACGAGGAACTTCCGAACGGACTGGACGACGACGGCGATGGCAGGATCGACGAAGACGTAGTGATAGGTGAAGCCCCGGTCACACATAGCCGAACATGGCTCCCGGACGCCAGCCGACTCAGCCGAACGCCAGCCGACCACAGCCGACCTAGCTCCCGAATCACTCCTAACCATGATCGGGGAGAGTCGGGAAGCCATGTTCGGCTATGTGTAACCGGGGCTTGAGTGGCAATATTCTATACCATAATGCCAGACTCCAGAACAAACAGGCATTTTGGTTCGCACAAATCGATATGCATAAACTGTCCATAGTTATTAGAAAATGATTTTTTTAGATAAGTAAAAACAACTATTTTTTGATAACTACAAATATTTTTTGATAAGTAGATATCGATTTTTGTGCGCACGTACGTTTGTAGCTTTGATTATAATGCACATGGAAAATATAGTCTCCTAGAAAAAATCATATTAAGGGCACTAAAATTTTATGAAGTCATCCAGATGGTCAAAACAAATCAGATTTAGAATCCTTTCATGACCAGTTATCAATATTCAGTACAGCTACAGCTATTTATTAATCTATTAATGAGTAAACAATGAAAAGACAAAGAAGCCAATTTAGCCAGGGAGGAAACCTTAAGGACAAGGTTTCGTCCCATTTTTAATTCAATCAAACAATTCTACCATTGGCTTATAGAGTCATTCTATGTACTTGCTGGGAGGGGGGGGGGAGATAAAAAGAATTCGAAAAAAGACCCACTTGCTTACACACGTTATACCAAAACCGCTTATATATTTGTCGACTACACGTTATAGTCTTTTCCAACTGGTAATGCTATGCCTGTTCCTGCTCCATGCTTAAAGGAAACCCCAGCAATATTACGACCCGAAAATTTTGAATTCAGAAAGTCTATATATTTACTAATTTCTACACATTATTAGTTCAAACAACACTATAATAATGTATAGCGACGTCCATGATGCACAAATACGCTGTCGTTGTGATGTGAGAACTAAACGAAAATCGTCGCCAGGGTTTTTGGTTGGCTCGCTTAACTAATTAAGGGGATCATCGTACGGCAAGTTTTTGTGCAGTTTTAAAATGCTCAAAGTAGGAAGTTATTACGCAAATGAGATAAACAGTTTTAATAAATGTGACTACCATAAAGATTTCGGCATCATTTATTTCCATTTTGCGCACTAATATTGCTTTGGTTGCCTTTTAAGGTCCACCGGGTTGTGAAATGGACTTAGTCTTCGTTCTGGACGGGTCATGGAGTATTGGAGAAGTCGTCTTTGACGAAATCAAGCAGTATATCCTGGAAACCATCGAGTTTCTTCAGATAGACAACTACAACGTCAGTGTAAGTGCACAGCTGGTCCTTTTTTATTTAGTGGTGTCTTTCCGAAGTCTTGCTAGTAAATTCACATTCTACCAACTGCACACCTGTGTGCCTGAGATACCGTCCAGAAGTATGCCAGGTTGTCGGTTCAGTTGCGATTATTCATTGTGAACCTCAACGATGATATAAGATAGAGTTTCATTCGTATAGCTGTATACAAAATACTACTAATATATGCATTTCTACACTCAAAGCACATTTAATCATTATTTAGGGTTGTTGATATAGAATCTACTAGATCTATACAGATTCTTGTAAAATGTAGTACACGTGTAATGGAATATCAGTCTTATCTAGTAGCAAAGAGGAAGACGGGATTTGGTACCATTAGATTAAGGGGCGCTCGCTATAGCCTCCTTGATAATGTTAAGGCCCTGCCACACTTGTGCGTATAATCAAGTGCGTATGAGGTGCGCATTAACATTTTTTGTCTTATGTAAAGTTTGCAGGGAAGAAATTGTTTTCTACTTTTACCCACCCTTGTGCCGCCTAGTTATCAAACCAAAGAAATGACTTCTTCGGCTGCAAGCTTAACCTTAACCAAAACGTGTTAATTAATACGCAACTCATGCGGACTTGCATATACGCACAAGTGTGACAGGGCGCTAACGTACTATCACGTTCTGGGCACGTTCTGAGCACGTTCTGGACACGTTCTGGGCACGTGCCCACACCCCATAAACAGGTGGCAGTGATGACGTATGGAGGCGGAACCTGTATGCCGGAGATCACGCTGGGCGGGTACGGGAACCAGACTGAGCTGGCTAATTACATCACAACTAGCGTCAACTTTACCGGTGGACTCACACCGACCACACAGGCTATGTACACCATGCAGCGAAGGGTACGAGCATTACTAGAGCTATTACCTTTGCCAAAAAGGTTATGTTTCGGGCACCTCTTGTCTCTGCTGTGGATGGAGTCTTATGATATTTAGATTTTAATAGGGGAAAAAAGGGTGGGGAAAGCGAAAGTCAAGTTCGATAATGCCTATCAGCTTTCTAAGGCACTGCAGGGGAGCTTCCGGTTTTGATATCTCGCGTTCTGGACATGCTATACTTTTTAGTGGTAGATAGCTTTTGCTGTTGCCTTTTTCAATGACATACATGATAAAGAGTCAGACAAGTTCTGATGGAAAATCTATGTTCAAGTATTTAAGTATGATATCCATTTTATGTGACACTATTATATGACGTCAAGGCTGAAGATTGTTAACATTGCAGTAGATGTTCAAGTTCAGACATCTACCGGTCGACGATTGTACATTATTCACTGTTCTTTTTCTTTTAATACATGTCAACATGATTCTACCGTAGCAAGTGTTTCAAAAGGGTTATGTTTATGCGTCAAAATCGAATTGAAGGAGGCCATATGATGTATTTCAGAAGAGACATCATGATAGAAACATATACATATTCGAGCTCACACTCACACTATACATATTTGAGCTCACACTCACTGTGTTTTCGGTCAGATTTCCTACAGGGAGAATATGACCAAGGTAGGCGTGATCTTCACCGACGGGAGAGCGCAAAGTTCGGTTTCCAACAGGGTAAGGAACCCAACACACAACTTAGCATGCTGATATTACGTCGTAAAAGTTGCTTTATTTCGCGCATGAAAAGGCATTATCCAGATGCATTTTCTCCTTGATGTCTATTCCAGAAACTAAAAACATGATTTCAGGGCTTCAGATGTTGTGGTTCATATATGTCTAGCATGTACTTAGTTGATTTGTCTAGGAAGAAAAATCTTTCAGTATCTACGCCTAAAATGTGACGCCCTCGCACGATCGAGGTTATACATGACAATCTTTTTTTCATTCAAATCAATATTCTAGTTAAAGCCCCCCTCTCACTGGACCCGCGGCAAGCTGGCGACGTCGCGGCGTCCTAAACTGAATTTGTTTTACCCGTGACTTTATAATGCATGGGAATATCGTTCAAAGCGTACAAGTATGACCTTAAAGACAACAAAACACACAAAGCTTAAAAAGATTCGTTTTTTGTCGATGAAATTCGTTGAGTGCTTTGTCAATTCGATCGGCCGCAGCGACGCCGCCAACGTGCCGCGTGTCCAGTGAGAGGGGGGGGGCTTTAAGTGAAGGTTTGATACTATTAAAACACGATATTTCTTACCCAGAACATAAACGAAACGGAGGAATTGTTGGCCGAGGCGGTAGAGGAGGCGTTGGACGATGGTTTCGAGATGTTCTCTGTAGGCGCCTCCATAGTCGACGCGTTTGTCAAACTTGACGGACTGAGTCTCCTCACCAACTCCACGGACCGTGTTCTCATCTTCAGGGACCACCCGCCCAAATACCTGGCCTATAGGATCAGGCTCGACAACTGTGGTACGTATGGAACGTGAACTCATTGATTGTAACTCGGTATCAAGTTGTATGTTATCATACTCTCCGAGCAGAGGTTGGTGGAGAATATTGTGACCTTTTTATCATATGCTAGTGTCCATTGCAGGCTTTCTTGGCCTTTTGGGGTGGCTTATAATACACTTTTTGCTGATGACTTCTTTTGTACTGGGTCGTTTGTGCAGCCAGCCCGTAACCATTTGGCCCGGTAATAGTTACGGGCTGGCTACACTAACGACCCAGTACAAAAAGAAGTCATCATATCAGCAAAAGTGTATTATTAGCCCCAAAAGGACCCGAAGAGCCTGCTATGGAGGCTAATCATATGCCCCGTTTTCCACCAGCGTCTTCTTAGAAAGTATGTTATCAAAGGTAGTATGCATTAATATTATATTCTGAAAACCATAAATATTGCTAAAGGTATTGTGTTTTTAGTTTTGGTCATCACATAATTTATATCAAATAGGACAAGATACGTGTGATAAGTATCAGTTTATCACATAAAACTAGATAGGTAAATGTACGTCACTGTCGCATTGTCTTTATCCTGCCGTCAATGTTAGGCACTAGTATACAGTGTACACGTATACCTAAGTCCTTGTATGAACACATTATGACTTTATGTTTGTCCCACCATTTGTCAGCAAATTACAAGTTCATTTCGTTCTATATCCATAGAGCTCTGTATTGTTTTTGATCACAACCAACTGTTTTTTTTGCCCCCTCTCTATACTACAGTTGAGGAAGAGGAGGGGTGACGCCCGGTGAAGACACAGGGCAGACACAACGGCCACTGACAGGACCGTGCATTCATGCTTCTATCAGTTTTACGTCTGCTAGGCCTTATAGCTAGTATATAGATAACAACTCTCAATGGTAAAATACGTCAGGAGAATGTCACAACGTATAATTGGTCGACGCATGATATGCTAAAAGAATTGCCCAGAGAAAAGAAAAAAATACTATATTTTCCCCATCTTTATACTCTATTTTCTTGCTAGGAATACACATGAGATAACACGCACTAGAATTATCCTATCGTCCAACGGTGTTCCGACAAAATGGTTGTTGAGGTTGTTATTTTGCTTTACAGTTCGACAATGAGATGATAATGGTATGTGTTGTATGTGTCGTATAATAGCTGTAGTGCAATATTGGCTTATCACAGCACAGTTATTAGCCTCTACCAGGCTCCACGGGTCGCTGGAAAGATAGTAGAAATTTGCCAAAATAGACAGATAACGTGCCAGAGGAGTTAGCTGGCCAGGGAGTACAGTTGTATGTTATCTGTCTATTTGGCAAATTTCTACTATCTTTCCAGCGACCTGTCGAGGCTACACAGTTATAGCTATGGGCAGAGCGAGTCGGAATGCGTCAGGGGATGGAGGGTTTCTCCTTGGAACCAACAACACTCTGGGATGATCAGATGTTAATGATGATGCACCGTGATGCCTCTATAAATAGTTAACCAAAAGCGCTAATTGCTTTAACGCTTCAAACGCTTCTTCTTACTGTAAATGCAGAAATGTTTGTGGGGTGTTGAGTTCGCGTTTGAAACTAGTCACACAATGAAACGACTTTTCGCTGTGGTTTTAAGTTCGACGTAAAGAGTTAACCGCGAAAATCACGAACATATAACCACCTCGAATATTTCTGCATTTACAGTATTCTACCGCCATTGTTATAGAAACCGCCGCATATAGAAACAACATTACGCTAAGACTGTCGTAGTTGATAAAACATTTCATGACTTATTAGGACAGCTCTCTCAAACATATGCTGCTATCACGAGAATGGACTCATCAGTTCGTTTCCCGTAAGCTTATTTTTTCGTTCTTTCCTATCAATAAAAATTCTGAAAAATCTTTCTGAAGTTTTTTTTTATTCAATGAGCTTTATTGAACAGGCACTACTCGGTGCACAATATGGTGTATATCTCAGGATGAATACACGGTATTCTATGTATACATGGTAGATGTTTTGAGTATACGGATTGAATATGACACAAATTGTTTTGTTTTTTACCATCTCCATTTGTATTCTCTTTGAGTTGAATAACATTGCGTGTTACGTGAAAGGAATCGGTCTTGGCATTGTAAGTTCCGATAAAAGCGACGAATAATGACCAGCACTAATCAGTGTACAGAGTATAACATTTGTGTCTAAATCATTTTTTTTTCGACTTAATTCCTCTAAAAAGCGGATCCTGCTGTTTTGACGTCATTGGAAACTTCTGTTGTTCAGGTCATCCGGAAGATCTATAAGAATTAGCGTCTCCTTCGAGAGCCTGTAAACGAAAGTATCACTATTAGTGACAGGAAAAATTCAAAATGTATTGCACAATTACACGAGACCAGGAATAATATCAGAGACAACTATGGTATTTCTACAAACTCAAATTAGCACCATGATCTTAACCATATTTTCTTCAAATAATCTATAGAGAGATGGGTTATAACAGTGAAGAACAGACAAGTCCAACTTGAGGGTTGATCAAGTAAACTACATGTTTCCAAAGATTTGTGTCTAGAGCTTGTCAAGGACGTTACCATGGCATCAAAATAGCAATAGCTACTTACTCTCAGTCTTGCCATACAACGAGCCATACGGACAAGCAACGGTTTCCATGAAAACGGGGTAAATCACACTTTTAGTGGGCCAGAGAAGGTAAATAGGACGAAACTGGAGTCTTACGGGGGAAAGGAACAAAACCAAGTGGATGTCTTACCTTCTTCATGATCCGCGAGTATGTTCTCCAAATCCATGTCCTCCAGTCCCCTTGTATCCAGTTGATCAGACTGTTCATCCAGTTCTTCCAGGAGCGACCTCGCCTCTTCCACAACCTCCCTTAGCTCTGAGTCAGCTGGAAGAAGAAATGGAAAGTCACGTATTAGACACATGAGAGCACAATTTCATCCTTGAAGAACATTTTAGACACTAAAACAGCTATGTCAGGGAATGCATATCTCTTTAAAAGTTTGGTGCGTGCGATGCAAGAACGTTATTTTAGCAATCCGTAGCCAACCAGACAAAATAGAATTACCAGTCTGAATGTTTGTGATGACCAAACGTACCATAAGTATCGGCATCGAGTCCGCGGCTCCTTCTGCGCCTGCGCCGACGCCTCCATCCCTCGGAGTCGTCGATCAGCGTTGCCATGACAACCATCGTCACAAGCAGCATGCAAACAAACAGCTTCATGATGTAGTTTCAGCTGATGCAGGGAAAGAAAACAACCATGATTAGTCGGGTCTTGTTTGGAATTTTGGCAACGTCTTAGAGGCGGGCATTTTCTGGATTAATGAATATCCATTTTACATGGTTAACGGAAGAAGGGCTAATAATAACAACGGTTTTGGGCATATATAGCGGAACTTAGAAAGCATCTAGACAAAACCATGTCTCAGTTGCTTGAAAACATTACAACATAAACAGTGCTTGGAAAAAGGCGGAGTCGAAACATTTAATTCGTCCTTATCATTGTGGCAAGGCTACTCGAACCCATCTGCCAGATGATAAAAATGTGATAAAAAAAGACTTTGACGTGTGTATCAGTGGCTACCACAAAATCTAGCACAGTCAACAGCAAAGCCATTGGACGAAACACTAAAAGATTCTCTTTGATGAATGATATGTATAGACATGATTTTAGTTAGTGATTTACTAAAAGTACTATGGAAATGTTGAAGTGTTCGTTCCAAAAATTCAAAAACTCTTGTGTCTAATACGTGACTTAACGTTATAACAGTTAATGCCCAAGGTACAAAAACTGTTGAGACCAATGCATTCGGAAAATAGTTTCCTATAGTTGATAATGGATTAATACTTACAGAATTCCTGGACGGTAGATCACGGTATGACGACGTCACTCAGATATTACGACTGGTGGGAATGAATGAGAAGAACTCGCGGAAATGAAAATATATACCTCACCGTGTAAGACAATTATGCAAACAAGTCATTGTAATTTAGGTGGTGACTTAGAGTTCCTTGTCTGATCATAATACTGCTATGGGCGTGTCATACCTGCTTAAAGACACATGTGAAAAGATGACACACATATGACAAAGAAAATTGTCTGTCAATGGTAGAGACGAACAAATAGAGAAGACAACTGTGAAAGATTACACTCACACGTTTATGAAAAGAAATGACATTTGTGTGTAACACCAGCAAAGAATGTACAGAAAACCAACATACAACTTTGTTTTTTGCTCGTTCGCGTCTTGACTTAAAGGCAACCAAAGCAATATTAGGCCCTCCAAAATGGAAAAAAAATAAAATGCTGAAATCTTAATGGTAGTGACATTTACTAAAATTGTTTAGCACATTTGCGAAATAACTTTGAGCATTCTAAAACCGAGGAAAATCGTGCCATACGATGATCCCCTTAGTTTCGCAAGCCTACAAAAACACCGGCCACGATTTTCAGTGAGTTCTCACATCACAACGACGTCGTATATTAGCATCATGGACGTTCTTATAGATTGTGATAGTGTTGTTTGAACTAATCATATATAGAAGTAAATAAATAAGTTGACTTTCAAAATCCGATTTTCGGGCCCTAATATTACTTGGGTTGCCTTTAACTATAGAATTCAGATTAGACACGTACGATTGAATTGGGTGGCGTGTGTGAGTAGAATATGCGCTGGAAATCTTTCAAACAATCTACTGGCATATTGTAGAATGCAATAGTTAAAAACGAAAAGTGAATTCTTTATTGTATAGGATACTCAGAATATCACACAAGCATGAGAAACTGCCTACATATCTTATTGGACTGAGAAAATGACGTTTAGTTTTGGTGGTCACAGATTTCATATCAAATAGGACAATATATCACGTGAAACTATTTATATATATATATACTCTGTGGGCGAAGCTGCCACTGATCTTGAGGCTATACAATTTAGTTTCTGGGTGAAGTTTTGGTCTTGTGTTTCGTCAAGGGCTCCTCTAGTTGTCGGACACTTGCACAGAATATGTACTACCAAACAGTAGTAAATCAGTTGTCTGTCTTTTGGCATTCTGGAGTAATGATAACTGATTAACTGTACAACATGGAGATGGGCTGGGATCAACACATCACAAAATGCAATATTAGGACGATTTTTAGATCTTACATGACGCCAGACAGCGTTAATCCTGGTAGTCAGGAAGATAAGAAGCCATAGAAGTATTATGTCAACAAAGTTACATTTTATTTGTATTGTTTATCGCCCTCCAAACAACTCGATGGTCACCATTTACCTACCGCTGCGTGTCAAGAGCGCCCCTTTGTGGATTGAAGAAATAATGCACTCTAGGAACATTGCCAATGCATTTTTACATTTACATTTTACATTTAAGAGCGACCTCTAGCAGTCAGTAAAATAAACGCAACAACTTCACAGTACCTTCATGCTTGGTGTGTTACGGTGACCAATCAGCGTATAGCACTGTTGATATTGACCAATCAGCACATAGCATTATTTGCTGTGCGGAAAACCAATGATGTTATCTGTAGGTATAGGATGATTGACCAAAGCTAAGAGAAAAATAAACCAATCAGGCAAGATGATAGAAATTCATTGGATTTGTCCATTGCCAATCCAGCGGCCAATATACATAAGTGTATGGTTAACATTAGGGAAAATTTGTTTATATTCCCTAAGATCAGATTTTCTTCGGTATTGGTTGGTTGATATATTTTATTGGACCAATCAGCACGAACGTACGAAATAGACACCTGTGACTGCAGTTTTTTCAATAGGTTTTACTGAACCAACACTTAGTGCACAGTACTATTGAATCATGCATTCAAACATAGGGGTGTCACATTTTTATATTTCACCCATACTATCGCTGAAATATGTTGTTTTTGGTCATTTCTTTCTTCTCCTGTCAAATATTCATATATATCATTATGCATACTATGGAAAACTTCATTCTTCCCTGGGGTTAATCTTTTTTAATTCAATTTTGACCGGGGTTGATTATGCGCAAGAGTGTAATTTTCAGCGGCTATTTTTCGACTGGTCTAGTTTACATGGAGATGGCGCGGAATATCCCTTTCTTGCAAGGGGAGGATTCTTTAATTATTCATTTCAATTTTGAGCTGGAGTGATTATGAAAAAGTCCATTTGCTAGCAGAAGTGTATTTGCTTAAGTGGATATGGTTTTGGACTGGTCCATATTGTGTTGAGGTGCTACTGGAAGACTCCATCCCTGTATGGAGAGACTAATTGTTTTTAAACTCAATTTTGGACTGGGATGATCCATTTTTTAGTGGAAGTATTTTAGAATGGTCCATTGTTATTTTGGGACAGTCAATTTTTTTCATGGTATGGCTGAACATGCTGTATTTGCTCGCAAATGTTGCCTTTCTAGTTAAGATTTATTTTCTATAGTCTAATAAAACATGTGGGCAGTTTCGCACGCTTGTGTATTATTCTGTGGATCCTGTACAGTAAATAATTCACTTTTCGTTTCAACGATTGCATACCACAATATAGATTGTTTGTTTGAAGGATTTCCACTGCCAAGACTACTTGCACAGACCACTCAATTCAATCGTACGAGTCTAATCTGAATTATATAGTCAAGACACAACCCAGCCAAAACATGTTGTCTGTTGGTAATTTTGTTTTTCCTTTCATGCACGTGTGACTGTGTGAGTGTATTCTTTCAAAGTTGTCTTCCCCATGTCTTATAGCAGTATTGTGAACAGACAATTCACCTCCTGACTTTACAATGACTCATTTGCATAATTGTCTTACACGGTAGAGTATATATTTCCATTCCCGCGAGTTCTTCTCATTCATTCCCACCAGTCGTTATATCTGATCAGTGACGTCGTACCGTGATCTACCTGGCCAAGAATTCTGTAAGTATTAAGCCCTTATCAACTATAGGAAACTATTTCAGGTTATCTTAGCGGGTATAGCGAAGTTGAGTTTTTGAATTTTTGAGGGAAAACTCCAACATTTGCATAGTACTTTTAGTAAATGAAGAAGGTAAGAAGTCCACTTAGTTTTGTCCCTTTCCCTCGTAATACTCCGTGAGAAGCTACCTGAGAAGCATCGGTAGCACAATTTATAAGATCTAGACACAAATCTTTGGTAACCCATACTTAAGCAACCATCGAGTGCGACTTGACTGTTCTTTACCCATCTTTCTATAGATTTGAAGAGGACATGGTTGATTTAGATTATGGTGTTGATTTGAGTACAGCAAATTTGCTGAGCTACCATAGCTAGCTCTGAGATAAGTTTATTCTTGGTGTCACGTAATTGTGCGATACATTTTGTACTATTCCTGTCGCTAATAGTGATACTTTTCGTTTACAGACTCTCGAAGGAGACGCTAGTTCTCGGCAATCTACCGGATGACCTGAACAACAGAAGTTTCCAATGACGTCAAAACAGCAAGATTCTTTTAAAGAAATCAAGTCGAAGAAAATGATTTAGACACCATTCTGTACACCGATTAGTGCTGGTCATTAGCCGTATCTGAATCTACCTTGTAAATAGCGATTCCTTTCATGTAACACGCCGTGTTATTCAACCCATGGAGATGGTAAAAACAATTTGTGTCTAAAGCCAGATTCAATCTGTAAACTTACAACATGAACCATGTTATACATAGATTACAATAATATCGTGTGTTCATGCTGCGATATACACCATTCTGTGCACTAAGTGTTGTTTCAGTAAAACTTATTGAAAAAGAAAATCTTGCGAGTCGTCTATATACGTTTACACTCAATAAGAATGACTGTCTATATTTCCACATAGATTTTAGAAATGTGTATGTCAACCAGCTTTGTTGGTAAAATGCTGTCGCATATATCCTAATATCATTTTGAAACATGCAAGTGATCTGAAAGCAACTGTACTTTGAATTTAGTCCAAATTACCTCATCAATCGCTAGTAAAGCTTCTCAAATACAGAATTAAAAGCTCCGAGGTTCTTCGCGGTTCAAGGACGCCAATAACCCTTAGCGGAATAAAGTAAAACTGCAGTCACATGTGTCTCTTTCGTGCGTTCGTGCTGATTGGTCCAATAAAATATATCAACCAACCAATATCGAAGAAAATCTGATCTTCGGGAATATAACAAAACTTTCCCGAATGTCAACCATATACTCATGTATATTGGCTGCTGGATGGCCAAATCCAATGAATTTCTATCATCTTGCCTGATTGGTTATGTTTCTCTAAGTTTTGGTCAATCAGTAGTCAATATCGTATAACGACAGATAACACCATTGGTGTCCCGCACAGCATATAATGTTATGTGCTGATTGGTCACCGTAACACACTAAGCATGAAGTAACTGTGAAGTTATTGCGTTTATTGATTGCTAGGGGTCGCTCTTAAATTGGCAATGTTTTACGGTGCCTAACTTCTTCAATCCGCACAGCGGCGCTCTTGACATGCAGCGAAAAATTGACATTTGGCGGTAGATGGTTACCATTGAGTTGTTTGGAGGGAGATGCGTAAGAAGAACGTGCAATAAAGGTAACTTTGTCGACATGGTACAACTTCTATGGCTTCTAATCGCCTAGAATGCTCAAATTAACGTTTTCTGTCGCCACTATAACTGCTAAAATCGTCTTGATATCCCATGAGAGTCGCGTTGATCCAAGTCGGACCGAGGCATCTCCATGTTGCACAGTTTAATATCATTACTGAAGATTACCAAAAGACAAATGATTTACAAATGTTTTGAAGTATATATTCTGAACAAGTGTGCGACATCTAGAGGTGCCCTTGACGAATACAAGACCAAAACTTCACCGCGTTATAAGACCAAAACTTCACCGCGTTAGAGAAACTATATCCTTGGGATCTGTGGTGCTGGTGGCCCCGCCCGCCGAAAGTCCAGTGGAGCTGACCGGAGCTGTTATTATAGACCTTTATATTGCAGCTATAGCTATTTTTTGTTCGTAGACACAACGAAAACCTTAAGTACTCTTCAGAACAGGCCTTTGGCAACATGTCACTCTCTTATAAAAATGAGACGCGGTTTAATGGAGGAGCGCCGAACAGTGACAAATTCGTATGCGGGGTCATGTAGATCTGGCCCCGCCAGCAAGTGGCTAGGCAACCCGGTCTAACTAGCCGGGCCGTTAACGTCACGAAATGATATTTTGGTTCATTCAACAGACTTCTCTTGAGCTGATTGTAGAAAGTAGACAAGAATAGCAGTATAACTATGAGATGACCATGTTTATCTCATATTCTTTGGAAGTGTTTATTACATATGAAAATAATAAGTTGTATGTTATGCTGAGATGGTAGAAATTGGACAAGAATCAAGATACACACATTGAACTAGTTGCAGTCAATAAAATATATTTTATTCATTTTAATAAGCTGAGGAATTTTAAGTTTGCTTGTGCATTCCTTGTCATAATTTTCCAAGCACATGATGCAAAAACTTAAAAGCGTTTACATTTTCAATCTACTAGTGAGTGAGTGTGTGAGTGAGTATTAAATATGATTCCTCTTGTATATAATGAATGAATTTTAAGAAATGCGGAAATAAAGAGCAAAAATAAAAATCATATCATTCAAATGTATCTATATAGATAGCTAATTGTTAAAAGTGTTAGTTGGTCTTTACAAATTTGTTACATCAGTGTTTTGTTACACAGTATTGACAATGACCGTATGCATACACATCACGTGTTGATCACACCTTCCTTCAATTAAAACGACAAATTTTTTGTTCATTGAAATTTCAATAAAATCTAAAAAAATTCACTCTACACCCTTAGAGGGGCAAAATGTACCACAAAAGATGGCATACCTATGTTGTAACATAGGGTTATCATAGGCTGACACAACCCGAGCCTCACTTTGGTGCGTGACCCCCAGCTGACCCCGAGGAATTCAAAATGGCTGCCGTAACTGGAAAGAGGTCTAATAGATTCTACAAATATCTATGTACCTAAGATATTGCTACAATTGACACATGCAGTGAACAATTCGGCTTCCACCCTTTGAACATGTAGAACATTTTTCCAATTGAAGTCTGTTGTAATAAATTATTGTCTTTATTTCTAATGATGTTCACTATGTACAGATGCCCTGAGTTTGTCATTTTGTACTGTTTTTGATCATACACTAAGATGTGATCGTGATCCCTTGCACTGTTGGCATTCTGTGAATTTGAAATTCCTTCATAGTCTCCTAGTGTGCAGATTGACCCTGCAATATTAAAACAAGCATACTTAGATATACCAAAATAAGGTCTCATTCGTGAGTTTTTTCGCCCCATAGGCTTACATGTTATAATACATGTTTTACATGGGCGCGTTCGTAATGAAGCTATAGAAGATGCACCAATGTTATTCATTTTGTGTTGAGAACATTTACCATAGATCATGTAAAAAAAATGGCAACAGTATTACTACATACAATCTTTTTATAGCAGTTAAAACTGCGCTTAGCTACACCCCCAAAAAGGCACTTTTCCAGCTGAAAGCGCAGGACCGCATCACACACAACGTCGGGGTGTACACATCCGACCTTGCGCGTGGCTGTTGAAGTTTACCTGCTAATTTCTTCAGTTACAAACAAGCTTTTATCAGTTTGACGCTTGAGATCAGTCGGGCTGGCTAAAAGGGAATTTCCCACCGATATAAACACATGTTCATGTAGCCGTTCATTTTTTAGGGTACGGATTCTTCTGGGTACCCACTCGGAGTAATGAGACCATAATGACAAGTGGTCAGTGTGGAGCAAATATGTATCTGTTCTATATTATATGATTGTAAACCCTGCAGCAATTCAGCACTGGCTGCCATTGCACAGGTAATTTCTGACCAATAAACCATTATCATCATTATCATTATAATGACATATCATGAAACAGTGGATTGTATAGAGATTGTATAAAAAGTACAGCATTCTTCATAAAACTTTGATGCAATAATGACCTTAGATTACCCTTGAAGAGAAGGGTCACAACTTGGCTTCGTCTGGAGTCGGCTTCTCCACACTTGTGTCCACCTGTTCCTTCTTGGCTGGTCTCGGGTCCAGTTTGACGTTTGTTCCCTTGATGAGATGTTCCCCCTCCCCCTCCAGTAAAGCACTGTTGTAGTCACCTCCTGGTAAATCTGAAAAAAGGGAAAAAGGTAGGTGGTATCAGTGTATGGAAAAGATAGTAGACAGGAAACATGTACCTTACCTACAATTACAATCTACAGTGGGATGCACTGATATCTTTATGTTACTTTCAGTGCTGTGTAAAGTCAAAGTGAGAGTCAAAGTGATCTCAATCCAGTTTAGCTGACTGAGGAGCAATTCTTCCACTGGTCGTGACAGAGAGGACAGATGCTATGTACAGTATTTACAGGTTCATTGTACCGGGGAAATTTCCCCATTTCGACAAGCACAATGGCTTTATGTCCTGTCCAAAGGACTGCAACCCTTTCTGGTAGCGTGCAAGTTGGTTGAGCGACACAGTTGGGATCGAACTCATAACCACTAGTTCCAGATGCAAGGCTGCTAACCACTGGACTACACACGCTACCAATGTAAAAAACATTTGTCATTTGAAACCTATATAACTAAGTAGCTTGAAGATGTATACACCATGCTTTGTAGATAATGTTGATTGTAATGGTTCCATTTCAAAATCTAAGGGGGAAAAGCATTCTTGTTACCAACCTCCCTACTTGATTTTGCATCCTCCCAAAAACAAATAAACTGGCTGTTACAACAAGATTGGCAATTGAAAAAAAGACATTGCCATGGTGACGGTTGTTGTTGTGGGTGATGTGTTTATGTAATGGTAGCATGTATTGTTCTGTTGTGGTTTGTGTGTTTGTGTGAGTGTGTATGGATGACCCACATTCCACCATTCCAGGACCTGAGGTCATGGGGGCTAACATCCAAACATACCAGAGGTTACAAATGCCTGTGGACGAATTCCTATGCAATTTCTAGAATTCTTGCAAACGGCACACAATACTATGCCATTAGGCTCGCCCCTGAGGCGTCGCCAAAAACATATAGGAGTCAGATCACCCACCTAGATGTTTGGCCAGAAAGGCCAGGGAAGCTTCATTGTTGATATTTATGACTACATGCGGGTCTAGTGGACCCCTGCTGTGGACTCGTGTTCCAAAGAACTCGCCAAACAAGAATGTGAAGTCTGACTGACTCTGGTGTACAGAGCCCCTGTCAAGGAAGAGGAGAACATATCTTATACACATAAAACTTACTTGCATGTTTTTGGTCTATGTAATCAATGTTCATTTACATATGGACTACAACACAGGGTATTCCGTATCACCCGAGGTACCAGCCCAACCGCAGGTCGGATCGCCCGACGGCCGTAGAGCAATTTGACCAGCTGGAGGGCTGGGACGGAGGGTGATGCGGAATACACCATGTTGAATCTTATTCATGTCATACCCAACTGAAAAAACACATATTTGAATGCGAAATGCACCAGAAGTTGAGAAGAGTTCGAGTCCTCAAACAAAAAACTGTAACAGCCGCACATTCTAATGTCCAAATCCAGTATTCAAATTTTCGACAGCGGCACACTCGGCGCACTCAAAATGCGTTCTAAATATTCTATGGTCTGGAACACCCGTATCAAACGTTTTTGCGGCCCAGGTATGACATTATGTAAAATATCAAATGTGTTTCAAATATTTGAACAGTGAGTTTGAGCAGGAATTGACCAGACTTGTATTTATAGTCAATAGTCATTTGTAGAAAGTGTTATGGCAGAAAACCTCAAAGTCTGCAAATGTTCCTAAGTGAATGCATATTTCATGCAATATTGTTAACGGTGGCAGATTAGTCCCAATGTAATACCATGGTCAGTACACCAATAACATTTATATATATATACCTGATATAAAACAAAAATGGCTTAAATTCCAGTCTGTTGCTTTCTTCTGTATGAAGAAATTAAACTCAAGTTCAACAATCACATGTCATTTACACTTGAAATGACTCAGATGTATATTCTTGACAGTCCAAACCAAATCAATTTACAACTGCAAATGTACGTGCAACCAAATATTTAAGATAATTTCTCTACATCATAAACTACAACAGAAATGGATATAATTGTTTGTTGAAAATTCACGCACTTTATCGTTATCATCTTACGGTCCACCCCGTCTATTCCCATGAGTCTGTTCATGCGTACGATGTTCCCCGGCCAATGGAAGGCCTCGGTGTTGATGAAGAGAATTGGTTGGGTGATCTGTGGGTACATCTCTCTGTCTACAGGTAACATCCAGCCGTCCAGTATAACTGCACATCTAGGGAACAAGGTACAATGTCATCATCTCAACTTAGTTCACAGCAGATCATCATCTTGTATGCCCGTTGTGACTAGCATAGCCTGACTATTGGACATTGTGTGGCGCAATCGGTAGGGTGTTTCGCCCACAACCGAGAGGTCCCGGGTTCGAAACCACCGATATGCCCCGATGTTGTGCCCTTGAAAAAGGCTGCTTTACACGACTGTGCTCACTTTACTAGGTGAGTACCTAGCTTGGTTAGGGACATCCCTCGGATAGGACCTTAAATGGAGGTTCCGTGTTTGAGGAGAGCCACACCTCGGGCACGTTAAAGAACCCACCGCACTTTCTGCTTATATATTAAATTGACGTCTTTTTGCGTTCCATGGATCCGTGGTATTTATGTATTTATGTTCTTTATAGTATGGTCTTCTGTTCGTCGCATATTGTTTTCTTCATGTTAATGTGAAAATGCAATAAAAAATGAAAATAAAAAAATAAAAATAAAAAAAATAAAAAAAGAACCCACCGCACTTATCAAAAAGAGTAGAGGTCCATTCCGGTGTGAGTGGTTGAAAACCTAAAGTCCTATATGGCCGCACATGGGGCAATTGTCGTATTGAGGTCACTTGCGCGCCGAATGGCAGTCGCTAGACACCCTTGCGATTCAACCCCGCCAATTGTGCACTCCTCGCAATTCAGCCCTTGGCTGCAAAGAGTGAGTTTTCGGCCTATCCAATAACAACAACAGTAAGGTATTGAAAATTACCCCCTAAATGCCAATGGCGAAAACCTCTATGCCAGACTTGGAGGCAGCTCAACAAATACTTTCCTCACTTCACCCAGTTGTAAAAATAGGTACCTGACTTTGGTTGGGGAGGTAAAACTACTTAAAGGCAGTGGATGGAGAGGGTTGGACCCACTGCCCCGATGGCCTCAAAAAGTCTATGGGACTACCTTTACCTCATTAACCTTATTTTTTGCTGCATGTGGCATTGTTGAAATAAATCATTAACTTGAGTGCAGACTGCCATATTGTCCTTGTCTGTCCAAAAGCAAATTTAGAAAATACTTCGTCCTTTTGTAAAACTTATGAGACAAGCAATTATATTTTCACTGCATGCAACAATACAACTTAAAGACATGAGTGACCACAAGTGTAACTTACCTTAACCTGGGGTCTCTGTAGAGAGAAACCAGGGAAGAGGCTCCACCAAATGAGTGGCCCATAGCTGCAACCCTGTCCAAGTCTAGTCTACCCTGTAAGAAATATCAGAAGTTTATGACCCCTTGTGAAATGGTACATTCCTAAATCACACATTCTTATTGGTGGAGACAATAATGTAAAATATCATCTATGACCTTGAACAGTGTAACAGTCTGTGGAACACAAACTAAGCTGTCCATGGCTGTAAAGTCAAGTTGGGTGGGCCGCTTTAAGGTTATAATTATGCAATCAGGCTAACAGTGTATCAAACTACATTTGACTATATTAAAACTCACCTTCTAAAAAAACAAACTCTCTGAAACTTTATTCTTAAGGTGCAACTTTGCGGACACTATGTCTGAATTATGTTGACTTTTAACAGCGGTTTGTAATAAATCTAAAGATTGATAATGACATGTGCTTTATAAGATGGTAAATATATCAAGATATATTAGGCTTGTAAGATACCAACATACCTTTCTGTAACATTGATATATATTGTGAATAAATCTGGTTTAAGAAAAAAAAAAGATCGTAAAATTGAAATTATAACTGGAGATTACAACTCAGTTAAAACTAGAATATGCAGGATAAACAACAGTTGACAATACCATATAATATAATACTATTACTATTAGTGTTCCGTAGCAACAATGTAGAGCGTCTTATAAAACATGTAAGTACAGCACTTTTCTCGGAAGACGATATTGATAAACGTCCTGGAGGAATGTTCATGAGACACTGTTTACCAGTCCAACTAAGTAGGGGATGGGTGAGTTTTTGTAGAGTGACGTACGGCATTTGGGATGTCAATCTTGTGTGAGTTACGGGTTTGACGTCCGGTAACATGCTGCCTATAGGTGGGGGTAACCAGCTGCAAAACTCAACAGAGTTCAACAGAGACATGGCGAATGAACGGCAAATGGTGTCACACTTCTGACAACAAAAACAAACAATTTCATGACATAAATGTCCCTAACCTTGAACTGTGATAGGTCCATGCCTGTCTTGCACAAGTTGTTGATGTTACTACCCTGGTCCATGGTGACGAGGAGATCCAACATGTGACCCAACTCATCCGCTCGCTGGTGAACCTGTGGTATAAGCAGATGTAAGGGAGGGAAGGTGATATGATAAACTTCTCTGTTACACAACCAAAAGGAATTTACCTACCAACATTTTCGTAGGTTGTCTGTTACCTTTCTTACAGCAATAATGACTGGACAGGTGGCATGGTTGCTAGAAGCATGCGGTCTTAACGTCACATTTTATATGTGAATGTCCCAAATTTGAAGCCGAAAGAAACAGATTATTCACGAAAGTATCCGAAATCTTTAAAAGCTTTTCTAGATTAAGAAATACACAGAAAGTCATATTCCTTTTGAAACACTCATCATTGAAAGTGTGGGACTTTTTATTTTCCACTGTTTTCAAAGAAGAAATCAAACCCCGCATTAGAACCGTAGATATAGAAACTTATTGTATTATAATGTATGCTTTATGTTTTTACTTTACATTTGTACTTCGACATGCCAACATCCAATTAGCCTACGGCCATGAATTTGCAATAAACTTATTATTATTACTGTTGCCCTGGGAAAGGTACTGTAAATGCATCTGAAGTTTGCGGGGACTTAATTTCGTGGTATTGAGAAAATGGCGGTTTTGATTTTGCGTTTGAAACAATAGCGCTACAGTCACATAATGGAAACACTGGTGATTTTACGGAGAGCCGGTCTTCAGAAACCAAGATAGCTAAGTGCAAGGCTTCACATCTTCTTGGCAAGGGTGTTATAGATGTCCTGATCATGAAGTTCTGCATTCACCGTAGGAAACAGACTGACAAAACGTTGGCAAATAAATTTCTTTTGGTTGCGTGACAGAGAAGTCTATCGCCCATTTATTTACCAACCTCATGAAACTATTCATAGATGTAATGCAGAGTCTACACAACATTTTAGGAATAAGCAAGGAGGTTTTAGGGAGACCTCCTTGGAATAATTGAAAAATTTAGAGTGAACAGGAGATGGTACTAGCATGCGATGAGACTGGATGCAGACAGAATGTACTCAGGACTTCTCTAATATCTGCATACGTCGCACGGTGTGGGAGCCCCTAAGTCTAAGTCCTTCGAATAAGTAATTCACCACCACTTTATGCACATGGCTGAGCTCAAAATGAAATTTGTTTTGAAACAACATGTGAACTTGAGACCATCCCGACCTGTTTGTTCCTGACAGGATACTCATCCCCCTCTGGTTTAGGTGTCATCGGGATCCACTCTACCGTTTGAGTCTTCCCATCTTCTTCCTGCCTGGTCACATATGTTGCAGAAGCTGAGCCATCTCTGTAGAAATAGGGGAACAGTGGGTAAAGATATTCTGTAAATGCAGAAATGTTTGCGGTGGTTTTATGTTCTCAGTGGTTTTATGTTTGCAGTGGTTTTATGTTCACAGTTTTTGCGGTAAGCTCTTTGCTGCAAACTTAAAACCACCGCGAAAGTTTTTGCCCTCCTACCCCTTGTCTTCTATTGTCTCAAACGCGAACTTAAACCACCAAAACACTCCATTTTCTGCCTACCGCAAAATTAAAACCATGCGAACTTTAATACATTTACAGTAGTGTAGATTCATGAACTTTGTGGTAGTTTTATTTTGCGGTAGGAGAAAAAAGCAGGTTTTTGCACTGACTTACAGGTTTTTCCACAGATTTGCACCCCATTCTTTGATCTAGTGCTATAATTTCAGTAACATAATTACCTTTTATGCCATGTACCGTAAAATTCCTATTTACGTACGCACCCCTTCTAACGTACGCACCCCCCGATTTGGGGACGGTTGCGGGCCTGACCCAGTGAGTTGAAACGTTCAGGGGAAAATCCCTCCTAACGTACGCACCCCCTCTCCAGCATTTTGGTGGATAGTTAGAGGTTGACATGATCATCCTTCCGATGATGTTTACCGACTTAAGGGTTACTGAGAAAATGTTTCTGGGTAGAAAATGTCAAACAATTAATTATGTATTATTTTTTCTTTATTACTTATTGATTGTGTGGTTACTGTGGTAGCATTCCACACTTCATTTGCACGAAGATGTACCGTTCTCTCAAGCTGATATGCGATTTTTCTGTGGAAGAACCCCTCCTAACGTACGCACCCCGACTTTAGCGTCAGCCTGGAGCACCTGCTTGCAACTTGAAAAGTTTAAAAAGTGCGTACGTAAATAGGGATTTTACGGTAATACATGGATTGATATTGAGAAAAATTATAACTTATGATCAATGTGACCACACTTTTCAGGCCTTTATAATCTATTTTGGTGGCTATTGAGTTTTACAACTGAACAGATAGTAAAATTGGGGGTTAAGATTTGTGAATGGGAATAGCGACCCAATTTTTTTTCTCAAAATGGGAAAATCAGGACAGGCTATTCCGAGAAACAAAATAAATTGGCATCGCCTAATGGAGATCTGAATAAAACAAACAAGCAAACAAACAGACAATCACACACCTGTGTTCAATAGAAGCAACAAGATACCCCCTGGATGCCATCTCTGAACATATAACAGTGTATGTTGTTCTCTGTCCACCCAGACCATGGGAGAAAACTATGACTGGGAACTTGGATGGCGTTTGCTGTTTTAACAGTGGAGCATTCAGGATGGCTGGGACCTTGGGGTTACCTACAGGGAGGAAAGACAATGAAAACACCTTAAACACTCTACCTGAAGCCATACCTACTTTACCTACAGGGAGGAAAGACAACGAAAACACCTTAAAACTCTACTACCTGAAGCCATACCAACTTCCTTTTGATAACAAGTAGACTATGGTTGGTGTGTATATATCAAGAATACAACATGGTGTCTTCCGTATCGCTGAGGATAGGCCTGACCTTGGGTTGAGACCGAGGGTGATGCGGCATATACTGTGTTGTGTTTTGAATATGTCATACCCACCTGAAAAAAACACACATTTGATGCGAAATGCGCCAGAAGTTGAGAGAGATTAGAGTCTTAAAAAACAAAAAAAAGTTGTAACAACATTGATTTCAACGTCCGAATCCAATATTTTGTATTTTCGACAGCAGCACAACCGGCGCAGTCAAAGCGAGTTTAAATTGTTCAAATCGAACTAGGGCCATACCATAAAGTAAGGACTTGTCTGAAAACCTGTATTGAAGGATATCGTGGCCCGTGTATGATATCAAAAATACATACAGCTCAAAAATTGACACATTTTTTCCATCAATCTTTCCTGTCATCATTGTTCAGCAGATTGATAAAATTCTCCTTCAAAACTGCTTAAAAAAACAATGCCACTCCCAATTACAGAAATAATGTATAAACCTACCCAGTATTAACCTGCATAAAGGAAAAGTCC